>CAWUFW010004098.1:600000-1200000 GCA_963921515.1 Calotriton arnoldi
CCTGCGGAAATTGCTGATCTGTAACAATTTACTGTTCTATAACATAGCCCTGAATTAAAGAGGTCCGCTAAGTAGTTTGCTACTTCTACTACAGGTGCGTCCACGGGATCCATATCCCGTTCCAGGCACCAACTACACCATTTTTTCCATGCACTGGTGTATCTTCTCCTTGTTCCCGGAGCCCTTGACTCATCCAGTAGGCTTTTAGCCTCTCCTGAAAGGCCTGAGTATCTTCTTGAACCCCTGAAATCTTCCAGGCAAGAAGGTTCATGTTGCCTTCTAGGAGAAGAGGGTGTGCCTCTCCTTTTAGGCCCTGAAGAAGGTCTAAACTCCCTGGGATAAGGCGTGGTACTTCTATTGCTAATTCCATCACACCTGGAAACCATATTTGAGAGTTCCAAAAGGGAGTGATTAGAACAATGCGACAACGCTCCATTCGAACTTTCAAGAGAACTCTCTGGATTAGTGCGAAGGGAGGGAAGGCATAGCAACTCAGTATGTTCCAAGGTTGGAGAAGAGCATCCACTGCAGATGCTAAGGGGTCTGGTCTCCAACTGAAGTACTGATCTATCTGGAAGGTTAGTCTGCTGGCAAAAAGATCAATCTCGAAGGGGCCCCATAGGTCTTGAATTCTCTGGAAGAGTAGAGGATTCAGTTTCCAATCGCTTGAGTCTCTTAGGAACCTTGAATTCCAATCTGCCCTTGTGTTTAGATGGCCCTGGATGAATTCTGCTCTCAGAATTATTTTCTGACTCCAGCAGAAGTACCAAATCTTCTTGGCTAGATCTGCCAGAATCCTTGACCTTGCTCCTCCCAGGCGGTTGATGTAGGAGACGGCCGTAAAATTGTCCAGTTTGATTAGTACTACACTGTTTTTTAAAACTGACTTGAAGCTCATTAAGGCGTTCATGCTCGCCAACATCTCTAAACAATTTATGTGTAAAGGGAGTTCCTCTTGGGACCATTTCCCCCCTGTTTCTATCTTTCCTAGTCTGGCACCCCAGCCTAAATTGCTCGCATCGGATTCCAGAATGTGATCCGGAGTATTTCCGAATATTGCTTTCCCATTCCAACTGTCTAGGTTGTTTCGCCACCATAGGAGGTCCTCTCGAGCCTCCGGAGACAGGGGAACGCTGTCTGAGTACCAAAGACCTTTCTTCAGGCCTAAAGATTTTAGTCTCTGTAGGGCCCTGTAGTGAAGCGGACCTGGTGAAATTGCTTGAATGGATGAGGATAAGAGCCCCTCTACTCTTGCTAGTTCCCTCAAGCTCACTTTGTCTTTGGATAAAACATAAGAAACTTCCTTCTTTATCTTTGATAATTTCTTCAAGGGGAGTTGTAATTGGGCTGAGGATGTGTTTACCTGGAAACCTAGGAACTCTAGGTTTTGCGAAGGAGTCATAACAGATTTCTCTATGTTGATGATGGAACCTAAACTCTCTAGAAGGTCCACAGTCCATTTCATGTGAATTAGCAGTTCTTCCTGGCTTTGAGACATCAGTAAAATGTCGTCCAGGTAGATAATCAGACGAACTCCTCTTCTCCTCAGAGAGGCAACCACTGGTCTCAGGACCTTGGTGAAGCACCAAGGTGCTGATGAGAGGCCGAAGGGGAGACAACGAAATTGGTAGGTTACACCTCTCCATACAAACCTTAGGTATTTCTGAGATTCCGGATCCATAGGGATTGTAAAATATGCGTCCTTGAGGTCTAGTTTTATGAGCCAATCTTTCACTTGCAGGATTTCCCTCAGAAGATGGATACCCTCCATCTTGAAGTGTCTGTACACAAGAAAGGTGTTTAGATCCTTTAGATTTATTACGGGACGCCAACCCTTGTCTTTTTTCTTGACGAGAAAAATTGTACTCACAAAGCCCGGGCCAGTCTTTGAGACAATGTAAATCACCCCTTTGGCTAGCATCTGACTCACCTCTGTGTCCACCAGAGCCGATTGTTCATGGTCCAGGGTAAGTTCCCTGGGTTAAAAGGCCTGGTAAGGAGTAGTAGTAAAGTCTATTTTGAAACCTTTTACCGTTTCTAGTACCCAACATCGTTGGTAATTGATGACCAATTTTGGCTGAAAAGAGAGAGCCTTCCCCCTACCTTTGGGAGGGAAGAACCAGGAGAAAGGTTCCTTACCTTGATGTCCTTGGTCTTGGAATCTGCCCCGGTTGCCTCCGCCTCGTGTGCGACTGTTGCGGCCCCTCTGAGGGAAGAATGTATTGTTCCAGTGGAAGTATCTCCCATATCCGCGTTGGTTCTGTTGATAGAAGGAGGACCTATTGTATCCGCGGCTGGCAGCCGGTCCTGCCCTGCAGCCCTTCCAAAAACTCTACCCCCGAACATTCGTCTCATGCTGGTTTGGGCCTTACTGAATGCGGAGAAAGTGGTGACATATTTGCCAAGGGATTTAATAAACGTTTCCCCGAAGAGTAGCCCATTCGGGTCTCCCTATATGTCTTTATTGGCCAGGTCCCCTAACTTGGGGTTCATCCTCATTAGAATGGCCCTTCGCCTTTCAGAAGTAAGGCTTGCATTTGCATTTCCGAGGAGGCAAAGAGCACGTTGACTCCATCCTTGAAGGAGCTCGGTGTTAACAGGGGTGCCATTCATGGAGGACTCCTCTGCAAGGTCTAGAATTTTAGTGAGGGGGCCTAGCGTGTCCAGTAACTTATCTTGACACTGCTTGAGGCAGCGTTCTAAACCCTTACGAGGATCTCTTCCTGTTTTAAAAAGGAAGGTCAGTAACTCTGGATCTAAGTTGGGAGTCATGCCTGCCTTATTGTCCAAGAAAGGTCTAGGGCATTCGGATCTCATTAAATTTCGTGAATCCCTCTCAAGGGGTTTCCTGATCCAAACCTTAATAAATTGGGCTACGTGGTCTAAGGGCCACCAATCGGATCCTCTAGGATGGGTGATTTTGGAGGGGTTAAACATCTCCATCCCTGATGGGTCCTTAATGGAGTCGGAGTTGTTAGGTTGCCCTAAATCCTCGTCAAGGAGGTCATCATCAAGTTTTTCTAGAGGATCGAAAATATATTCATCAGCCTCATCATTGATGTCGATTGGGGACAAGTAGTCGTCATCATCGATAGGAGTGATGTCTCTTGTGTCGCGAAGGACACCTGGTCTCTGTGTGCCGCAAAGGACACCTGTACTCTTTGCACCATGAAGGTCGCTTATTCTCTTTGTGCCGCTTGGGGCACCGGTCTGTTGCGCACAGGCTACCAATGGATAAAACTTGGTTACTTGTAGCGCGCAGGCTACCGTGAGGCTCAAGGTGTTTTGACTTTTTTAAGAACTTACCGCCTTTTTTAGGAAGTGGGTCCTCCTCCCCAGAAGAAACTGTTGTTTCTTCCTCAGGAATATCTCTTTTCCTTTTGGTAAGTGCTGCCTCTACTGCCTCCTTTAAGGAGGACTTCAGCTGTCTCTCAAAGAGGTCCATAAGTGAGTTCTCTGTGAGGAGGGTCTCACTGTTAAGCTCTGTGTCGTTCTGAGACATTTCTCCTTTTTTTTTTTTTTTTTTTATACTTAATGCCGCTTTAAATATTCCCTTGGACCTTAAACTGTTTTAAAGGTGAAAACGTGGTCTTGTCGAGGCTCAATTTTACCAGCTGGTCTTAAACTCCTTTTAAAAAGAGAAATGCGGTCTTGCCGAGGCTCAATTAAACAGCTGACATCCGTTGTCGTTGGCTCAACGCTGTGCGTTGTCATGGAGACGCACAGAGCGAGTCGGAGCAGGCCCTTTCAGAGGGTCTAATTTTAGCTTGGCGGGTCCCGTTAGAGGAGAGACCCGTGACGTCACTCATCTAAATTTCGCTTGCAGGTCTCAGGCGAGGCACGAAGGACCCGGAAGTGGGAGCGTGTGCACCGTCGAGGTGAGACAGCCGATTCCATGCCGATTCCCGGCCCATGACTACGAGGTGAGTTAAACCTCCTTTTATGTTACTGTGGGCAGGTCGGAGCTAGGTTCCGTTTCGATTTGGGAGGCGCATAAGCGCGTTTGAAAGAAAGAAGGGGGAAAAAAAGCACCCAACCATAAATTGGAAGGGTATCGTTCAACAGGAAATAACTTACCTGTTAGACGATAATGATATTAAAGTGTAGCCTACGTCGGTAGGTAGGCTTACTTACCCTTCAATCCAATCTGCGGAAAAAAACTAGGTTAGTCTTACGAAAAAGCTTCTAGATAAATCAAAGTATTGGAGAAGGAAGAAGTTGTACTTTACTGTCCGGAGAGCAGTGAATAAAAGAGGAAGATAGTTGGTTTCCATGGCGCTTTGTTATGCTGTTTGGAATGTTTTTATTTATGATGTATTTGTTACACTTTAAAGGGCTGCATGTCTGGGCAGCAATAAAAGTTATTGCATAATGTAGCCTCCGGTCTTGTAATGAAATCCTCCCTCTTCTTCTGCTCTACTACTTTTTTGTTTTCAATAAAATAAAACAACTTGGAGCCCACTTGGCCAAGTTCAGTGCCTTCAGTGGAGGGGTGTGGTGGCTCCACTGCAGGCACAGAGATCCTTCTTTCCTGGCTGGGATCTCTAAATTTGGTTAGCGGCCCTCTGCCAAGGGGGCAAAGCCCATGGCCTATGCTGACGTGGCAGTCAGCCAGGGTCTAAATGATCTTGTGAGACTCTTGAGTGAGCATTTTCTTCCGAAGAACGAGACGATGATAGAGCTATTCACTTGTACATGTCAAAGCAACAGGCCCATGTCATCCCATCCCCTCCTTTCTTGATATTGTGTGTGTTCCACTGAAGCGCTATGTTGGCAGATGGATCAGTCAGTCATTTAGTAGTGTAAAGTTCTCTAGTGACGTGTGGATACCTCATTAATTCACATACGAAGACTCAGCACACACCTTTGCATAAAAGTATCCAAACTTAAATAAGTAGCATGAAATGATAACAGATTTGTTCTTTCCAGCCAAAGTTCCTATACGATTTTAATGCATTTTACTAACAGTACCACCATTTCTGACATTAAAATTAGGACTTCTTTTTATTTTATTTATCCTCAGGATACAATGGTCCCGGAGCAAGGATGTAACGTGTCAGTGCAGCTTTATAAATAGCTTGGATTGCATTTTGAATTGTGGGAAGACGTTTTCTGCTCTATGATTATGTTACTGATCAAGATTTAACAGCAGATGACCTGCACTCTTCCTGATGCTTCACAGTGGTTTTTTTTTTATATTTTAAATGTTATGAGTGTCAGCCCAAGTCACTGAGACGGTCACAAAGCAGCAGGACCTGCATTGACACAATAAAGACTCAGGCCCAGACTTACTATGATTTGCCATGATTTACTATGATTTTCCACTAGAGTTGTGTCATGTTTTTTTGGCTCAGCTCTGACACAAATCTATTTGGGGATTTACAAGTGACGAGTTGCCTTTTACCTTTCATCAGGTAGGCGTTACATGGGTGTTCTCATTAATCCACCCATGTATGATGACACAAACTCATGTTTACAAAGACTTGCAAACATGGGTTTGCACCAAAAAGGTGCGCTTACCTGAAGCTGGGGTAACGAGGAGAAAAAGCTTTATTTATCCACGTTTTATCTCTTTGCTTGTGTGCTGCATTTAGCAGCACACATCCGAAGAGGAAACAGCCTCAAAGGATTGTTTTTTGTGCATGAAGGCATACCTTCCTGCATAAAAACTATTCTGACCACAATGGAGGCACCCTTGTGATATAGCACCAGGGTGTCTGCATTGACTCCAGGCAGCCAAATTTGAACCAGTGCAAGGAGATAGCAGAGCTGCGCAATATCTTTAAAAATAAAGCACAGTTCTGCTCTCTCCCTTTCACACAACCCAGCAACTTCACTTGCTGTGCTGTGTTGCATGAAATGTTAGTAAATATGCCCCACAATGTTTAAGCAAAGCCCATATAGCTGAGCCTATTCATGAGGTTCAGGCCCAAAGCAGGGGCCAAGAGGTCGGAGATCCAAAGTGAAAAAGCTGAGAAAAATAATCTGGGTGAATGGATATGATAGATCTCCTGCAATCGCTTTCAATTATCAAATTTGTCAATAGTTTCAATGAAGCTTTCTCAAACAATATTTTTCAATGCCACAATTTTACGGTTGGGTGGTCTTAGTCTTACCCAACCATAGTGTTAATGGAATGCTCCCATACAGGACTCTAGACTCCTCTACACTACACACGTTTCTGAAACTTAAGAGAGATGTCTAATACATTGGAAATTCAATGAAGGGCTTTTCATTTATTCTTTGTGAGAGGGGTGTGCCTCTTGATATGTATAATGTATATGTATAATCCCTTTTGGGATACGCGACCAACATCCCCAAGACGGCCAGAAAGTTGACGGAATTGGGATTGCTACTGGCGAAAAGGGAGATTGCGCTCAAATGGGGGAGGAGGGCGGTGCCGCAGTGCAAAGATTGGCTGCATAGCATGGCATTTTGCAACATTAACTATGATTTGTATGCTACTACGCTGCCCAGTACATCCCGGCCGCGGGATATTTGGGGCCCTTTTAAACGCTACACGACTACATCTCACCCACAACCTACTCCTCAAGCCAACTCAGGTTTAGAGCCTGCTGGTATTGGTTGACTGCTGTAGCACAGAAATGTGAGCTTAGCTCTTTGATTCTACATATTCCTTTTGTATGTTTCCCGTATTACGCTTATATGAAGCGGAAGGAACTTAGTGTGGGAAACGATGCTGATACTGGATTGGCGAGACACAATGTGAAACTTTTGCTGTAATGGGCGTGGACAGGAAAGTGAAGATATTTGCCATGTTTTGCAATACTATTTGTATTATAATGAGAGATGCTACAATTGTACTGTATTGGAGCTGTAATCGGTAATGTGTTAATCCAAAAATGGGTAAATAAGGTTATAAAAAAAAAAAAACATACAGAACAAAAAAAAATATATATATGTATAATGCAAGCTTATGACATCCAGCTAGCTATATTGGACCACCCCTTCAATGAAGGGGTCAGACTTTCCATCTCAAATAACAGCATTTTGGACAATAGTGGACACATTCCATGTTAAATGGAATATGTCCCATGGAAGGAATTGAAAAAAACGTCTACCCCACCTCTGCACATAATTTTAGATGCCAGAGTCTTCTTAAATCTGTAACTGTACCTATAAAATTCAATGTCAAATTATATGCATGGAAAGAAATGTGTAGTAGAATGTGCCAAGGCGTAGCCACAGGGCGCCAGGCTTGCCATTCTATAAAGCAAATATGTAAAATGAAGGTGATGTACATAATTCTTTTTCCATATGCATGCCTTAATGCAACACCATTAGAGCTTCAGGAACCCAATCACAGTCTAATGATCCTACACAGTGGTAGTTTCTGTGCATCCACACTTAAATATTTAATGTACCTGAAAACCCTCTGGGGGAAAACAGTGAACATTTGGGTCCTCATTTAGAGATTTGTGGACAGAGTCCATTAAACTGATGGTGCGCCAGCTCTATTTTGAGTCACGTTTCCGCCAGTGGTGCCCCCACCGGCTCCACCTGTGGAAACCCTACGCCAACTTCCTGACACTGCCTCACCCGCTTTTGAAGTTTGTTTTTGAAAAGCAAAACATTTGCCTTAAACATGGCAACCACTCAGCAAATGTTCAGGGCCTGCAGCAGCTCCTCTGAAGACACAAGGGCTTCCACAGGAGACTTTATAATATGGTGAGCAATTGTCCGAAGAGGGTGGCGGAAGTAATGACCATCACCACCCTGATTGATGGCGGGCCACTCATGAGATCCTAAATGAAGCACTTGGTTTCTTTTGTTTATTATTAATTCAATTAGTTCTCTGTCATTACTCCTGTACATGATGTTTATTATTCAAGCAAAAGCTCACATAATCTTGTGTAATCTTATATCTTGTGTTGTTCCTGTTATCCAAAAACTTACACTGACAGAGAGCTTTCTCTCATTGGAGTATTTCTTCAAGCAGAAATGTCTCACAGAAACTGTATGCTGCACGTGCTGCAATAGTAATGTTCACCGTGCAACGTACAGAAATCAGACTATGGACAATCATGAGGCAAGGAAGGCAAGATCATTCATCCTTGCACTGACGGGGAAAAGGTGAGAATGTGGATCTTGCTATTAAAATCTTTGTAAGAGGCACAATTTTCAGACCGACAATCATCTTTGCAGAGAACCTGCACTTGTCTTGGAAATTATGCCGGCTACATGCGAGAAAATACAACTTCACCAACCTCTGCTTCTCATCTTTATGCCCCAGCTTCCTTTCAACAGGATCCTTGCTATTCATCTAACCGGATCCAGGATAGGAATGTGCCTTTAGATCCTTTGAGTATAGCCACAAATCTACCTTTGTGCATGTTCACCTATATTCCAAGGTATCCTCCATCCTGCAAAGCCATTTTGCACCCCTGTAAGAATACTAATGTAACTTTACATGTGAATAAATCACTTTTTAGGTGTAAATTCAGATCTTCTGCATGCAAAACCTGTATACACTATAATAAAATAAGGCATGTGCACAACTAAGTTAAATTTGGGTGCACCTATGCCTCTGGAGATCTGGCCTATGGTGTTTTAATGATTCCCTTCCAAATGATACACCCATTATCAACCTCAGAAGCATGAAAGACTGCGTAGACCCACTGGGTGTCATGTCAGTTACCTGGAGATTATGTGGAGATCTCTACGATACATTAGTATGCTGAGCCATCCTACAAGCACGGTGGATTGCCTCTAATTACATACATAATTCATAATTTCCCTGAGGCCGCAGAGGCTATTTCTTGTTCAAAGCCTAGTATGTTTGTTAAGAGCACCTTTGTTTCAGCATACTCTACGTATAAAGCTATTGTTTTATGCAGAGGAAAAAGATAAAAGAGATATTTTTAAGATATTGGAAATCCATTGGCGGTATCCATATCTTGCAGCTGAATTCAATACAAATAATTTGTGACTGGTCAAGTGGAATTTTCATTGGAATAGTTATGTGAACCCAGTGGCATGGCTGTGCAGAGTAATTCCAATTTGAGCAGAAACAGGAATTTCCATAAGTATTCCTATGAATGTGGTAGTACAGCACACAATCAGCGGTTTCCACTGAAACATTTTTTCAATGAAAACTTGGCAGAAAATGTTTGAAAAAGACACAAAATGCGGGAAAACGTGTAAAATGGTGCCCAAATATATATTCCTGCAGGGATTCTGTATTTCCCGGGTAAAAACAATAACCGTACGATAATACAGCACCTAGGAATTACCGCACCCTAGAATTACCGCAGCCTGTGGTTTTGGTGTTTCGGGGTGCGGTATTTCTGCAAGAGGAAATGAAGACCTGAGTCCGATGTGAGGGGTTGCAAGGGAGCAGACTGGACGCCTTGTCGTCCCATGTTTGCATTTCCTTTTTGTGTGTCTATGTGAAAGCTTGCTTTCTGTGTGGTTGGGATGCATACCTACCTCCCTGGCCCCTTCCTGGCCGCCTGGCGTCTGCAGCACGCACTAACAGTACTGAAAAGAGCCTTATCTGTTAGCTCAATTAGACATCAGACATTTGCTTTCCAAAGTATTTCAAGCCCGGTTTGATACGGGTCCAATCGTTAAGAAATAAGAGAGCAGAGTTCTGGCGTAATACAGATATCTGTAGCTCTGATGTCCTAATTGCAAATTCAGATAAGGATTATAAGGGCCTGTCTCCCCGCACACCAAAGCTATTTGCTAATACCTGAGATATAACCGCGGCTTGATTCAATATTTACCAATTTAGGATTTCCACTCTGGACTCTGATTAATTTGAGGTTTCCAGTTGAAACCCTCAGATTGTTATGCACTCTGCGTCACACATTTGCTCTGGCGAGCCAGAGGGGGGGGGGGGGGGCGGGGCTGGACAGGAAAAATGATTATTTTAAACAAAAAAACCATGTCAGAGCCTCTGCTGTGTGACATTAGGCCATTATTTTACACAGAGTCCAGATGGTAATGGAAGTTGGTTTAAGTGCTGGCTGGTTTGTTTTGGAACACTCGCCTTTCACAGCAGTTTTACACTTCACTGTGTAGCGCGTGCTCTGAGAGACACTCTAAGTGGGGGTTGTCAGACCCCCCGTCTGAAGCCGACTTCTGCAGGGGGACGCGGCCATTTATGATGTCACTCATGCGGGACTAATCTCGAGGATATGGCTTATAAATAACCCGTGGCACACAAACAAATCATTCCTTCCTCTGCCAAGCAGGCGCCATTGCTGTTTAGGAAGGCGGCGATGCCCAGTCGGAATGACCGGATCACGCTGGCGCAGCATTTTAACATAAAGTTTAAATAGCCCTCTTTCGGGGAGTTCCGAGCCCTCTCGGCAACGAACAATGTTTTGGCAGCTTCTCCCTTCTATTTTTGCCATTAGCAGTTGCTCTTCCGTCTCTGACATGTGAGTGTTCATCTTTGAAATGCTACAAGCACACTGCTCCTGCAGGGGCATTGATTCGGGGAAGCGGGCCAGGAAACGCATTTCTGCACACTTTGATCCTGTCCCGAGATCAAAATAGGCCACGATGCTGAAATATCGGAGTTGTTTTCCTTTGATTCACGTTAACGGATTTATGACCTGTTACCATAGCCCCCAGCGCCAAGACTAATTTCCTAAGCGCGAAAAACACTGCATGTCGTTTATTGTGTAGTGATGTAGGCTTGTGGTGTGCAGAGCGATGTCTCATATATTAGGTACAAAATATATACGGATTAAGACATGTAGGTAGGAACAAATTATCAATGACTGCAGGACCATTGTGCAATCACAGCTATATATACCATGTAACTTTTTTGAGGTTTTTGGTGAAATTACATATATTTCTTAATTCATGGTTTTATACTGCAGGTGATGTTATGTTCTGTAGTCTTGCTTTTGTCTAGTGCGAACGTTCCACTAGTGTGACGTAAAAGTTCTCAAACGTTATTGACAGATTACGGTAGATCTGCACGTTTGGTTGGAGCAATATGTGGCTGTAATAAGTCTTATGTTGGCGAAGTTGACTTAATGCATAAGGCCCTGACACGTGGTCTGGTTGTGTGTGACAAACATTCATTTATTTGTTTAGTAGTTTTTGCTAAAGTGCTCCTAATCCTTTTGAGGATGACAGACTGATGTGTAATAGAAGGCCATTAGACGTAGTATGATTGTACAGTAGCATGATGGAAAGGGGTGTATAGAAAAGTAAACACCTGTGCTGTACAAATCAGCAGTTACTTGATGTTAGAAATGGGATTTCTGGTTGGCTAGGGCTTGCGCCAAAGCCAGGCAGAAACCACCACTCTAGTCAGGGCAAGGGAGTTACACGCTGAAGATAACCCCTGCTCACCCCCTTGGTAGCTTGGCACGAGCAGTCAGGCTTATCCCAGAGGCAATGTGTAAAGCATTTGCGCAACACACACACACAGCAGCAACACACTAGGCACACTACAAAAGAAACTCCACACAAGGTTATATAAAAAATAGCCTTTGTATTATCCAAAACACAGAATCATAATCACACATATACACTGTGCCAACTGGCACCAGGTAATAATTTACAGGGGATTATATACATGACAGGGCCAATCGGGCCACTGTCAGAACCATCACAAAGCACAAGTAGCAAATATAAAACACAACCAGTAATTACTGGTTAAAATACTGTACTTAGCATTATCACCTGCAAAATAAACGCATTATGTCTGCATCACATTAGGCATAAAACACATTATGCATAAATCACAATTAGGAGGGCACCTTAGGAGCGACCCCTGACCTTGACTGGTAGGTCGCTCCCCCACCACACAGCTCCGTCTGTGTGCCCTGCTGCTGCCCCTGATTGTGCTCGTTTTTCCTTTCTGTGCCCCCTTGCTGCCCCTGATTGTGCTCGTTTTTCCTTTCTGTGCCCCCCTTGCTGCCCCTGATTGTGCTCGTTTTTCCTTTCTGTGCCCCCTTGCTGCCCCTGATTGTGCTCGTTTTCCTTTCTGTGCCCCCCTTGCTGCCCCTGATTGTGCTCGTTTTTCCCTTTCTGTGCCCCCTTGCTGCCCATGATTGTGCTCGCTTTTCCTTTCTGTGCCCCCTTGCTGCCCCTGATTGTGCTTCGTTTTTCCTTTCTGTGCCCCCCTTGCTGCCCCTGATTGTGCTCGTTTTTCCCTTTCTGTGCCCCCTTGCTGCCCCTGATTGTGCTCATTTTTCCTTTCTGTGCCCCCTTGCTGCCCCTGATTGTGCTCGTTTTTTTTCCTTTCTGTGCCCCCTTGATGCCCTGATTGTGCTCGTTTTCCCTTCTGTGCCTGTTTCCCGCCGCTGCGCCTGCGGCCCGCCCCCTCACTGCCCATTCGCTGCCCCATTCCCTGCTCCTCCCTCCCACCTCCCCATTTATGGCGGCCGCTGCGTGGTGAAGAGAGCGACCCCTGACCTTGACTGGTAGGTCGCTCCCCCACCACACAGCTCCGTCTGTGTGCCCTGCTGCTGCCCCTGATTGTGCTCGTTTTCCTTTCTGTGCCCCCTTGCTGCCCCTGATTGTGCTCGTTGTTCCTTTCTGTGCCCCCTTGCTGCCCCTGATTGTGCTCGTTTTCCTTTCTGTGCCCCCTTGCTGCCCCTGATTGTGCTCGTTTTCCCTCCTGTGCCTGTTTCCCGCCGCTGCGCCCCTGCGGCCCCGCCCCCTCACTGCCCATTCGCTGCCCCATTCCCTTCTTCTCCCTCCCACTTCCCCATTTATGGCGGCCGCTGTGCGGCCGCGCTGCTGGCGCGCCAAAGGCGCGCCTAAGGCAAGCCCGTCTGCGCCCGTCCGCGCCATGACCGCGCCCAGCGCCAGACCCCCTGGTCCGGGCATCCCCCGCGCCCGCCACATCAACAGACGCCGATACGACGCCAGCACCCTCCACGCACTCAATCCCGGAAAAGATCACGCCTGCTACCAGGCCACCCCTAAGCGCACCCAAGGGCCCTTCACCTGCCGGAACTGCAGCTTCGCCAGCACCCGCCCCGCCAAACCACCGCCCAGGAAAGAACCCAACTACCTCAGATGCATCCTCCTCAACACCCGCTCCGCCCGCAAACACGCAATCGAACTCTGGGACCTTCTCGACTCAACCTCCCCAGACGTCGCATTCCTGACGGAGACCTGGCTGAATCCCGCTTCAGCCCCCGACATCGCCATTGCCATCCCGGACGGATACAAGATCACCCGCAGGGACCGCACCAACGGAGTCGGAGGAGGCATCGCCATCGTCCACAGGAACACCCTCAGAGTCTCAACCAACACCGACGACACCCTCAGCACCGCCGAACACATGCACTTCCAGATCCACACCGATCCCAACACCACCCTCAGAGGAACCCTCATCTACAGACCCCCGGACCCCGACCACAGTTCAGCGATTCCATCGCTGACTCCGTCAGCACACACGCCATCGCCTCCACGGACTACATCCTCCTCGGGGACCTGAACTTCCACCTCGAGAACAACAAGGACACCAACTCCACCACCCTGATCGACAACCTCGCCACCCTCGGACTCAGACAGCTCGTGACTACACCCACCCACGCCGCCGGCCACACGCTAGACTCCATCTTTTCACGCAAGCCCACACGTCTCCTTCAACCACACCTCCGAACCCCACTGGACTGACCACCACTGCATCCACTTCACCTACAGGAAGCCCACCACGCACCACCGCACCAAACAAATGCCTCGCCGCTGCTGGAGCAGAGTCACGGAAGACCAGCTAACCACAACCCTCGCCCTGAGCCCACCCGCCGAACCCTCCGACCCCGACACCGCTGCCCGCAACCTCAGACAGTGGATCGACGACTGCGCCAACACCCTCGCCCCGCTCAAGAATCCGCCCAACAGCCACACCAGCAAGAAAGCCACCTGGTTCCCCGAAGACCTCCAGGCCTCCAAACGAACATGCCGAAAACTGGAGAAGATCTGGCTCACGAACGGACAGCGGACAGCTACGCCGCCCACAAGAGCGCCACCCGCAGTCACCATCACCTCATCAGATCCGCCAAAAGGGCCTCACTCAAAGACCGCCTAGACAACAACGCACACAACAGCAAAGAGCTCTTCAACATCGTGAAGGAACTCTCCAACCCCAGCTCCAACACCAACGACATCCAGCCGTCGCGAGACCTGATGCGACTCACTGGCCACCTTCTTCCACTGCAAAATCGCCGACATCCACAACAGCTTCAACACCACGACCGCCCCGGCAACCACCGAGACCACTGCCCCCACAACCACCAACCGCCTGCTCTCCTGGACCAACATCAACGACGAGGACACCAGCGAGATCATGAACACCATCCACTCCGGTTCACCGCTAGACCCGATGCCCTCACCACATCTTCAACAAAGCCAGTACAGCCATCGCGCCCCATCTCCGGGAAAATAATCAACATCTCCTTCGAGACAGCAACCTTCCCGGAAAGCTGGAAGCACGCCGAGATCACCGCCTTACTCAAGAAACCCAAGGCAGACCCCAAGGACCTCAAGAACTTCCGACCCATCTCTCTGCTCCCGTTCCCCGCGAAGGTCACCGAGAAAATCGTCAACAAACAACTGACCCGCTACCTCGAGGAGAACAACATCCTGGACCCTTCCCAGTCCGGCTTCCGCAGCAACCACAGCACCGAAACCGCCCTCATCGCCGCCACCGATGACATCAGGACCCTGCTAGACAACGGAGAAACAGCAGCCCTCATCCTCCTGGACCTATCAGCCGCCTTCGACACGGTCTGCCACCACACACTACGAACACGCCTTCACGACGCCGGGATCCAAGAGAAGGCCCTGGACTGGACCACATCCTTCCTTTCTGGCAGAACACAAAGCGTCCGCCTCGCCCCTTCTGATCCAAGGCCACCAAGATCATCTGCGGCGTACCCCAAGGCTCCTCCCTCAGCCCAACGCTGTTCAACATCTACATGGCACCCCTCGCCCACGTCGCCCGACAGCACAACCTCAACATCATCTCCTACGCCGACGACACCCAGCTGATCCTCTCCCTCACCAAAGACCCTCACACCGCCAAAGCCCACCTCCACGAAGGAATGAAGGCCGTCGCCGAATGGATGAGGACCAGCCGCCTGAAGCTGAACTCGGACAAGACGGAGGTCCTCATCCTTGGTTCCAACCCTTCAGCCTGGGACGACTCCTGGTGGCCAACATCACTGGGAACAGCCCCGCCACCCACCGACCACGTACGCAACCTAGGGGTCATCCTCGACCCCACCCTCTCCATGACTAAGCAGGTCAACGCCGTTTCCTCATCCTGCTTCAACATCCTCCGAATGCTCCGCCAGGATCTTCAAGTGGATCCGCACCGAAACAAGAAAAACAGTCACCCAGGCCCTCGTCACCAGCAGGCTGGACTACGGAAACGCCCTCTACGCAGGAACGAGCGGCTAAGCTCCTGAGACGGCTGCAACGCATCCAGAACGCCTCTGCACGTCTTATCCTCGACATCCCCCGACGCAGCCACATCACACCCCACCTGAGAGACCTGCACTGGCTCCCTGTCAACAAGAGGATAACCTTCAAGCTCCTCACCCACGCACACAAAGCACTCCACAACTCCGGACCAGGCTACCTCAACAGACGACTCAGCTTCTACACCCCCACCCGCCAGCTCCGCTCGACCAGCCTCGCCCTCGCCACAGTCCCCCGCATCCGGAAAATGACCGCGGCGGCAGATCCTTCTCCCACCTCACCGCCAAGACCTGGAACACCCTCCCCACCAACCTCCGACAGACCCAAGACCTACTGGCCTTCAGAAGACTCCTCAAGACCTGGCTCTTCGATCAGTAGCAGCACCACCCCCCTCTTCCCCCAGCGCCTTGAGACCCTCGCGGGTATGTAGTGCGCTTTATAAGTGACATGATTGATTGATTGATTAGTGACACTCCCCAGGTGCATACATCACCTTTCCTTAGGGCCTTGCGCCCCCTGGTACACACAGGTACCAAACCTGACCCCAGGCCAAATGGTCTTTCACTGGGGCTCAAATGCCCTTTGTCCAAAATGTCAGGGCTCTCACAGGACCTTCCACTGGCCCATTTGGGTGCCTTGGCAGCAAAAACACTGTGCGCAATGTGCTGGGGCGGAGGAGTGTATCTCACTCCTTCATTCTCAAGAAAAGAAAAATGCCCCCATCATTGCAGCTGCCCGCGCTTCGGCGGTGCAGCTGTGAAGCTGTGAAGAATGACCTTTGGTACTGCCGTGCCTCCTGAGCCCCCACTGGGACTCTAAAACAATATTGCCCAATGTTGCAACTGCCCGCGCTTGTGCGGTGCAGCTGTGATAATGAGGCCTGGCACCACTGTGCCTCTCCTGTCCCACTCAGGGAACCCAAAAAACACCCCCAAAAAGAAATCAGCACAAATCAGCTGTGGCACCACGGTGCCTCCTGGAGCGCCAACGCTGCTCCGAGCTCTCCTTCTGGACTCCTCCGGTCCCTCTCGGCAGCCTGCCTCTCCCTCTACCAGGTGGGGGGAGGCGGGAATGCGGCAGATGGAGCCTGCAAGGCTCCGACGCCTCTCGATCCTTCTTCCGGTGCTGGGGCACTCTCCGGTTCGGCAGCATGCGGGGCTCTCTCCGGTCATGGGAGTAGAGCTCCGCCCACGATCAGGCTTCACTTGCCTGACTTCGTCCGCGGCCGCGCTGCAATTGGCGGCCTCAGCAGCTTCCTCTTCCCAGCCCGCTCCTATTGGGGGGCCCCAACTTAGCCCTGCCCACAACCAGGCACAGGCTTCTGCCTGTCTTCCGGGCGCCGATCTCGGCGGCAGCTTCACTTCTCGGCGGTGATTTCCAATGCGGGGTGGGCTCCCTCTTTTAAATAACCACCACAGTGCGGGGTAGGCTCCCGCCCCACGAGCACACAAATGCGGGGTGGGCTCCCGCTCCCAAGGCATCCAATGCAGGGGAATCCCCACGTCGGGATTCCCTCCCTATAGGTCGCAGCTCAGCGCTGCGAAGCCCCAGCACTCTCCCTGTCCTGGGAGAGAAGGATAAAGTTTCAGGGGCACAAGGCTGGGCCCAGGTAGGCCAGCTCACAGGGCCCTCCAGCAGGGAGGCAGTCCCTCATGGCGGTTCCTCCTGGGGCCCAGCAGCAGCAGCAGTCCCCAAGTAGCCAGGAAGCACAAGCACACCCTTCAACATGGGGTCACAACCCCAGTACTTATACAGCATTTTCCTTTGTTCTGCCTTGGCACAGGGCTTGGGGGAACCAGCCTCAACTGGTTCTGGGGGGTATTGGAGCACTTTATTTACAGGGCTCCTCTTCCCCTTTGTCAGGTGGGGGCTCGTTCATCAGAGCACCACAGGGGGGCGAAGCCAGCATTCACCCAGGCAGGCACAGACCTATTCAGGGTCAGGGGACTACTCCTCCCACTACTCCAAATGCAGATCTCCTATTCAGCCTACCGCTGACTCACCCTGCCCTCCCTGGAGCCACACACACCTCCCCAGCCCCTCTCACTCCAAAGCCAGACATGCAATCCACATCAGGCAGGCAGACACATAGCACACAGAAATGACAACTTCTAAAAGTGGCATTTCTAAAATAGTGATAATAAATCTGCGCACACCATTGCGTAGCATTTATTATTACTATTCCAACCATACCAAACTTGACCGCGCTGCTCCTCTCATATCAGGAATTACCACTGAAACATTTATCAGGGAATCCCCATTGCATTCCTATGAGAGGGCAGCCTCACAGCAGTGAGAAACTAAAAATGGCTGTTTGTCACTAACAGGACATGCCACACACTTAAGGTACATGTCCTACCTTTTACCTACAATGCACCCTGCCCATCGGGCTAGCTAGGGCCTACCTTAGGGGTGACTGACATGCAGTAAAAGGGGGGGTCACAGACGTGGCACACACTTTAGGTGTCACGTCTCAGCGGCAGTAACACTGCGCACACAGGCCCTGCAATGGCAGATGCCTGAGACAGTTTTGAAAGGGTACTTTGGTGGGTGGCGCAATCAGCGCTGCAAGCCCACCAGTAGCATTTAATTTACTGGCCCTGGGTATCTGAGATACCACTTTACAAGGGACTGACAGGTAAATTAAATACGCCAAACAGGTGTAGACCAATCTTACCATGTTTACCACAGAGAGCACACGCACTTTACACTGGACAGCAGTGCTAAAGTGCCCAGAGTCCTAAAACCACCAACACCATGTCAGAAAAAAGGCTAGGAGGAAGGTAAAAAGTTCAGGGATGACCCTGCAAAAAGGGCCAAGTCCAACACTTGAATAATTGAATTGTTATGGTAATGTGTTATGAACAGTGTTGGGAGACAAACAGCTTAAAAAGCAATATATAGGACTCAGATAAATGCTCAGTGGTATTTGAATATACAACAAAAACGACAGGTGTAATACTAAGAAGACTGTTGTTATAGATGTGTATGAGAGGTGTGTCGTGTTGCATGCAGCATTTGTTATATGCACTTGATCGATGAATCATCGCATGGTGGCTAGGCTGTTCAAATTATTTCAATAAGAGGTCTTGGTGTGGCGCATTCAAATGACTTTGGATGAATGCACTGGTTGCCATCGCGTTTATAAGTCTTTGGCTGCTTGGTGTGACTTACTGAGGAGAAAATTGATGTGTTTGATGGTTTCATTGGTGTTGTCGGTGGAGAGGTAGGGATCATATCCTAGGATAGAACTGCATTTCTCAAGAACTTACAATGCTCGAAATCTTGTATGTTAGCGGCTCTGTAACAATGCACTTTTTATTGCTTGTTAATAATTTATACACATACACTCAGAATTACAAGATTTGTAAGTTGCCACTTGTCGAAAACTATGGCTCACACGTCTCTAGGTATTCCATTACACCTTCTTTAATCTCTTGCTTTGTGAACTCTGCCTTCTCTAGTATCTGCAGCAAAACATAGCTGGTGTTTAACATAATACAGCTCATTGGTTCTGCATCTGCTGCAAAGAACTGAGGTCAATAAAAGCACACCACTGAAATGCGTGGAAATACCAGATGTTATTCAATGCACACAAAACTGAAATGGGAGAGTTTTATTTTTTTTTTAAACTGATAATTGCCACATCAGGGAAAGAGTAAAGTCTGCTTATGCATATACCAGCGAGAATAATCCATTTTTTGTTCCTGATTTCTGGATTAATGGACCCTGTACTTAGTGTGCTCCATTACATTTGGGTCACGGGCATTCATTCAGATCATCTTCTTTATTTCTGATTATCATTACATTTAATTGTACACATAAAAGAGTAAAAGTTCCAAAAACCACAAAGTAGTCATTCTCTCAAGTTAGTAGGGCCTATACACAAACTGCATTTTGAAATATGTGTAGTAGTACTACAACATGCTCTTCACAAACCTAGGAGTGTAAATCTCCACCTCTACCTCTTTTATCTTTTCTACAGCGAGATGCTCACATATGTAAGTTTACTACTAAGGGCCCGATTCCGATGCGGTTGCGAAAGGCTCCGACCAACGGTCGGAGCCGTTCCGACCACATCGGAATTGCCCGTTCAGATTCCTTTCCGACCGAGCCATTTTGATGGGCTCAGTCAGAAGAGAATCTGAATCGGTTTTCCGAAAGGCCTCCGACGGGCTCAGAGAGCCCGTCCGTCATTCGGAAAGCCCTCAGTAATCCCTCGACCGGCTCTTTCCGGCCGAGGGATTACGATGGCAGCTTCCCACTGCCTTTCTGTGCTGCCTTTCTGACACAGAAAGGCATTGGAAATCTGTCTTTGGGGGCCCCCAGCAGGGCCCCCATGGGTTCAAGGCCACCGAATGGTAGCCTAGGGGGCACCTATGGTGCCCCCCTGTTGATCACTGCACCCGGTGTTAGGCACCTTGAGGTTCCTGCCACCGGGTGCAGAGATGAACTGCACCTCTTCTCTTTGCAATGAGAGCATGCATTCTGTTCGGAATGCATGCTACCATTTTAAAGAATAGGCATGCGACCGAACAGGGTTTGGTCGCATCCTACTTCCTGGGCTGGACCCGACGACAGGAGGTTGTTCGGTTCCAGTTCCAAAATGATGAGTCCGACATCGGAATTGGGCCCTAAATTTTAAATATGGGTGGAACAAGGGAGAGTGGCTAGAAAAAGGGACATACTTTCTACTAAATGGGAGGAGTTTAGGGAGAAGTAAAGAGAGGTCTAGGGAGAAGTTTAGGCAGGAGCATGCACCAACCCACAAAAGACTATGCCCATTGTTATTCATTGTTATTCACGAACAGCACTTCTAAAGTTACCACAGCCAAAACAGGACACCAAACAGTAGTAAATTGTTCCAGCTCAGAGCCAGAGTACGTCCAGCACCACGCATAGCCAACCACTGGTAGTGCAACAGCCTCCCATCGAAAATAACGGCTGTAGGGAATTAAAATAAAACCCCTTATACAAAAATGTTGAATTGAAATCAATTATTTAAAGGAGTTAAAATATAAATAAAT
This sequence comes from Calotriton arnoldi, assembly GCA_963921515.1. Taxonomy (NCBI): domain Eukaryota; kingdom Metazoa; phylum Chordata; class Amphibia; order Caudata; family Salamandridae; genus Calotriton; species Calotriton arnoldi. The sequence goes on from CAWUFW010004098.1 coordinate 620,454, forward strand.
ATCATTTAATGTTAAAAAATCTAAAAAGAAAATGTATGTATTATTCAATTATGAAATAATATAACAACCTTTTTTGAACAAATAATTAAATGTAAATATTTTTATTAACTAAATTCCTTTTAATTGGGGGTGTGGCCTGAGCACGCATCATGGCGACCGCTTAGGAATGGAGCTCCTGGCCTCTGTCCTGTAATCTGCCACTATCTGTGGCGCTGAGGCAGCCCTGCCCTCTAGAGTCCCTCTAGTGGGCGCCCCGGACACTCGACATTTGCCCTGAGCAGCTGCTTTATGCTGCATCGTGCGGCCCTGTGAGGGCAGTGCGGGCAGCGTGGGGCTGCAATGTGGCTGAGCCGCGCCCATAGAGGGAACTGAATAGTGGGATCCCCTCCAAGAGGCAAGCGAGGGGAATCGCTGCACCACAGTGCAGGGGGCCATGGCGGCATAACAGGGGGGGCACTGGTGGAGTCGAGGTGCACCTGTAGCCAGGACCCCAGGTGAGGGCCTGGCATTTGGTGCTGCCTGCCAGGGAGGCCTGGCTTCTCCCCTTGGGTGGCTGTGGCCCTCGCTGCCCAGCAGTGGGCCATTTGAGCCCTAGGAGTCATTGCAGGACCCGGGGAACAGATGGACCCGGGTCCCTAGCTGTCCTGCCTGTCCTTGGGCATGGCCAGACTTTTGGGGGCGAGTGGAGGCTCCACGCAGAACCATCTCCTTCCCACCCCCATACGGTAACAACAGCCAGGGCGGTGAGACGTCCCCTGAGGGGGGTTTACCAGGAAGCCCCATACTGGCCCCTTGCACTTCGTGGGGGCCTACCATGGTGTACGCCGGCTGCAACCTACAGCTCCTTCACCAGGTGAACAGCTTCGACCGGAGGTGGCAGATGATGGGGTAAGCAGGCCCCTCACCTGCAGAACATTATCAGCATCCACACCTGCCCCTCTCCCACCTCAGTGGGCTGCTTGTGATGCCCCCCTCAGCCCCCGGAAAATGGGGAACAAGTGGGCCCATACGACAAATCACATCCTTCTTGCCTAATGTAATGGGGCGCACTAGGTTAACCAAGCGGGGACTCCCGGGAGAAGCTTGGAGGAACAGGGGATCCGCCTAAGCTCAGACAAGCTGGATGTTATTTTAGCAGTGATTGAAACCTTGCTGACCTGCCTGAATCAAAAGTGGATTGTTAGAAATGGGGTCTCTAGTTGGCAGTGGTATGCAGCCTCTTCAAGTAGGGACCCACAATCCTTGTCAGGGTAAGTAGGTTACACACTAAAGAACCTGTGCTCATCCCCTTGGTAGTTTGGCACAGAGCAGTCAGGCTTATCCCCAGAGGAAATGTGTAAAGGATTTGTACACACACACACACACACACACACACACAGTAACACAGTAAAAACATTACAAAAGTACTCCACATCAGTTTTGAAAAGTTGACCAGAATGACAAAAATCCAACATGCACAAGTCAAGATATTAATTTTTAAAGTTTAAATAAAAATGCAGTGTTTAGAAGTCTGTAGCTCCAACTGGGGCTATTTGGTCGCGCAAGACTGGGACAAATCTGAAAGTTCAGTCCGACCGCGATGGAGCACGGGCCGGATACTGGAATCATGCAGATCCCCTTGCAGTACCTTGAATGCGTCAGAAATCCAAGATGATGAGTGGTGCAGAGGAGGTGAAACATCATGGATACAGGTGAAGCATCAGTTCCTTAAGGCGGTGCAGGGTCGTTGAGCTTCCTGCTCAGGGACGATGCATATCGCAGAGGAGGTGATGTGTCGATTGCTTGTATGAGCCTCGGTTCCTCAAGGCGATGCGGTGTAGATGATGCGTTGATGTTGAAAGTGCACTGCATCGATTCTTTGGTGTCGATGTCGAACTGCTGGGCTGAAGGCACTGCATCGGGCGACAGACATTGAGGGCCGGGGCTTCGTTGGAGTGGTGCACCACAGTGAAGCGGTGCTCGAGACTCACACAGTTGAGGATCTTCGGAGGTGCTGTGTCGGCAAAGCCGGGGCTGCGTTGTAAGTCGAGGCCATTGTGTCATGCCCTTGGCGAGCAGTGACCACAGGCTGAGGTGCATGCAGCGACGATGCATCGAAATATGCAGGAATGCGCTGGTTCCGAACTGACCTTTGGAGTCAATGCGTCGGTTTCTTGGGTGCAGCACTAAATTCACCTCCCAGGACTGGATTTGGCACCACTTGGCAGGACAGGACAGGACTCACAGCAGAGGAGCCCAGGTGCTGGTAGCAAGATGTAGGGGAAGTCCTTGATGTCCAAGAGACTTCAGCAACAGGACGAAAGCTCAATCAAGCCCTTAGAGAACCTCAGAAAGCAAGATGCAGAAAGTAAAGTCCAGTCCTCTCACTCCCAGGCAAGAAGCAGCAGACAGCAGGCCAACACAGCAAACTAAACAGCAAAGTGTCAGTCTCTCCTGGCAGCACAACAGCTTTTCTTCCTGGCAGAATGTCCTCAGTCTAGAAGTGTTCTGAGTATATGGTGTCAGAGGTCTGGTACTCATTTTGGCCTTTCAAGTAGAGAGACTTCAAAGAAAGGTCTTTGTAGTGCCCTTCCTTGCCCTGGCTCCAGACACACAACAGGGGGGTGGAGACTTTGTTGTGTGGGGAAAAGGTGCAGATCTATTCAGTTGCAAGTGTCAGCTCCTCTCACCACTCTAGCTCAGAAAGGCCCATCAGCGTGCTGCTGGGCCATCAGGATATGCAGGTAACACCTCAGCTTCCTTTGTATGTGACTGTCTAGATCAGGCCTGGACTATGAAATCCACTCCGTTCGCAGTGTTTGCAGAGTTTTCCGCACTCCGCTGAGCACATGGAGTTCCGAAAAACTCCACTCCGCAAAGTGGAGCGAAGTTTTTCCGCTCTCGCCAAATTTAACTTGCAGAGCACGAGTGAATAAAAACCAATGCTAGACCACTTCCCAGCGAAATTTCTCAAAGCGGACAGTCGCAAGTGGTCGCGACCGCTCGCGTTGAGAAACCATCCTTTTGCGTTGAGGAAGCTGCCACTTGAGTAGAAAATCTACTCAAGCAGCAGAAAGAAGCAGCGCCCTCTTGCGCTGAGTATGGTGCTGTTCGCACTGATTTTCCAGTGCGGGACAAACATCTAGCGCTAAAAATCAAAGCGAAAGGCGCAACCTAAAGCACTTCACCGCTTGCAGAACTCCACGTAGAGTGGTGGAGCTTTTTGATCACTCTGCCCAGAACTAGTCTAGAGTGAATTCACAAAGCCCAACTGTCATCCAACCCAGACGTGTATTCTAGGGACAGGCAGAGGCACAGAATGGCTAAGTAAGAAAGTGTCAACTTTCTAAAAGTGGCATTTTCAGACCTGCAATTTAAAAACCAACTTCACTAAAAGATGTGTCTTTAAATTGTGAGTCTAGAGACACCAAACTCCTATTTTCTATCTATTCCTAATCGGAAGATACACTTGTAAGATGTTACAAGGCAGCTCCAATGCTACCTTCTGGAGAGATAGGCCTTGCTGTAGTGAAAACCAGGACATGTAAGACTCAAAAGCACATGTTCTACCTTTTAAACACACTGCACTCTGCCCATGGGGCTATCTAGGGCCTACCTTAGGGGTGCTTTACATGTAATAAAAGGGGAGGTTTCGGCCTGCCAGGTAGGTAAACTTGCCAGGACGACATGGTAGTTCAAAACTGCACACTCAGGCTCTGCAGTGGCAGGCCTAAGACAGTTTTGAAAGGCTACTCATGTGGGTGGTGCAATCAGGGCTGCAGGCCCACTAGTAGCATTTAATTTACAGTCCCTGGGCACCCACTGTGCATTGTGCTAGGGACTTATTAGTAAATAAAATATGCCAGTCATTCAGAAACCAAATGCCATTATCTGTTAGACACAGAGCACATGCACGTTAGCACTGGTCAGCAGTGCTAAAGTGCCAAGAGTCCCAAGACCAGCAAAAACAAAGTTCAGCACAGTCAAAAACAGGAGGTCAGAAGCAAAAAGACAGGGGAAACCAAGGAAAAATATGCCTGGTCTAACACGTTGTAATTGCGGAGGATAATAACCTCCTCCGCCAAGTCCATCAGAAACTGTCCAAATAGGTCACTCACACGGAACGCTCCCTGGCAGACCTCCAACCCCAGACATCAGACCTTCAGAAATGGACGTGGGACCTCAGGAAGCCAATGCAATTCATAGAGGCACAAGCGGATGATGCTAAGTGGCGCACCTGGTGCAGCAACATACGAATCATTTGATTGCCGGAGGGCGGCGAGGGCCCTGAAATTATCAACTACCTGGAACAATGGTTCAGGGACCTTATACCTGCTGTTGACCTCACCCCATTCTTCTCCAATGAAAGGACGCACCACATTCCTGCTAGGTGCCCATCACCTGGGCCCCCCATGACCCATTATTGCCAAACTTCTACATTTCAAGGACTGTGACGCTATCCTCTGCATGGCACGCCAGGCCTCTCCCATCCTCCGGGACAGTCATCTCATCCTCTTCTTCCCGGATTTTACTCTGATGGTCCAGTGACGATGAGCCTTATTTCTGAGGGTCAAACGTATACTGAGAGACTGAGGCTTGAAATATCCCCTCCTCTTTCCCTCCAAGCTGAAAGTAATCGACAACAATAAATCCCACTTCTTGAGAGCCCTCGGAAGCCTAGGACTGGCTGGAGGCCACATTCACGGATTCAACAAACCCAGGGGACAGACAGGGGACGCCTCGGGAGGCGGCGCTATTGCAGCCTTGGCGCAGCCAGCCCAGTCACCCGCCTGAGGCAAGCACACCTTCTCCGGCACTGGCTCACAATGGCCACTTGTCTGCTCTAGAGGTGGCCGCAGCATTTCGGGAGCCCCAGGTGGCCATATCTTAGTGGTCCTCAGTCAGCTCTGGGAGGCGGAAGCTCCCGTGTGCCCTCCCCTCAGACACGGGCTGCCTCCCGCAAGTGGCTCCTCAAGTAGCAGATGACATCATCTCACCTGGCAGACCCCCCAATGTTTCAACCATAACAGCGTGGAGTGCACACCTCTGTTGTTTGATATCCATATTTAGTGACCACTTTTTGTGTTGCTCCAGGCAATATATTTGGCGTGCAACCCTGTGACGCGCTCCGCCCATGCGCGTGATGCAATCTACGAATAAGCTCCCACCCGTTTGAGCTTAGGGAGCGTCATGATGCACAGCCCAAAAGTCCGACGTAAATCCATTAACATCAACATTTTGCAGTGTTTATCCTTTTTCTATTCAGAAGGGAGCGGGTTGTTTGTTCAGTGGCAGTTACCCCTGAGGAAGGGCGCCCAAGCCCGAAATGCATTGGGTTTTTAACTACTATATTGTTCTATGAGGAGCAGTGAATTATAGCATGCTCGAGGAAAGCCCTTTGGCACCTCTTGAAACTATGGAATAAAAATAAGATAAAAATGTGATTACTGACTGGATGAAGTTTTGAATAAAAAGGATAAACACTGCAAAATGTTGATGTTAATGGATTTACGTCGGACTTTTGGGCTGTGCATCCTGACGCTCCCTAAACCCAAACGGGTGGGAGCTTATTCGTAGAACCCCCAATGTACCTCACCTCCTACCCTTCTCCCCTCAAGACTGCTGACCCGAGCATACCATTCCCTCCAATTGGGGACATAATGGTTCCTGTACTAGGCTGGAGCCAACCCTCCTCTTCTCATTATCCGTTAGCTTCCCTGAGGACCAGACCAGTGGCCGATATCGCTGCACACCCGCTCTCCTGTCCCATTCATTTGAACTGCAGTGACTTGGTTTCTTTATTTGGACAGAAGGCCATTGCCAAGCTACAGGCAGTATTGTTATTGCTTGTTACACTTAGTTATGTTATTGCATTATGCTTGGATAAGCGAGCACGCACTACCACACTGTCCTCTTGCTAATGTGCTCCCTTCATGCACCTTCCTTACCCCTGTGACCCATCCCCGAATAACTCCCAGTGGGAAAGGTGGGGGCATCTGACTCAACACTCCCATGCCACCTCAGACATGTATTTAGATGTCTTGGAATATCTGGGGTATGCATGCGCCCAGATGGAGAGGGCAGGTTTTCACTACCACCTTTTGGGCACATGCAAGGGGACATTAATCTGGGTGAGGGCTGGGACTCCCCTCGAGGTACTACATCAAGAGGTGGACGCAGAGGGCCGATAGGCCTCTGGAAGTCCTACTAAGACTAACTAATGGAAATTATTACAGCAAATTCAGATCGACATTCCATCGATATCTTTTTAGGGGACTTCAATCTACATTGGAATGACCTTATAGATAATCAGGTCAATATTTTCAAAAACTTCCTAGCAGAACACTCTTTAGTGCAGGCTTGTGGTCTTCCAACTCACTCTAAAGGCGCTACATTAGACTGGATCATCTCCAAAGAAAAGGAGGTAGATTCAATCGCTATTGTCCCTTGCGACTGGTCGGATCATCACATCATCACCTTCCAAATTACATCCTTAAAGAAGAAAAGAGCCACACAAGCAGTCAAGCCTAAGCAATGGGTTAGAGATACTAAAGGCCTGAACATGGAGACGCTAACAGCAAGTTGCGAGAACGAACTTCAACCTCCTTCTGAAATGGTGGACGTCAGCGAGCTTACAGATCATTACAACTGCACGATGTCTAAAATAATCAATAACATTGCCCCTTTAAAACTTAAAAGAATACAAGTTAAAGATAAAAACCCATGGTTCAACGGCTCTCTGAATGAAGAAAGATGGAAACTCAGACTCACAGAAAGGAAATGGAGACAGCTCCCATCTTCACCACATCTTAATCAGCTAAGAAAGTTTAGGAAAGCCTACAATAAAAGCGTACTACAGTCAAAAAAGACTTTTTTAGAAATGAACTTTATAATGCTAAGAACAGACCGAGAAAACTCTTTGATCTACTAAAGGATCAGTCGAACAAATTGGCCAAATCCGCTCAACTAACAGCTCAATCAGTTCTGAGCTGTGAAGACTTTTCAGCATTTTTTACTTCCAAAGCTAGCTCACTGGAGAGAGAACTCAAGGTTACTGCTGACAAACTCGTGACTCAAAATAGTACTAAAGAAAAGCAGCCAGCGCAGCCTGCACAAACAGTGCCCAAAAATAATGCCCATTGATCAACCTTCAAACTTTATGATCAGAAAGACATCGCTAAACCCTTACTGTCCTTAAAACCGAACAACCATTACAACAATCCTTTTCCCGCAAAATGTTGGCCTACGGTCAACCTCATGGTCATCCCTAGGTGGACTCAAATTATTAATGCCTCGCTTTCCCAAAGTTCCTTTCCTGACTGCCTAAAAGCAGGCCAGGTCATCCCCCTACTGAAAAAACCTACCGAAAATCCTTCGGACCCAAACAACTTTAGGCCAGTAACAAACATTCCCTTACTAGCCAAGGTTTTGGAAAAATGTGCCCAACAACAACTGAACCGTCACATCACAGAATATAAGCTACTAAACGGCTGCCAATCAGGGTTTAGACCAGACCACAGTACGGAAACAGCAATTTTGCACATAGTTGATGAAGCTCTACTTGCTCTGGACCTTCACGAAACCTGTCAACTAGTCAATCAATCAATCAATCAGGCATTTGTTGAGCGTGACTACTCACCCGTAAGGGTCTCAAGGCGCTCAGGGGGGGTGCCGGTTCCAGTCCATCAAGGAGGGAGTCTGTCGAAGAGCCAGGTTTTGAGGTTTCTTGCAAAGATGGGGAGCGATGTTGTCTGTCTGAGGTGGAGCGGAAGGGCGTTCCAGGCTCTGGCCGCGAGGAAGGAGAAGGAGCGGCCTCCCAATCTGGTCTTTCTGGTGCGGGGGACCATGGCATAGGAGAGCTGGGCTGATCGTAGGGTCCTTTGGGGTGCGTGGAATTTGAGTCGGCTGTTCAGGTATGCTGGTCCGGTGTCGTGGAGGGCCTTGTGTGCGTGGGTGAGCTTCTTGGAGGTGACTCTAGCCTCGATGGGGAGCCAGTGTAGTGTGCGCAGGTGCTGGGAGATGTGGCAGTGTCTTGGCAGGTTGAGGACCAGTCTTGCGGCGGCATTCTGGATGTTCTGTAGCTTGCGGGTGAGGTTTTTGTTTATTCCGGCGTAGAGTGCGTTGCCGTAGTCGAGTCTGCTGGTGACCAGGGCATGAGTAACGGTCTTTCTGTGTTCGAGGGGGATCCATTTGAAGGTCTTACATAGGAGGCGGAGGGTGTGGAAGCAGGAGGACGAGACGGAGTTGATCTGGCGGTCCATTTTGAGCTCGGAGTCCAGGATGATTCCCAGGTTGCGTGCGTGGTCTGTGGGGGTGGGCGGGCTTCCGAGGGCGGGGGGCCACCAGATGTCGTTCCAGGCATCGGGGTTTGGGCCCATAATGAGTACTTCTGTTTTGTTGGTGTTTAGTTGTAGGCAGCTGTTGTTCATCCATTTGGCGACGGCTTCCATGCCTACTCAAAAGTTGTGTCTGGTGGTGTTGGGTTCGTTGGATAGGGAGAGGATGAGTTGGGTGTCGTCTGCGTATGACACAATGTTGAGTCCGTAGGTTCTGATGATGGGGCGAGCGGAGCCATGTAGACGTTGAAGACACTAGTCCTCCTCGACCTATCTTCAGCATTTGACACTGTGAATCATGGCAAGCTATTAGACCGACTGGAGAATAGGATGGGTCTCTCAGGTATGGTCCTAAAATGGTTTCATTCCTTCTTAGAGAACAGATCGCAAAGATTCTTGGTGAACCACATGCTATCCCTTCCATCCCCGAGTCATATTGGAGTTCCTCAAGGTTCAACTCTATCCCCATCCCTATTCAACCTGTACATTGAGCCACTCACTGAGGTACTGCAGCAGGCTAACATCTCCTTCCACATGTATGCAGACGACACTCAGCTGTATATGAAGATCACATCGCTTGAAGAGATCAACATAATGAACCAAGCTCTACAAAAGACCGTTCACTGGCTTTCAAGCAATCATCTTAAACTCAACTCACAGAAAACAGAATTCCTTCTGATCTCCCCCCTAAATCCTCCACGATGATCAAGGAATGGACCAAATTGATCACAGCACTAAATGGTACTCCAACGCTAGTTGCCTCTACCAAGTCACTTGGAATCACGCTGGATAAGGATTTAAACATGCGAGATGACATCAACAATATGGCTAAAAATGCCCGATTCCATCTGAGCTATCTCAGAAAATTGAAACCGTTCATCGACAAAGCTGACCTGAAAACGGCTGTCTAAGCCTTGGTTATCTCAAGGATTGAGTATGGATGTACAACTCTAGCAGGGCTTCCTAAGATTTCTACAGCTCCGCTAAAAGCCTGCCTGAATGCTGCTGCGAGACTAGTAACGGGTACTAGAAAATTTGACCACATCACTCCCCATCTGAAAGTGCTCAAATGGCTACCGTACGAGGCAAGAATTCAGCTAAAGATGGCATATATTACACACAAAGCTCTACATTATAAAACTCCACTTTACCTTGCCCAGAAAATTATGATCTCAGGAGGCCTTAGATCTTCGAGGGGGGCCGCTGATTTCCTACTGAATCCTGCAATTTTCCATAAGAAGAGAACTTACGACAGAGCATTCTCGGGAGCCACTCCAAGACACCGAAGATCAGAGGAATAACCTCGGTCTCGCTATTCAAAAAAGAGGCCAAGTCCTTTCTCATGAGTAAATTCCTCCCTTAACTAACGAGGGCCCTCTCTTGGCTCCTCTGATACCTTTAGTCATTCCTGAAGCTTCTTTGTTTTCTCAGATGTGCTAATAGGTGAAGATTAACAGGTTGATTATATTGCTATTATCAGAGTAACGACTCAGAGGATTGCACAAGTCTGGGGGCTTTCCTCGAGTCTCTCATATGGTCCTCAGTCAGACCTGTTGGGATACCCTAGTCCATACACAAGATTCTGGGAGGTTGGCTAATGAAGGTACCTCTTCCAAGCCACATTGATATTGGTCTGGTCCTGCAACTGTCATCCAGTTCTGACTCCACATTTTCTTTAGGAATGATTTTATATGCAAATATGTCTTGTGATGTACTACTTTAACCCGAGTCGTTGCCTAGAAGACGCAATATGTTTATTATTTGTAATTTGTAAACTATGAACTAAACTAATTGCTGTTGAGTTGTAAAGCGCTCTTACACCCAGGATTGGGTCATGTTCACGCTATAGAAAACACTAAATAAATAAATAAATAAATAATGGCAATCATGTACTCTTAGGCTGCATTTATGCTCCCAAAACTGACCAACCCGGCTCCCTCCAGCACCTCTCCCTCACACTGGCCAAGTGGACACACATTCTGTAGCTCCTCAGGGGGGACTTTAACGCAGTTCTGAACCCCATAATGGACTGCTCTCACCCACCACTCCGTAACATACCAACATTCACTAACTCTAAGTCCCTGTCGGCTTGGCTGAGTCAGTGGGCATTCGTGGATGTTTGGTAAAACTATAATCCGGGCATTCGAATATACTTATTTTACTCCCCGGTCCACAAGGTCTACCTATGTGGACTTAGTCTGCATTGTCTGCTCTCAAGTCATATGCCTTTCCATTGTATCTCCTGACAACTTAGGTAGGGAACCTTTGGATCACAACCCATTACTATTGGGCCTTCGCTGGGGTAGAACACTCTCCCCAATACCCACATGAAAACTCCAGCCCTCCAACCTTGAAGACCCCCCCCCCGACTGAAAAATATCAGGACTATTATGACCACGACCAGTGGCATTGCTGGGCGGCACTATTTTTGAGGGCGGCGGAGGTGAGCAAGTCGTTTCTGACGAGTACCACCATTCCCCCACGAACAAGTCATCCATCGGCTGACACCCTCCCGAACAAGTCGGCCGCCACACCCCACCCGCTCTTACCTGCACCGGGCGGCAAACTTAGGGGCCACCCTGGGTGGCAGTAGGTCTAGCTATGCCACTGACCAGGACATGGGTACGGCCTCTACCCCAGCAGATGAATGGGTGTCCTTTAAAGTGGTAATTAGAGGTAAACGCATGCAAACGCTAGTGGGGGTTTACCCGACTTTTCTTTGTGACCTGGGTGCTGATGAGAGAGAATACATAGACACTGAAAGGCGGGCAACATCTGACCCTCATCTCTTGCCTCCTTGGCTCCTCTCCAGGAAAAGTAGGCTCAGCTCTTAGAGCACCTCAGATGCCTAGACTATACTAAGTACACTGCCAGGGCGCACTCGGAGGCTGCTAAGTCAGGCAGACTACTGCATGACTGGCCAGTAGGGACACAAGGCAACCCTCCACCACAGTAATCAGTGCACCGTATGGGCACTTACTGTACACACAGTAGGAGATTCATGACGTCTTTACTGCCTGCTACCTGAATTTTTATCGCCCCATGCCAGAGTGTCCCCCTCCACTCTCTGAGCATTTTTATCCAGAGAGCTCACCTTCCCAAACTCACTCCAGAAGATAGGGGATGAGCTAGAGGCCCCACTCACTGTGCAAGAGGTGAAGATGACAGTTACAACATCAGCCTCCAGTAAATCGCCTGGGACCGATGGTCTCCCCGCTGAGTTTTATAAAACGTTTCAAGGCACATTAGCTCACAGACTCCTTCACCTTTATGAAGCAGTGTTGTCTGCTGGCACCCTTCCCAGCACCCTCTGAGAGGCATCCATAGCATCATTGTTGATGCCGGGCAAGGACCCCCTGGTACCGGTATCTTATTGCCCTATTGCAATATTGAATATAGATTATAGAATCCTGAGTATGGCACTAGCCTACAGAATCCAACAGATCTTGCCCTGACCAATCCACAGAGACCAAAATGGATTTATCCTTGGTAGAAACACCTTGCTCTGTGTCCGATGGCTGTTTCGAATCATGGAGGCGGTACAGGGCAAATGGCCTAGAGAGACGGCCTTAGTCTTGGATATCCACAAGGCGCTCAATTCCCTTAGTTGGGACTACGTTTCTGAGGTTCTGGCAGAGTTCGGCCTTGGTCCCTAAATAATAAAACGTATCAGCTTATTGTACACCTCACCTATTGCCTGGACACGCTTTGAAGGATCCATCTCCAAACCCATTGAGATTTGCTGCAGTACCAGTCAGGGCTGCCCCCTCTCACCCCTCCTGTTCACTATGGCAATGGACTCCTTGGCCTACAGAGCAAGACGGGATAGCATTGCGCGGGGCATCCTATTGTCCAATGTCAAACTTGTCATCTTGCTGTATGCCGATGATGTCCTGCTTTACCTTAGGGATGTCACGGATGATCTCACCTCAGTCGCTTTACTCCTTGCGGAGTTTGGCTGGTGTCAGCGCTGAAAACCAGCTGGAATAAGTCCTGCCTGTTCCCTTTTGTGTCAGCAGCCACACCCAGCACCATGGACCTGGGAGAGGGCCCCATTCGGTGGGAACCCACCACAATCCGCTACCTGGGAGTTTGAATTTACCATGCTACCCTAGACCTGCATGAGGGGAGGCACTGGGTCCATTGATCCGCCTACGTCTGGAGACATTATTATTTGTCTTATGGATGCTAAGACCAGCCTCCCTAAGATTTGTCCCTTCTCTAACGGGCGGTCCTCACATGCTTAACACAGGTGTTGCACCACACATGACACCTATCCCTATACGCCCTAGCATGGATGGGCCACATTTCCAGTGGCTGGATGCAGGTGCGTGAAGGGGCTGGCCTTCGTACTGTGGGCAACATCTACAGGAATGGCCATTTACTGAAATTCGCAGTATTGACTGAACAGCACACACTCCTCGAAGGCCAGTTCCTTCTCTATGCCTCTCTTAGAAGGGCAATAGATGATACCTGGGCAACACATGGGTTAGTGTCAGTCACCCCGCAACTTCTTCAAAAGCTGCACACCACGGGCTCTGGCCACAGACTCATTACATGGCTCACTAGGGCCTTTCTCGCTCATCCACAAAATCCCTCCAGCCTCTAAGGGAGATATGTGAGGCGGAATTCTGCAGACTTCTCAATGACAAAGAGTAGGAACGGAGCTTACCCGCAACGAGTGTCTCGCAATTCCAGGCTACAGCTGATCCAATTTTATATCCTCCACAGGGCCTGCCTGTCCCCCAAACGAATAGCCTGCATCTTCCCAGGTGCTCCCGATATTTGTATCAGATGCAACGCATCTGGGGCCAACCTGTGGTATTGCCCCAGAAGAGATTGTATTAGCCAATAGTCTTGACTCCGTTGGAATACATTACGGGGATTCCCAATATCTCCTCATGGGAGGTAGGGGCACTGGGAAAATATGCCAGGCAGCGCAGGTGTAAAGTTGCAGCTTGATTCGAAGATCTTGCCCAGATCTTAGCTAAGAAAATGTTTAAAATGTGCTGGAAGTCAGTTCTCCCACCGAGGCTGGACCACTGGTATACGCTGCTCACCCGTTTGGCCAAAGCTGAGGAGACTGCCCTACACTGTGAGGACGCTGGGGGGGGGGTGCGCCTTCACCCATTGGTTCCAGAGAGGAAAGAGCTGCTCTCCAAACTGATTGACCCACCCCGGAGTTCCTCCTCAGACACTGAGTCTACTGACCCATTAACACCGGCATATACCGTGAGCACCTTTTTTCAGCTAGTGCGCCACCCAGGGGGAGGAGGGGTTCATGCTCAACTTTCGAAGAAAATGTGGTTCTAACAGTTTAAGCACTCTATGCTCCCTTCTCCCCCTACCCACCCACCATCCCTCCTACCTTTCCCCACCCACATGGGTTTGGCTCGACACCCAATAGCCCACTCTCTCCTTATGCGCTTGCACATGAGCATATAGTTTACATTGTTTTGATGCAGATGTACATCCTTGTTAAGCACTATGCTTGCATAACCATGTATAAAATCTCAATAAAAAAAGTTTAAAAAAAGAAATTAAATTAAGTTTAATTAATTCTCTACATCACTTTTAATAGTTATTAATGCAGAATAAATATGTAATTTTTTACTTTAAATGGGAATTTATATTTTAATTTAAACTTCCAAGATTATTTCTAATTCATAATAGCTGCAGGAGGGGAAAGAAAGGCAGGGAAGAAGGTTGGGGTTGGTTAGGGATCGCAGGTAAGGTTTTTCTTTTTATTTGGGACAGGGAGGAGACCCTGTGTTATTTATGGCTACCCCATTACTCATCCCACCCTGCGTAGCAGGGGAAGATGATTTTGGGGCCATACATGACATAAAATTATAGCTGTATAAAAAGTGGATTACTGGGGTGTTTTCACTGCAGGGTGCTGAGTGACATCATAGACAACTTAAGCTTCGCTTTCGTTGTCTATTTGATGTCACTCAGAACCCCTCAGTAAAAAAATACCCATAATTGACTGTTCTCCCATCCCTAATTCTATATGTTATGTATGGCTCTTATAGAGAGCCTCTATTGTTTCTGAATCTCATACACCACTGCTACGACATAGCAACAGTTGAAATAAAAACTGATTAGCCACAGTTGTGATGTCATAAAGGCCTTCCAGCCCAGGATGACAGGGCTCTCTGAAAGTATGTCAGAGAAGCGCTACTTGTCTGCTTTGACTTAAAGCAGAAAGCGCAGCTGTAGGAGGTGGAAGGAAGAAAGCGAAGGTGGTGGAGGTTTGTCAAAGATGGCAGAAAAGATATTTTTAACTTCTGAGATAGGGATACATAGCAGAGGCCATATTATATGTGGCTCCTCCAGTCCTCCTCCAATACTGCATAGCAGATGAAAGCAGGAACAGATGACTTTAGGGCTATACATACCATAAAATTATAGATGGGTAAAAAGTGAATTACAAGGATGTTTTTCACCTTGAGGTCTGAGTGGAATCATAGACAACTTTATCTTCGCTCTCATTGTCTATTTGATGTCACTCAGAGACCCGAGATGAAAAACATTCCCATAATTACCTGTTACCAATCTATAATTCTATATGTTATGCATGGCTCTCATAGAGCTTATTTCTAGAGCTTATTTCAGTTTCTAAATGTCATGACTCACTGCTATGACGTACCAACAGTTGATAACTAAACTCATTACCCACTGTTGCTACGTCATAAAGGCGTTCCAGGCCAAGATGGCAGAGCTCTTTTTTAAACCAGCTATTGCTTTAATATCAATACAAGTAAAACTCCAACTATCCTATCATTGCCAAAAATATTTTTCAAATGTGAAAATCACAATTGTTGTACTTTTACCACAGATAAAATAGGCATTATTGATTATATGTTTGCACTGGAAATATATATATATTGCGCCTTTTAGGAGACAAGATCAGCTATGTTAAAATAAAGAGGGACACATATAATATCAGTGTGTTATCTTTTTATGATTTACTTGACAAATGGAAAGTGAGTGGTACCTTGGAGGAAGAAGAATTTAAGTTCATGAAAGTAGATTATCCGGTACTTCCCACTTTCTACCATTTACCAAAAGTACATAAGGACGCTCTAAAACCACCGGGACGTCCAATAGTTTCGAGCAAGGAAAGTTTGTTGGAAAAGGCATCCATCTACATTGATCATTTTCTTTTCCCGCTGGTAAAAGATTTGAGTTCGTTTATACAAGACACCACTGATTTTATACGACGAATAGAAGACATCCAATGGGAACCAGACTTTGTCTTTATAACAATGGACATTACTAGTCTGTATACATGCATAGCGCATGATCAAGGTTTAATGTCTTTGAGATATTTTTTAAAAACCAGACCTCTGAAATTTCAAATGCATAACAACATGATACTTGAGATTGCAGAATTCTGTCTGCGGAATAATATATTTCTCTTTGGTGGGCAGCTCTATTTACAAACACAGGGAACCGCGATGGGCACGTGCTTCGCCCCCAGCTACGCGAATCTTTTCGTGGGTTGGTGGGAGAAGCACGTGGCCTGGGCGGAGGACAATGAGAGGTGGGTCGATAAAATTGCCCTTTGGGCGAGATACATAGACGACCTCTTCATTGTCTGGAGGGGTACCACCAGTGAGGCAGAGGATTACATCAGAGTTCTAAATGACAATTCATTCAATCTCAAATTTACGAGTCATATTAGCAAAGAAGAGGTGCCTTTCTTGGATCTTCTAGTGTTTGTGGCTGAAAATAAGATCTGTACAAAGCTATATAGAAAGCCTACAGCAGGCAACACTGTTTTACACTTTAGGAGTCAGCACCCCAGAAATTTGATTCATAGTATCCCCTATGGGGAGTTGTTACGTTTAAAACGGAACTGTACACTCCCGGAAGATTATATCAAATCTGCCAGTGAATGTCTGAGTAGGTTTAGGCAAAGGGGTTATCAAAATGAAATATTACATAATACAGCAATGAAGGTGCAATCCACTGAAAGGCAAACTTTGATAAGATACAAGGTGATAGAAGATTCAGAGACTGATGAAGATACAGGAAAATTCAGACTAATCTTGGGTTTTTCATCAGAATCCAAGAAGATTAGAGAACTGGTAGAGATGAATTGGAAGGTACTCCAAACAGATAGTATAATCGGGAAACTGTTACCAGACAGGCCCGATATTACATATCGTAAAAGTAAATCTCTAAAAGACATGCTAGTGCATAGTCATTTTGTGGAAACCGTATCTAAAATACCAGTAACGGGATTTTTTCCTTCCACTTCTTGCAAAGCATGCAAGAATAGTGTAAAGGTTAAGGAATATTCAATTCCTGAGAAGAAATGTAAATATTCAATTGATAAACTAATGAATTGCAACACAAGTTTTGTAGTATATTGCCTGGTATGCCCTTGTGGGCTCCGATATATTGGAAGTACGATTCATCCAGCAAAAAAGAGGATACTGGAGCACAAACGGGCAATAACCAATCAGGATGGGGCATATCCCGTGGCCAGGCATTTCGCAGAAATCCATGAGTCACGTAGTGATAAGTTGAGGTATTTCTGCTTAGATCATGTCCCCATGACAGATAGAGGAGGAGACAGGGTAAAGGCACAACGCCAGCTAGAAGCCAGATATATTATAGAGCTACAGACCCGTGTCCCTTGGGGACTGAACAGTGAAGAGGAACTCTGGTCATTTATTGGATAAGTTGTTGGGTTGTCTCAATGGTCTGGATGGCTAACATTAATATTTTTAAGGAATTGGGTATGGTTTTGTTTTGTTTTACTCTATTTTATTCTCTTCTTTTTCTACAATATTTTTGTAGATGGGTGCTTTTTCCTCTCGTTTTTCTCCTTACCCCCCTTATTCTTCTTTCTTTTTTTCTTTGAATTTAATTAGATTAAATGAAATGAAATTACAAGATACAGGGTGATTGGTCGCTAGAATAATCATGGCCTCATTTGTGTTATACTTATGGTCATTTTATGACGGCTGAAGAGGGTCTTTAAATGTATTCAGGGCTCAAATTTGTGAAATGGTTTTGTGATATATTGTTGAATGGATCATGGGGTAATCATTTTACAATGCCCATTGAGGGCTTAATTTTGAGATAAATATACAGTATATGATTAATAGGATTGCAAGATAAATATCCCAGGGACCCTCAGGATTCAAGGGGAGTTAATCCCCCGACTTAAAACGCGCCACGGGCGCGTTTGCACAGTGGTGAAGGGAGGGGGCGGGGCTTCAGGTGACATGTGTGCAAACAGGCCCCGTGGCGCGTTTTAAGATGGGGAATTATATCCCCTTCAATCCTGAGGGTCCCTGGGGGCCAACTAGCCCAACAGGTACATCCAGAAAGCGCCACAGAGCTGCGTTGCAGAGAGGTGTAAAAGGGGTGTGGCCTCTCTACACCTCTCTGCAACGCAGCCCCTAGCCATACTGGAGGTTCCTGGTGGGCTAGTTGGCCCCTAGGGACCCTCATGATTCAAGGGGACTTAATCCCCCAACTTAAAACGCGCCACGGGGCGCGTTTGCACAGATGTCACCTCAGGCCCCGCCCCTCCCTTCACCATTGTGCAAATATTCCTCTAAAATCTGCCGAACTACGAATTCCGATTTACTCACCTGTTATCAGGAGAGACCTCAGTGCTGCATCTTTCAGCCCAGTACTAATCCTGAAAAGTAATTTTAACCGTACTTACCAGTAACTTGAATTTCCTTCCATAGGATATCATTGCCTGCTTTTGCTGAAAAAGTTTTTAAGTGTTAATTTTTGAAACATACAAATATTCCTCTAAAATCAGCCGAAATACGAATTCCGATTTACTCACCTGTTATCAGGAGAGACCTCAGTGCTGTATCTTTCAGCCCAGTACTGGTCCTAAAAAGTAATTTTAACCGTACTTACCAGTAACTTGAATTTCCTTCCATAGGCTAACATTGACTGGTTTCACTTGGAAATTCTTCTAAGTGTGGAGTTTTGGAACTTTAAAATATTCCTCTAAAATCAGCCAAAATCCGAATTCTGATTTACTCACCTGTTATCAGGAGAGACCTCAGTGCTGCATCTTTCAGCCCAGTACTGGTCCTGAAAAGTAATTTTAACCGTACTTACCGGTAACTTGAATTTCCTTCATAGGCTAACATTGACTGGTTTCACTTGGAAATTCTTCTAAGTGTGGAGTTTTGGAACTTTATAATATTCCTCTAAAATCAACCAAAGTACGAATTCCATTTGACTCACCTGTTATCAGGAGAGAACCCAGTGCTGCATCTTTTAGCCCAGCACTGACCCTGAAAAGTAATTTTAACCGTACTTACCAGTAACTTATATTTTCTTCCATAGGAATCCATTGTCTGGTTTTCAGCAGAAAAGTTTCAAAGTGTCGATTTTCACAAACTAGAAATATTCCTTAAAAATCGCCTGTATGACTTAAACGCATTCTTTCAACTGTTTACAGGAGATGCACCAGTGCTGGATCCAGGATCCAACAATGAGTAAGAAAAAGTAACGATAACAGTGTTTACCTGCTAAGTGAATTTCCTTCCATAGGATAACATTGGTGATTCTATGAGAAAAAGTTTCTAAGTGTCAACTTTTAAAATACAATAATATTCCTTAAAAATCACTACTGTAACCAAAACGCTTTTACTCAACTGTTTACAGGAGATGTCCCAGGACTGAATCTAGGATCCAGTCCTGTGGTTAGAAAAGTAATCCATAAAGTAACTAATTGCATTTAACTAGAAATTCACATTGAGCTCAATGTTGCATTGTGTTTGAAATTGTGTTGCCCATTGCAACAACTGTAACTACTGTACTTAAAACTCTATTGCCTATTTGCAAAGTATTTAAACTAAAGTAATTCATTCTGAGAAAGTATATTTTGTAATGTAATGTATAATGTAATTACAATGTAATTTAATAAATAAAATATCTAAAAAAATAGTTTTAAAAATGTAGTAAATCAGTATCAAAAAAATAAATATAACAATTAATACATTTAAAAATTGTCATTTACAAAACCTTTGAAATTCACTGAAAAACCATAGGTTTTAGGGGCGTTATAGTTAGCAATTAGCATTTAAAAACCTTTGAAATTCACTGAAAAAACCATAGGTTTCAGGCACGTTATAGTTAGAAATTAGCATTTAAAAAACCTTTGAAATTCACTGAAAAAACCATAGGTTTCAGACACGTTATAGTTAGAAATTTGCATTTAAAAAACCTTTGAAATTCACTGAAAAAACCATAGGTTTTAGGGACAGTTATAGTTAGTTGGACATTGCACTCGTACAAAACCCGTGAAATTCCCCGTTATAGTTAGTTCAGCTAACTATAACTCGCGCCCCGCAATGCACTGCTGATGACGTCACATATTACATCACTCATGACATGGTTAGTGACATCACTGATGACATCACTGATGACATCTCAAATGACATCACTGATGACATCACTGATGACATCATCCACGTCATAATCTGATGCACCTCCTCACACCCTAATATAACCTTTGATACACCCACTCTAAATTACAGACTGCCATTCGCAAAACCATAGACACTCCAACACCAATAACTACATACCCACTCACTGATTCTTAGGTCTACACACACACATCCACTCACTCACCCGTACAGTCACTCATACTTATGGTCACTCAGTACAGGACTATCATATGCACTCTTACTCCTATATAGACACTCAAACACCGCCACTCATCCATAGAGGTACTCACACACCTAGTCAGTCATGTAAATAATTAAACACACTGCCATTTACTCACCTATACAGTTATACACACACTAGCTCACTTAATCATACAAATACTAGCACATTGTTACGCTCTTATACAATCACTGATACAAGCACACACTCATCCATACAGCCACTATCACAATCACTCACTCTCGCTTATATCTATTTATATACTCCAACACACATATATACTGCCTTTCACATATGTAGTTACTCACACATGTGCCACTGGGACATACATTCACTCACTAACACACTCTTACACACACTTACCCACCCATACAGTCTATCACAGATGCACTCTTGAAACCATCCACCCAGTGAATCACCCACTCACACATCTATGCACAGAGTCACACACACCCCTCCCACACAAACACTCAGGCACCCATACAGATACTCAGACAACCATTCAATAACTCATATAGACACTCATGTAGCTATTCACAAACACATGCAGCCACTTACACAGCAACAGACAGACGGATAAAGACATTCACACAGTTTAGTCACTAACCCATGCATTTAGTAAGATACGTTTAATCACTGACTTATAGAGTCAGTCACGCACCTACTAAATCATCCATCCAGACACTTATACACCTACTCATTATTCAATACACCTTGGCATATATATTAAACATATTTAAACTTTATAGAAACACACAGTCACTGCATCATGTCATCAGTGATGTCATTTGAGATGTCATCAGTGATGTCATCAGTGATGTCACTGACCATGTCATGAGTGATGTAATATGTGACGTCATCAGCAGTGCATTGCGGGCGCGAGTTATAGTTAGCTGAACTAACTATAACGGGGGAATTTCACGGGTTTTGTACGAGTGCAATGTCCAACTAACTATAACTGTCCCTAAAACCTATGGTTTTTCAGTGAATTTCAAAGGTTTTTAAATGCAAATTTCTAACTATAACGTGTCTGAAACCTATGGTTTTTTCAGTGAATATATATATATATATTCACTGAAAAACCATAGGTTTCAGGCACGTTATAGTTAGAAATTGGCATTTAAAAAACCTTTGAAATTCACTGAAAAACCATAGGTTTCAGGCTACGTTATAGTTAGAAATTAGCATTTCAAAAACCTTAGAAATTCACTGGAAAAACCATAGGCTTCAGGGACGTTATAGTTAGTTGGACATTTCACTCATACAAAACCATAGAAATTCCACCGTTATAGTTAGTTCAGCTAACTATAACTCGCGCCCCGCAATGCACTGCTGATGACGTCACATATTACATCATTCATGACATGGTCAGTGACATCACTGATGACATCACTGATGACATCTCAAATGACATCACTGATGACATCATCCAGTGAATGTAGCTTTCTTTAAAATGTAAATATGTATTATATATATACCAAGCTGTATTGAAGAATGAATGGATGTATAAGTGTCTGGATGGAGGATTTAGTAGGTGTGTGACTGACTGTTTAAGTGAATGATTAAATCTATCTTACTGAATACATGGGTTAGTGTCTCAAAGTGTGTGAATGTCTGTATCACTCTGTCTGTTGTTGTGTAAGCTGCTGCATTGGTTGGTCAGTAGCTACATCAATGTCTATATGGGTTATTGATTAGTTGCCTGCGTATTTGTATAGGAGACTTAGTGTGTGTGTGGTTGGGTGGGGGTGTGTGACTCTGTGCATAGATGTGTGAGTGGTTGATTGACAGGGTGTATGAGTTTAAGAGTGCATGTGGAAACAGTTGTATGGGTGGGTAAGTGTGTGTATGGGCGTCTTGGTGAGTGAATCCATGTCTCAGTGCACATGTCCAACTAAGTACATATATAAAAGGCAGTGTATGTGAGAGTTGATGTATAGAAATGTTAGATTTGGGGGTCTCTAGTTGGCAGAGGTAGGTACCTTTGTCCAAATAGGGACCCTTGCGTCTAGTCAGGGAAAGTAGGTACACTCCTGAAATAACCCCTGCTCACCCTCTTGGTAGCTTGGCACGAGCAGACAGGCTTAGTTCAGAGGCAGTGTGTAAAGCATTTGTGAACACATACAGTAATCAAGTGACAACACTACAAATGGACACCACACAGGTTGTATATTTATAAAAATAGGTATACTTTATATAGATTTATCACAAGACCATAAACGACAAAAATAATCCACAATACTGTCAAGAATGCTTAGTTCTGATCAAAAAGACTTAATTCAAGGTTCTGTGCGAGTCGGTAGCCTGCTCCGGCTACGGCGATGTCAAGAACAAACAGACTATAACAAATCCAGCTGACCGCGTCGAGACGGGCCAACCCAGCGTAGACAGACTCGGTCACAGCACCTTTTACTTGAAGTGGCAGGCACGGGCGTGCGAGCTGGAAGGCTGTACGTCGCGATCGCGATGCAAAAATGGAAGTGTTGCAGGACGCGTTGTCCCTCGATGCGGTGCAGGCAGCGGCTCGTTGACATCGTCGAGACGGAGTCGGTGAGACCAGGGCCGTGCGTTGCAGGGCGAGACGGTGCTTCGATGCGGTGCTGGCAGGTTGCGGTGCGGCGACGGAGCCGGATTCGGGAGCTGGCGTCGATCAGTCCGGACAGCGGTGCGAGTCGGGCGGTGCGTCGCGAAGCGTGCGAGCGGTGCCCAACTCCGGTGCGGTCACAGGACTCGAACTCAGCAGCAGTGACCGTGTCGGTCGGACCAGATGGATTCGGTGTAGCGAGGCGTTGCAAGGTGCGGTGCTCACAGGTTACGGTGCAGGCAGCGGCTCGTTGACGGAGTCGGTGAGACCAAGGCCGTGCGTTGCAAGATGCAGGCGTTGCTCGATGCGGTGCCAACAGGACACCGAGCCGGTCGGGAGAGTCGGTCACAGCTCCCTACCTCTGTAGCCACTGAAACAGAGTTTCCAGCAGCAATTCACAAAGGGGGTGAAGTCCAATGGTCCTGGGACTTCGATCAGGGGGCAAGCTCTCTTCCAAGCCCTTGGAGATCCTTCACAAGTTGATGAAAGTCACAGCAAAGCAAAAGTTCCTTTCTCCTTTCTTTGGCAGTCAGGCAAACCACTGCAGGCCAATCCCCCAAGCAGCACTTCAGGCTTAGGGATAGTCTCTCCTCAGTTTCTTCTTGGTTCCGCTCCTCAGCAAAGGTTTCTTCTTGTTCCCAAAAGTGATCTAATTTCTTGGGATCTGGGTCCCAATATTTATACCCCAAAATCCTTTGTCCTCTGAGGGCAGAGGGGCCTTTGCCCAGTCCAAACCAGTTCTGGAGCACTCTGTTTACATGACTCCTTCTTTCCTTTCACAGTGCAGGGCAGAAACATCAGACGCCCCACAGGAGGTGGAGCCAGCATTGTGGAGGGAAAGCCCAGCCCTGGAGCACTTTGTTGACATGATTCCTTCTCTTCTTTCACTGTGCAGGGCAGAGACATCAGACGCACCACAGGGGGTGGAGCCAGCACTGTGGGGGGCAGGCACTGTCCTATTCAGGTCCCAGGTGCAACTCCTCCCACCCATCTAGATGCAGATCTCTCTATTCACCACTGGGCTGACTCATTCTGTCTCCTGGAATCCCCAGCCCTGTCACTCAAAAACACCAGACAAGGAATACACAACCTAGCAGAGGCAGGCTTTGGATAGTTAGACAAGAAAATACCTACTTTCTAAAAGTGGTATTTTCAAACACAGAATGTTAAAACCAACTTCACTAAAAGATGTATTTTATCATTCTGAGTTCAGGCATACTAAACTCGAATTTCCACCATGTTCCCTGAGTCAGTTAGGATTATAAAATGTAATAATCTAACTGCCCATTCTGGCCTATGGAGAACAGGTAGCCTTGCAATAGTGAAAAACGAAAATGGCTGTAATTCACTATTAGGACATGCCACACACACCAGGGCATGTCCTACCTTATACTTACAATGCACCCTGCCCTAGGGCCTACTTTAGGGGTGACCAACATGCAGTAAAGGGAAGGTTTAGGGCCTGGTAAGTGGGTGTACTTACCAAGTCGACATGGCAGCCCTAGGCTGCACACAGGCTCTGCAATGGCAGGCCTGAGACACACTTTACAAGCTGCTCCTGTGGGTGGCACAACCAGTGCTGCAAGCCCACCAGCAGCATTGGATTTACAAGCCCTGGGCACACTCAGTGCACTGTACTAGGGACTGACAAGTAAACCAATCATCCAATCATGGAGTCACTAATACACAACACAATTTATCATAGGGAGCACTTGCACTTTGGCACTGATTAGCAGTGGCAAAGTGCCCATGAGCATCTAGTCCAGCAAAAACATATCGACAACAGTGGAGGCATTATGAAAAAAATGGAAGGGAGACCCACGCCAAGGATGCCAGGTCTAACACGTGTCCCCTCCAGCTGAAATGTGGGGAGAACTATCCTACCTCTAGGGAGTTCTCATCACTAAGGCGGAAAAATCTGGACAGACCATCAGCATTGGCGTGTTCTGTACCAGGGCGGTGTTCCACCGTAAAGTCCATCCCCTGTAGGGAAATGGACCACCTCAACAGCTTTGGATTCTCACCCCTCATCTGCATCAACCATCGGAGGGGCCTGTGGTCTGTCTGAACCCGGAAGTGAGTCCCAAACAGGTATGGTCTCAGCTTCTTCAGTGCCCAGACCACAGCAAATGCCTCACGCTCAATAGCACTCCATCTCTGTTCCCGGGGAAGTAACCTCCTACTGATGAAGGCTACAGGTTGGTCTAGGCCCTCCTCATTGATCTGTGATAGAACAGCCCCTACACCATGCTCTGAAGCGTCCGTCTGAACAATGAACTCATTGGAGAAGTTGGGTGCCTGGAGCACAGGCGCCGTGCACATGGCAGTCTTCAAGGTGTCAAAAGCTTTTTGACAGGCGTCAGTCCAAATCACTTTCCTGGGCTGCTTCTTGGAAGTCAGCTCTGTCAAGGGGGCAACAATGCTGCCATACCCCTTGACGAATCTCCTGTAATACCCGGTGAGTCCTAGGAAGGCTCTCACCTCTGTCTGGGTCTTGGGGGGCTCCCAAGCCAGAATGGTATCAATTTTCGGTTGGAGGGGTGCCACCTGGCCGCTCCCAACCTGGTGTCCCAAGTACACCACAGAGCCCTGCCCAATCTGGCACTTACTTGCCTTGATTGTGAGGCCTGCCCTCCGCAGTGCCATCAACACTTCCCAGAGGTGGCGCAGATGTTCTTCCCAACTGGCACTGAACACTGCGATGTCATCCAGGTAGGCGGCACTGAAATCCTCCAGTCCAACCAACACCTGGTTGACCAACCTCTGAAAGGTGGCAGGGGCATTCTTCATCCCAAAGGGCATCACCCGGAACTGGTAGTGCCCATCTGGTGTGGAGAATGCTGACCTCTCTTTTGCCCCATCAGTCAAGGCGATCTGCCAGTACCCAGACGTTAAGTCAAACGTGCTGAGGTACCGCGCAGCCCCTAACCGATCTATGAGCTCATCAGCTCTGGGGATGGGGTGTGCGTCAGTCCTGGTGACGGAATTGAGTCCCCTGTAGTCCACACAGAACCGGAGTTCTGGTGTGGCACCAGGCGCGGCAGCCTTTGGAACCAAGACCACTGGGCTGGCCCAAGGGCTGTTAGAGGACTCAATCACCCCTAGCGCAAACATCTTGGAGACCTCCTCCTTGATGCAGGCTCTGACCCTGTCAGTCACCCTGTAAGCCTTGTGCTTCACAGGAAGACTGTCCCCAGTGTCCACATCATGGACGCACCAATGAGTGACACTGGGAACCAGGGAGAACAGGTCAGGGAACTGTCCCAACAGCTGGCGACAGTCACCCTGCTGCTCAGGTGTCAGGGAGGTAGAGAGGTTTACTCCCTCCACTGATCCATCTTGCTCTCGGGCTGACAGGAGGTCAGGAAGAGGCTCGGTCTCCTCCTCCATCCCATCATCTGTAGCTAAGAGCATGCCCACTTGGGACCTCTCCAAGTGGGGCTTCAGGCGGTTCACATGCAGGACCCGCAAGGGGTTCCTGGGAGACTGCAAGTCCACCAAATAGGTAACTGGACTCTTGCGCTCCACCACCGAAAAAGGGCCGGTCCACCTATCCTGGAGCGCACAAGGCTCCACTGGGGCCATGACCCACACTTTCTGACCAGGCTGAAGCTCGACCAGAGTGGCATTCTGGTCGTACCACCGCTTCATCTCCTCCTGGCTGGCTTCCAGATTTGCCTCAGCAAGCTCTCTGAAACGCCTAGTCTGGTTCCTGAAGGCCAGCATGTAACTGTATACATCCTGGGGAGGTTCCCTGGGAGATTGCTCCCAGCCTTTCTTGACCAAACTCAGAGGTCCTCGCACCGGGTGTCCATAGAGGAGCTCAAAGGGGCTGAACCCTAGAGACTTCTGTGGCACCTCCCGGTATGCAAACAACAGGCAAGGTAAGAGGACGTCCCATTTACACCTCATGGGTTCTTCCAGACCCATAATCATGCCCTTGAGGGTCCGGTTGAATCTCTCAACCAGCCCATTTCCTTGAGGGTGGTAAGGAGTGGTGAACTTGTAAGTTACACCGCACTCCTGCCACAGGGACTTCATGTACTTGGACACGAAGTTGGTACCTCTGTCAGACACCACCTCTTGAGGGAATCCCACACGTGAGAAAATTCCCATCAGTGCCCGTCCCACCACGGGGGCCATCACTGTCCTCAGAGGGATGGCTTCAGGGTACCGGGTGGCATGGTCCACCAAGACCAGGATAAACCTGTTGCCCATGGCTGTCTTGGGGTCCAGTGGCCCCACAATGTCAATACCCACCCGTTCAAAGGGGGTGCTGACCACAGGGAATTGTTAGAGAGGAGCCTTCTGCTTCCTCCCACTCTTTCCACTTGCCTGGCAAGTCTGGCATGTCCTGCAGTGAGTGGCGGCACTCCTGCGCATCTGGGGCCAATAGAAATGGGTGACAAGCCTTTCAAAGGTCTTGTCCTGCCCCAGATGTCCTGCTAACGGTACATCATGAGCCAACCCCAGTAGGAAGGCTCTGAAGCGCTGGGGTACCACCAGCACACGGGCTGACCCAGGCTCAGCAACCTTAGGCTCTGAATACAGGAGACCATTCTCCCAGTAAATCCAATGTGACCCAGACTGATCACCTGCTGCCTGGTCTGTGGCCTGTTGCCTCAGACCCACGAGAGAAGGGCATGTGTTCTGCTCCTCGCAGAACTCTTCCCTGGAGGGTCCTCCTTCTTGCTGCCAATGGGTCAGCTCAGGTAGGTCCCCCAGTTCAGCTACCTGTTCCCCTGTAGGCTCCAGGGCATCCCCCTCAGGGTCTGCCTCCTCCTGGACCGTGGGAACTTCGGGGGCCGGTTTCCCGCGCCCCCTGCCTCCTCTCTCTCCGGCAGGCACCTGGGCCTCCCTCTCAGGCTCCAGGTCCTCTTGAACACCTTTAGCTGCCATTGACCGGGTGGTCACACATGCCCAATCAGGCAAGCCCAACATTTCTAAATGCGCACTCCGCTCCACCTTAGCCCAAGGTGAGCTCTCCAAATCGTTCCCTAACAAACAGTCAACAGGCATGGCTGGCCTCACAGCTACTTGAAGAGTACCCGAGACCCCCCACTCAAAGGGAACCTGAGCCACCTTGCAGTGACTCTCTGTGTTGTCAGCGGCAACAACCGGATAGAATGCATCAGGGACAACCTGCTCTTTAGACACCAGGTGACACTTGACAGCTGTCACACTGGCTCCTGTGTCTCTCAGAGCCTCCACCCTATGGCCATTGATGGTCACCCACTGCCTGTATTTTTTAGTGTTATCAGGCAGCTGGGTCCTAGGGACCATCTCAGAGTCTCCTAATGAGACAAGGGAAAACACTGTGGGATCCCCCCACCTTGGGCACCCCACTCCTCCCCCAGGGCTACACTAGCCAACTGCCGGGGGACTGCACCAGTGGGTGCTGGTTTTCCATGCAAAGGGCAACGAGGATCGTTTGCCTTGTGGCCAGGGGCGCCACACTTGTAACACACCAGTGGTCCCTGGTGAACAGGGGGGCCTGTCAGGGCCACTGGCTTCTTCTCAGGGGGAGGCTGGGAACCTTTCCCTTGGTTCCCTTGGGGTCTACTTTGGGGCCCTTTATGGAACTCCCTCTGTTTACCCTTGTCCCCCCACTCTTCTGCTGGGGACCCTGCCCACCCTTGGCGGAGTCTCCCACGTGACCCTTGTGGACCCGGGTACTCACCCAGCGGTCCGCCTCCTCAGCAAGCTGCCTAGGGTTAGTCAGCTTACTATCAATCAGGTGCTGGCGTAGCTCAGGAAAACAATTACTGGACAAGTGCTCCCATGCAATCAAATCAAAGAGCGCCTGAAAATCAGTCGCTTTGCTACCCTTTACCCAACCATCCAAGGCTCTGCAAAAAAAGGTCACATATTCAACCCAGGTACTGCCTTCAATCTTCTTACAGTTCCTGAACCTCTGCCTATAAAGCTCAGGGGTCAAACCATACCTAGTCATTAAAGCATCCTTCATGTGGCTATATGAATTATAGACTTCAGAGGGCAAATCCAACAAGGTATCCCGCCCTTCACTCAGGAACCGTCCCCACAACCCCGCTCCCCAATCCTTCTCAGGGACCCGGTGGGAAGACATGGCTACCTCATAGGCTTTGAACCACTGCCCAATGTCATCATTTTTAAAAAATTCCTTCACCACATCTTTGGGAATATACACCCTAGCTTCAACAGGCACAGGCGGTACACTGCCACCAGAGGGAGTAATCTCTAAGCTTTTGGCCTTCAATTCCAACTCCCTCAAAACCTTCTCATGTTCAAACTGCATTTTCTTTTCTTCTAGGGCTAATTTCCTAGTTTGCATTTCAAATTCTAACTGCCCATTCAGCTTGAGCTTTGTCAGCTCCATTTCGTGCATCCTACTCTCTTTCCTGTCCTCCAACTCTTCTGGAGACAGACCTCTGGCAGAAACACTGCTACCTACTGGGGAAGGTGGTCTTCCAGCCCCTAGACCCAATAGCCCCTCCAGCTGCCCTTCTGCATTCTCAGCCCCCTCCACAGGGGCACTCCTTGATTCGACCCAGGCCCTCAGCGCCTTTTGGAGGTCCTCCTTCCTGGAGAGCCCGGTCATGGACACTTTAAACTTTTTGCAGAAATTCTTGAGCTGCTTGAGGGTGTAGCATTCTAGCCTCTCCTCTTCCCAATCACACTCAACAGAGGCTACTGATGCTGGTTTCTCCATGGTGATTAAACTTGGCAGTTGCAAAAATAGAAAATCCCAGAAAAAATGCTATCAAAGAGTATGTGGTTGCGTTTTGGTCTGCACTCACTAAGTAGTGTTCACCAATTACTGTACATGAGTCACAAATGCAAGTCCAGAATCCTCACCGCTGACCACCAATGTTAGATTTGGGGGTCTCTAGTTGGCAGAGGTAGGTACCTTTGTCCAAATAGGGACCCTTGCGTCTAGTCAGGGAAAGTAGGTACACTCCTGAAATAACCCCTGCTCACCCTCTTGGTAGCTTGGCACGAGCAGACAGGCTTAGTTCAGAGGCAGTGTGTAAAGCATTTGTGAACACATACAGTAATCAAGTGACAACACTACAAATGGACACCACACAGGTTGTATATTTATAAAAATAGGTATACTTTATATAGATTTATCACAAGACCATAAACGACAAAAATAATCCACAATACTGTCAAGAATGCTTAGTTCTGATCAAAAAGACTTAATTCAAGGTTCTGTGCGAGTCGGTAGCCTCCTCCGGCTACGGCGATGTCAAGAACAAACAGAGTCTAACAAATCCAGCTGACCGCGTCGAGACGGGCCAACCCAGCGTAGACAGACTCGGTCACAGTACCTTTTACTTGAAGCGGCAGGCACGGGCGTGCGAGCCGGAAGGCTGTACGTCGCGATCGCGATGCAAAAATGGAAGCGTTGCAGGACGCGTTGTCCCTCGATGCGGTGCAGGCAGCGGCTCGTTGACGTCGTCGAGACGGAGTCGGTGAGACCAGGGCCGTGCGTTGCAGGGCGAGACGGTGCTTCGATGCGGTGCTGGCAGGTTGCGGTGCGGCGACGGAGCCGGATTCGGGAGCTGGCGTCGATCAGTCCGGACAGCGGTGCGAGTCGGGCGGTGCGTCGCGAAGCGTGCGAGCGGTGCCCAACTCCGGTGCGGTCACAGGACTCGAACTCAGCAGCAGTGACCGTGTCGGTCGGACCAGATGGATTCGGTGTAGCGAGGCGTTGCAAGGTGCGGTGCTCACAGGTTACGGTGCAGGCAGCGGCTCGTTGACGGAGTCGGTGAGACCAAGGCCGTGCGTTGCAAGATGCAGGCGTTGCTCGATGCGGTGCCAACAGGACACCGAGCCGGTCGGGAGAGTCGGTCACAGCTCCCTACCTCTGTAGCCACTGAAACAGAGTTTCCAGCAGCAATTCACAAAGGGGGTGAAGTCCAATGGTCCTGGGACTTCGATCAGGGGGCAAGCTCTCTTCCAAGCCCTTGGAGATCCTTCACAAGTTGATGAAAGTCACAGCAAAGCAAAAGTTCCTTTCTCCTTTCTTTGGCAGTCAGGCAAACCACTGCAGGCCAATACCCCAAGCAGCACTTCAGGCTTAGGGATAGTCTCTCCTCAGTTTCTTCTTGGTTCCGCTCCTCAGCAAAGGTTTCTTCTTGTTCCCAAAAGTGATCTAATTTCTTGGGATCAGGGTCCCAATATTTATACCCCAAAATCCTTTGTCCTCTGAGGGCAGAGGGGCCTTTGCCCAGTCCAAACCAGTTCTGGAGCACTCTGTTTACATGACTCCTTCTTTCCTTTCACAGTGCAGGGCAGAAACATCAGACGCCCCACAGGAGGTGGAGCCAGCATTGTGGAGGGAAAGCCCAGCCCTGGAGCACTTTGTTGACATGATTCCTTCTCTTCTTTCACTGTGCAGGGCAGAGACATCAGACGCACCACAGGGGGTGGAGCCAGCACTGTGGGGGGCAGGCACTGTCCTATTCAGGTCCCAGGTGCAACTCCTCCCACCCATCTAGATGCAGATCTCTCTATTCACCACTGGGCTGACTCATTCTGTCTCCTGGAATCCCCAGCCCTGTCACTCAAAAACACCAGACAAGGAATACACAACCTAGCAGAGGCAGGCTTTGGATAGTTAGACAAGAAAATACCTACTTTCTAAAAGTGGTATTTTCAAACACAGAATGTTAAAACCAACTTCACTAAAAGATGTATTTTATCATTCTGAGTTCAGGCATACTAAACTCGAATTTCCACCATGTTCCCTGAGTCAGTTAGGATTATAAAATGTAATAATCTAACTGCCCATTCTGGCCTATGGAGAACAGGTAGCCTTGCAATAGTGAAAAACGAAAATGGCTGTAATTCACTATTAGGACATGCCACACACACCAGGGCATGTCCTACCTTATACTTACAATGCACCCTGCCCTAGGGCCTACTTTAGGGGTGACCAACATGCAGTAAAGGGAAGGTTTAGGGCCTGGTAAGTGGGTGTACTCACCAAGTCGACATGGCAGCCCTAGGCTGCACACAGGCTCTGCAATGGCAGGCCTGAGACACACTTTACAAGCTTCTCCTGTGGGTGGCACAACCAGTGCTGCAAGCCCACCAGCAGCATTGGATTTACAAGCCCTGGGCACACTCAGTGCACTGTACTAGGGACTGACAAGTAAACCAATCATCCAATCATGGAGTCACTAATACACAACACAATTTATCATAGGGAGCACTTGCACTTTGGCACTGATTAGCAGTGGCAAAGTGCCCATGAGCATCTAGTCCAGCAAAAACATATCGACAACAGTGGAGGCATTATGAAAAAAATGGAAGGGAGACCCACGCCAAGGATGCCAGGTCTAACAAGAAATTACTGTACGTGAGAGTCAGTGATTGTGAGAGTGGCTGTATGTATGAGTGTATACTTGTATTAGTGATTATATAAGAGACTAAGTATGTGTTACTATCTGTATGAATAAATGAGGTGGTGTGTGTATAACTGTGTAGGTGAGTAAATGGAACTGTGATTGATTCTTTGCATGAGTGACTAGGATGAGTACATAACTGACTAGGATGAGTGCTGGTGTGTCAATGTCTATATAGGTGTATGAGTGCATTTGATAGTGTTCTATTGATCAGTGACTGCATGTATGACTGATTGTATGGGTGAATGGGTAGATGTGTGTCTAGACCTAGGAATCACTGAGTGGGTATGTAGTAACTGGTATTAGTGTGTCAATGGTATCAAAAATGGTAGTCTGTATTTTACAGTGAGTGTATCAAAGGTTATATTAGTGTGTGACGAGGTACATCAGATTGTCACATGGATGATGTCATCAGTGATGTCATTTGACATGTCATCAGTGATGTCATCAGTGATGTCACTGACCATGTCATGAATGATGTAATATGTGACGTCATCAGCAGTGCATTGCGGGGGCGCGAGTTATAGTTAGCTGAACTAACTATAACGGTGGAATTTCTATGGTTTTGTATGAGTGAAATGTCCAACTAACTATAACGTCCCTGAAACCTATGGTTTTTTCAGTGAATTTCTAAGGTTTTTGAAATGCTAATTTCTAACTATAACGTGCCTGAAACCTATGGTTTTTTCAGTGAATATATATATATATATATATATATATATTGATAAAGGCCAGGGAGCCGAAACGGCTTTGTCAGCCAAGGTGACGCAACAAATGTAATAAACATTAACTTGAAAGAGCCCGGAGTGCCCAGCGTTTTTGTGGAGACGAATATATATATATATAAGAAAGCTTATTGGAAAATGTTTCGGTTTACATTGATTCGTTTCTCCAAGAGCACGTGAGGGCTTTGCCATCGTTCATACAAGACACTACAGACTTCCTTAAACAGATACATAACTTTCAGTGGCAAGATGACTATGTTTTAATATCTATGGATGTGTCCAATTTATACACTTCTATCCATCACAGGGATGGGTTAAAGGCATTAGAATATTATCTAGGCACAAGACCCATTGAATATCACGTACACAACAAAATGCTTATTGACCTTACAAATTTTTGTCTAAATAATAACTACTTCATGTTTCAGCAGCAGGTCTACCACCAGGAGAGAGGCGTAGCTATGGGCGCAAGTTTTTCGCCCAGCTACGCCTGTCTCCATATGGGGTGGTGGGAGGAGATGGTGTTGAAAACAATATACAGTGAAATTTGGACAGAAAACGTGGTCAAGTGGGTCCGCTACATAGATGATTTGGTTATAGTGTGGCGTGGCAATATACAAAGTGCCGCAAATTTCATTGCCAAATTGAATGTAAATGATATGAATTTGCAGTTCACGTTCGAGATTAGCACAGAATGTATTTGTTTCTTAGATGTAGAGATATATGTACAGAACAACAAGGTACATACATGCTTACATCGCAAACCCACAGCAGGAAACACCATTTTGCACTCAAGTAGCTTTCATCCTAAACACACAGTGCGTAGTATACCGTATGGCGAAATGCTACGTATTCGTAGGATATGTAGCAATGAGGATGATTTGCTAATAGCTCAACAGGAATGTAAATCAAGGTTCCTGGCAAGGGGCTATTCCCAAAGAACCATAGATCAGGCCATCACACGCACGAAAGCTAGATCCAGGGAAGATCTGTTATTTAAACCCTCAAACAGCAAAACTAAAATGACAGAGAATGCAGCCAATAATTCCAATAATCCTAGGCTAATCCTAACGTATAATAACCAGAGGGATAGCATTAGGAAAATAATTAAGAAAAATTGGCACCTGGTTCAAAGTGATCCGATCATAGGGGATAATATGTCACTTTCTCCCACTATAACATTTAGAAAAGCGTGCAGCACTAGTGACTATTTGGTCAGCAGCAGTCCGGAGATCCCTAAAAATACAAATTGGCTATCAAATGCAAAGGTTTTGTCAGGTGTACAGCATGCAAGGCTTGCAAATATGGAGAAAGTAAAACCACATTCCATACACCTTTCAAAGACAAGCCAATTTCAATCAGTAAGTTTTTAACGTGTAAAACTGAGTTTGCGGTTTACGTATTAGAATGCTCTTGTGGACTAAGGTATGTGGGCAGTACTCGCCTCCCAGTCCACAAGAGGATTTTACAACATCTAAGGGCAATAACCAACAATGATAGTTCCTATCCATTAGCCCGTCACTTCAACGAAATGCATAGCCAAAATCTCAATCAGTTGAAGTATTACGTAATTGACAGTGTTCCCTCGCTGAGAAGAGGAGGTAACAGAGATGCAATACTCAGGCGACTCGAGACAAAATATATCTTGGAATTAGATAGTAAGAGTCCACACGGTTTAAACACTACTGAAGACCTGTATACATGGCTTTAATTAATGCAGTATTTAGTGAAAACATTCGACATACCTAACATAGGTGTCATATGATTGCAACCATATCCCTCATCTCCAAGTAACTCACTCTCTGCCAGTAGTGCACATGGGCTCATGGCACACTGGACATATTTTAATGCATGGTGTCACTTTATAAATTTATGCTGAACAGCATAATAGCACTACAGCACTTTATAGCACTTTTTGCACAGTTCTCGTACTGTATATAAGGCTTATAAACCCAATAACATGATGTATTAAGGGTTTTGGACATTACAAAATAGCTGAAATTCAATGTGAGTTGTTTTTTACCATGTAAGATTCGTTTTATCAAGTATTTATACAGTTATTCTTTTAAAGCGTAATTTTGCACAGGGAATTTTTTTTTTTTTAAAACAACGGTTTTTAACGCATTAGGCAGTTATAACATATAACATCTTGTCCATTGTTGTTTCATCATGTGTATATTATTTTAAATATACGTATTTATACAGAAATTTATTATAATATACTTACACATGATTTTTTGATTTTGCACATGATTGTCGGTATTTAAAATGTAAAATAATTTGAAATACTGTAAATGTGTATATGAGCAGGAAACAAATTTATATAACTGTATACAGCCGAGAGATGTAGAAGCAGAGTTCAGATGGAAAGTCTGTCTTTTATATTTATTCCAGCACGTAATGCACTGTGTCACTTTAAGAATGGGAGTAAAGCATCAGCATGTCATGTGATCAAGGGCTCTGGGTA
The DNA here is from genome assembly GCA_963921515.1 of Calotriton arnoldi. NCBI lineage: Eukaryota > Metazoa > Chordata > Amphibia > Caudata > Salamandridae > Calotriton > Calotriton arnoldi. The sequence continues at coordinate 655,604 of CAWUFW010004098.1, forward strand.
GCCCGAAACGTGTCATGGCGGCGAAAAGCACGAAAAAATAAATATATTGAAGCGCAAAATAAGTGGAGTCCGTTCTGTTCCTTTTCAATACAGAGGAAGGAGTATCAAGATATATATATATATATATATATATATATATATATATATATATATACATACATACATACATACATACATATATATATATATATATATATACATACATACATACATACATATATATATATATATATATATATATATATATATATATATATATATATATATATATATATATATATATAGTCTATTTTATCTGCTGTAAAAGTACAAAAACTGTAATTTCCACTTTCCACATATATAGTTATTCCAGTCCACAGGTTCCTCACTGCAGCCCCCTGGGGGCAACGGTGTGCACTTGAACATGAGATTTGATTCAATAACAAGAACACTCTTTCCTGGCAAAATGGAAAAAGAAGAAATGCGCACTCCAACATTTGGTTGTACGTCTATTTAATCCACAATTATCCGATACATGTATGAAAGCACACAGGCCAACGCATTTCTGCGATCAAGTTGCCTTGGTCATGTTGATCGTGTATATATATATATATATATATATGAAACCAGGATCCCAATGCATGACCGCCGTGGGCCAAACAAGGGCACAGACACCAGTTGGAGATGAAATAAATCCGTTTATTGCTTAACAAGTCAGGATGACGCATTTCGACCACAAGCCTGTGGTCTTGATCACATGAAAAAACAAAGGTTACAGGGATGTTATAGTTAGGGTCAGATTCCACTCGTACAAAACCAGAGAAATCCAGCCATTATAGTTAATGAGGTAAGTGTAACTCACACCCCTGCAATGCACTGCTTATGACCTCACATATACATCACTCATGACATAGCCAGTGACATCACTGATGACATCACTGATGACATCTCAAATGACATCACTAATGACAACACTGATGACACCATCGGTGACGGTCAGTGTTTTAAAAAGTATGAGTGTTAAGTTATATGCCAGGGTGTATTGGTAAATCAGTGGGTGTTTGAGTGCCTGATTGGATGATTCAGTGGGTGCGTGACTAACTATATAAGTGAGTTTTAGGTGTCTCAGTGAATGTCTGCATGAGTGAGTGGTTGTATGAATGTCTGTATCTGTCTGTCAGTTGGGGTCCATGTGCCTGTATGGGTGTGTGACTGGGTGCATGAGTTTCTGTATGGGTGAGTGGTTGTCTGAGTAACTCTATGGGTGTCTGAGTGACTGTGTGGGTGGGTGATGAGTGAGTGGGTGAGTCAGTGGCTGTATGGGTTAGTGAGTACATGAGTGTGGGCTGTATGGGTGAGTGAGTGTGTGTACGGCTGTGTCGGTGAGTGAGTGCATGTGTCAGTGGTATATGGGTGAGTAACTGGGTATGTGAAAGGCAGTGTAGGTGTGTGATGGGGTATATGAGTGACTGTATGGGTGAGTGAGTGAGTGTGAGAGTGGCTGTATGGGTGAGTGTGTGCTTGTGTCAGTGACTGTATAGGTGAGTGAGTACGGGTTAGTATCTGAATGAGTAAGTGAGTGAGTGTGTGTAACTGTATGGGTGAGTAAGTGGCTATGTGATTGACTGTATGGGTGAGTGAGTAGGTGTGTGAGTAGCTCTGTGGGTTAGTGGCTGTATGGGTGAGTGAGTGGATGTGTGTGTTGATCTATGAATCAGTGAGTGGCTGTGTAAGTACTGGTATGTGTGTGTGAATGGGTTTGAGAATGGTAGTGTGGTAGTTGGAGACAGTGTATGAAAGGTTATAGGGGGCTGTTAGTGGGTGCGTCAGAGATTCTGTGGATGATGTAATCAGTGATGTCATTTGAGATGTCATCAGTGATGTCATCAGTGATGTCACTGACCATATCATGAGTGATGTAATATGTGAGATCATAAGCAGTGCATTGCAGGGGCATGAGTTATAGTTACCTCACTAACTATAAGGGCTGAATTCTCTGGTTTTGTACGAGTGAAATCTGACCTTAACTATAACGTCCCTGTAACCTATGTTTTTTTCAGTGAATTTCCCAAAACATTTTAACATTCTATTTCCTAAAAATAACGTCCCTTTAACCTTTCTTTTTTCAATGAATTTCTAAGGTTTTGGTAATTCTATTTCCTAACTGTAATGTGCCTGTAACCATTGTTTTTTCAGTGAATTTCTCAGGTTTTTTAAATGCTAATTCCTAACTATAACATCCCTGTTACCTTTGTTTTTTTCATTGAATTTCTATGTTTTTTTTAACTAGTAGTCCTGGTTGCATAGTGGTGGAGAAAGGGGACTGGGCCTCAGACCAGCTTTCAGGAATCCTGCTGTGTAGGACTTACAGGAGGTGCTAGGAGGGCATCTTGGCCCCCAGGGTCCCTCAGGAGTAAAGTGGACTTCATGCCCCAACCAGTAGTGCACCATAAGTCACGTTTGCAGAGTGGTGGAGAAAGGGGGTGTGGCCTCCAAAGACCTTTTAGCAATCCCACTGTGTGGGACTTACTGGAGATAACATAAGGGGTAGTTGGCCTCCAAGGACGTCCTTGGGAGGCCTTTTACCCCTCCTGTTACCTCCAGTAAGTCCCACACAGCGGGATTGCTGAGACCTGGTAGGAGGCCACGCCCCCTTTCTCCACCACTCTGCAAAAACACCTCCTAGCCCACTACTAGTAGGGGGATGAAGTTCCCTTGGCTATTGAGGATCCTTGGGAGCCAACTACCCCTCCTGTCACTGCCAGCAAGTCCCACACAGTGGGTTTGCGGAGAGGATTTTGGTGGCCACGCCCCCTTTCTCCACCACTCTGCAAAAACGCCTCATAGTGCACTACGATCAACATATATATATATATATATATTATCCAACAACAGCTTACACGGCACTCTCCTTGGTACAAAAATATATCTTTATTGAGACCTCCTTCTCCGCCACCTACGCGTTTCGAACACAAAGTTCTTGTTCACGGTAGTATACGAAGTCCTACTTCGATTTCCAACCTTTTATACATAATCACCACGTAGCCCATAATGAGGCATTGTGGGACAGGTAGTTTTACATATGTTACAATTACTTTTTTTATATATTTATTTCTTTTACCCAAAAATGTTGCAAGAAAAAGATGTTAATTATATAAGCCATTATTATACATTCACATCTTGTACATAGGATTTGCCCAATGTGTGCTATGCTATCAAGTATTCATTACATTTAACTTATGAAGATTGTCCGTTTTTACAGAAAAACTCATCCATTTCAAGGAAATCATGACTTGGTGTCCCACAATTCCCCCACATGAGAGAGGAGGAAATCGAGTACTCAAGTTGAGACGCATGGAATCAAAACTGATTATTCGTTTTAAAACCAAGGTCCCCCTTGGGCTCAATGGGGACGAAGAAATGTATATACATTTGTAAATATTTGGTTCAGCTTTTGAGATACAGATTTTCAATGAGTATATTTTAGAGATATCAATTCTCCATATAGTAGTTTGTTTTCCTCGAATTAGAATGTGATTTAGATTTTAAGAGAACACGTAGCCGGTATTGGATTATTTTTGTGTTGCAAGTAGTTTCTTTCTAATAAGCCTAACTTAGTAGCATCTGTTTAAACTGTCTGCAAGACAGTGGGGCACTTAGCCCGCAAGCATATGGGACACCAAGTCATGATTTCCTTGAAATGGATGAGTTTTTCTGTAAAAACGGACAATCTTCATAAGTTAAATGTAATGAATACTTGATAGCATAGCACACATTGGGCAAATCCTATGTACAAGATGTGAATGTATAATAATGGCTTATATAATTAACATCTTTTTCTTGCAACATTTTTTGGGTAAAAGAAATAAATATATAAAAAAAGTAATTGTAACATATGTAAAACTACCTGTCCCACAATGCCACATTATGGGCTACGTGGTGATTATGTATAAAAGGTTGGAAATCGAAGTAGGACTTCGTATACTACCGTGAACAAGAACTTTGTGTTCGAAACGCGTAGGTGGCGGAGAAGGAGGTCTCAATAAAGATATATTTTTGTACCAAGGAGAGTGCCGTGTAAGCTGTTGTTGGATAATACTTAATGCGAGAGGTGGTCCTGTCTCGCCACGAGCACCAGCTGGAGGGTGCTCCCCCCGAAAAGGACCGTGTTTGTTGAATAATATATATATATATATATACACGTTGGGATATATATATATATATATATATATATATATATATATATATATATATATTCCAAAAACAAGGTTACCCCTGGGGTGTAGGTACACTCAGGATCGCACAGGTCCAGCGAACATAACCCCTCAAATCTGCTGCCGACGCGTTTCGGGCAAACCGCCCTTCTTCATGGGCAGCCTCTGATTCAAAATTGATGACGTGCAGACGACCAGCATTTTCCCTCTTTTATTGCCATGACTCTAAAAATAGATAATTACAAAGCATTATGGGGCTGGTAGTTCTATATTGAATCAACCCCAAATGGGGTGCCGTCATCAATCACCATTCGTAACATTTAAAAACAATTTAATGGGGAACAAATGTCATGCGGGAATGCAAATGCAGTTCAAGGCATCTCCTGCTCAACGCCGCCGCTTGAATTCCTGGCGGCAGTGGACCCGCAATGTTATTGCAGTGGTGCCATCCGTGACCGGGGCAGGTCACTTAGATTCCAAAAACAAGGTTACCCCTGGGGTGGAGGCACACTCAGGATCACACAGGTCCAGCAAACATAACCCCTCAAATCTGCTGCCGAAGCGTTTCGGGCAAACCGCCCTTCTTCATGGGCAGCCTCCGATTCAAAATTGAGGACGTGCAGACGACCAGCGTTTTCCCTCTTTTATTGCCATGACTCTAAAAATAGATAATTACAAAGCATTATGGGGCTGGTAGTTCTATATTGAATCAACCCCAAATGGGGTGCCGTCATCAATCACCATTCGTAAAATTTAAAAACAATTTAATGGGGAAAAAATGTCATGCAGGAATGCAAATGCAGTTCAAGGCATCTCCTGCTCAACGCCGCCGCTTGAATTCCTGGCGGCAGCGGACCCGCAATGTTATTGCAGTGGTGCCATCCGTGACCGGGGCAGGTCACTTAGATTCCAAAAACAAGGTTACCCCTGGGGTGGAGGCACACTCAGGATCGCACAGGTCCAGCGAACATAACCCCTCAAATCTGCTGCCGACGCGTTTCGGGCAAACCGCCCTTCTTCATGGGCAGCCTCCGATTCAAAATTGATGACGTGCAGACGACCAGCGTTTTCCCTCTTTTATTGCCATGACTCTAAAAATAGATAATTACAAAGCATTATGGGGCTGGTAGTTCAATATTGAATCAACCCCAAATGGGGTGCCGTCATCAATCACCATTCGTAAAATTTTAAAACAATTTAATGGGGAAAAAATGCCATGCAGGAATGCAAATGCAGTTCAAGGCATCTCCTGCTCAACGCCGCCGCTTCAATTCCTGGCGGCAGCGGACCCGCAATGTTATTGCAGTGGTGCCATCCGTGACCGGGGCAGGTCACTTAGATTCCAAAAACAAGGTTACCCCTGGGGTGGAGGCACACTCAGGATCGCACAGGTCCAGCGAACATAACCCCTCAAATCTGCTGCCGACGCGTTTCGGGCAAACCGCCCGTCTTCATGGGCAGCCTCCGATTCAAAATTGAGGACGTGCAGACGACCAGCGATTTCCCTCTTTTATTGCCATGACTCTAAAAATAGATAATTACAAAGCATTATGGGGCTGGTAGTTCTATATTGAATCAACCCCAAATGGGGTGCCGTCATCAATTACCATTCGTAAAATTTAAAAACAATTTAATGGGGAAAAAATGTCATGCAGGAATGCAAATGCAGTTCAAGGCATCTCCTGCTCAACGCCGCCGCTTGAATTCCTGGTGGCAGCGGACCCGCAATGTTATTGCAGTGGTGCCATCCGTGACCGGGGCAGGTCACTTAGATTCCAAAAACAAGGTTAGCCCTGGGGTGGAGGCACACTCAGGATCGCACAGGTCCAGCGAACATAACCCCTCAAATCTGCTGCCGACACGTTTCGGGCAAACCGCCCTTCTTCATGGGCAGCCTCCGATTCAAAATTGAGGACGTGCAGACGACCAGCGTTTTCCCTCTTTTATTGCCATGACTCTAAAAATAGATAATTACAAAGCATTATGGGGATGGTAGTTCTATATTGAATCAACCCCAAATGGGGTGCCGTCATCAATCACCATTCGTAAAATTTAAAAACAATTTAATGGGGAAAAAATGTCATGCGGGAATGCAGATGCAGTTCAAGGCATCTCCTGCTCAACGCCGCCGCTTGAATTCCTGGCGGCAGCGGACACGCAATGTTATTGCAGTGGTGCCATCCGTGACCGGGGCAGGTCACTTAGATTCCAAAAACAAGGTTACCCCTGGGGTGGAGGCACACTCAGGATCGCACAGGTCCAGCGAACATAACCCCTCAAATCTGCTGCCGACGCGTTTCGGGCAAACCACCCTTCTTCATGGGCAGCCTCCGATTCAAAATTGATGACGTGCAGACGACCAGCGTTTTCCCTCTTTTATTGCCATGACTCTAAAAATAGATAATTACAAAGCATTATGGGGCTGGTAGTTCTATATTGAATCAACCCCAAATGGGGTGCCGTCATCAATCACCATTCGTAAAATTTAAAAACAATTTAATGGAGAAAAAATGTCATGCGGGAATGCAAATGCAGTTCAAGGCATCTCCTGCTCAACGCCGCCGCTTGAATTCCTGGCGGCAGCGGACCCGCAATGTTATTGCAGTGGTGCCATCCGTGACTGGGGCAGGTCACTTAGATTCCAAAAACAAGGTTACCCCTGGGGTGGAGGCACACTCAGGATCGCACAGGTCCAGCGAACATAACCCCTCAAATCTGCTGCTGACGCGTTTCGGGCAAACCGCCCTTCATCATGGGCAGCCTCCGATTCAAAATTGAGGACGTGCAGACGACCAGCGTTTTTCCTCTTTTATTGCCATGACTCTAAAAATAGATAATTGCAAAGCATTTAAGTAAAGTGCACTTCATGCCCCAACCAGTAGTGCACCATAAGCCTCGTTTGCAGAGTGGTGGAGAAAGGGGGTGTGGCCTCCAAAGACCTTTTAGCAATCCCACTGTGTGGGACTTACTGGAGATAACATAAGGGGTAGTTGGCCTCCAAGGACGTCCTTGGGGGGCCTTTTACCCCTCCTGTTACCTCCAGTAAGTCCCACACAGCAAGATTGCTGAGACCTGGTAGGAGGCCACGCCCCCTTTCTCCACCACTCTGCAAAAATACCTCCTAGCCCACTACTAGTAGGGGGATGAAGTCCCCTTGGCTATTGAGGATCCTTGGGAGCCAACTACCCCTCCTGTCACCGCCAGCAAGTCCCACACAGTGGGTTTGCGGAGAGGATTTTGGTGGCCACGCCCCCTTTCTCCACCACTCTGCAAAAATGCCTCATAGTGCACTACGATCAACATATATATATATATATATATAGACGTTGGGATATATATATATATATGATTTGGATATATATATATATATATTTATATATATATATATATATATCCAAATCACGTCGTCTCCTTCATGAAATAACACTCCACGGCCCCAAAATTGCTTTCAGCAGAATTTATTTCGGAAATGCACAACTCAACGCGTTTCGGAAAACAAGTTCCCTTGGTCACGAGTGTTGAAGTTGCAGCGCAATGTGATTTAAATAAACGTCATCTGGCGTGTAAACGTAATAGATAGTGTGAACAGACTTTCCGATTCAAAATCATAATTACACATTCAAAATCAACAAAACCCAATATTAATTCATATCAGTTTCAAATCATTTATAGCGAATGCGAGTGTGGTTAATGTAGCATATTAAGATGTCATGCATCCGTAATGTATAATTGCATTAGCCTGTTTCCCCAAGCTCGCCTTTCAAGCTCTCAAAACTTTATTGTTACCGGTGCTAGCCGGTTACAATTTAAAGGTGCTGTTGCCTTTTTCTCTCTCGCTCAAGTGCACTAACCCCATTCTCAAGAAAGCGCATTATCTAAAGGACAGATTATCTCAATCTTACTATTCAACCATTGTCAAATAGAGTACTCAATGTTCACTTATAGCCATCATGCCCCAGTGGGCATTAGTATAGTGACACAGCTGTTGCTGTTGTCCCTTTGCTATTGACACCTTGACCCACATGGTCCATTACTATTAACATCTATGCCCATGGCATGTCACCGCACTAAATGCTAGGGCCTACTGATAATTTTACATAAAGCTCAGGAGCTCTTCGTCAAATAAAACTCATGATGCTCATCAAGTCTCTCTGAATGGACTTCCTGTCCTGTTACACTCGCAGCGCTGGCTCTTGAATGGTCTAAATCATGGGTACTCACAAACTTTCTCTCGGGGGCCAAATTTACAGTGTGGTTTGTGGCCGAGGGCCGCACCGGTGGGGGCGGGGTCAGTGGGGGAGGGGGGCGGGGCTAGAGCAAAAAAACAAACTATGACCATGAGGTTGAACACAGGTCCCTGCAGCAGACGCCTTCGTCCACTGAGCCACCAGACCCGGCATACACACATCTCTCTCTCTCTCTATCTCTCTCTCTCTCTCGCTCTGTCTCCCTCCCTCTCTCCATCTCTCCCTCCCTCTCTCTATCTCTCCCTCCCTCTCTCTCTCTCTCCGTCTCCCTCTCTCTCTCCCGCTCTCTCTCTCTCCCTCCCTCCCTCTCTCTGTCTCCCTCTGTCTCACTCACTCTGTTTGTCTCTCTCTCTCTCTGTCTCCCTCCCTCTCTCTCTCTGTCTCCCTCTCTCTCTCTCTCTCTCTCTGTCTCCTCCTCTCTCTGTCTCCTCCTCTCTCTGTCTCCTCCTCTCTCTGTCTCCCTCTCTCTCTGTCTCCCTCTGTCTCCCTCCCCCTCTGTCTCCGTCCCCCTCTGTCTCCCCTGTCTGTCTCCCTCTGTCTGTTGCCCTCTGTCTCCCTCCGTCTCCCTCCCTGTCTCTCGCTCTGTCTCTCCCTCTGTCTCCCTCTCCCTCTGTCTCCCTCTCCCACTGTCTCCCTCTCCCACTGTCTCCCTCCCTCTGTCTCCCTCCCTCTGTCTCCCTCCCTCTGTCTCTGTCTCCCTCCCTCTGTCTGTCTCCCTCCCACTGTCTGTCTCCCTCCCTCTGTCTCCCTCTCCCTCTCTCTGTCTCCCTCTGTCTGTCTCCCTCCCTCCCTCCCTCTGTCTCCCTCCCTCCCTCTGTCTGTCTCCCTCCCTCTGTCTGTCTCCCTCCCTCTGTCTGTCTCCCTCTGTCTGTCTCCCTCCCTCTGTCTCCCTCCCTCTGTCTGTCTCCCTCCCTCTGTCTGTCTCCCTCTGTCTGTCTCCCACCCTCTGTCTGTCGCCCTCTGTCTGTTGCCCTCTGTCTCCCTGTCTCTCTCCCTCTGTCTCTCTCCCTCTGTCTCCCTCCCTGTGTCTCCCTCCCTGTGTCTCCCTCCCTCTGTCTCCCTCCCTCCCTCTGTCTCCCCCTCTCTCTGTCTCCTCCTCTCTCTGTCTCCTCCTCTCTCTGTCTCCTCCTCTCTCTGTCTCCCTCTCTCTCTGTCTCCCTCTGTCTCCCTCCCCCTCTGTCTCCGTCCCCCTCTGTCTCCCCTATCTGTCTCCCTCTGTCTGTCTCCCTCTGTCTCCCTCCCTCTGTCTCCCTCCCTCTGTCTCCCTCTCCCTCTCCCTCCCTCTCTGTCTCCCTCTCTCTCTGTCTCCCTCTCTCTTGGTCTCCCTCTCTTTCTCTCTGTCTCCCTCTGTCTGTCTCCCTCCCTCTGTCTGTCTGTCTCCCTCCGTCTGTCTCCCTCCATCTCCCTCCCTCTGTCTCCCTCTTCCGTCTCCCTCTGTCTGTCTCCCTCTGTCCCCCCGACTCCCTCCCTCTGTCTCCCTCTGCCTCCCTTTGTCTCCCTCCCTCTGTCTCCCTCTCTCTCTGTCTCCCTCTGTCTCCCCCTCTCTGTCTCCCCCTCTCTGTGTCCCTCCCTCTGTCTCCCTCTCTCTGTCTTCCTCTCTCCGTCACCCTCTCTCACCTCACCCCGCGTGTGTGTCAGCCCGGGCTGACACAGCTTCCCGGGAACACACACAGCCGCACCCGAGTACTTCACAGGTCTTTAAAAGACCATTCACTTGTTAATGAGGCTTTGTTGTATTTCACCTCTTCTTAGCGCCCTGCATCTCCACTCAGTCAGAGTGGAGATGCAGGGCGCTAAGAAGAGGTGAAATACAACAAAGCCTCATTAACAAGTGAATGGTCTTTTAAAGAATCGCCCGGCCCCCATAGAGCAGAGTCTCTCAGAGTCCGCGCTGCTGCAACCGGCGGTGTTTGATGACACTTTAAAAAAAAAAAAACACAGGTACGATGTCTGCAAGGTCCGCGGGCCGCCAAGGAAGGCTTGCTGGGCCGCTGGCGGCCCGCGGGCCGTACTATGAGTACCCGTGGTCTAAATCAATTCAAAAAGTTCAAGGGATAATTCATAAGGATGTAGTCATCGGAATGCATCCACTTGAAGATATTAGTTGCTCATTTTGCCTTCCACTCGCCTCACACAAATTGTTCGGAAATCTGTAACAAAATATACACAGAAAAGTGCCATTAGCCGTTGAGTGAAAAAAACAGTGCTACAAATTACATTGATAAAACTAAATCGCAGTAGAGGTAAAAAAGCCATAAAATCTAACATTTACAGTTATGTTGTAGTAAAAAAGACAATCTGTTATATCTGGTTCACCACTAACCCAGATGTACCGCTAACTCCTCATCAATGTTATGCCCTAATGGATATGTGGTATGATACTCTATTATCATTTTTGACTCCAGGCGTCTGAGTTCCAATACTCTGTCGTCTCCCCTCTCTCTCACGGGGATGGTGTCTAGTATACAGAATGATAGGAGGCTACTGTTCTGGTTATGTTGCATTTTAAAGTGTCTGGCCATTGGGTATTGTTTATCATCCTTTTTGATTGCCCTAAGATGTTCAAGGATTCTTTTCTTAGCTTGATGAATAGTGCTCCCAATGTAGTATTTTTCACACGGGCACTTTAGGGCATAAACCGCATAATCAGTGTTGCACGAAACATGTTTTGGAATTGCAAAAGGCGTATGGTTAGTCGACAATCTTACTTGTTTACAGTTTCGGCTGTACTTGCATGCCTTGCAGTTATTGCATGTGAAGAAACCTTGTATTGTATTCAGTTTAGTATCTGGGTTGACAATAGTTCGACAAACAATGTCCTTAAGTGATCTTGCCTTCCTATATGTGATTTGAGGATAGGTTTCAACCACCAATGACAAATCCTTATCTGTCCTTAAGACATTCCAGAATGTATTTAGACTTTGTCTAACTTCTTGTGATTGGTTGGAGTAAGTGGTGATAAACCTAATTCTATTTTCATTTTCATTCTCGGCCGTCTCACTACTTATAGTTTTCTGTTTCAGTAAATCATTCCTTTCTCGTTTGTCAACCTCTAGACATGCTTTGTTAATGGTGGTCTGGGTATAACCTCTTTCTAGAAATCTTTTAATCATCACTGTTTTTTCCTTTTCATATCCCTCTTTATTGCTACAATTTCTCTTGGCTCTTAATAATTCACCCAGAGGAATGCTGCGTATTAAATTCCCAGGGTGACAGCTCCGAGTGTATAGCAAGCTGTTCCCGGCTGTTTCTTTTCTAAACAGATAACTTCCCAGGCGCTTGCACACTACCTGTAGTCTCAAATCGAGGAAGTCGATGGTTTCCTTATTGATTTGGCTACTGAATTTTAAATTTAAGCTGTTGTCATTGAGTGTCTCCACAAAAAGATTGGCTTGTTCAATGCTCCCATTCCAAATGCAGAAAATATCGTCAATATATATCACCCATGTTATTACATGTTCTTCATAAAGTGACAGCTTACTGGCCACCTGCTCCTCCCACCAGCCCAGGTAAAGCCCCGCAAAACTGGGGGGAAAGCAGGTTCCCATCGCCGTCCCAAGGATTTGTCGATATATTTGTTTGTCAAAAATGAAGAAGTTCTGAGTCAGACAAGTATACATCATGTCAATTACCATTTCTGTATGGAACAGGTACGATACAGATCGTTTCCTTAGAAAGTGGCGACATGCCTTAATACCTGCTTCGTGCGGAATACAGGTATAAAGGCTGTTTACATCAAGGCACATCAGTAAAAATTGATCCTCCCATTCAATCCTATCTATAATTCTCAAAAAAAAGCTAGTGTCTTTTATAAAGGATGGTAACCCCTGTACTAGTGGTTGAAGGTAGAAATCCACATATTGTGATGTGTTTTCGAGGCAACTACCTCTAGATGAAACAATAGGTCTTCCAGGGGGGTTGACGCTATCTTTATGCAGTTTGGGAAGGAGATATAGGGCTGGCAACTTAGGGAATTTACATTTGAGGAATTCATACTCCTCCCACTCTAACAGGCCCCTCTCCCTCCATTCTCCCAACTGTTCTTGATATTTTCTATTTGTGGATTCATACTTCGCTCTGGTGGTGATCTCGTATTTCTCTCTATCCTCAAATTGACGGTTGCCTTCATTCAGATACATTTCTTTAGACATAACCACCACGTTCCCACCTTTATCAGATTTTTTGACAACTATATTTGTATAATTTTTAATTGACTGTATGGCCTTTACGTGTTCACTCATGATGTTCTGACCGATATATTTTTTCTTTCTGAGTACCTTATTTAGCTCCTGTATAACTCCCTTTTCAAACACATCAATCGCATCATTTGTGATTTGGGGGAGGAAGATAGATTTAGGTTTAAAGACACTATTATGACATAAATCAAGTCTAACGTTGTCATTAATAAGATTCAAATATGGGTCATCAATAAACTCTGGGTTACCTTCCAGTTCATTCATAGCAAGTAACAATTCGATATCACCAATACTGATATTACTTGGCACATCATTCGTTTTTACATTAGTATCAGATACTTTTGTCGCAAACCACTTCTTTAACCTAAGTTTGCGTGTAAACTGAAACAGCTCAATACGACTCTGGGTGTAATTAAAATTAGCAGTAGGACAAAAAGAAAGCCCAAGGGAAAGAACCTCAGTCTCAGCAGAGCTGAGCTCCTGACCTGAAAGGTTGATTACTGTTTTTTTGTCAATCATTTTGATTTCTGTTGGCCCCTTGTTCGGCTTCCCACTGGGCTTTCTGAGTCTTTTTGTGATGTTGCGGTTGCTTTTCCGTCTCCTCTCCCGCCTCGTCCTCTGTAGCCGGTGGCACTTTGTTTGTGTTGGGCTGACATTCTTCCCTGTGCCATGAGCGTAAACTCGTTTAAAATTTTGGTTTTTGCTCCCAATTGTTCGGAGACAACGGACACATCACTCTCATTATTGTCACTGTCACCTGTTTCGCTCAGTTCATTGGTCTTCTCCTGTTCTCCAGTGCCAAGTGTAGCTGTTTTAGCTTTGTTCGTGTTCTTTTTGACTTTACTGTCCTGTGTCTGATTGCGCAGATGATTGTATCGTTTTGCGAATGTTAGTATTTGGCCTTTGTCGTAACCGACTTGATCTCGGTAAAATTTCCGTTGCTTTTTCGCCTTTATGTCTTCTTCTATTTTCTCCAATTTAGTTTCCATTTTCATCATATCCAATTGGAATTCGTCTGATGTGCATAAAGTTTTAAGTTTCGTTGTTAGGTTTTCAATCTCAATTGCCAGTCTTTCACAGTCCTTCCTGGCGTATTTAACTAGTAGTCCTAACATGATTGTCGAGCAGTTATGGCTGTTACCTGCCCACTCATCTACTAGTTCTGGATCCGGATTATTGAAAGTTGGAGTGATGAAAATTCTAAGGCCACGTGGGACCCATCCCACATCTATGTATTTTTGTAGAGTGGTGGCCTCCCACCACTTAGTTTGTTCCTGTTTTAGCGCTCTCCATAGGGTGTCCTATAATTGTTTTTTGTTCTGAGTAGTGATTCTGGTGTTAGCCAGTTCAGATTGTTCAGTGTCATCAACAACTACATTGGCATCAAACATTTTTGTGGCTGCCTCACTGCGTTTAGCATTCCTAAGCATTGCCATGATGTAAAGAACAATTTATGACGCTCGTAGCGCGTCCTGGCTTGAAAGCCGGTCTCCGACTGATTTTGTGTCTCAGCCCAGAGACTTCGTCTGCCCCCTTCGCTAAAGCTTGATGTATTCACGAAATACAAATGCACTTACTCGTTTGCAGAGAAATGAAGCTGTTGTCGGCCAGCTTAATTTCTCTGCAAACTGTTCCCCTGACAAAGGGTTGTCTTAAACCTGAAATGCATTGGGCAGCATAAGAAGCACATGTATTAAGATGTTTAAGTAGCTCTGAATTGTGTATGTATATATATTTGAAGAATGTGAAGTAACATTGATTCATGCAAATGCATTGAAAATTTACATTGATGATGTTGGTAAAACACTAAATATATACAATATTTTTCAGACGAATGTTATGAATTTTATTTGACACAATGGATAAGTATTACAACTGTTCAGAACCCCTTCTGGGTCACGACATAGTGCGCTTTGTAAAAAGTGTGCAGGTCTCTGCACACTAAGCTTTGCAAATTATTTCTCAGGGACAGAGGCAGGTCCCCAACACAAAGCAGCACACGTAGATTACTTTGAAATATAGGCGTTCAACCACTCAGACAATGCAGATAACTTTGGAGTGCAGGTTTAATCATTCATAGTGAAGAACACATGCCTGCCATTAAAAATAAAGATCCTTAATACCCTAATCCAGTACATTTTAATAAGTCACAAGATCTGACAAACATAAATTATTAGAAATTTCTAATTTCTAATTACAAATGTGTTGAAGAGGAGGGGATCACAAAATACTCCTCAACAAGAGTGTCTTTCATTTGAGCGGGGTATCAACAAAGATTGTAACCCAAATGTATTTGCATAAGGGTTTCTAGTTGCCCCTCTTTGTAGATGGGAGAGTCTGTGTATGTGTGTGCCCCCTTATTTAAAATGTTACATATTAGCTAAGAAATGTGTAAGCTCGGAAAATGATCTTGTGTAGTGCTATACTTTATCCATAGTGCTCAACATTTTCTAAGACACTGATTTGAATTGTGACATATGCTTTTGAATTAGAGAAATAATATATTGTTATAATAATCTATTTAGCTTGTTTGCAAGAAATTGGATTATTAGTTGAAGGGGATAAGTACCCACCTCAAGCAATAACCATAATCCTTGTCAGGGTGAACGATCAAAGTCACTAAATTAACCTGAGCTCATCCCTCTGGTAGCTATGGCACATAGCAGACATGCTTAACCTGGGGCAATGTGTAAAGTATTCATGCAGTACCAAGAGAGTAATAAGGTCAAAATGCAAAACAATAAAATTCCCAAAACAGATTAGAAAAATAGTGTTAAATTAAATGAACAAAATGACACCATAATGGCAAAACTCCAATTAGGAAACCAGAAATATGAATTTTAAAACTTTTAGGTGGAAATAGCTCCAAGAAGCACAAAATGCCAATGCTAGTCAATGGTCATAGCAAAACAGGACCTATGCACAATTTGAGCCTGACTGCGATGGAGTGCAGGTCTGATACACCAACCAAGTTCATCCTGGGCAAAAGATTTTACCTTCTGGCTACTGATCAGCTGGGCAGTAGGAGGAAAGGCCTCTACCGGCTTGTTGTATCCCTGTAGTTTTAAGGGCTGGTCAGCCTTATTCCCCTTGGAGTGCATTTCTTTGTCCTGGTTACAAGAGAGAGAGCAAGTCCAGCCTTCCAATGTTGTCCTCAGATTGGAGATGGCAGTTTCAGTCCTCTTCTGAACTTCTTCAGGTCCAGTAGTGTTCTGAAGTGGGTGCCTGGAGATGCCACAGTTATGCCTGGGATGAGAAAGTATGTGGTAATGACCCCTGGGGTTGCAATAAGCAATGGGGCCATGGTTCCTGTAGCTAACCGTACCGATTTTGGGAATTTGTAAGATGGCCAAAGTCTTTGGCAATACTAAACTTGGGCTCAGATGGCTGGAGCTGTGGGTGATGAGTGTACTATAGTAATACTAGGGTTGGCAGATGTGAGAGAGCAAAATGCAGATTTAACTTCCAGGGACTTCAGGCAGGGCAGAAGTTAACTTTCTAAAAGTCTCCTTTCCAAAATATTACAAATCTGACTTCACCTGTGAATTGGGCTACTAATAAATATTTCAAAAAGCCAAAAAATGAAATTTGTGTTTCTTCACCGGGGGTTACATTTATTAAACTTATTATTGTATCCCAATGCTTTCTTATGGAGTAGCCAAACCTGCTACAGTGAAAATAGCTTCTTCACTGTAGCGACTCGTTTAAGATTAAACAGTTACGTCACACTTTTAAATACCATGAGCCCTCCCTTATGTGCAACAAGCCTTCTTAAGGGTGACCTTTTAATATTTAAAAGGAAGGTTTAAGTCTGTCAAAAAGGGGTTATTTTGACAGGTTGAATTTTCAATTTAAAACTGCACATTGGTAGGCATGGAGACATGCTTTACAGTGCTGCAGTGCTGCATTTAATTTACAGGCCCTGGTTTCACTTGGTACCTATATACAAGGGACTAATAGGCAAATTAAATAAACCAATCAGGTTCATACCAGTTTTACCACATTTAAAAGATGAGCACAAGCACTCCTCCACTGATTAGCAGGGGTAAATTACACAGAGTCCTCTAGCCAGCAAACATGTGGTTCAAGAAAACAAAATCTGTGGTTACCCCTGCAAAAAGGGCAAATTTACAACAATGTTACTTTAAGATGAATGAATAATTTAACAGTGCTGCAAATGTGTGAACATATGATCAAAAATAGTATAAATTGACACTGTGCAGTAGCTGCAATATTTGCATTTTAGTATTGTCTCCATTTTCATCTTGGGGGCTGATTTATAGTTTGGTGGACAGGGTACATGGTTGTATTTCACTGCAAAACTCTTGGTCCATCCTTCTCATTTACAGATGGAAGGACCATAAGCTTTCCATCAACTGAGTCCCCATTGCCTCTGTTGACAGGAAGTGTCCTCTGACCGCCTAACAGAGTAAGGGCTATTTGCAGGAAGGACATTACACCATCCATCCTATTTAGGGTTGACAGCAAAATGTCCTTTGTTTCTATTCATCATTGCCACGAAAAACCTGGTAGTGAGGGACAGAAAATAAAATGATAATCCCCAAATCTTGGGAGAAAGGTCCCAGGGTTTGAGTTTAGTGGACAACTTTTAAAACTGATGGCAGATGTCCACTAAACTTTTTGTACCTTGGAGGGAACTGCCCTGATGACTGCTCCTTTCAGCGTACACAGATGACTGCTGGGCTGGTGGCCATCTCTACATTTGGCAGACAGTTGTCTGTCAGGGTGGCAGAGGTAATGTCCTCCACCACCCTAATAGACTGTACTCCATATGCCAAAGCCTAAATCAGGCCCTTAATATGGAAATGGAGTTTGTATGCAGTTCTGGCATTTATACGTTAATGCGATGCAAATGGGTTGCTAAAGATAGACTGCCTTCTTACATATGGTACCCTTCTCCCCACTATGTTTACGCTTATGATGAATGGTAATTTTGTGGTTAGATTATCAGGAAACCCACATTTTGATGTATTTTAGATCCATTTATCATAGCTATTACAAAAGAATTTTAGTTGGATACCCAAAGCTGAATCTGTTTAGTTGCCTCAGATTTTATTTTTGGTGAGTTATATCAGGTACGTGAGCAAATATTTGCTGCAACTTTGTAATATCAAAAGTACTCCAAATTGAAACATAACTTGGGTGATTTCCTTTACACTAAGACCCTAATTTTGAGTCAGGCAGAGTGGAATTACTGAATGGAATTTCACTAATCATGAGTGGAATATTGATCCCTCATCCAATTCTTCCAGGAGTTGGAACACCAAACCCAAATTTATCAGACGGCAATTCTGCCTGGTAAAATCACATGAGGCTTTGCATGGAGCAGCAGCCCAGCATTGTCCTATGATTTTTGTTCAGGCAGGGGAGAGTATTCAATGCTTCCTCCATCCAAACCTTATCTGCATATCTTCCCCTTCCCTCCACAACCCCTCCCTGACTCCCGCCCTTCTCAGAGGCCACTGCATACATTTACCACCTGCTTAGAGCAGCTGATAAATGTATGTGTTAAACCACACAGAACTGACAATTCTATGTGGTTGTGTGGCCAGTAAATCTGGCCCACATGATAATTCCACATTCCATGCTTTCCAACTCATAATTGCACGTTACTGGCATGGTGTTCTGCACAGTAATATAAATTGTGCACGCGGATTTACTACCCAGTCGAAACTGTACAACTCATAATCAGGCACTAAGTAGAAATTAACAATTATTTTGTTTTAAAGTGAGACTAAAGGAAGATAAGGTTAAAAAGAAAAATTACAATCACAAGTGATACCTAACTTGAAGCACCCAGCAACTTTATTGTTATATTCAATTCAACATCACAAAATAAAATGAGGGACGAAGTGTTGAAACTTTTCAAATACTCACCCCCAGTCACAGATCTGACTTTAATCCATTGTTATTTTGCTCGCCACGTCACCCCAGTTTGGATTCAGCCATATGCAAATCAGTCTTGACCCAGCTCCCCATGGGAACAGTTCAGCCCGAACTGCCAAGCCAGGTCCACACTGGGCGGAAACAAGCATCCTGGCACCGGTTTCAAGGTATCAACCCTCAGCAGCCAAGGTAACCTGAATCCAGTGGTGCAGCAAGCAAGAGACCCACGTCTTGGCATACCCTTTGACAATTAGGTCGTACATAGCAACATCACAAAAAAAAATGATGGAAGGAGTGTTGAAACTTTTCAAACACTCACCCGCGTCACAGATATGGGTTTAATCCATCGTTATTTTGCTCATCACGTCAACCCAGTTCGGGCTGGACTGTTCCCATGAGGAGCAGGGTCAAGACTGATTTGCATATGGCTGGGTCCAAACTGGGGTGGCATAGTGAGCAAAAGAATGATGGATTCAACCCAGATCTCTTGACTGGGGGTGAGTGGCTGAAAGGTTTCAGCACTCCGTCCATCAACTTGTTGTGTTTACTTTATTCAATTCAATTCAATTAATTGAACTGAATTATTGTTATATAAAGGAAAATAATAATATTTCATGTGAACCTATTTTTACCCTTCACCCCTTCACCCACAACTTCAGCTTGCAACCGGACCCGACAGACCTCGCCAAATGCCTCCTGATCTCATCCAAAGAACCAATGCTAACCACATGGCCTATCATCACCACAGAAGAAACCACCACCATCATAAAGGCCACCCACTCAGGTGTCCCATCGGACCCCTGCCCCCACCACACCTACTCCAGAGGACTGCAACTCATCAGCACCATGCTCATATCCATTCTGAATGCCTCCACTTCTTCCACAACCTTCCCATATGCTTGTAAATTGCAACTGTCCTCCCTTTGCTGAAGAAACCCTCTGCTGACCCTTCAACACTCACCACCTACAGACTGATCTCCCTGATTTCATTCCCGGCCAAGGCCTACATGACATTGGAATCCAAGGACATGCACTCATTGGATTTGCTCCTTCCTGACTGGAAGGACCCAGCCAGTCAGACTGGCATCGTACACCTCAGATCCCCACGACCTTTACTGTGTAGTTCCGCAAGGATCCTCCCTGAACCTGACCCTCTTCAGCGCATTCATGATCACTCTAGCCGGCCTCATCCACTCTCATGATATCAATGTCTTCTCCTATGCCAACAACTCGCAATTCATTCTCTCCCTCACGGACAAGATGCCCAGTACCCAGATCAAGTTCAATGCCTGCATGACTGAAATCGCCCACTGGATGAAGACCAACTGTTTAAAGCTGACCACCGACAAGACCAAAATCATGATCTCCGGGAAGAGCACATCACTGTAAGACTCCACCTGGTGGTCAAGAGAGCTAGGACCAACAGTCACTCCCACCACCCATGCCAAGAACCTTGAGATCAACAGCAAACTTGACATGAGCTCCCAAGTCAATGCCAACAACGCCTCATGCTTCCATATCCTGAAGATTCTGCAGAACATTTTCAAACAGCTCCCAATCAGCACCCAGAAAACCATCATGCACGCTCTAGTCACAAGCAAGATGGACTACGGGAACATCCTCTATGCCGGGATCAACAAAAAAACTTACCAGAAGGCTGCAGACCATTCAGAACTCAGTGGCCAGAATCACTCTCAACCTCCCATGTGGCACTCACATCATACCACACCTGAAGGAGCTCCACTGGCTCCCCATTCAGAAACCAACACAATTCAAACTCATCAACACTATATAGGCACTACATAACACTGGCCCAGCAATCTTCAACAATCGCATCTGCTTTCACAAACCTTGCAGGCACCTCCACTAGTCCGGACTCCAGCTTTCACAAATCCCACGCATACGAAAAACCAGATCCGCCTTCTTGTATATCGCTCCTAAAGCATGGAACGACCTACCACTACACATAAGAGCCACCTCCTCACTTCATGAATTCCACAAGAAGGTGAAGACCAGGCTTTATTCAAGTGTTCCCACTAGACCCTATGTGTGCCTGTGCTCACACCTGCTCAGTGCTAGGATTTCCTCCCCGGTGATAGTGTGTTCTACAAATCTGCATAACATAACATAAAGTAGTTCATGTGTGGTTTATGAATGATCATGAGCTTAGCACTTGTGTTTTATAAATGAGAATTATATTGAGCAGATTTATTTTCTTGTCTCAGTGGAAGTGCCAGTATCAGTAGAGTTGTTTTTGTAAAAAAAAAATTGGAGTAGTCAAATTCATTAGTGTCATTATTTAAGTTAATATTGTTTGATAACACTCCTTGCATCCCTGAAGAAGCAAATACTTTTGTAAAATATTTGTTGGCTGGTCGGAAAATTGTAAGCATTTATCCTTGTTGGTTTATTGGCAATTTGACACGTAATTTAAAGTGCGAGTGATTGCCACAAATGTGGGATATTTGGCAAGAACATTGACTATTTAAAGATGCAGGAACTATTTTTCTCTGGATCAAAGAGTGCCTCCCTTGAGTTGTGACACCAGAGTACCATGGTTTAAATATTATCTAAGACAAAACATTGTGTCATAAATATAATTTACAGAACCATCATCACAATGGAGTTAATAATAGGAAATCTACGCCCAAAGGAGCGATATTTGGTAAATATATTTTGGCCACAATACCTGTCTCAGACACAATTATTCTTTATCATACTTTCCTTACAGCACTCTGTCATTCTTCCCTTGGTGCTGGTGTAGTCTCTGAATCAGGGGAAAAGCCCTTATAGTCCCTCTCCTAAAAGCGCCAAATGCCATCCTGTCTGTTGTGGCACATTATCGCCTCCAGCTCTGCCTCTTGTGGTAAAAATCACTGAAATCTTTGGCAATTGTCTACTTTCCAGTTACATCAAAGAACCATAGGAATCATTTCTGATCAACATCTTGCCTTTGAGTACATATCAGCAAATTAATCTTCCCTTGTTTCCTGATGGTGAAGGTGATCAGGACAATTCTGGCTTTGCTACTAAATGTGACAAGAGAAATCTTGATTCAAGCACTCATCATATCCTGATTCAAGCACTCATCATATCCTGACTGGACTACTGTCACTCTCTTTTTGAAAGACAGCCTTGGTACTAGATAAAGGGATCCAGTTGATCCAAATCTGAGCAGCACGTCTTATGCTCTGCCTCAGTAAACCTACTCATATTTCTCCAAGCTCCATCACCCACCACTGACTACTTATTCAAGGATGCTATCTGTTCAAGACCTTTTGCTTCTGCTCCAAATCGCTTCTCGGCCTTCAAGCTAGCAATCATGTCTGCACTTTTATCAGCTTATGCTCCAGCTAGAATTTTTCGTTCTAGCGCTTCTCATCTGGTATCCATTCCCAAATATAAGAAGGTGCACCTAGAAGGTCGCGCCAACACAGTGCTCCATTCAAAAGTCTGGAACAGCCTCCCTCCCAAACTTAAGAGAGAATGATCTGCTCAAATTTTGGAAATCACTGAAAACGCATCTCATCTCCTTGTAAATGCTTCTTTGTGGCTGATAACTGCAGTCTCATGTGCTAGCACTAGGACAGCCTGTCCCTGGGTAATTGTGCTCTTTACAAAACCAGATATATATATAATAAAATGCAAAACTTGTGAAGTGACATGTTCATAAAATTCATAATCTGCACATGCAGAAAGGCACACATGGCACAATATGCACTGCATGTGCAAACTTTTTATTGAGGCTACACTTTATGTGTGCAAATTACGTATGAAGAAAATGTATGCTCCTACAAATAAAGGGCCTAAAATAGAAGGTAAAGAAAAACAATGGCATTTGCAGATGCAAAATGGGAACGATGTAGGAGCGAGCAAGAAAAAGGGATAAAGGTTAGGTAAGAACCCAAAAAGAGCAAATGATTTGCTCATATTTACCTTGCTTCACATTTGCCCTTTTTTTTAAACCTCGTTGCAAGTCAGGAATTTCTTAAAAGCCAATGTGTAGAAATCTTATTTTATTTGAATCCTAATCTTTACTCTTAGGGACCACTTCAGCTGCTGTTTTTGTGCACTACAATGGTAGTGGTGATATGTTAAACGTTTCTGCGGTGGCATAGTTTCATGGCCTCTACTTACTACATTAACTTGTGGCACAATGCACATGATTTGAGTGATTTACAAACTTCTCTATGCACATTTTGCTGTATGTGCAATGCACTTCAGGCACAAATTAATGTTTTTGAACCATCAAAACATGACAAAAGCACAGTGTGTTCTTAGTGCATTTTGCTCCAGCATCTGTCTTTATTTGTAAACAGCTCTAGCCAAATATATAGGCATTAGATATCCGCTCCAAAATTGTGCATGCTACCCCTAAATTTAGGAACAAATGAGCTTTCACAAGACTGGTGCAGTACCATGTCAGTGTCCCTGCACCAGGACGCTGAGGGGCTAATACTGCACAGTCGCCCCGATCATTTGAGGCAATTTGCAAAACTATTTGCTCATAAAAATTAAACTAACATTCGTAACTAGAGTTGGGAGTCATTTTTGAGATTCATAAACCATGCTTTGGACTCATAAAATGACCACCTCGCACATATTTTTGTATGAGTAGATTTTCTACCAGAGGCAGGGAGCTGGCATTTCAAGGCAGGAGTTCCCTACAAATTTGGGAACTCGCACTCATGTAGACATTTGTAGTTTTTCTCAAACCTTTTAGCTGTGCAGTCCCACCCTGGAAATGGTCGGAAATTGACTCCAGGCAGGTTAAGAGTAAAGCTGAAATTGCACTCTTGTGCGATATTTTTGTGTACATAATTGTACACTGTGCTCAAATTTGCACATGGAAATCTCTTCACATTAGCTCTTGTAGGAATTCACTAAAGCTTTCTAGGAGTACACCTAGGAATATGTGACCGTCTCAGCTTCTAGGCATACTTTTGGAAACTTTTATGAAATCCCCCCAAAAAACAGAAATGTACAGTAAATGGAGAAGGAAACCTACAGGAGTGCGTTTCTGAATATGCTTGTTAGTGGGACCATCAGTGTGGGCTGTTCCATGTTGCCCAGCCTCGTGCAGCCTGCCCCTGGAAACTGGAGGCACGAGCTCCCACCTCCAAATGCCTTACTTCAAAGATTTAAAATAATTGTTATTGGGTTTTTTAATAAATCATTAACTGTTTTACACTGTAAATCTGTTCAAAATAAAGCCTCACTCCACAGTGAACATTTAGTAATTTTCTAACTCAAATGCAAGGCAAGTATACTGCAAATGGTAAGATTCCTCTTGGTTAAGATGTGCTCTGATTGGGAACAAGTTTTAAAAGCCAGTGGCAGCACGGCTAGTCACTGCCTCCAGCGGCGTAGCTTCCATTGGTGCAGCAGGTGCAGTAGCACCGGGACCCATGGGTTTGAGGGGACCACCAAACCCTGATTATTAATGCATTTTGCAATTCAAACAGCAACCAGGGACCATGTTTCTTCCTTGCACAAGACCCCATGACACTCTGGCTACTCCATGGACCGTCCCTAGACTCAACATTAGTGGATAGAGAGACAGACTGTACTTGTAATTTCATAAGTTGTGCACCAGATAAACCGAATTAATAAACTATTTCACTTTCAGGAGCTATGTTTGTATGTAAATGTTGCAAAGTCATCCTGTGCCCCCCCCCCCAAACTTTTTGCTGAATGGTACTGGTGGTGACTGACTCTGACTGACCCTGGGCTCTGCCTAACCAGGCCCAGGGCCAGTGCTATGCTGAAAGAGACACATTTAGTATACAGTGAAAACACCTACATACACTAGGGTACACTATGGTATGGGGTACCCCTGTGATTGGCATGACCTACCCTATCAGACCCTATTAAATAATAGGGCTGGGGGATTAAAACTACCTAGAAGTCCCTAGTCCACAATAGGGCATGGCAGTTTAGAGGCCAGCAGCTTTTTCTGTACTTGCATGTGTGCACTGCTGAAGCCTGAGGTCAGTTTAAAAGCAGCCCTGGGTGGCAGGACTGCTTTTAAAAAGTAAATTGTGCCCAAACTCGACTTTGGTGTTTGGGGCACTTAAAACTGGATAACCTACAATGTTTTGGCATATTAGGAACCCCCAGGGTCTCCCCTAGGTGTCCCAGGGGTGGGGGGTCAGGTATTTATAAGGTGGGCCCTTATAAAATGAGTTTTATATGCCCTGGGTTAAGTGAAATTTCACATTTCACTCCCCACATTGTGATAAAGTGCTGCCCAAATTCGACTTTGATGCTAGAAGCACTGTGGAGGGAAGATCTGCAATATTTCTACTGATTCAGAGCCCCTAAAGTCTCCCCTAGTTGCCCCATGGGGTGGGGGTCCTGTAGATATAAGCGAAGTACTTATAAAATATGTTTTTATAAGCCCTAGTGCTGGAAAATGGCCCAAGCCATTTTTCCCATTGCAAATCCCATGCCACATAGGTTAACATGGCAAGAAGTTATTAACTAATAACTCCTGATAGGAGAATGATAGAACTTCCATCCAAAGACTTCCCAGAATGGTAGTGATAAATCCAACAATTTGTTGAATTTCTCCTAAAATGTACAGACAAGACGTTATAAGACTTTCTTGTTTGTAAGTCCAGATTCAGCCTTCCAGTGGTCTGTCCTGATTGGTCAGAGTTAAGTGGATTAGCCAGGCTGCCTTGAAGAGGTGATAAAGAGCCCCTGGGGTTAACCAGCTCTGCTGGGAGGGCAGTGTGCTGCTACACAGGAATGCCAGAGCAGGGGAAGGAGTCGTAAACCATGGTCTTCAAAGGGAAGGGGAAGGCCTCAGTGCCATTTACAACTCTACTCTTTTGACCCCAAGCCAGAGCTAGGATTAAGGAAAGAATGAGCAGATGCAAGGGGGAGAGTCTATGGAAAGTAGCCATCCTAGGGGTGTGTTTAGCCAGCTCTTACCTCCCTGCTGGAAAATCAGCCATTATGAATTTGGAAGATTTGGGGCACTCTGGGACAAAATAATGCCACACTCTACAGGATGTAGTCATACCCTTGGGGAGTTACCCTGCTCCCATTGGTTAGGAGTGACTTCCTGCTTGACCCAGAGAACTTGGAATAAGTATCTGAGAGGGGCAGAGTCTCTCAGATCTGCTGCTTGAAACTTAAGAAAGCAAGACGTTGCCATGCTGAGAAGTTGAGGTGCAAATTCTAAGGCCTGCCCTCTGAAGACTGCACCAGCTGAAACTAAAGCCCTGTGGACTACTTGTAAAAGAACTAAAGAGTGGCAAGCTACAGGTTAACAGAGCTCACCTGGAAAATCACCACCAAGGATCCTCAACCTGGAGAACTACCAGTGGATTTGTAAGGGTTTTGTCCAAGTGGATTGTGGGAACTGAAGTCCTCAACTTTCAAGGGCCATCTTGGAGCTTCCAGACCCTTGGAGTGAGTTTGAGACACTTTGGGACCCTTTGGGGAACTTCAGGAAGAAGTTCCAGAAGTTTGGAGAACTTTGGAGCAACTTTGGAAAAAAGCTCCATAGGGGGACCGACTCAACCTGGCCAGCCAAGCCGCCTGCCTTCAACCGCGAGTCGGCCAAGCCATCCAGGTTCGTCCCGCTGAAAGCTCCGTAGGTCCGACTTCCAGAGTTTGACCGGGAGTAGAAGAAATCCGAGGCCGGCGAACCCTCACCGAATTCGGCCTGGTGAAGAGCATCGAGGGACCCCACGAGAAAAAGCTCCCAAAAAGTTTCTAAGTCCGAAGGTAAAAACTGTGACCGGGACCTACCGCGAGGGGTAGCCGCTCAGGGCTCCATCGCGGTCGGCCTGAAACTTTGACTTTGAGGCGGTCTATCGCAACCAGATATCCCAATATGGTGCTGTATGTTTCTAAGTGCTATAAAGTGATAAATCTTTAAAAATTCATATCTCCGGTTCCCTACATTGGATTTTTGTCGTTTTGGTGTCATTTTAAAGATAAAAATATTTCCTATTTTTATAAATTGGTGTTGGATTTTTATTATGCATTGTGTCTTAATTATTTACTGAATTGGTGTTTTTAAATGCTTTACATACCTGTCTTTGAAGTTAAGCCTGCCTGCTCGCAGCCAAGCTACCAAGGGTTGAGCATGGGGATAATTTTCTAAGACCTGTGCTGAGTCCTATCATGTGTTAGTGGCCTTATTGCCAGTGGCAGACCTACATTTGCCCGTACCAATAATCCACTTTCCAACAGTAAATAATGGTGTTCTGTGTGTAGAATTACAATAACGATTATAATTTAGATAGCACACAACACAAGCTGAATTGTCTTGGAACTTGAATATAATTGATAATTGCTACAAATTAATAATGCTCATTTTTGTTAAACTTAGAGCAGGAATGTTTGAATTAAAATCAGCAGCGATTCAAACTTTTGCTTTGCACATTATATGCAAAATTTAGAAGAGGGCCCCGAAGTCAGTGAATATTTTACTAGGGTTTGAACTTGTGACACAAGAATCTCTGCACCTAACGCATTAACCCACTGCAAATTTATGCAAATGTATGCAAATTTACTGCACAAATATTATCTTTCTACATTATTTGAAAGAAATGCGAACTAGTAACGTGCAGGCTACGGGCAGGTCCATGCACCAAGTGCATTAACTGCCTGAGCTACTTTCTCAAATGTGTTACCCATTGACTGTCCTGGATACAGATAGATTTTGCAGCACATTGTTTTACACGCCGAGACACCTTACAAAGATGTCTATTTCTGACCAGTGACGTAGCCAAAACAGATTTATTACCAGATGTCTCTTTGTTGTCAATTTCTTTGGGGCCTGAGTCAATGCACGAGTGTAATGTTGTAATATGTGCTGGGCGCTAGGACCGGCACATGAGGCTAAGAGGTGGGAGGAGAGCCGGGTGGCGGAAGAGGAGGGGCGAGAGAAGTTCGGACAGAGCAGAGATAGGAAGGTAGTGGGTGCACGTGAATAAAGCTCCCCTTAATAAGAATAGTGTCTGTGTCATTTGTATTGGCGCAGCGACACTACAACTGGCGACGACGGTGGTCGTAAACTTTGCCTGTCTACCTATATCCTGGCGTGCGCTCCGCTGCCTCGGAGCTGTGCTGAGTAGCGGACCGGGTGCCCACCCCAGTCGCGTTGTGCCCCGCTGTGTTTGCTGTTCGCTCCGCTGCCTCGGAGCTGGGAAGTCCGCCGCCGCGCACTGGGAGTCCACCCCAGTCGCGTGTATCCTGGGAGGAGATTCGGCGTTGCCGCGACCCGGGAGCCCACCCCGGTCGCGTGTGCAGAGGAGGCGTCGCAGTCTACAGATCGCGACCCGGGAGCCCACCCCGGTCACGTGCTCTGGGCTGCAAGTGCCCGTGTTCAAGTGCCGTCTGTGGAGGAGTGCGGGGTCCGCTGCTGTGCCCGGTGATCAAAGTCGTCACCTACGAGGTACTGGAGGCTGTCTGTTCCCGCGCTGCTACTCCCTCTGATTGAATCAAGCCCGAAATCTCGCGAGGAGCGAGATTTCACCGGCGGCCATCTTTAAGTCAGGCGCCTCAACTAATCCCCTGCGAGGAGTGCCCAGCGGCCATTTTGAGGTCAGGCGTCTGCTGAACATTTCAACAAGCATTGGTACATGACTGTCAGAGGAGCTATCAGGTGCCTTATCTTACGTTAAAAGGCCATATTAATGGACTTATGGGACTGCCAGCTCGTCTGGTCGCCGGCCCTTGATGTTTATTGATGCGAGCGGCAATACCTACATATCAAGTAGCTGGTGGACTGCTCTTTTCATAGGTGCCCTGCTATTGACCCTACCCTATAGCATAATTGAAGAGTGGCACTGACGGTGGCATTTTTTTTTAACCGAGTGGCAGGCGCTGTGAGGGTTCCTGTGGTTCGACTATCCATCACAAAGCATTTGCTCCACCACATTCAGCCGCGATGTCTGGATCGCCAACGTCAAGGCAGAGTCATGCCTCTGCTAGCGCCAGCACCAGGCCGGAGTCACCTACGTCCACAGCGCAAATGGGTGGACACAGACTTGGTTTGCTCGGAGTCCCTTTTCTACGCCCGCCGGAACCCTTGGTCCTCATATTGGGGGGAGGTATGGGCCTTCGCTGGCAGGAATGGTTAGAAGACTTTGAAGACTTCATGAAAGGGTCTCATGTGACCGAGGAGGAGCAGCAACTGATTGCATTACGCAATTTAATCGAGAAAGATGTTGGTCAGATTATAAAGGAGCTTCCAGCTGACGCTGCTTCGTCCTATGCCAATGTGCATGACGCACTAAACAGAAAATGTCTTCACAAACGGAACGTTGACTATGAAAGATATACATTCAATCTGGCGTCTCAAGAAAAAGACGAGCCCATGAGTACTTTCATCACGCGACTTCGACGCTTGGCCCGCTACTGTGAATTTGACTCTTTCTCGACAGAAGACGCCCTTCGCCTGCGAATCATAGAAGGATGCCAGTCTGAGTCGTTACGCAGACGTCTACTAAAGAAAAGCTACTCTCTGGATGAGATCGAAGAAATGACGCAAGTACATGATCAGGCAGAAGAACATGACAAGAAAATGGAAGCTGGAAGAGGCGAAAAACGTGAACAAGCATTTCGGCTCCAATCCCGCAACACCAAGAGGTCTTCCCCTGCAAAGCAACGATCATCCAGACCCAAAGTTCAGTCCCATTATACAAGTCGTCGGCGCCGCAGTTCGAGCCGGACTGATAAACGACAGGAGCGCCAACTTAAATGCTATCGCTGTGGATATGACTTCCCTCACACGGAGACCTGCCCTGCATTAGGCCAAAAATGCAGGAAGTGTGGCCGGGACAAACACTTTGAGAACGTCTGCGGAGCTCCTCGCAAAGACACCCACAGAGACAATTACAGACAATCCAGACAGTCTAACACTCGTCATCATGCCAAAGCAGTGTGGGACTACAGAGATTCTTCCACTGGTTCTTCACAGTCCAGCCGTCAGTCTCATGGGACATATCGATCCCGTCGATCACAATCTTGTGAGTCGATGTCGCTGTCACCAATATTGCAAGACAGTGATGAGTACGTCTGCATGGTTGCGGATCCGGACCGGTTGAAGAAATACCCGCGACTAGATCTTAAAATGGACACGCACTTGGCCAAATTTGTTCTGGATAGTGGAGCATTTCTCAACTATATTTCAGTTGCAGAATACAAGAAAATGAGTCCACCACCACACTTGCATAAAGCCAACGTGCGGGTATACACTTGGATGTCAAAGAAACTACTTCCTTGTTTAGGACACTTCCCGACTGATCTCACGTACAAGGACAGAACTATTCCGGCCCACATTCATGTCATTGATGGTCCTGAAGCAGATTGTCTTCTTAGCTTGCCCACGGCGGAACGACTTCGACTAGTAGAAATTTTGTATAAAGTCCATGATGAACCTGACATAGTTCACAAGTTTCCGAAGTTATTCACCGGACTTGGAAAGATGGCTCATTGTCAAGTTCGATTGCATATAAATGAACGTGTGACTCCTATAGCACAACATCACAGGAAAATTCCATTTCACCTTCAACAGTCTGTAGAGGAGGAACTGCAGGATCTTCTCCAGGCTGACATCATTGAGAGAACGTCAGGACCCACTCCCTGGGTCTCTCCAGTGGTCGTTGTGCCTAAGAAGGGCTCACCTGGCAAAGTGCGCCTCTGTGTAGATATGTGGGCACCCAACACCGCCATTGAAAGAGTAAGACCCGGGGCATCATATTAGCGACATGATCGCGTCACTCAATGGTGCGCAAATATTCTCCAAATTAGACCTTAACAAGGGCTATCACCAGTTGGAACTTCACGAAAAATCGAGATATATCACCACATTCTCGACTAATCAAGGCCTGTTCAGATAGAAAAGACTCAGCTTTGGGGTCTCTTCTGCCGCTGAGATTTTTCAGGAGGCCATCAGAAAGGTAATTCATCACATTCCCAACACTCTAAACTACAGTGACGACATCTTAGTCTATGGAGCAACAATGCAAGAACACGACACAGCGCTGGACCGAGTCTGTCATGCTCTATTGGAGGCCAATCTCACTTTAAATAAAGACAAATGCGAA
This sequence comes from Calotriton arnoldi, assembly GCA_963921515.1. Classification (NCBI taxonomy): domain Eukaryota; kingdom Metazoa; phylum Chordata; class Amphibia; order Caudata; family Salamandridae; genus Calotriton; species Calotriton arnoldi. The sequence goes on from CAWUFW010004098.1 coordinate 686,221, forward strand.
TTCCACAAATCCACATTAAAATTCTTCGGACACATCTTCTCAGGCGCCGGAATGAAACCAGATCCAGAAAAGATTGCCGCTCTGAATGACACCCCCAGGCCGCGAGACGCGGGGGATGTACGTTCCTTCTTAGGCATGGCGAGCTACTGTGCACGCTATATCAAGGACTATGCCACTATCAGTTACCCCCTGAGAAAGCTGACCAAACAAGGACCCCCATTTCAATGGACCACGAGATGTGATCAAGCCTTTCATGAAATCAAAGCTGCGGTTGAATCTGCCAACAATCTTGCATATTTCAATCCTAGAAGAAAAACTGAAATCACCGAGGATGCGAGTCCCGTAGGACTGGGAGCGATATTAGCTCAATATGACAGAGAGAGTGATCAACGGTATATTGTAGCATATGCCAGTCGGAGTCTCACGGACACAGAGAGAGCCTACTCCCAGCCTGAAAAGGAAAGCCTGGCGGTAGTCTGGGCCTGCGAACATTTTCACATCTTCATCTACGGGAAACACTTCACACTTATCACGGATCACCAGGCCTGATAACCATCTTTGGAAATCCCCGAGCCAAAATGCCACCTAGAATAGAGCGCTGGGGCATCCGCCTTCAAGAATATACTTATACTATCATCCACAAGCCGGGAAAAGCTGCAAATTTTGCTGATTATATGTCCCGACATCCCAAGGCAACATCCAAATCCAATCCATCATTAGCTGAGGAATACATCCATTTTGTAGTGGCTCAAGCCAAACCACCCGCAGTCCCTCTGGAGGCCATCCTTGACGCTACCAATGAAGATGCCACACTACAAAATGTAAAATATCGCATTCAGACAAACAGTTGGAGGCATTTGAAAGAATCCGGACAGAGTGAACAGATTGACAGTCAGGAACTGTCCTCTTTCAGGCATGTGAAGGATGAATTGTCCATCACCTCAGATGGTCTTATACTAAGAGACAAACGGATCATCATCCCGAAACAGTTGCGCCAAGGAGTCATCAACCTAGCGCATGAAGGGCACAGAGGTATTGTAGCCACGAAGAGAGCGCTGCGGGAACGGGTCTGGTTCCCTATGCTGGATCAGATGGTGGAACTTACACTGAAAGACTGCCCACAGTGTCAGCTAGTAAGTCGAGAGGATCCACCTGCGCCGCTTCAAATGTCTGAACTGCCGGATGGCGTGTGGCATCATGTCGCAGTGGACTTCTTTGGACCGCTACAATCTGGCAAGTATATCCTGGTCATAATGGATGAATACTCATGCTTCCCAATTGCGCACCTCATAACGTCAACCAAAGCCGCCACCACTATACCGGTACTTGATGAGGTTTTCGCAGCATGGGGCATACCGAAGGTAGTAAAAACAGATAATGGCCCACCATTCAATGGGCAAGACTTCGCTGAATTTGCCAAGCACCTCAATTTCAGACACCGGAAGATCACTCCTTTGTGGCCCCAGGCCAATGGAATGGTGGAAAGATTTATGGCCACTCTAAAGAAGACCATCCAGCAGGCAGAACTTTCAAAGCGTGATGTGCAAGTGGCTCTAAATGAAGTATTACGCGCCTATCGAACCACACCGCATACTACCACAGGCAAATGTCCGGCAACATTAATGTTGGGTCGCACCGTGCGCACCAGAATACCAACTTGGGAAGATGCAGCTAGTGGTTTGTCTCAAGACTCTGAGCATGAAGAATTAGCAGCCACAGACAAACTGAAAAAGGAGAAGATGAAGGAATATGCAGACCGACGGAGAAAAGCTGCACAGCCATCCATCCATGAGGGAGACTGGGTATTGGTGCGACAAGAACAACAGAGAAAAGCAGACTGTCGATATCATGCATGCCCACTGCTGGTGACAAAACAAAAAGGGACCATGATTACAGCTGCGTCGGAGAACAAGAGGATCACAAGGAATGTGACGCATTTTCAGAAATGCACACCCAATGTCCGAGAAGCATTGACTGCACCTCACAGTGTGGCAACAGGAGATGCACCTGAGTCGATAAGTGATCATCGACCTTCCACGTCTCCTGACAAAAGGGAACGGGCGGCTCAAGAGGCTCATCTCCGGCTGCAACGAACTCATTGAAGACCAGTTCGCCTGATTGAAGAACTGTAACTATGTTGTTTTAAATTATCGTTTAATCTGGCATGCACGGACACATCTAAAATAGTTAAAATTGTTTAAGAAGGGGGAAGATGTAATGTTGTGATATGTGCTGGGCACTAGGACCGGCACATGAGGCTAAGAGGTGGGAGGAGAGCCGGGTGGCGGAAGAGATGGGGCGAGTGAAGTTAGGGCAGAGCAGAGATAGGAAGGTAGTGGGTGCACGTGAATAAAGCTCCCCTTAATAAGAATAGTGTCTGTGTCATTTGTATTGGCGCAGCGACACTACAATGAGTAATAACAGACCGGGGGCAGCCAATGATCGTCTCTCCCCGTAATGACGGCCCCTGGGGGAAGTGAAGGTCGCAGACCAGTCTTCCCCCGGGGCTATTCGCGCATGGCCGGAAGGACAAGGTGGGGGAGGGATCTAGAGGATTGGGGAAGGGGCGGGAGTTAGGAATGTATATAAGGTGTCAGGAGAGGAGCCGGCCTCTTCCTGACACCTTAGCACCACCGGGGGGTCTAGAGTAGAAAGTTTGTCCACCCACCCACCCTACAGGTCTTAGGAGGAGGGCATGGGATTGGTCTTAGCGTGCCAGTTTAGGGCAGGTTGCAGAGTAGCGACGTGACGGTACTTTGGAGGGGTGGTGAGTCACATACGGGCGGATCCACCCCTCGGGGGGGAGAACGGTACACAGGTGACTGATAGCGGGCGCGGGAGGCAATGAGCAATGAAGGAAAGTCAACAGAGGATGCTTGGAGGGCAAGTGAAGGTGAGAATGGGGAGAGGAAGGAGGTCACCGAGTGAATGGGGAAGAGTCAAACAGGTGAGATGGTTTTGAGAAGGCTGAACGGAGAATGTGTCGGTATGGGATGGGAAAAGTATATTTCTTGCATTTATGTACTGTTAATAAAGTCTAAATGATTGCAACCTTGTCCTAATAAAATGGCCTTTTACGCTTCAAGTAACAGCGTGGAGTGTAGTTATTGCGCGATGACTCGCGCCCTCATTCACTGCTCGCTTCCGCCCCAAATTCTTGCTTCGCAGAGTGCATTTTTCCATTTTCAGTACTTAGGTAGGGAAAGATGTAATACTCAGCGTGGAATGTTATCAAGCGCTTAATTCACCCATGACGGAACTGGCATGTGAACAATATTTAGCAATTATTTGGCAAGCAGCCTCGCTCTGGTCTGCTTCTTTCTGCTAGTGGTATGGCATAGATACCTTTATTATTCCCTGGCCTTTAAATTAAAATGTCAGGTGTCAGAACAACGGCGTAAAGGAGCAATCAGGTCGTCTTCATTAACTCCAAAGCTCCTTAAAAAACTTTCAGGCTCTCCCAATGCCAGGCAGCACTGTGCGCGCGCCAGCAAGCACTCTATGGGCATGACACCGATAGGTTATATAGGAGCAGTCTCAACTACCACAGAGAGAAATAAAATAAAACCTGAAGACAAGCAAGGGAAGCCTGTTATAATTGTTTGTGAAACCCTAATTTGCCAGTTATATTTCCAGCACACGGCCAAATGATGTTGATGTGGCTGCCAGATCAGAAGCATCAGCGCCCTCTATTGTTCAGAGGGGAACTGCAGCTGTTTCTGAAGCCCGGTGCTCGCTTGCAGAATGTGAAGGAGCAGCGTTATAACACTATCTTCAGCAGCAAAAACGGCATACACCTTTCCAGGTCCTTTTCCCGCTACCGTAACATTTGGGGGGGAAAAACAGTAGTAATAGCAAGGTACGCGAGTCCTTTATTTTCGTAAATATTGTCTCCCTTTCCGATTGTTAAAACTAGATATGCGTGTATAAAAAAAGAAGAAAAAAAAACCTGGTAAGAGCATAGTATGTATAACCGTGTTTCTATTTACGTTTTGGGGTAAATATGTCCTTCAGGTGCAAACAATATATATTAGTTCGACGCAGAAAAAGGGCGATTGAAAATAAGAGCGAAGATTGCTTATTGTTAAACTGTATTATTGTCTGACATGAAACAAAACGGAAGAATGACAACTTCATTCAAGCAGCAGATGACGTGGAATTGCAATAAACAGCTGCTATTAACAGCTGACAACCAGAGAGGCAGCTCGAGCTCCCCAGCACTGACGGGCTATCAGCAGCCCCCCTGTGATGTTATGGAGAACACAGTGAGCTCGTGTATACCAACACACACTGAACTACCCGCTGTGCTTGTTGCCAAACACTGTCTCTTTTTAATCACTCGGCGTTCAGTCAGGGCGCCAGGAAGCCCACGCCTAACCAGCCTGAGGCGGAGCAGGTTAACTGAGGCGGGTTCTGCAGGTGCTGCGGCTCGCCGAGCGTGCAAGGCACCGAAAGCAGTGCTGGGCCCCTGAGCAGCAGGGCATGATGGTTACCTCCTCGGCCCCGCCCCCTGCACTGCACGTGACCATATGACATAGGTAATTCATCGCACCAAAGAAAGGGTCTGTGATGTCTGCTGCCTGTGTGAGGTCACCGAGGACCGTAGCTCAGCATTATGACGTTTTTCAGAGTGCATTATGAATGGATTAGTTCACGCAGGAACCCATTCACAAAATAATCTGATTATTGGAACTAGTACTACAGGAATACTCTTTTACGTACTTTATGTGACTTTGTGATTCGGCCCTAAAACGTCCAACTCCCTATCAGTAAAGGAGGAAAGAGGGCACAACCCTTTCTGTTTGTACTGATTGTATATGAATATTCTTTGAAAAATTCCAGTTTATTCCCATTTTAGGTGTTTGAGGGCTCAGTCGCAAAGGCATGTAACAGTATGTGAAAAGAGTACTGCAGGAGTGATACTTTACATACTCCACAATACCTTTGTGAATAGGCACTGGATAGTTTTTCTTGCATCTTCCTCTGAAATGTACTCCAATATTGTTTTGTGTTTGCTTTCCAATGGCAAATACCTGGTGTTCATGTAAAGCGCTGATACCTCCGGGTCTAGTTTGCGCTATATAAAACAAACAAAAAAAAATCATGCCAGGGACATTGATGGGTGTTGTGTGCATTTCTCTGGAGCGCATGAGTTGGGATCATTACATGTTGTTGGGCCTCTATGCACAGGCTTCCCAACAGGGAAGAGTGTTTGTGCAACTTGTAATAGTAGTTGTCAGTTAAAGCTGACAATGTGACTCAGTGACAAAAACCTGGAGGTGCAGGTGTGTGTTTTGCAGTGAGTGTGAGGGAAAGAAAGGGATACCTATCTAGTGGTTTAGTGAATACAGTGAGCGGGACCCATCTGCTACATGGAATCTTGAGCACGCAGGGACAACTGTCATGGCGGTAGGGACACATAGACATACAAGCGAGAAGCGCGTTGCTAAAATTCAAGGACACATTTGAGGAACATGTGGTGAAAAAGGAGAACAGTTCAGAATACAGGCCTACATGTGTATTTATTTTATTGATTCTACATTGATTTGATTAAGATCGATATAATCATTGGACACAGGCCAGAGACGGCTTCATGGACTGAGTGATAACTCAATCATCGGGTGAGTTTCTTAACCAACAAATCCATATCCAAGAGAGCAAAACCTAATTTTATCCGGGTTATGCTGTTTTAATTTTGGCCTGGTGGTAAAACAAACAAAGCCAAGACTCCTGGCTCTACGTTACTCAGAAGCGCCACAAAGAAACACAATAGTTTCAGCCTGGCCTGTGTGTGTCAACTATTTCAGCCTTCAGTAGGGCAGAGAGGCCAATTCTCAAAGCAGGGATTGCATGAATGGTGACAGTAGACGAATGAGAGAACAAGGACCCAGTTCATGAAGTGCCACTATACTGGATCTGTGGGGAGCTTCAGTGAGAGAGGGCGACCACGACAGTACCCTTAAATCATCACACTCCAAGGGCATGAACAAAGATGCTTTGACTCTATGCGTTCAAAGACATTGTAAAGTGAAAATGATGCCATGGAGTTCAATCAATCAATCAATCACGGAATTTGTAGAGCGCACTACTTACCCGCGAGGGTCTCAAGGCGCTGGGGAAGAAAAAAGGGAAGAAAAGGGGGGGTGCCACTACTGGTCGAACAGCCAGGTCTTGAGTAGCCTCCTGAAGGTCAGCAGGTCTTGGGTCTGTCGTAGGCTGAGTGGAAGGGTGTTCCAGGTCTTGGCGGCAAGGTGGGAGAAGGATCTGCTGCCGGAGGTGGTTCTTCGGATGCGGGGGACGGTGGCGAGGGAGAGGTCGGCGGAGCGGAGCTGGCGGTTGGGGACGTAGAAGAAGAGCCGTCTGTTGAGGTAGACTGGGCAGGTCTTGTGGAGTGCCTTGTGTGCGTGGATGAGGAGTTTAAAGGAGATTCTCCTGTCGACGGGGAGCCAGTGCAGGTTTCTCAGGTGGGGGGTGATGTGGCTGTGGCGTGGTACGTCGAGGATCAGGCGTGCCGAGGCGTTTTGAATGCGTTGCAGTCGTTTGATGAGCTTGGCCGGGGCTCCCGCGTAGAGGGTGTTTCCATAGTCGAGTCTGCTACTGACGAGGGCCTGGGTGACTGTTCTTCTTGTATCTGTCGGGATCCACCTGTAGATCTTGCGGAGCATGCGGAGGGTGTTGAAGCAGGAGGAGGAGGAGACTGCGTTGACTTGCTTGGCCATGGAGAGCGTTGAGTCGAGGATGACTCCCAGGTTGCGTGCGTGGTCGGTGGGTGTCGGGGCTGCCCCCAGTGTCGTAGGCCACCAGGAGTCGTCCCAGGCTGAAGGGTTGGAGCCGAGGATGAGGACCTCCATCTTGTCCGTGTTCAGCTTTAGTCGGCTGCTCTTCATCCAATCGGCGACGGCCTTCATTCCTTCGTGGAGGTTGGATTTGGCGGTGAGGGGGTCCTTGGTGAGGGAAAGGATCAGTTGAGTGTCGTCGGCGTAGGAGATTATGTTGAGGTCGTGCTGTCGGGCGATGCGTGCGAGCGGGGCCATGTAGATGTTGAACAGTGTCGGGCTGAGGGATGATCCCTGGGGTACGCCGCAGATGATCTCGGAGGCTTCGGATCGGAACGGGGGGAGGCGGACGCTCTGGGTTCTGCCGGAGAGGAAGGAGGTGGTCCATTCCAGGGCCTTGTCTCGGATCCCTGCGTCGTGGAGGCGTGCGCGTAGAGTGCGGTGGCAGACAGTGTCGAAGGCGGTGGAGAGGTCCAGCAGGATGAGGGCTGCGGTCTCACCGTTGTCCAGTAGGGTCCTGATGTCGTCGGTGGCGGCGATGGGGCAGTCTCGGTGCTGTGGTTGCTGCGGAACCCTGACTGGGATGGGTCCAGGATGCTGTTTTCTTCGAGGTATCGGGTTAGCTGTCTGTTGACGATCTTCTCGATGACCTTGGCTGGGAAAGGAAGCTGGGAGATGGGCCGGAAGTTCTTGAGGTCTCTCGGGTCCGCCTTGGGTTTTTTGAGCAGGGCGTTGATCTCGGCGTGTTTCCAGCTCTCTGGGAAGGTCGCGGTCTCGAAGGAGAAGTTGATGATGTTGCGCAGGTGGGGTGCGATGGAACTGCTGGCTTTGTTGAAGATGTGGTGCGGAAAAGGGTCTGACGGGGAGCCGGAGTGGATTGTGCTCATGGTCTTGATGGTGTCATTGATGTTCACGTTGGCCCAGGCTGGCAAGGGGTCGTGGTCGATGGTGTGTGGCGAGTCTGGTGTGTCGGTGTCTGTTGGGGCTGTCTGGGTGTTGAAGCTGTCGTGGATGTCGGTGATCTTGCAGTGGAAGAAGGTGGCGAGGGAATCGCACAGGGCTTGCGACGGCGGGATGTCGTTGGTGTTGGAGCTGGGGTTGGAGAGTTCCTTCACGATGTTGAAGAGCTCCTTGCTGTAGTGTGCGTTGTTGTCGAGGCGGTCTTTGAAGGAGATCCTCTTGGCGGCCCTGATGAGGTGATGGTGGTTGCGGATGGCGTCTTTGTGGGCTGCGTGGCTGTCCGGTGTCTTTTCACTGTGCCATTTCATCTCTAGTTTCCGGCAGGTATGCTTGGATGCTAAGAGTTCCGGGGTGAACCAGCTGGCTCTCTTGCTGGTGTCTCTGTAGGTGGGTTTTTCAGCGGGCGAGGGTGATGGCGCAGTCAATCCATCGTCTGAGGTTGCGGGCAGCGTCGTCGGTGTTGGAGAGGTCGGTGGGTGGGCTGAGAGCGAGGTTTGCCTGTAGTTGGTCTTCGGTGACTTTGCTCCAGCAGCGGCGTGGGATCTGTTGGGTGCGGTGGTGTGTGGTGGGTTTCTGGAAGGTGAAGTGGATGCAGCGGTGGTCGGTCCAGAGGAGTTCGGTGGTGTGGCTGAAGGAGACGTGGGAGCTTGAGGAGAAGACGGGGTCGAGCGTGTGGCCGGCGGAGTGGGTAGGTGTTGTGACGAGCTGTCTCAGTCCGAGGTTGGCGAGATTGTCGATCAGGGTGGTCGAGTTGCTGTCGTTGTTGTTCTCCAGGTGAAAGTTCAGGTCTCCGAGGAGGATGTAGTCGGTGGAGGTTAGGGCGTGCGAGCTGATGAAGTCGGTGATGGAGTCGCTGAACTGGGGTCGGGTCCGGGAGGTCTGTAGATGAGGGTGCCTCTTAGGGTGGTGTTGGGGTCCGTGTGGAACTGGAAGTGCATGTGTTTGGCGGTGCTGAGAGTGTCGTCGGTGCTGGTCGAGACCCTGATGGTGTTCTTGTGGACGATGGTGATTCCTCCTCCTACTCCGTTGGTGCGGTCTCTGCGGGTGATCTTATAGCCATCTGGGATGGCTATGGCGATGTCGGGTGCGGAGGAGTCATTCATCCAGGTCTCTGTCAGGAAGGCGACGGCCGGGGATGATGTGTCGAGCAGGTCCCAGAGCTCGACGGCGTGTTTGCGTGCGGAGCGGGTGTTCAGTAGAATGCATCGGAGGTGGTTGGAGTCCTTCTTGGTGGGCGCTTCGTCGGCTCTGAGGCTGTTGTAGCTGCAGTTCCGGCAGGTGAAGGGACCATGAGTGCGTTTCGGGGCGGCCTTGAAGCAGGTGTGGGTCCGTCCGGAGTTGAGAGCGTGGAGTGTGCTGGCATCGTAGCGGCGGCGATCATCCTGGTGGGCGCCGGGGGCGCGAGGACCAGGGATTCTGGCGCTGGGCGCGGTCCAGGCGCAGACGGGCGCCATATATGGGGAGGTGGGAGGGAGGAGCAGCTGGGAGACGGGAGGCAGGGGCAGCAAATGGTCAGTCATGGGGGCGGGGCCGCAGGGGATGCAGCGGCGGGAAACGGGAGCGGCGAGGGACACAGAACCGGGGCACACAAGGGGAAACAGAAGGCAAACAGAATTGGATGGTATATGCATTTAAAGTGGCTTGTGGCTCTAGCAAAAGTGTCAACCGAGTTGACAAGGCTGACATACAAGCTGAACATTTCTATGTGTACTGACATAGTGTGAGGACTGCTTCAGAAAGGTTACATGTTGCCATAAACATACAAACTACAGGAACACAAACTGGTTTTCCACTCCCTTTTTTGAGTTTAAAGATGCTTTATTGAAAATAAAAAGTGAAATGAGAACATATGCTGAGAGCAGAATTGTATAAATGCAATACAACTACACAAAATGTATATTGTTGTAAACCGGTTATTCAATAAAGCATAACCAAGATAAAAGAAAAAGTAGGGAGAGAGAGAAAAGAAAGAAGGGGCAGGAAAAAAAGGTATCTGGCTTGAAGTAGGGATTCAAAAAGATCAGAAAAAACACGAAGTAATACACATCAATGTGAATAATAACAATAACCTTTCAGAAAACTACAAGCGTTGAAACATTGTTACATTATAGATAAAAAAATACATACAAAGTGTGAAATATTTGAAACTACATATTCAAGGAGGTTTAGGAACTTCTTCAGCAATAATATTAATTGCTTTTTTAGTGAGCTAAGTTTATTAAGAAAAGTTGTTATAGTTGACTGTTCTACCTGGCATCTTTTGGCATGGTTTTCCCTGACTTTTTGCTTTAAGACCTCCTATTTTTGATTTCGTTTTTGCTGGCTTTGGGACTCTGAGCACTTTACCACTGCTGACCTGTGCTAGAGTGCATGTGCTCTTATCTAAAATATGACAATTGGTTTATCCATTATTGGTATATTTGATTAGCTTATAAGTCCCTAGTAAAGTGGTATACAATATGCCCAGGGCCTGTAAACCAAATGCTACTAGTAGGCCTGCAGCACTGATTGTGCCATCCACAGAAGTAGCCTTTCAAATCTGACTTAGGCCTGCCACTGCTGGGACTGTGGGCACAGTTCACTGCCACCTCGACTTGGCATTTCCAACTACGTGCTAAGCCTTAAACTCACTCTCCTTTTAATACATACCAGTCACCCATTAGGTAAGCCCTAGGCCTTTAAGGGCATTGTGCTGTGTAAGTAAATGGTAGGACATGTACCTTTTTGTTTTACATGTCCTGGTAGTGACCACCATCCAAGTTCGTTTTCCCTACTGTGAGGCCTGCTCCTCTCATAGGTTAGCATTGGGAATTCCTTAAATACCCTTTTTAAGTGTAATTCCTGATTGCAGAGGAGTAGATGATTTATGTTTTATATCATTGCATTGGTAATGAAAAATCCTCTTTAGTGGTAAAGTTGGATCTGGTATTACTAATCTAGAAATGCCACTTTTAGAAAGTGGACATTTCTCTGCTCTTAGCCCTCTTGTGTGCCTTACAGCCTGTCTCCAATACACATCTGGGGTGGGGTGACAGCTACGCTTTGTGCATTCCCGCTAGACAGCCACAAGTACATGACAATCAGCTGCATCTGCATTCTTCTGCTTACTAATGGGTCTTCCTGGGCAAGAGGAACAGGAGGAGCGGACATATCCAGCTGAATAGGTTGTGGCCTGGACTCATACAAAACCCTGATTTACCCCCCACAGATAGGCTGGCAGACAGAGCTGGGCTGAAAGGAGACTTGTGCACCACAAAGGCTTTGCTTTGTACTCACCACTTCAAGGACATATTAGGGTATAAGTATTGGGTCTATGATCCCCTCTCACTACTTCACCTTGGGGTCCTAACGAGACTCTGACAAGAAGAGGAGCTGTGCTACAGGAGGGACTGCCACTTTGCTAACTGCTTTGCTGTGTTGGCCTGCTGCCTGCTGATTGCTGGGCTACAGGAGGGATTGCCACTTTACTACCTGCTCTGCTGTGTTGGCCTGCTGTCTCTGACCTGGGCAGTGAGAAGGACTGGACCTGTTCTCTACAGCCTTTTGCAACCTAAGTAACTCCAAGGGCTTGTTGGCTTGCCCCCTGTTCAGGAAATCTCAGGGCCATCAAAGATTTAATTCGCTCAAATGACCACTGCTGGCTCTGCTAATTGGGAGTCTGGCACTGCCTGACTTGCCCTCAACCAGTCCTGGACATTTGCAGAGTGTAGGCAGCAGCTTTTGGGCATCCATCATGCACCGATCAAGAACCTCTGTGCCTTCCTGCTCGAGCGAAGACCATCGTGTTTGTCGACTTCCTCGAAGCCACAGCGCCTGAAGGAATCCAGCGTGACCCGGCGCACTCTGCACGCATCAAGGAAAGACAGGCGTCTGCCCACTGTGACTCCAAACTTGACATTGCATTTTAACTGTAATAACTTTGGAGGCATTGCTTCGCGCTGATCCGGGGAGAAAGTCTGTTCCCGATCCAAGGCATGGATCACTGTCATTTCCCCAGAGTCACCGTAAGGAACCTACTGAAAGCGCAAGGGCTCTTTCAGCATTGTACATTCTTGAAGTATTTGTAACTTAAGATGTTTAATTGGATTCTTATTGTTTTTATCTCGTTTTGAAGAGTAAAAGAGATACTATTTTCTTACCTCATGATGGAGTCTTTTTTGATGTTCTTTAACTGTGTTACTGTACCACGTATGCACAGCTGCTCTACACATTGCTTCTTATGTTAAGCCTGACTGCTCTATGACAAGCTACCAGAGGGTGAGCAAGGGTTGATTTAAGTATTTGACTGAGTTACCCTGAGTAGAATTGCATAGACCTGATTTCTAACAGTGACCATAGTTGCTCTTGCTTTATTACTAATGAAATAGGATAGACATAATCTCTATCCCATCTGTGATGGAAACTCACAGCATACCACCATGCTCTATAAGAGGCATTCAAAGGGGCTGATTCCGATTCGGGCCGGAAATCTCTCCGACCGAGCCGGACCCGGAGAGATTTCCGACCGAATCGGACCCGTGCAGCCCGACCGAACGAGTACGATGCGTCCGTATGCTATCGTACTCGAGTCAGTCGGACTCCCATTGAAGTCAATGGGAGCCGGTCGTACAACGCGTACGCGGGCTCCCATTGCCTCAATGGGTGCGAGGCGAACAAGGGCGCCCCCTACAGCGGGTATGCGGCGAAGCGACTTGCGCCGTACACGCACAGGTAGGGGGACCCATGGGTCCCCCCTGTGTGCGACTCGCGCGGCTACGCGTACAGGGGGGTCCGACACTGACCCCCGAAGTACGGCTCCGACTGCTCTTTCGAGCCGGACGGCGCGTGTCGGTCGGACTGCTCGCGGCGCGCATCGTACTTACCCGGCCGGGGAACGTCTCCATTGCGCAGTGCGAGTCGTGTCCGAGCGAGTTGGTCGGTGCGGTTAGACCCGGGAACGAGTCGGTCGGAGCGGTTGGGACGCCCGAACGAGTCGGTCGGCGAATTCGCATCGTACTTGCTCATCCGGACGCGCGTACGAATCGGTCGGGAAATAGGGCTCCGAATCGGATCCGGTTATGCCGAATCCGATTCGGAGCCCTACCGGCTGAGATCGGAATCGGCCCCAAAGTATTCTTCCAATGAGTAGTAATATGATGAAATGCTACAGCAAGCAAGATATCTAATAAATTAGATGTATCAGACAAGAAAGTCCACTCCGGAGAAAGGCTACCTAAAAATATATTCGGTATCGAGTATGGGATTGTTACATTAAAAATGGTAGTAAGTTGTTTCCATACTTTTAACCAGAAAATATGAATCTGTGGACAATGAAATAACCTAAGCATCAAATCAGAATTTGGTGTGTGATAGGACCAGCAAGTATCTTGAGGCATAAATTTCCACTTCAACAGGGATCTAGGAGTGAGTATTAATCTATTATAGATGAAATATAATGTTTGTGTCGTGTTTGCTGCTGAAGATGTTTTCTGTAATTTCTTCCAAATTTTATCCCAAAGGCGAATAGGCCAGTTAACTTGTAAATCTTGCTCCCATTGAGGTTTAAGAACAGATTTAAGTCTAACATTAGAGAAACCCATTAGAATTGTATAGATGGAGGAGGCTTTAGAGAGAGTATGCAATAGAGTAAGTAAATTTGCCTCATGGATACATGATGTGCTGTCATTATGTAAGGGTAGAAAAGAGTTAAGAAAAGCGTGAGTTAGTTTTGCATAATTGTGAGCATAAGATTTAGGTTATTGGAAGGATATTCCAAGGAAATTTTATTAAAGGCGAATTGTGTAGTGATAAGGTCTTTAAGAGAGGCTTGTGACTTTGTATTATAATATTTATATTCCAATTTTTTAATTTCTTGGGGTAAGGCAGTAGCTTTTTTATGAGTGTCACGGGAGGCTATCCGGAGAGGGGCTAGTCAGTGAAGAGTCCCGTATAGGTTTGCAACAGATTTTTATTTTCATATGTACAGTTCTGTATTCTAGTGTCCTCTTCAGGATAGGGCAGCTTTCGGGATGTCGCCTCTTCCTCCCTGGATGACGCGAGAAGTCGGATCGTCTTAGGTTCTTCCCAGGATCGTACTCCAGAAGCCGGAGGGCATCGACTCATCCGAAAAGCAAAAGAAAATAATGGAAGGGGGTCAATGGTGAAGCGGGTTCCTTTTCTTATAAAGGGGAGCGGGGAGTGAGGGACGTTGTATCACCACGAATGCCACCACCGTGCGATCCCGTCCGTGACCTCCCTATGATTTACCCCCCCCTCCTCCCTGCTCGTGCCCTGAGAACCCCTGTAGCTTCGCCCGTACCTTGTCAAGCCACCCTCCTCCGGGAGGGTGGCGGGGCGGAACTACGGTATCGTTGGCCTCCGGGCTTGACGTCTTCGTCTGGCGTCGCAGTTCCTCCCTCAACTGTTCTCCTTCCGTCAGTGTTCTCCGTCTTCCACTCCTCACGTTCTCTCCGCTCCTGGGACTCCTCTTCCGTATACGTCCGTAGACTCGCCCCTTTTGTCCCGATTGCCGTCCCCGGTGATTGGACGGAGGAGGAATGCCGCATGGGCCACGCCTCCGGGGACTCCTCCGAAGGCATTTCATTAAAGGTCTCCACACCGGCCTGTAGGTAAGGCAATAGGACGCCGTCACTCGCGTCACGGGGCCATGCAGAACCCCCTACACCAGCTGGTTCCTGACACATGCCCCCCCCGGGGATTCCCCGATCGGGGGAATGAGGATAACGGGACAGATAGTCGGCATTGCCCTGCTCCTTGCCCTTCCGATGAAGCACTTGGAAGCTAAAGGGCTGAAGGGACAGGAACCACCTAAGGATCCGATCGTTAGAGCCCTTATTCCACTGAAGCCAGGTGAGCGGAGCATGGTCCGTATATAACAGGAAGGAGCGTCCCTCTAGGTAGTACCTCAGTTTGTCTATACTCCATTTGATGGCCAAGCACTCCTTTTCTATTATGGGGTATGCTCTTTCTCTGGGGAAGAGTTTTCTGCTAACGTACAGGACAGGTCGTTCCAACCCCTCATCGTCCAACTGTGAAAGGACAGCACCTATACCCATCCCGGAGGCGTCTGTCTGTAGGATGAAGGTTTTCTGGAAGTCCGGCGTCAGCAAGAAAGGGGAGGAAGTCAGGGTGTCCTTCAGAGACTGAAACGCTGATAGTTCGTCCTGGGTTGGGGACCGGAGGCGACTGGGGCTAGAGTTTTTCGTCAATAGGTCAGTGAGGGGGCGGCAGTGTCTGAAAACAGCGGAATGAAGCGTCGATAATACCCGACCAACCCCAAAAATGCTCTTAGCTCTTTTTTGTGGAGGGATAAGGGGTGTCTTGGACTGCTCTTACCTTCTCCCTTTGGGGTTCTATCAAGCCCTTCCCCAATAAATACCCCAGATATTTAACCTTCTGGTAGGCGAACCTGGATTTCTTTGCATTAATGTGCAGATTCGCCTTCCTTAACTCGGTTAGGATGGCTGTTAGATGGTTCAGATGTTCCGGCCAGGTTTTGCTGAACACAACTATATCATCCAGATATGCCGACGAGTACCCCTGATGGTTTTTAGTAGGGTATCCATCAACCGCTGGAAGCTAGCCGGGGCACCATGGAGGCCGAAAGGTAGGACCGTGAACTGGAACAAGCCCTCCGGGGTGGAAAAGGCCGTCTTCTCCTGATCCCGGGGTAAAGGGGATCTGCCAGTATCCCTTGGTGAGGTCGATGGTGGTGATATAACGAGCCTCACCAAGGCGCTCGATCGACTCATCTACCCGTGGGAGGGGATACCCGTCCTGTTTGGATATCCGATTTACTGCTCTGAAGTCTATACAGAAGCGGGTGCTCCCATCGGGCTTCGGGACTAGGACGATGGGCGAGCACCAGTTGCTTTTGGAGGGTACCACCACCCCCAGGGCTAACATGTCCTCTACCTCCTTCCTTAGTGCCGCTCTGCGTGCCTCGGGAACCCGATATGGTCTTTGTTTGATTACCACACCCTCGGTAGTTGGTATTGAATGGGTTGCTAAAGTAGTTCTGCCTGGCTGATCTGAAAAGATGCTGAAAAAGGTGTGTAACAAGGCCCTTATTTCAGTGGTTTCGTGGGGCTCTAGGTCTGGGCTTATAGGGGTGTCCTTTACCGTAGTTCCGGTCGGGGAAGCAAGAGACACCGTACGGGTCTTGTTGGGGAGAGGACCCAACCATCGTTTCAACAGGTTTACGTGGTATATCTGGGTCTTCCCCGGGGAAAGCCGTAGAACGTAAGTGACGTTTCCTACCCTACGCTCTATTTTATATGGCCCTTGCCACTCTTTTCTAAGTTTGTGGGTGGAGGAAGGAAGTAGTAGAAGGACCCAGTCCCCAGGCTTGAGCTCCCTCCATTTCTTTCCCTTGTCATATTGGTGTTTTTGTTGGACTTGTGCCTTCTCCAGGTTCTCCAGGGCTAGGGATCTTAATTTGTGCAGCCGTGATTTAACTTGGTTGGCATAGTCCAGCAAGACTTGGGCTTCGGTCAATCCCCGTTCCTCCCAGCTTTCCTTCGTAATCTCGAGGAGAGTACGTGGTCTTCTCCCGAACATTAGCTCAAAGGGAGAGACCCCGAGGCTACTCTGTACAGCACTACGGATAACGAACAGGGCTAAGGGAAGCAGTTGGTCCCAGTTCTTCCCGTCGCCGGTCAACAGTTTTTTTAAGGTGAGTTTTAGATTACCATTGTAGCGTTCCACAAGGCCATCTGTCTGGGGGTGGTATACCGACGTACGTATGTGCCGGATACCCAATTGTTTGCATACCTGCTTCATGAGACGGGAGACGAAGGGGGTGCCCTGATCGGTAACCATTTCTCGGGGAAACCCCATCCTGGAGAATACTTCAATCACCGTTTGTGCTATGGTAGTGGTGGTGGCTGTCCGTAGGGGTATTGCCTCAGGGTAGCGTCTCGCATAGTCGACGATCACGAGGACATATTGGTGTCCTCTACTGGATTTCGGGAGGGGTCCTATGAGGTCCATCCCTATCCTCTCAAACGGGTAGCTTATTATAGGAAGAGGTTGCAGGGGGACTTTGGTAGGGACATGAGGATTCTTCCTTTGACAGATGGCACACTCCTGGCAGTATTTCTTGGTCTGGAGGTATATACCGGGCCAATAAAAGGAACTAAGGACGGCCTGAGTAGTCTTCTCTGCCCCAACATGTCCCGCAAGGAGATGGGAATGTGCAAAGAATAGAATCTGCTCCCTAAAATCGACGGGGACCAGCAACTGGGGTTCTGCCCCTTCCCTTGCTAGACGATAAAGAAGACCATTTTGTTCCAGAAAACAAGGATAAGGGGGTCTAGGATCATCCTTGGTTTCCTGCGCCTCGCCAGGCGTTTTTGAGAGAGGCATCGTTCAACTGGGCCAGCCTAAAGTTATTATCTATAGCCCAGGGTTCAGAGGAGAGAAGGGAATTAAGAGGACCCGGGTCCGCCTCCCCCGCCCGTAATGCCTTAGACATGAAAAGGGAAAAGCAGGGATTATCGACCCCCAGGATCAGGGCCTCGGGAAGGGTAGGGAGAACTCCTACAACAACAGAGATGTGTTCGCCTGACTCAACTTGAACGGTCAACTGGGCTGTCGGATAAACCCTGATGTCTCCATGTACACAGCGAATGCTAACGGTTTTCATGGGTAGAAAAGCTGAGGCGGGGACTATTTCTTTGCTGGCTAGCGAATGTTTACAGCCTGAGTCTAAAAGGGCTGTTATTTTTTTCTGATTTACCAGTAGACTCACATAATAGATGTGTCCTGTTTCTTGGGCGAAGAGGACGGATCGGGGAGCATAGCTGACATCCATGGGCTCGTCTTCCGTCCTGTCCTTTCTTTTCCTACAGAAACGGGCTATGTGGCCCCACTCGCCACATTCGAAACACTGGGGGCCTGACGTAGGAAAGCTGTCTGGCCTACCAGACCGGTTTCGGTATGAATCAGGGATTGTCCTGGGTGGTTTACGGTCGTATTTGGTTGGTAGGGCCCCCTTCTGTGGTTTCTCAGGCTCCTTTGATGGTGGGCGGTTTTGAGCCCGCGAGTAGGAGGTGGCCATTTCAATGGCATGCTCCAACGTCAGTCCCGCATGTTGTTTCAGCCATCTTTGGGTGCCGTAGGGCAGGGCCTCCAGGTATTGTTCCAAGTAGATTTTGCTCATAACGTCATCCATGGTGGACTCTTGGGGTTTTAGCCAACGATCAGCACCGTCTTTGATTTTATAGAACAGCGTCTTGGGGGTGTCGCCGGCGAGACCGCGTTCCTGCCTGAACTTCAGCCGATGGGTCTCGTCGTCCACACCTAGGCGGTCCAATACGTACTGTTTCACTGTACCGTAGACCGCAGTGCCATCTTTGTTGATGACCTGGTACGCTGCTTGGGCTTCAGCCGTAAGCAACGGGGCCAAGTAGAAAGGCCAGCGATCGGCGGGCCATCCGCTGGCCCGGGCAGCCCTCTCAAAATTCAGGAAGAAGGATACAGGGTCCTCCCCTGGGACGTATTTCTGCAATGGAATGACCGTACCCGGAGGAGCTGGGGCCCTTCCTTGCCCGATCCCTGCAAGGAGATGGTTCTGTCCTTCTGTGAGTTTGACCATCTGGTCAGCCTGCTGCTGTATGGCGGCCGCAAAGACGGCCCTGTCCATCTCTGCTTGGCTGGTACTCCTCTCAATTGCCCACTCCAGCTTGGTCTGGCCTTCCTTCAGTTGATAGACGAGGTTCTCCATCCTGTATCGATGGGGGTTCGGATCCCACTTCTGACACCACTTTGTCACGGGAGGCTATCCGGAGAGGGGCTAGTCAGTGAAGAGTCCCGTATAGGTTTGCAACAGATTTTTATTTTCATATGTACAGTTCTGTATTCTAGTGTCCTCTTCAGGATAGGGCAGCTTTCGGGATGTCGCCTCTTCCTCCCTGGATGACGCGAGAAGTCGGATCGTCTTAGGTTCTTCCCAGGATCGTACTCCAGAAGCCGGAGGGCATCGACTCATCCGAAAAGCAAAAGAAAATAATGGAAGGGGGTCAATGGTGAAGCGGGTTCCTTTTCTTATAAAGGGGAGCGGGGAGTGAGGGACGTTGTATCACCACGAATGCCACCACCGTGCGATCCCGTCCGTGACCTCCCTATGATTTACCCCCCTCCCTCCTCCCTGCTCGTGCCCTGAGAACCCCTGTAGCTTCGCCCGTACCTTGTCAAGCCACCCTCCTCCGGGAGGGTGGCGGGGCGGAACACGGTATCGTTGGCCTCCGGGCTTGACGTCTTCGTCCGGCGTCGCGGTTCCTCCCTCAACTGTTCTCCTTCCGTCGGTGTTCTCCGTCTTCCACTCCTCACGTTCTCTCCGCTCCTGGGACTCCTCTTCCGTATACGTCCGTAGACTCGCCCCTTTTGTCCCGATTGCCGTCCCCGGTGATTGGACGGAGGAGGAATGCCGCATGGGCCACGCCTCCGGGGACTCCTCCGAAGGCATTTCATTAAAAGGCTCCACACCGGCCTGTAGGTAAGGCAATAGGACGCCGTCACTCGCGTCACGGGGCCATGCAGAACCCCCTACACCAGCTGGTTCCTGACAATGAGATTGTTTCCTCTTATCTTTTACATTCTCTAGAATGAAACCTCGAGCTGAGGCCTTAAAGGCATCCCAAATAGTTGGAAAATTATTGTCTTGTGTAGTATAGTATTGATAGTAAAACAAAATCAGAAATAAAAGATTTAAATTGCTCTAAAAATACAGAATCTAAAAGAAGGAAGTTATTGAAGCACCATCTACGTTGGTGAGGTTGAAATAGTACAAGGACAAAATCTGAAATAACAGGTGCATGATCAGAAATTAAAATGGACCCGATCTCTGCATGTAGGAGGTATTGAACTGGTAATTTACTTGTGAAGATATACTCAATTCACAATTGAGTATGGTGTGTTGAGAATAAAATGTCTATTCTCATGATGAGAGATTAACAGTTCACCATGTATCGATGAGGGATTTTTGAGCAATAGTATAGCAAAAGGAATTGTGCATTCTATTTGGCAGGAATTTCACTGTAGAATTTCTATCTAAAATAGTATCATACACTTGATTCATATCTCCACCCAAAATAAAAAATTCTCCAGTGTAATTCAATAACTGTTTAGTAATTGCAGGCCAAAAGGAGTGATTAACAGCTATGGGGCCACATATGTTAACAATTGTAAGTGAGATTGTATCTATCAATAAATCAACAGCAAGCCATCTGCCTTCAGTATCATTAGAATGTGAAATTAATTTAGCATTCAAACATTTATTAACCAGAATGACTGTTCTAGTTTTTTCTGCTGTGCATGAGAAACAAATACCTGCCCAACCCAACTTCTTTTAAGTTTTAAGGCTTCAAAGCAGCACCTTGAGACCCTCACAGGTGAGTAGCCACGCTATACAAACTCCTGATAGATTGACTGATTGGTTCAGATAAATGATTTTCTTGTAAAAGGGCAATGTCTGTGCATAGAATAGCAAGATGTGAGAGGATAAGCTGTCTCTTAATTGGGTTAACCAAACCCTTAACATTCCACAAGACCACCCTGATTGTAGAAAGCAGTCAAATAAATGAAAACCATAAATGCTTAAAACACCGAACAATGTACGATATCTTATCAAATTGGCAATTTGAGAAGAAAACAGATATATTCAAAGCATATGAGAAGAAGATGAAGACAGAAGAGAAAGTAGAGGAGGATGAGAGAAGAGAGAAAGAAGAAGATAGAGATAACAAAAAACATGAATAGACAGTGCAAGTCAAAAACATGATGACTGTAAGACATACCTAAAAAGAGGCGATCAAAATCACGGGGGGATAGGGAAAGTAAAGACAAAGACGAAAACTGGGAAAATTATGGACAGTCAAGACATCAGAAGTGTATGTCAAGGATGCAAGGGATGCTGTAGGAAAAGAGAAAAAAGTTGTTACAATTAATTAAAACAATAAAAGTAGATTACTCTAAAAACACTGCAATGCATATAAAAAAAAGCATTTTATGACACACACAATCCAGTGGTTTCCTCTGTGCATTAATGAAGAAAGTGTTTGAGCTTCTCAGGATCGTCATCCATGACAGTTTTATCTTTATAAGTAATTTTGAATCTGCAAGGATGGAGGAAACTGAATCTTGCATTAATAGCCCTCAGTTGTGTGTCCAATTTTTTTCCGTCTGTCTGCTGAAGCTTTTGCCATATCCTGAGAGAAGAATAATTTATGGGAAGACCATATAACTTGTTTTTTCAACTTAACAGTATTGAGAACTTGAGTTCGTCCATATGTTGCAAGAACAGCAAGATAGTACCTTTTGGTTTAGAGACGGTTTTTGTACCCAGTCTGTATGCACTAGAATATTTAATATTGAAGTAGAGGGAATGTCCAAAACCTTTGGAATAAATTCTGTGAAAAATTGAAGGAGGTTAGATCCCTCCACATTTTCCAGTAAGCCTTAAATTCAAAGATTATTTCTTTGATTTCTGTTTTTAAAATCTTCTGTGTGTTACCTCAATTCCTTTATCTCCAGCTGCATTTTGTCTATTTTAGTAGTTTTATCGTGTACATCATTGACTCTTTGTTCCAATTCAGATATTCGTTTATCCATAAATGACAATTTGGTTTCAAGATTGTGTAGATAGTTGGTGGTGTCTTCCATAAAAGGTTTTAATGACCTTATTTCCTCGAGTAGTAACTCCATTGAAATAGGCCCAGTAAATATAACTGGAGACGGTGGGTCTTTTTTGGCCTTTTATGAGATGATAATGTTGTTTGCTTTACTGATGTTTAGTTCTTTGAAATGGCCACAGAAGGAGAGTCCTCCTTATAAACTAGTGTCTCAGCCATTAAGGTGTGTAGATGAATGTCTTTTACTAACTGCGAAGTAGGCTGATGGAGACCAATAAATTTAGCATGCACAGGTTTCCACATATTTTGGGGCATATGATCAAGCCCCTATCGCCACCACAACGTCACCTATAGTGATGTTGTGGTGGCGATAGGGGCTGGGCCTTATGTACAAGGCAGCGTTAAGCCACTTAACCTGGCTTAACGCTGCCTTGTACATAAGGCTAAGGCCCCCTTTCATGCTATGGTTAGCGTGAAAGGGGTGGGCAGTAGGTGTTGTGGTGGGCGTTCCACTGCAACACCCATTCATTTTGATGCTGCTCCCTATGTACAAGGGTGGCGTACATAGGAGGCAGAGCCAAAATTAAGACCAGGTAAAAACTGGTCTTAAGATGGCACAAGGCAGCACACATGGTAAAAACAAAATGCCATTGTTTGTCTATGAACAGGAAAGTGTCCCTTCCTGTACATAAACAAACTTTAAAAAAAAAAAGCCATTTTGTCACTTGCATGTGTGCTGCATGAAGCAGCACGCATGAACGTGACAGAATGGCATTTCTAGGATTGTTTATGTGCAGGAAGGGACACCTTCCCAAACATAAACAATCCTCCCCTGCACACAGACACCCTTGCACTCTGGTGCAAGGGTGCCTGCGTTGGCGCTAAGTTGCTAAACTTAGCGCCATTGCAGGGGGAAACGCAAGGCTGCACCACATTCTTGTAAATATAGTGCAGCCTTGCTACATATACCCCTTAGTCTCCCCATAAACTGAGCCACTAGTAACAAAGCCGAAAAATAGCAATGCAGCTAGAAGAGTGTAGCGAATATTAGAGACCACCTGTGGTTGAAAGAGAATAAGGCAGGAAGGTGAACAATTTGTTAGACAGACATTTGCCTCATTCAGTGCTTTCAGTCTGAATCAGTGCTTTGTCGCATAAAAATATGAAGAAAATATGTAAGATAAGTGTACCTTAAGAGGCACAGTCCTGCAAGGTGAGGCTTTTCCAGGCTGAGGCGAAGACAAAATGACACCTTGAAGAGCTTTCTATGAGTAGAAAAATATAGAATTACAGAAAAAGTCCAGAAACTGGATAAAAAGCAGCAAAAATTGAAGTGAGAAATCCTGTATTATCAGGAAACATGCTTCATTGTTGCGTCGGCACAATAAAGAGTCCAAAAATTATTGGCTCGCCTATTTACAAAATGGTCGCAGCGAGTGCTGACAGAGTCAAGTTAGCATGTTTTTTCAGCAAAATTGGTTCCATTCAGGTGCTGAAAGCTGGCGGTGTAGAAATCAGAGGTGTGCACATTCTGACGTAACTTCATGTAAAAAACATAACAGCTTCAGAGTTACGATGCGTCTGACATCCAGACTGCATTACAGAGCTCCTCTCCTATGTGGCCATTTTCCTCGGTGTTCAAGCCACACCACTCCCTTTTTCCACTCCCTTGACTTGTCGGAATGCAAAGATGTCATCCTTGAAATTTCAGCTGTAGATGTGAATATCTTTGAGATCATTCACCAAGGAATAGGAGCCAAATAAAAACATGTAGCCCATTCAGTCAACAGTAATGAGTCCTGCTTGAGAAGTTCAGTTATAAGACCTGAACAGCCTTATATCCAGATAACCCACCACTCAAAAACAAAGCAGATGCATCTAC
Source organism: Calotriton arnoldi (assembly GCA_963921515.1). Classification (NCBI taxonomy): domain Eukaryota; kingdom Metazoa; phylum Chordata; class Amphibia; order Caudata; family Salamandridae; genus Calotriton; species Calotriton arnoldi. Next base: position 709,470 of record CAWUFW010004098.1, read on the forward strand.
CCAAAGTTAGCTGAATGCTCGTGTCCTATTAAGAGTGTGAGGTTTGTGCCTGGTCAGTTGTCTCCAGCATGGGAGGGTAGTGTTTATGGTTACTGGAGACTAGACTCCAGCTTCCCAATCATGTTCCAAGTAGAGGGCAGCAGCTGACTGACATGATGGTACACAGCAGAAGTCTCTTACATGAAAGTGATATGCAAATGCTGGTAATGATAGCAACTGTCAGTAGCAACCAAACCTTGCATCAGAACAACCCATTTCCATGGCATTACAACATAAATCAATGGTATCTAATCACAGAGGGTAATAGAAGGAGGAAGGTACACTTGATAAGTGTTGAAGCAGACTCCTCCTCTCGATTTGTGAAAGGCATGGAAGCATGTCAGCCATTGTATTTATTTATTTATTTATTTATTTATTTATGTATTTAGTAATTTTATGGTATGTTCCTGCAAAAAAGGCAGTAAAGTGCGTGAGCACATATACTTATCTATATACATGTATCGTATAATTATGACAAATATTAAACATTGGAACAGTAGAAGATGGTAGTGCAGCTTGAGATAACCAACCATAAGCACAAGAGCAGCATTAGCATAGTTTAGAGATGCGTGGTCTCTGCTTTGAGGCTGGAAACGATAACTATGTGATCTTACACTGTCATTTGTGTACAGCATCCCTTAACAGGCATATGCCAGTTATTGTCCAGGTGTAGAAGCTTTATAGGTTTCAATATTCTCTTTATTCTTTATTACCTACACCTGAGCACTATCTAGGGGATTTCTCTGTAGGAAATTCAGGAGGCTGCATACTTGCATACAAGAACAGATGTGACTGTACATCAGTGGTGAGTGTAGCAATTCAAATTAATAAAATCCTCAGTTGTGTTTATACACATTTGTCCAAATGTTTAATATGTTCATTAGATGTAGGGCCTTAATACGACCTTGGCATTCTAACTGCCAGGCCGCAGTATTGGTGATCGGGAGAACGCCGCTAAGCCGGTGGCATCCTGACTGGCAGATTTTGACTTTACTGCAGGGCTGGCGGTGTGCCAGCGACAGTCTTGTGGAGGCAGCATGCTTCGGCTCATATACAGAGACTGAAGACAATGCCGCTGCACTGCAGCGCTTCCACTATCGCTCATGCACTGTTGCCATGGGCCATGTCATGCATGGTACACAGTGCATGAGCGACAGTGGAAGCATAGGGGAGCACAACATGTACCCCCGGGACTACCCACACTGGGCAGAATCGCCCTGTTTGGGGCCCCTTACCTTCCTTGGCGGAAATGAAGGTTGTGATCTGCACAGCGGTGCCGACATCGGCACCGCTGCCACAGATCGTGCTTTTCCCCACCGCCACACCTGCAGGATCCTAGATCGTGGTGGTGGCAGCAGTTTTGTGGTGGTCCGACTGCCATTGTCCTAATCTGGCAGTCGGACCGCCGTGGACGCGAGGGTTGGACCGCCACCGCAAGTACAGCAGTCTTGGGACCGCCATACTCGTAATCAGGCCCGCAATCTTTTTTTAAGGATGAATCTCAGAGATTTGACCTTGTTTACTAATAACGGCATGACGTTCAGTATTAACAGAAAAGCAAGGCAATTCTTATGATAGTGCAAACATGCAATGGTAAAATGTTAGAATTGTGTTTTAGAAGGGTTTAGGTTTAGTTTAAATTGAGACATCCAAGTATTGCTCTTATATAGGCATGTTGAAAGAAATTCCAAATCCTCAAGCAATCTCACCCTGAAGAAAAAGTTGAGTACTTTACTTACTCTTCCTGCCTTGTGGCCTAGGTCATTTCCCGGTGACCAAACCTTGTGTAAAAAGCCTTGGGATGATTTGTGACAGGAAACTCTCGATGAAAACCCAGGTATCAGCTCAAGTATCTTTTTGTACTTATTGGATGCATATGCCTGGACTCATCACACTTTACTGTCTTTAGAAAGCAGGCAATTAAGAATTTTAACAGTTATAGGAGTTAGACTCGACTACTGCAATTCTCTATATTGTGGGACATGTTTTATATGTTTAATAATTTTGTAAATTTTTTAATACATTTATTCAATTTTTTTACATTATTTCCCATTGCTTTCAATGGTGAAATAGTCTTTTTTTAGTTTCATTTAGTGACCCATTTTTTATACCACTTCCTTCTATTTTGTAAGTCTATTTGTGTCATTTTTAGTTTATTTTCTGGAATCCAGGCTGCGGTATGGTGCTGCTGTTGATGGGAACAGTAAGTCCTTTTTAAAGGTTTTATGGATTGGGGGTTATGTGGGGAGGTCTAGAGGTTAGTTATAGTGTTGTTTGGGTTTCTGTGTACATTAAGGGACCGATTACGATGTCTGGCGGAAAGCCTCCTCCTGACAGTCGGAATCTCCTCGACCGCATCGGAGCCCTTCCGACTGACTCGGTCGGCTTACAATCCGCCCAACCGATTACGATGTTCGTGGTCGGAAAGTAAACCGCGTGGTCATTCCAAATCGGTTCCGACTGGCTCTCGGGGTAACCGTGTCGGTGGGAACCGCATCGTGCACCTCTACGAACAGCGTTTCCGACCGGCCGATTACCATGTCGATTTTCAACAGCCTTTACGAGTCGGTCTGTCCGACATGAAAAGGCTGTCAGAAAGTGACTTTGGGGGCCCCTAGCAGGGCCCCCTTCATCCTGCGGCCTCCAGTTGGGTCCCAAGGATGTACCTAAGGGACCCCCCTCTAAAACCCTGCACTATGTGGCAGTCACTGTGGGGTGCATGCGACAGGGTGCAGGGTTTTCCACACACACCCCATTTCCCCATAGGAGCCTGTGTTGTCGGGCGGAACACGGAGTCCCATAGGGAACAATGGGACTCTGACCCGACAGTGTTCAGTCGCATCGTAATCGGTCGGGCAGAGCCATCGACCGCGAGTCGGTCGGTTCCCGACACCGAGACGGTGTCGGGCGGAAAGTTTCCGCCTGACATTGTAATGAGGCCCTTAGTTGTATTAATAGGAGTGTTTTTCACTAGTGTGTAGTTTGGGGTTTTCACACACTGTTTTATTAATGTGTCGTTATGGTATGGTCTATTGTGTTATGCTACTTATATTTTGATGATTAAGTATAATGTCTATGTATTTTTGGGACTGTGAGGTGTTTTGCGGGTGTGTTTTCTTGTTTACTTTACTGGTTTTCGTCTACGAACGTGTACTATGGGCTTTGGAAATCGGCTTTTAAATCACTTTTGATTTAATAATAAACCAATATTCCATTTTTTGGGGGGAGGGGGTTTCCAGGAGCATTTCTTTTTTTTAAAAACTTTTCCAGTTCTTTTTACGGTTCCTAGATACTTTGGATTGCTTTGAGGGATCTCTATTGGATTTGTTTTATTTTTGCATATTTTTGGGGCTGTTTAGAAAAGCTTTTTCCCATTTTTTGTGGATTATTCTTTTTGACTTCGTGGATACAGAGGAAGATCTGCAGCTACAGAAAAGCAAGTCATATTTATTTTTTTGTTTTGGGTGGAAAATGGTATATTTTATTGTTTGTGTAATTATAATGTGATTGTTATTTGGAAATGTGTGGTTGATGTTTTGCATTTATTTTACGTGAAGGATTGAGCTTATTCTTTGAGCTTTTTGGATGTTGATGTTTAGATTTTTCATGTAAATAATTTATATATTATTTTATGATCTCAGTCTTATTTATCATTGGAGTTTTGTTTAATGTTTAAACTAATGTTACACAATATTATGTTTTTTATTTATATAAAAAGTATTTGTTATGTTGGTTTAAAGTTTGTGACAGTTTTTTGGAACTTTTGTAGGTTACTATTTATTTTATAATATGCTTTTGGCTATAATTTCTATATAATCTATACCTTTGTTGTTTAAGGAGATGTTGTCTTTACATTGTAGCATGTTGTACATTCTTTTGGTTTGTTTGCTAAGCTTAGGTGCAATTTTGGTAACAGAAAGCTCCATTGGTAGTGGTTGGTAGCTTTGCTCTTTCTGTAATTCTTCTTAAAATTTATAGAGTGTAGGTTGGGTTCTGCCTAGTGTGGATTGGAAGGCATTGTGTCATCCTTCAAATGTGGTGTTTATTTTGGCTTCCTGTGCCAAAGTGCTGTCATAGACATTCCACCATGTTATTTGGAATTTGAGTTGGTGTCTGTATCCGGAGGGATGCAGTCTGCCAACCCAAGTGTCTTCAAAATGATCCGTTAGGGGGCTTATTTTGTCTTTGTTTTGTTGGTAGAAAGGGTTTTCTATTACTATATTGTAGTGGTTAGCTACTTTTGTGAAGGAGACATAGGCTAGTTGTATAATGTTTTTTATTGCAAAGGAAAATTGGCTGCTTGTAGCATATCGTATGCTTAGTGCAGATTGTTGGAGGTGTCTCCACAAGCTTTGATTGAATGGTAGTAACAGCCTTTTATAGCTTTTTCGTGGTAAAGTTTTAAATGGTTTGAATCATGGCTTGTTCAAAGGCTATGAGTATTTTTTGTGGGTAGTAGGCATTTGTTTTATGTTTAATGTGGTTTAAGAGTTCATAGTAAGTGCTGTTTTGTTTATTTGGTAGTAGGGCATATTTAAAAGGGATATTTGTGTCTTGATCTTCACCATATATGGTGTATATCTGAATGAATGGTTGGGATATATTTTGAAGCCCCATACATCATCCAGGTTTAATGTTGGCTTAGGTTTTTAAAGTTATCTGCTGTAGAAAATATTAGGATTAATTTATCATTGTTTAGGCTGTCATACAACAAGAAAGGTTCTTCATTAGGGGCCAAAATTACGATGCCGGTTGGACTGACCGTCCCAACGCCATCTTCGCGGGTCCTTTCTGACTGCTGAGGCCAGGAAGTTTCCCCCCACCATATTGCGATGCAGCCACTGCTACTTCGGTGGTTGCATCTACAGCGGAGCACATATCCCTGAATATGTTGCAGCCAATGCATAAAAAATCACGGAAAACATGTGAATTGTGCACACATGCATGACATATGTGGGGATATGCCTTGTGCACCATGTACCCCCTTGCTGGGGTGTGGCAGAATGTGCACAGTCCAGACAATGGGGATACATATCGCATAAGGACTTTCCTGGATTCCAGCACCCATAGGATCATAGTCATCATGGGGGAAGCTACTCAGGTGTAGGGGGACCTTGAGGAAGGGATCCACAGTGGAGACTGTTGGAGCGAAGTGGATTTGGGTGAGTAGGCACCCCAAATCCATTGTTTCCAGCAACTTGAGGCAATCGGTCTGACCGCCATGATCTGGTCATTGGAAACCCTCATCGTAATCCAGACGGCAGTCGGAGATCCCTGTACTGCCCTGTGGAGGCTGTCAGAGTCAGCGGTCTTTCAGTGGTCGGTCGGAGTCAGAATGAATGCATCGTAATCCGGCAGTTGGACCTACCACTTCCGACGAGACTGCAGCGGTCCGACAGGACCACGGAAGTCAGTCCAACTGGCATCATAATCAGGCCCTAGGTGTCATTTTTATGTGTTCAGGTATTTCTATGTCCTGGTATCCTCAGGGGCAGGAGGAGTATTGAAACGTTTTAAAGTGGGTATAGGTGGTAGTTGGCCTATGATTTGTTTGGGGACTTTAGTGAGTATATCTATTAGGATTTCGGTTGTGGGTCCTTGGGAGCAAGTGCTTACCTCTCATATCCTGCAATACCTCCCTTGCTTTTATTTCTGTCACCTTTGGGGGGTGGTTGTGCTCCCATCCCTTACATTAATTTCAACATCATCTTTTGTAGGAGCCCTCCCATAGTACACATTAGAACACTATTTGGTATATTTCCAATTCACATTTTCTATTGATGTACTTTCTTGTTTGTAGGTGTAGCCCATCTGACTTAGGGCCTCAATACGATGTTGGTCAGACCACAACTGACCAGCAGTCAGTTGCGGTCTGACTGACATTTGCCCCTGCGGTCCGACTGCCCCATTACAATGCAGCGGTCGGAAGCAGCAGGCGGAAGGACTGACTGCTGCTGTTTCGATGGGCTCAAGACACCGCCGCAGGGATTAGGATGGCCCTTTTGGTCTGCCTTTCTATGGCGGTTGAAAGGCAGACGGAAACTGACTTTTGGGGACCCCAAGCAGGGCCGACGTCCCTCCTCTTCCTCCACCATGAGGCACGGTGCCTGCCACACGGTGCAGGGATGTTTAAAGAGTGGATGTTTACTATTGCTGCTTGTGCTGCATCCCGCAGCACAAGCCACAATAGTAAACATACACTTTATAACCGCCGTGAAGGCGGTCGCTTCGTAAATTCGGAATGCTGGACCTCCGACTCCTTGTCAGGCAGTCCCGTTTCTGACACGATGCCGGTCAGACACTTGTCCGACCGGCATCATAATAGGGCCCTTAGTAACTGCTTTCCTTTCTGGGATGTTATATATTTAGCTCTCTCTGTCATTGTGTCTGAAAGTAGTGTAATAGAATAAAAAAATATATATTTTTAAACTTTATACATTTGTTATTTACATATAAAACTATGCAACTAAGTCTATTATTTATACTTAAATGTATGTTCCTTTTTGATGTTTCACACTGTGACAGTTTTTGTGTTGGGGTGTAATGTAAAGGTGCTTTCTTTTCTATTAGAAGAAAAAAAGTGTCAGTTTAATTTTAAATGTTTATTTATTGGTAGTTTGTAGAGGTTGAGGTCTTTAGAATTATTTTTACTCGCTTTTGGCATGAGTTTATATTTTTTAATAATTAATGTATACTTACTTTGTTATATCTTTTTGCTGGTTTGTGAGAGAAGTTGTGTTCCAGCAGGTTATCACTTTTCGAAGTTGTAGTGTTGTCTTTTAGGAAGTACATGTAAAGAGATAGAAGTTGGAGAGTGTTTTGTTAATTATTTGCTATTTTACATTTTTTATTTTAGTTACAAGTAAGTTTTATTTTAAATATAAGTTTTACTAACTTGGTTATGTAGTTGTTGAACTGTATATATTTCTTCTTTAAGAGTCTGGTCAGAGAATCTAGCAGTTTTCTCATCTTGCTTTTTTAAAGTATTTAGCTTATAAAATTAGTGTGCATGTTATATTGTTGATTTAATTGTTTGTCTGATTTTATTGGTTAAGGTTGTTTATAGTGTGAATTTATTGGTTTGTTTAGTTTTAGTTAGAATTTTGTTTTTATCAGTGAAGTCCTTCTAAGGTGAGCACTAATTAGGTGTTGGCGGAATTTGTAATTCCATTGGCGGAATTGGTGGAATTTAGTAATTCCGCATTACTTTTGTAAAGCAGAATTATTAATAAATTCAGCTTCTCCACTCCACCAGCAGAATTAAGCATTAAGCACTACTGATCACGGCCCCACCTCAGTAATGTCTTGCGCAGCACTGCAGGTGAAGTAGGCTCCCTTGCTCTATCAGAGGAATGTGTCAGCCACCCTGCCCACAGTGCACCGTAACAAACCATCTCCAAGGATACCACCTGTAAACACACCTCCCTCCTCACCCCTCCCATTCAGCCTTGATGGGTCCTGGCCATGCTTTGTCAAACTCCTCCCCGGTGTGTGTGCATCCTGTACCTGCCTCTCTATCTCCCTTTAGGGGGGTCCCATGCTTTATATAGCGGCGGTTCCTGATGTTGTCTGCTCCCTTTCTTAGTGATTCATCTAGCGACCTGAGCTTGTTTTCTTTCACTACAGGTCTCGGGCAAGGAAACTTGTTGTAACCCATTTCAAGGACTAGCCAAACCAGTCAGAGTGAAAGACAGAAAACCAGGACAGAGTGCGCCTTCCCCCGAGCGCTCTTCTAAAAACCGATCCTGGGATGGGCTCCGGCGCAGCCCCCTGTGAGCACCCACAGGAGGGGCTATAAAGCTGAACAGGCAGGTGACAGTGCTGGGCAGCACAATGTTCTGGTGGTGGTCTTTTCCCTCTACCTGATGCTCAATAGGAGCAAATTTGACCAGTCTAAGAACCCCCAGTGGGACGGCAGCGGGTTCCCCAAGGTGGTTGTTACTGGGGTGCATGGGATCGTGTTTGCTGCCACATTGATGGGTCAACTGTCGTGCACATGTTGTACTGTTTCAATTGGGCCTTTTTAGGATTTCTGAACAGTGGAATCTGAGCGTGCACCACGCTGCGGTGTAAACTTTCTACCCTCCATCTAGGAACCCTAACTATTGTCGAAAAACCATTGAAAGCACTAAATAGCGAGGTGTCTGCAGAGACCTTCCTTACATTGATGCTTGTATGCTTTAACTTTGCACTCTGTTTTCACGCTGTACTACTTGTCAACACTACATCTACCTGAATGTTTTAATCAGTTGTCTGCGTTAACATAGTGTAAAATGACGGTGATCTCTAAGTAGATTTGCATCTGCGCTTTTTCCTTTAAAAACACTGCAATTTTTAATTGGTGCAAAGGTTAAAGAGACAATGCAGATTGAATCCTGAGCACAGCCTTCCCACTATTCAAGGGCAGGCAGCCTGTTAATGCCCATCCACTGCGGGGCACACATGTAAACACAGCCTGTCCGTGTAAGTAGTGGTGGGCGGAGCTCCTCGAAATCTCGCAAAGCTTTTAAGTAACTCCGTGGAATTCAACTGAGTAAAACCCCATGAGTTCTGCTCACTCCTAACGCTAATGTAGATTTTATTTATAATGTTTGATCGTTTTTAATATAATTGTATTAAAATGATATATATTTAATAATATTTAGACTATTGTATAAATGTTTGTTGTTAATTTTTTATTAATTTAGCTGTATATTTTATTGGAGTGAATTATAAATGATGTAATATTTTTATTTTTAATTCAATCATATGTATATAATGTTTTATGTTTATTTTAAATAATTGTTTTACGCAAAAAGTGTTTTTTTATATTTTTTAATGGTAATGTAATTATTGTGGCAATATTATTGTAGTCAATATTGTGTGAATCCATATTTTTGACATATTACATGTTTATTTAAAGGTGATTATATTTTTGTTTTGGATATTTGTATTTTTTATATAATTAAAAATCAATATTTTTAACAACAACATTTGTGTTCTCGATATTTGTGGTTTTATTAGCTAAGTATAGGAAGGATATATTTTTGTTAACTATATTTATTTTCCGATATTTTTGTGTTTCGATATTGTATGCATCAATTTTTATGTCAGTGATCCAGCAGACAATGATGGTTTAGCCCATAAAGCAGCAAGAACTCCCTCAGTCAATTACAGCCAGTACGATTAAGGGTCTTTGGACTGTGATAAGTTTCACTTGGAACTGTAAATGTTCCTTTCCATATTCTTCGCATGTTGGGCTGATCCTCTAGATTGGAAGGGGACTAAACTGTGGTTTATCCTTTAAAGCCAAGTCCAAGAGTTTCCCGCCAAGTGTAAATAATCTCTTAGAAATGGTTTAGTGCCTTCTCACATTAAAGGCACAATCCACATTTTCTTCTTTGATTCATTTCTATGGCAGCTAAAGATTTTCTAATATTACCTATCTGCAGTGGTTTTTCATATGGATTCATTTTTACTTGACTGATTCAGTCTGTACCCTCATGGGAAATGATTTACGATACCATCTCTTTTCTTAACACCCCTGATTTTTGCTGAGCATTGACTTGAAAGGCTAAATCTGTAAGTGCAGTGGATGTGGTAGGTCTTCGAAACATTAGAGATAGGGCCACCTTCGACTCTTTTCTGAGGCCATGGTAAAATGCCACTGCAGCTGCTTCCTTGGTCCAAGGGGCTTCTGACACCAACTGTTGATAATAACTGATGCACCTAATTAAATCCTTACTTCCTTGATGTAAGGTAAGTATTCACAAATGAGAAGCTGAACCAGCTCGTTCTTACCAAATATAGCTGTGAACTGTTGTATAAATGTGATTTAATGAGAAACCATGAACTCACTTAAAATCTTCAGAGTTACCCAGGCTAATCCATCTTGGCATAGATGATAATACAAATGTAACTTTAGCATGATTAGTAAAACATTGTTGGGATTTAGCTACAAAAATATAAATTGCATTCAGTGAATGACTGAAAGCTATGAAGACAAGCCTGAAACCTTTTCAGGTAGAGCCAAACCCAAAGAAAAGGAGGATGGAGCTGAAGTTATATCCCACATGGTTCTACTACCTCCACATCCTAGCAGAGTAGGTTGACTGATGACAGTGACAAGAGAAGCTCCATCCCAGCAGGAAGAAATCACTGCAGTAAGCACCTTAATGGTTTACCCCTACGATCTGATTACTCTTACCAAGTAATAAAGAATGATTTCAGGATCATCTTGCTTTTTGGTTATCACTAGTATTGCTGCCTTGAGGGAATTGATATAGAAATACATTTTTTATCATTTGCAATCCTTCATGACCTGAGCTTAGCCAGTGTTGAGGATGTTGAAGCAAATCCCTACTCCTAACCAGAGAGCGGGTTTACAGGTTTATTCATTTCTTCACCGACAATGAATTGCTGGAAGTCAGTCAAAGATGGCCAATACATCCATTTCTAACATGACTATCATAGGATAAAGCATTGACATATAAATTGAAAAGGAATCTATGATTATATCCTACATCGTGTCTGCATTGTGGACCGAATCTTTGCTAGACTGACACATTTCAGATATTTTTAGAGCACTGTGGGATTCTCTTAGAGTGCATGAACATGTTAGAGTCAGCTGATCAGCCTGAATGGCAAATGAATATGAAAGTTAGACACATTGATAGAAAAGTTTGCATTTATACCAGTAGCAAGTTGGTGTTCATTAATGTCGACAATGGCCACTAACCACATCGCCAATTGATGTAATTCTTTTCACAACGTGAGTAGTTCATACATTTATTAGATTGCTTTTTTGAAGGGTACTGTAGTTTTTTTATTGTGTTTCTGTTTACGTGTAGAGTTCCAATGCATTGATGAAGTATTTAAGTATGCCCCTGAAGAAGGACCCCGAGCTCCAAATGTATTGGGGCATACCAAAAAGAGTATAATAACATAAACACTACTGAAGGACTATGTAAAACATGAAATGTGAGTTGTTATCAAGAAAAGAGACAAAAAACAAAATTCACATGTTTTTTACTATTATCTTGAAAATTAAATAGAAGACTTTCACATAAGAATATGGATAATTGAGTAAATGGTGACCCAAAGGCCTTTAAGTTGTGCAGCATGGCACATGATCCACTGGAGGAAGTGCATTAAATTTTGGACTGAGGGGTCCAAGATGGGCAGACCCACGCTCCTACTAGGCCAAACAAAAGGAACAGATATTGTAGGAAAGTCATCCTTTTTGCCCTAATCACCCCCATTGTTTGACTGATAGTGGTGGTTACTGACTCTGAAAGTGCCCTGGGCTCTGCTAACCAGACCCAAGGCTAGTGCTCTGTCCTTAAAAGGTTTATGGTAATTGGTGTAATTACAATGGCTAAGACAACCTATCTGTAAGTCCCTAGTAGATGGTAGGGCATGCATGTTTCGAGACCCCAGTGGATTTAATGCACTTAAGAATACACTGCTGTGGTGTTTGGTGTAATTTTTAAGTCATCCCTGCCTTGCAGGCTGGTTTTAAAATAAAACTGTCAAAATTTGACTTTGGAATTATATGTACTTACAAAGACAAAAAACTACCCTTTCGTTACATGCAAGTCACCTCAAGGTCTGCCCTAGGTGCCCCAAGGGTAGGGTGCCTTGTTATAACAAGCATTGGCATAGCCAATAGGTCTCGCCTTTGGGACCTTGTACGTTTTTGGTCATGCAGCACATTATTAGGGGTGCTACAACATCTACTGATGCTTCACATGCCACTAGTGAACAGGGGAGTGAGAGCCGCCAATCAAGCCAGGATGGGCTTGTACAGGCCACAGGAGAGTGAAGAAACTGCAAGGGTCAGGTATTATACTATAGAAGGGCGGGTGGAACATGTAGTGCCCTTGTAATAGTAAGAGAGACACTAAAACAATCCCTTAGGGAAAACAGAGAAGCTTTGCACAAAATCCATCAGTAGTTCAACAGCTGTTGTAAACAGACAACTGAGTTGTAATTCTTTTAAAATAATTTGTGTGCTGATTACTAAAATGGCAATACGGTCATTTATAATGTAGGGTCTTTTTAGGGGCTTCGAATGTTTCATCCTTGTAGCCAGGGCTTTAAGTGGGAGGGTCTCTGAAAGGGGCGTGGCTGATGAACTTAACGGTGTGGCTTAAAAGTACTTAAGCTAAAAATCTGTGCTTAGTTAGCATAGTGTGCTGCCCGACTGGTATTTTGCTTCTTCCATCATTGCATCCAGATATATAATACAACAAGTAACATTACACCTACAACAAGCCTGGACTATTGGCTTAGTCAATAGCTGTTAGTTGCATAGGATAAAAAAAGCAACAACTGTGGCTTCGTTGTATATAGAACATTGAAAATGCTTCAATTCTAAAATGATGAGAGCGTGAAAGAACTACAACCAGTGTCTTTAAAGTTACATCAAAGGCAATGCAGAGTTAAAAAAACATTTCCACTGAGGGTGAGTGGAGGGGGGCAGAGAAGCACATGGTGCTTTAAAGTAACACAGAGAGCGTGACGAAGGAAAGCATAGAAGGGAGGCCACTGCAAAAACACGCAATATACTCTTGGCAAATCAAGTAAACGTAGGTAATGTAATTGGCACGCACGTAAAGCGCTCCGATACCATTAGGTCGGGTTGAGGTTGCACTATATAAATTAGTGCAAAAATAAATGTCGACATAAACATGTTTATCTTTAATACCTGAAAGCAAGGAAGGGGGGGCAGCAAACGGGGGCTGCTGGGGTCCCGTGGAGGTCAGGGTGTCCTGCACTTTCTGATAGCTGTGGAAGGCAGCAGCCCAGCTCCAATCCCTATGTGGTGAGTGCAGAGCAGTTGCAGCAGCAGGTAGAGCTCTGGGCTGCAACTCGTTGTCCCACTCGCAACCATGCACACAGCCCCCGTGCCCAGGCTCCAGCAGCAGGAAGCCACTGGCACGGGAAAAAAAACAGAAGGTAAACAGTAAAGTGGAGTGCTGGGGTGCTGAGAAGCACATGGTGCTTCAAAGTAACACAGAGAGCGTGATTAAGGGAACACGTTATCTCCCTCCCCAAAAAGGAATGTGAACTTAGGCAATGTAATCTGTGCTCATGTAAACGCTACGATACCTTCAACAGTCAAAACGCAACACAAATTCTGTCCAATTTAGCGGTGCTCAGCTCTGCTCCTTAAATTTAAAGATCACGTGGCGCCCTTTATAAATAAATAAAGGTGCACATAAAATGTTGAACAATTAAGAACAGATGCTTCCGAAGCCGTAAGCGGAGGTGTTGGGGGAAGGCACGGAGAGATTACGAGAACTGGCTCTGGAGGCAGTGCCGTGCACCCATAAGTGGCGAGGAAACGGTGTAAAGACAAGACCTTTAAACAATATTTTAAAAAACAGCATGTGTGGTCTCCCCTGCATGCCTTATAATTCTTCTATGTGTTGCATGTTAGGAAAGTAAACATTTGTGCTGCAATTGTGACAAAAACGTTTCCTGTAGCAGAGGCAGTATAATGGAGCACAGACAGGGCATTGATCGGGAAGTTCCTGCTGCGGAGCGCCCGGGCCCGCTGGGACGCGGCCCTCTATCACACTGTGTTCTCTTTCACTGCACACACAACACGCTTTTAGGGAAAGGCAAGGAAAATCCCATTTACACCTCCCAGCCGGAGCATATTCACTGCAGGGTAAAATTAACACGGGAGCTGTCAAGAGCCGGGTTTTACTGCATCGAGGCCGCCGCCCCCCCTTCCCCGCTTATAAAGCTACCCAGACATGGAACGCGTACACACGTGTACTTGTGTGTGGAATCATTTGGCTACATTGTATACGAGACTCTGTACACACACAAAAGAAATTATAATAATAATGAAGATTCCCCACTTGAGACTCTGGTGCTAGTTTATGGCCATTACCAACAAGCGAGAATTTATTTAGAGAGCGAAAAAGAAGGCAAGGGTTGTGTAAAAGATGCATGCTAAGCATGAGTTCGGATTCTGGCCTCCAAACAACAATGTTTACAGAATGCAGGTGGAAACCAACAGCCGGCCCTACACAGTTCCTAGGAAAGGACACTTTTAGAAAGCCACGGATATATTTTATTATATTTATATATAGGACACATACCACTCAGGAAGCAGCATCAAAGATACGGCATACTTTAAACTAGGAGTGCACTTATTCGAGAGGAGTACCATTCAGATTTAAATTACCAAGTGACTAAGCCAACACACGCCAGGGAGCCGAATAAACAATGGAGGTTTGACTAACTGAAGCATTCTTAAAAATATGAGACCTCATATGATATCCGACTGAAAAGAGTTCCTTCACCAACAGTGACACTAATACTAACAAGCAATGGCCGCGCGGCCGTGAAACTGACGCGGCCACCAAAGTGAAAGTAATCGCGAGGGAAGGCAGATGGCGAGGGAAGCCATATGGTGCCTGATCGCGCGTGCACGCTCGCGTGAACGCAAGCTGGTCGCCAGCAAACTGCTGTTTGCACTTCCAAAACCCGCTTACTAAAACTCTTGCCATAGCAGCGCATGCGCTGGCTCAGGCGAGACCTAAAAAGCAGGGACATTATGAAATATGTCTTATATGCCCTGGCGGGGGAAGCAGCCAAAGTCGTTTTCCCCCCAGTGTAGTGCTGCTAATTTCATAGGCTAACATTGGAAGGCTTTATTAAACTTTAATAGCGTCTAACTTTTGATTGGAATTAGCTAGCAACATAGTTCAAAGTATCAAGCTAATAGTTACAATGAATCCAACAACATGGTTTTATTCTAATTATTACAGCAACATAGGGGGTCATTAGGATGGCGGGTGAATCGCCCCCATCCATACAGCAAAGACCCCCGCCATATTATGATGGCTGGGGGGTCCGGGGCAGACGGAAAGACCATCCGCCGCTTTTCCGCCGGTCGACTTGTCGACCGGCGGAAAACAAAGTTAATATGGTGGCGGTGTCTGCAAGACACCGCCATCCATATTACAATGCCTGCGGAGATCAGCCTTTCCATGGCGGTGTTGCCGCCATGGAAAGGCATGCGGTCTTTGCTGTTGGGGGCCCGTAGCGGGCCCCCAGGATGTTGGGGGATTGGGGGGTGCACATGGGGGGTACCTGTGGTACCCCCCTGCATTTGTATGCACAAGGTGGCAGGCACTGCATGGTGCCTGTCACGTTGTGCATGCAAATGCACAACGTGCATTCACAGCATTGTGGCGGGCGGTGCGGTGAGCACCGCCCGCCACAATGCTGGGAATAGGGTGTCTCACCGCCACGGTGGCGGTGGCATCCTAATGTCAGGTGCGGGACCGCCGCACCCCTTGCAGACGGTCCCGCATTCCCTTACGGTAGCGGGCGGACTTTGTCCGCCCGTCATCGTAATGACCTCCATAGTTTTTTACCTTACTAACCTGAAGTTACCTAAACCAGCTCTGTAGCAGCCTCTTATGATTGGCAGCCTCTGACAGCCTGAGCCAAGCTGCTCCCTGATTAGGTGTGAAGAGGCCTGGGGCTGAAACAATGCAGCCATTTGGTGGGAGGAGATTTGCTTTCTTGTTAAGCCAGGGACGGGAAGTGGCTGGGGAGATAAACTGGACAGATGTCACAGGACCCAGGCCAGCCCCCTTCAACCCAAGCCAGATAGGAGCCCCCTAATTAGATTAGGAGAGGGGCTGGAAGGGGAGTGTAGGGAAAGGTTAGCCACACCTGTGGGTTGAGTTAGTCAGACCTGGACACCAAGGAGAGAATTTCTTCATTTAGAATTTTTAAGAAATCTACATTCTGGGACAAAAATATGGCATACTTCCCAGGAAGTTGTCATGCAGAGAATGGCAACTTGAACCCCAATGGTTGTGGTATCCCCCCTCTTGCTAGCCCAGAATGAAGAATAAATATGGGAGATCTGCAGGAGCCCCTCAGATCCCTGCCTGAAACATCTGGTGAAGAAGGACTGCCCTGATGGACCCTTGGACTGCACACAGAGGTCTGCACTCAGAAGGGCTGCACCTGCTGCACTCTATAGGCTCCACACAAGAAGGTATGTGCCAGTCTTAAAGGATAAGGAGTGGACTCCCTGAGCCGCAGCAGGTTGAAAAGTGCTGGAAGAAGTCACCTGCAACATCAGTTGGAAGGACAACTCCAGCTGACCACCTTCACCTGGATTTTCCTGGACTGATAAGGTGCATTGTGGCAGTTGAAGTCCCAGAATCCAAGAGGCAAACTAGAGCTTCGGAACCCTTGGCTGGTGCTGTTGCACCCTTCCTGACCCTCAAGGAACCTTTCAAAAGAGGATCTGAAAGTTTTGCAACTTTTTTGTACGTTTTGTGCAAAAGCTCCAGAAGAAGACCGCCATCGATGACAGGGGTCAAGCCGGTGACGTTGAACTGCGACTCGGCCTGACCGCACTTTTATGTCCCACTGAAAGCTCCAGAGCTCCTCGCCATCAACGATGTAAACAAAGTCCTCCAGGGCTCAGTGAGCATTGCGCTGCAGCAGGCCACCGTAGTCGGCACAAACTTTGGATCCAACAACCCTATCGCTCTACCACCGGACAAAATAGCTCCAAAAAAGTTACTAAGGGCTTGATCTCAATTTTGGAGGATAGGTTACTCTGTCACAATGGTGACGGATATAATGTCTGCCGAAATATAAATCCCATAGGCTATAATGGGATTTATATTTCGGCAGACGGGATATCCCTCACCATTTGATGGAGTAACCCATCCACCAACATCTAAATCAGGCTCTAAGGGCCCGATTACGAGTCTGGCAGTCCACAGACCGCCAGACTCGTGGGGGCGTGGTGGTAGCCGTCTCCCGACCGCTTTATTACAAATCGGGCAGTTGGACTGCCACAGTCCTGCAGTAGCCGCCGGGGAACAAATAAACAACACCAGCAAATAATTGATTAAATGAAAAAAACATTAAAATAGTAATGAAGTAAAACAAAATAAAAATAAACAATAAATGTAAAATCATTTTTATTGTTAAATTGACCAATTTGATAATTTGCATCATTAAATAGTAATTAAATATTAACATAAAGAATAATAAAAAGCAATTTATAATATAAATAATTTCCCACCCTATTCCCCTATAAACCAAACAACCCACTACAAAATTATGTTTGTAATTAAACAACTGAAAAACTAAATTGCCCAATATAAATTACAAAATACACTTAAATAACTAAAACAACAATTAATCAATGAAATAATTTACATATTGAATTACCAATTACATAAACAATATTTTACAATAAAAACAATAATTTATAATTTCAATAGATTCCTACCATATTCCCTACAAGCCCAACAGCCATGTATTAAATTATAAATGACTAATTAAATGTAAAATGTACATTGCATTATTAAATCAATATTTAATACAACTATATTCAAGGAAACAATACTATTTCCAATGATATTAAACAAATATATATTATATATATAAAAAACGACAATATTTTTAAGCCATATTTTGGTCATTCGCCAACACTACATCACAATGCATTAACAGTTCACCAGCCGGCTACCTCTCCTATAACTCAGTGATTTTAAGCTCGTCTTTGACCCTATGCATCTCCCTGCTGCCTTTTGGCTAGGTTTGCATTATAGAAATACCACACACATACATAGACAAATGCTTAAGTGCAAATACCCATATTCACATGAACAACCCAGTCTTCCTACCCACCTTTAGACACACACATAGACCTTGCATACCGTGGTGGGTACATCGCTCTTCTGGCTCCTGCTTTCTCCTCTCCTCCATGGCGGTAGCAAGTGTTAGTCCTTGAGGGAGTTATTATGTTCCTTTATATGTCACCACACCTCAAGGAAGAGGGGAGCATTATGCAGACAGAAATTCAAGAGTCTTCAGTCTTGGCACAGAAAGAGACTTGCAGGCCAAGCCAGGTGACAGTTGTGGCTTAAAATATTATTCCTGCTCAGCCTGGATGGAGCAAAATTCTTCACTGAAAGAGGTGCAGCCAAAGGACATGATGCTGTGGTATCCTTATTACAGTGTTATGTCTTTATCTAAGTGAAGCCAGTGTAGCATGTCTAGCATAGGCAAGCTATGTTCCACCATCCAATATTGGATACCACCTTTGCTGTATGATTCTGGATGTGCTACGTTCTACTTATTATTTTTTTGGTCGCTACCAAGAACACATCACCGTGAGACAATAATGTTTTTCATTGGTCTTGCCCTTTTTCTCAAGACTGAAATATACAAATAATCTGGCATGGAATTCTGCTTCCAATGACATAGGTACTGTGAGCCCTCACACCACCTTGATTGTGCAAGTAAATTCCTTTTTAGGTTTACCTATGATTGTGAAATCTCTTGTATTAAATATATCTTAATACGGGGCTCTTATCAGTTCCCAGAGCTGAATTGCTGTGTTCATTCGCTTTTGTGTGGAACTTTTTTTTAAACTTCCCCTGGCTGCGCACATTTACAATATTTCTACTGAAGCTGTTCACTCTGTTCAAGCCCCACTCACTGTCAAGATAAGATCTCTTCCCACGGAAAAGGCAGACAGCTTCTGACAGTATGCTGGAATGCTTGCTTTTTATTACTTAGTTGTGTAAAGCAGATGCTTTACCCTTAGAACGTTTGTGGCATTTCCTATTGATGCCTCAGTACCATTCTTTGCACTTTGTAGGCATTATTAGATTGATTTTTTTCAACTTAATCTATTTGGTCATTATGATCAGATTCTAAATGTTGTAATAAACATTGCACATTCAAAATAAAGTTAATATACAAGAGCTATGCTATATTTTTCTTCTAAACAGGCAGCCACAACTGCAGTTACCTTACAGACACCAGGGTCATGATTTCAATGGTGCAGCAGGTTCAGTAGCACCGGGCCCAAAATTTGTCAGAACTCCTCTAAATACATAATATTACTATATTTGACTACTAAAGAGGCAGTTACAATTTCAGTTACCTTGCAGTTAAAAGGGACTTGATTTGAATGGTGCAGCAGGTGCAGTGGCACCAGGGCCAAAAGCTCTAGGGACCCCACTAAACCCAGATTATTGCTAAAATTTAAAACTAAACATGCAGTCACAAGTGCAGTTACCTTCCAGATAACAGGGTCATGATTTGAATGGTGCAGCAGGTGCAGTGGCATCAAGCCTAAAAGTTGTCAGAATTCCTCTAAATACCTAATATTGCTATATTTTACTACTATACAGGCAGTCACAATTGCAGTTACCTTGTAGTTGAAAGGAGCTTGATTTAAATTGTGCAGCAGGTGCAGTGGCACCGGGGCCCAAAAGTTGTCAGAACTCCTGTAGACACCTAATATTGCTATATTTTACAACTAAACAGGCAGTCATTAGTGTCATTATCTAGCAAGCGCTAGGTTCATGATTTCTATAGTGCAGCAGGTGCAGTGGCACCGGAATCAAAAGCTCCAGGCACCCCACTAAACACCTATTATTGCTATATTTTACAACTAAACAGGCAGTCACAAGTGCAGTTATCTTTCAGGCACTAGGGTCATGATTTGAATGGTACAGCAGGTGCAGTGGCACCGGGCCCAAAAGTTGTCATAACTTCTCAAAACACCTAATATTGCTATATTTTACAATTAAATAGGCAATCATAAGAGCAATTATCTAGCAAGCACTAGGGTCATGATTTTAGTAGTGCAGCAGCACCGGGTCCAAAAGCTCCAGGCACCCCACTAAACACCTAATATTGCTGTCTTTTATTCCTAAACAGGCAACCACAAGTGCAGTTTCCTTGCAGACAACAGGGTTATGATTTGAATGGTGCAGGAGGTGCAGTAGCGCCGGGCCCAAAAGTTGTCAGAACTCCTCTAAACACATAATATTGCTATATATCACCACTAAACAGGCATTCACAATTGCAGTTACCTGGCAGTTAAAATGGACTTGATTTGAATCTTGCAGCAGGTGCAGTGGCACTGGGGCCAAAAGCTCTAGGAACCCCACTAAACGCAGAATATTGCTAAACTTTAATGCTAACCAGGCAGTCACAAGTGCAGTTATCTAGCAGGCACTAGGGCCATGATTTCAATGGTGGTGCAGGTGTAGTGGCACCGGGGCCAAAAGTTGTCAGACCTCCTCTAACCACCAAACATTGCTATATTTAACTACTAAATAAACAGTCACAAGTGTAATTACCTTGCAGGCACTAGGGTCATGATTTCAATGCTGCAGCAGGTGCAGTGACACCAGGGCCCAAAGCTCCAGGCACCCCTCTAAATACAAAATATTGCAATATTTTACAGTCACAAATGCAGTTATCTTGCAGGCACAAGGGGCATTTGAATGGTGCAGCACATGTAGTGGCACCGGGCCCAAAAGTTGTCAGAACTCCTGTAAATGGTAGTAACAAAAACTCCTAGGCAATGTCAATAAAGCAAACAATATACACAGTTTCTGTAACATTAAGAAAACCAAGGAAGACAGAAAAAATATGTCTCAAAGTTGTTACCATTTTAATAATTTCTTCTCATATTGTCTAAACAAATGATATTTATACAAAACATTTAAAAATGAAACACAATATGTAACACATCACTTTTAATCAATAGATATAAATAAAGGGTTAAAAGTGGCAATATCTTTATTAACTCGAGTTATTAAAGATATTGCCACTTTTAACCCTTTATTTATATCTATTGATTAAAAGTGATGTGTTACATATTGTGTTTCATTTTTTAAATGTTTTGTATAAATATCATTTGTTTAGACAATATGAGAAGAAATTATTAAAATGGTGACAACTTTGAACATATTTTTTCTGTCTTCCTTGGTTTTCTTAATGTTACAGATACTGTGTATATTGTTTGCTTTATTGACATTGCCTAGGAGTTTTTGTTACTACCATTTAAGTCCCTGTCCTAGGAATTGAACTATCCATTGTTCAGGGGGTCCTTGTTTTTTCTCATTTAGAACTCCTGTAAACACATGATATTGCTGACACATCAATTAATCCTATTATTTCCCTCTTTCAATTCATTTTGTTGCTTTTACTTACCCGCACTATACCACTAGTAACAGCACAATATATTGCCTTTTTGTACATTAACAAGTCATAACCCTTTAACAGACTTTCTGTAACTTATATTGTACAGTTACTGAGCAAGCTACAACTTACAACAAAAAACAGCTTATTATTAATCACATAGGCAAAACCTATTGCATTTACCAATGTTTGTTACCAGTGATACAATTAACATCACACTTTTCAAAGTCCTCAAAGTTTTAGCATTAGACTTTCTAGCAAACATATGTACACAGGAGATGTGTAACAAAGCTTGTGTTCTTTTAAGCTTTTTATAGTACACCTTCCTCGCATATGAATTTGATTTAACTGAACCATCTTCCAAGTGTGAAGTGATCATGTATGAGAGGGTCAGTTTTCTCCATCTGATATTTAAATATATTAAAATAAAAATGTTTTATATTTTATAACATTAAATTACATTATTTATATTTCTAACTATTTTTAAAAATGTAATTTAATTTAACCTTCTTTCTTATTAGGTTTTTTTAAAAGTCCCTACTTCCATTATTTTCTCTTGAATAGTGTTGCAGGTCCAGTGATTGTCGATGTGTAGTGCTGAACTTCACCTGCAGATAGACATTCTTTCACACATTTATTGACTCCCAATACTCCCTGTCTAATAGAGCATATTCGTAATAGAGGAATTGAGAGACACCTGCCAGTATCACTTAAAAAAACAAAACTATTTCATTTTGGTGATAAGCTGACGTACTGGGTGTAAACGCTGTAGTATTCAAATGAACACAAAATATTTATAGATGAGAGAAGGTTTTTGGTATTTATCAGTTTGAACAACGGCGGACCACAGGTACCGCACCTCGTGCCAGTTCCAAAAATAAAGTTTTGATGCGCAAATCTGCCCCTACGCCAACCGTTGCGTGGCGTCACTGTGCTCCAGATCAGAAAATCAATCACTTTCAAGGCGTGCGCATCACACAAAGTCCAATAGTCAATTGTATTTACAAAATTGTGATTTCTTTATTTTCATCAGTAAAAAGCATTGAACATTAACACTCCAGCCAACGCGTTTCATTCCCACACTGGGAACTTCATCAGGCGAATTAAAAGGAAGAAAAATCGTTTCAAGTCCGTAGTTTTTATATTCCTTGTGTAACTGATCACAATTGAGGTGCAATCACCTCTGACATGTGTATGAGTATACGTTTTTCAATGTGCCGCTATTGGGCTCGAGCGCGTCTCACCTCGCGCAACAAATCAAAAGGCCAGCGGAAGAAGTCACAGGGAGCAAACAGAAGCCGTGAAGTTCTTCTCTCGCAGCTCAACCGCAATGACGTGTGGCGCACGAGCAGTGCTCACATTCCTGACACTGGTTTGCTACTGACGTTGCCATGGAGCTCTCAGCATGCTCCCTTCTTCCGCTGGCCTTTTGATTTGTTGCGCGAGGTGAGACGCGCTCGAGCCCAATAGCGGCACATTGAAAAACGTATACTCATACACATGTCAGAGGTGATTGCACCTCAATTGTGATCAGTTACACAAGGAATATAAAAACTACGGACTTGAAACGATTTTTTCTTCCTTTTTTAATTCGCCCTGATGAAGTTCCCAGTGTGGGAATGAAACGCGTTGGCTGGAGTGTTAATGTTCAATGCTTTTTTATACTGATGAAAATAAAGAAATCACAATTTTTGTAAATACAATTGACTATTGGACTTTGTGTGATGCGCACGCCCTTTGAAAGTGAAAGGTTTTTGGTATTGTTAAGCTATTGGCTTTGTCATCTAACTTGCAATAACCTCTTCATGGTGGAGTGAAACTGTATAGTTTCAAAAAGCTGAAACACAATTAGAATTGATATAACAAGCAACACTGTATAGCACAAGTATTGTACATTGTTTCTAAAGAAAGCTACCTTCAAGATTAAGGGCCTGATTAAGATATCGGGCGGACTTGTGTCCACCAGACACTGTCTCGGTCCTGGGACTGACCGACCTTCAGTCAGTGGTCCAAACCAGATAATTACAATGCAACCGAACACTGTTCGGTCGCATACTCCTATTTCTCAATGGGAGCTCATGTTACGGCCGTAAACCGTCCGGAACACAAGCTCCCATTGAGAAATGGGAGGTGTTGTTCATCCCTGCACCCCGTGGCAGGCACCTCAAGGTGCGGCCACAAGGTGCAGGGCTCAACAGGGGGGCACCATAGGTGCCCCCTCGGCCCCTAACCGGAGGCCGCACGCACAAGGGTGCCCTGCTGGGGGCCCCCAAACACACTTTCCGACATGGTTTCCATGTCGGACAGGCCGGCATGGAAACCATGTCGGAAACCGTGCATCGTAATCCCAATGTCGGAAAGGCCCACCCTTTGGGATTACGAGCCGGCATCGACTGGCCAAAAGGCTCCATGAGCCCATCGTAAGCCAACTTTCTGACCACCAGCATTGAAATGCGGCAGTCGGAAAGTAAACCGAGCGGCTGATTACGATGCGGCCAGGAAGGCTCTGACTGTTATTAGGAGCCTTTACGGGCCGCATCATAATTAGTCCATATGTGATAAAATTCTGTGGTTTTGATTACATTCAAAGTAGTCAGTTGATGACTGTAATATGAAAAACATTTAACAATATTATGTAGTTTGCCTAAACAAGACCATTTACTTTTACAACAAAAGAAAAAGGTACAAATGATTGGCACTGTTACTCTAAAGAATTGAATGCAGTTTGGAAAACTCTCAGATCATCTGAATAAATTTGACATTAAAACCACTGTGTAAAGAAAAATTGGTTCAAATTTGAATTGAAAAAAAAACCTAAACAAAATATCTTTGACCCTAACACAACATGAAATCCCACAACTACAGTGATAATTTACACTAAATTATGGTCCCTAGGCCCTCCTACAGAGAAGTCACCCAGATAGAATTTCTCAATATTATCACCAAAGCTACAAATTCTTGTAGCTTTACTGCTGCAGACCTCAAGGAAATAGGCTCCATTGTTAGACCCTACTGAATCAACCTTATGAATACCTTCTTGTCCCAAGGAGCAGTTCTAGAATGCTTAAAATATGGCATGCCTTTACAAATAAAGAATCTGATGGTTCTCACAGATCTGAATATTTTTTGTCTATTACCTAGTCTTCCCTGCTTGGCTAACATCCTAGGAAGGATCATGGAGGCCAGCTCAAACGTATCATTGAGGAAAATTACATAGTAGATTAGATCCAGTCAGGCTTCAGGTCAGGATACAGTACTGAGACTGCAACTTAGTCAATGACATTCTTCGCATCCTAAATAAAGATGACTCTTGCATACTTCTCCTCCTTGATTTATCAACTTTCTTCCACATTGTCAATCATGCGACCCTCCTGAAATCATCAAAGATAAAATGGGACTAAATGGAGCAGGCCTCATTGTACTTTGAAAACCATTTTCAATCCATAAAATTAGACAATGTGTCCAACCCTAAAATGCTCAACAAGCGGTCATCCAGGGATCTATTCTCTCTCTGACCCTCTTCAATTTTTACATAAAGCGTCTAACCTCCTTTGTTAAACACCTCAGATCACTTTCATGTAGATGGCACCCAACTCTACCTGAGACATTGTTTCCCAAAAGACAATCAAAGTTCTTGCAGAGATAAAAACTTGCAAACAAGGTTTAAACAATTTAAAACAGTGGTTGTCCAGTTATCATGAACTAACTGCCCTATCCTGATTCAAATATGGTACAAATCACTGTGGTAAACTGCAACCCTTCAATCACGGAAAGAACTAAAACCCTTGGCTTCATTTTAGACAAAACCCTTAATGATAAATCACACAGTAATGCAATGGCAAGGGGACATACTTTCAGCCTGACTCCTCTGTGAGATTGGACTATTGCAACTTCCTACTCAGAGGAATTTCCAAATTGCATCTAGCTCATGTAAAGGAGTCAACCATGAAGCTGGCAGATTGGCCACACACCCTATTCAAAACTCACCTATTCTGACCTCTCTGAATTAGCTCTCCATTGAAGCTAAGAGAATCTTCAAATTAGTATGTATCTTGTGTAAAGCTTTTCTTTTAGGAACCCTTGCTACATTGATCAGAACTGATCGTTTTAGGTGAGCAGTGCTAGTTTTGGAGCAGGGACAACATTCTCCTTGAAGCACCAGAGCTAAATAACCCTTTTCAGGAAGTGTACCAATTGTGTGGAACTCAATGGCGCAAGACATTAGAATAATTTTGTCCTATGGATCTTTGACAAAAGAAATAGATATGAAAATCTTTCAATAATAGTAACACTTCCACCTGTGAAAAGGCTTTTTCTTTTTGCTGTGGTGATAGAAATGGGTGCTTATCAATTTGTTTGAACCTACTTTTAAATTCATCATCCACGCTCAATTCTTATATATAGCTGTTTTATATTATATATTATGCTATATTATGGTACTAAGTTTTATGTTATGTATTTTATATTTTTACTATTTTAACAAAACTGCATCCATATAAAGCCCTCTGCCACATATTGTATTGTCCACAATATATAAAACTGCAAATACATAACTAAATAAGCAAACAAATAAATAAATAAAGATGACGACACCACTTGTCTCAAAGGCCAAATTAACTCAGCAAAAAACAGTGTTGCACCTCGTCAAAGTGTTTAAACATAGGAACCACATATTGCACAAAGTGATTACAGACTCACCATATTACTGGGGTTGCAGTGGAATCCACATATTCAGAGTTTGGGTTTTTCCTCCAATCCTACTACTAATTCTCTAAGCCCTTGAAAAAGCTATGAAATGACCCTATGAACCCCTACCTACTCCCCCAAATAGCATGGGAATGGGACACGTGTATACCATATGAAAGAAGCACTCACAGGAACAGACTTGAAAGTCTGCAGCCCAAAACATCAAGAGCTCTGTGGAAAAATAAATGAACACATTCATCTCTCAAAATAGCTTGGTAGAGGAATACAATCAGGCACCAGACCCACCAGCATCACTAGTATTGTGTTCTTTCATTTACAAGATGATGGAACTGGCATCCCTGAAAAGCAGATGCCTGAATGTTCATTCTACCGGAACCACTCCAATGATGGTTGTATCTGACACAGATGACCACCACACTTTGCCAAACATCAAAAAATCATACTTTAGCATTGATTTTAGTATTTTTAAATGGTTTACATTGTTCCAAGAAGACAACTTAAAATAGTGAATATTTATTATATTTCTCAACTGGCACAGGATCTTCCAAGAATCTATCCCTATTTCACCTTATTTTAAAAACAAATATGAAGCCACCAAGGGCTGTATAGCTATCTTGTGCACTGTCACTTCCTACACTGTGCCACAACCTCAATTGTATTTTGATCCAGCACAGACAGGGATACTGTGGCCAACTACAGAAAAAAAATGCTCTCTCCAATTCAGGTGCAAAATCTGACAGTTCATGCCTGTGTTGGAGACAGCAGAGTTTGAATCCACAGGTCTGACATTTGCTGCCAGTGGACCCATTGTTACAGCAAACAAATGATGGACGGAATGCTGACAATGCAAACATTCTCCCCCAGTCAAAAGATCTGGGTTAAATCCATCGTTCTTTTGCCCATTACGGCACCCCAGTTTGGACCCAGCCATATGCAAATCAGTCTTGACCCTGTGCCCCATGGGAACAGTCCAGACCGAACTGCCAGGCCAGGTCCTCCTGGACCGGAAACAAGCATCCTGGGACCGGTTTCAGGGTATGTCACCCTTCTTCAGCCAGGCTAGCTTGAATCCAGTGGCACAGTGAGCAAGGGACCCACGTCTGGGCATACCCATCCCACTTAGGGCGAAAAGTGTTACAGCAAACAAATGATGGACGGAATGCTGACAATGCAAACATTCTCCCCCAGTCAAAAGATCTGGGTTAAATCCATCGTTCTTTTGCCCCCTACGCCACCCCAGTTTGGACCCAGCCATATGCAAATCAGTCTTGACCCTGTGCCCCATGGGAACAGTCCAGACCGAACTGCCAGGCCAGGTCCTCCCTGGACCGGAAACAAGCATCCTGGGACCGGTTTCAGGGTATGTCACCCTTCTTCAGCCAGGCTAGCTTGAATCCAGTGGCACAGTGAGCAAGGGACCCACGTCTGGGCATACCCATCCCACTTAGGGCGAAAAGTGTTACAGCAAACAAATGATGGACGGAATGCTGACAATGCAAACATTCTCCCCAGTCAAAAGATCTGGGTTAAATCCATCGTTCTTTTGCCCACTACGCCACCCCAGTTTGGACCCAGCCATATGCAAATCAGTCTTGACCCTGTGCCCCATGGGAACAGTCCAGACCGAACTGCCAGGCCAGGTCCTCCCTGGACTGGAAACAAGCATCCTGGGACCGGTTTCAGGGTATGTCACCCTTCTTCAGCCAGGCTAGCTTGAATCCAGTGGCACAGTGAGCAAGAGACCCACGTCTGGGCATACCCATCCCACTTAGGGCGAAAAGTGTTACAGCAAACAAATGATGGACGGAATGCTGACAATGCAAACATTCTCCCCCAGTCAAAAGATCTGGGTTAAATCCATCGTTCTTTTGCCCACTACGCCACCCCAGTTTGGACCCAGCCATATGCAAATCAGTCTTGACCCTGTGCCCCATGGGAACAGTCCAGACCGAACTGCCAGGCCAGGTCCTCCTGGACCGGAAACAAGCATCCTGGGACCGGTTTCAGGGTATGTCACCCTTCTTCAGCCAGGCTAGCTTGAATCCAGTGGCGCAGTGAGCAAGGGACCCACGTCTGGGCATACCCATCCCACTTAGGGCGAAAAGTGTTACAGCAAACAAATGATCGACGGAATGCTGACAATGCAAACATTCTCCCCCAGTCAAAAGATCTGGGTTAAATCCATCGTTCTTTTGCCCACTACGCCACCCCAGTTTGGACCCAGCCATATGAAATCAGTCTTGACCCTGTGCCCCATGGGAACAGTCCAGACCGAACTGCCAGGCCAGGTCCTCCCTGGACCAGAAACAATCATCCTGGGACCGGTTTCAGGGTATGTCACCCTTCTTCAGCCAGGCTAGCTTGAATCCAGTGGCACAGTGAGCAAGGGACCCACGTCTGGGCATACCCATCCCACTTAGGGTGAAAAGTGTTACAGCAAACAAATGATGGACGGAATGCTGACAATGCAAACATTCTCCCCCAGTCAAAAGATCTGGGTTAAATCCATCGTTCTTTTGCCCACTACGCCACCCCAGTTTGGACCCAGCCATATGCAAATCAGTCTTGACCCTGTGCCCCATGGGAACAGTCCAGACCGAACTGCCAGGCCAGGTCCTCCCTGGACCAGAAACAAGCATCCTGGGACCGGTTTCAGGGTATGTCACCCTTCTTCAGCCAGGCTAGCTTGAATCCAGTGGCACAGTGAGCAAGGGACCCACGTCTGGGCATACCCATACCACTTAGGGCGAAAAGTGTTACAGCAAACAAATGATGGACGGAATGCTGACAATGCAAACATTCTCCCCAGTCAAAAGATCTGGGTTAAATCCATCGTTCTTTTGCCCACTACGCCACCCCAGTTTGGACCCAGCCATATGCAATTCAGTCTTGACCCTGTGCCCCATGGGAACAGTCCAGACCGAACTGCCAGGCCAGGTCCTCCCTGGACCGGAAACAAGCATCCTGGGTCCGGTTTCAGGGTATGTCACCCTTCTTCAGCCAGGCTAGCTTGAATCCAGTGGCACAGTGAGCATGGGACCCACGTCTGGGCATACCCATCCCACTTAGGGCGAAAAGTGTTACAGCAAACAAATGATGGACGGAATGCTGACAATGCAAACATTCTCCCCAGTCAAAAGATCTGGGTTAAATCCATCGTTCTTTTGCCCACTACGCCACCCCAGTTTGGACCCAGCCATATGCAAATCAGTCTGGACCCTGTGCCCCATGGGAACAGTCCAGACCGAACTGCCAGGCCAGGTCCTCCCTGGACCGGAAACAAGCATCCTGGGACCGGTTTCAGGGTATGTCACCCTTCTTCAGCCAGGCTAGCTTGAATCCAGTGGCACAGTGAGCAAGGGACCCACGTCTGGGCATACCCATCCCACTTAGGGCGAAAAGTGTTACAGCAAACAAATGATGGACGGAATGCTGACAATGCAAACATTCTCGTCCAGTCAAAAGATCTGGGTTAAATCCATTGTTCTTTTGCCCACTACGCCACCCCAGTTTGGACCCAGCCATATGCAAAT
Source organism: Calotriton arnoldi (assembly GCA_963921515.1). NCBI lineage: Eukaryota > Metazoa > Chordata > Amphibia > Caudata > Salamandridae > Calotriton > Calotriton arnoldi. Next base: position 738,740 of record CAWUFW010004098.1, read on the forward strand.
CAGTCTTGACCCTGTGCCCCATGGGAACAGTACAGACCGAACTGCCAGGCCAGGTCCTCCCTGGACCGGAAACAAGCATCCTGGGACCGGTTTCAGGGTATGTCACCCTTCTTCAGCCAGGCTAGCTTGAATCCAGTGGCACAGTGAGCAAGGGACCCACGTCTGGGCATACCCATCCCACTTAGGGCGAAAAGTGTTACAGCAAACAAATGATGGACGGAATGCTGACAATGCAAACATTCTCCCCAGTCAAAAGATCTGGGTTAAATCCATCGTTCTTTTGCCCACTACGCCACCCCAGTTTGGACCCAGCCATATGCAAATCAGTCTTGACCCTGTGCCCCATGGGAACAGTACAGACCGAACTGCCAGGCCAGGTCCTCCCTGGACCGGAAACAAGCATCCTGGGACCGGTTTCAGGGTATGTCACCCTTCTTCAGCCAGGCTAGCTTGTTTCCAGTCCAGGGAGGACCTGGCTTGGCAGTTCGGGCTGGACTGTTCCCATGAGGCACAGGGTCAAGACTGATTTGCATATGGCTGGGTTCAAACTGGAGTGGCATGGTGAGCAAAAAAACGATGGATTTAGGCCCAGATCTCTGTACTGGGGTGAATGTATGACATTGTTCTGCATTCTGTCCATCAACTGTTGTTTTTGCATTTGTCACCCCGAGTGGGACGGGTATGCCCAGACGTGGGTCCCGTGCTCTCCATGCCACTGGAATCAAGCTATCCTGGCTGAAGAGGGGTGAAACCCCGAAACCGGTCCTAGGATGCTTGTTTCCAGTCCAGGGAGGACCTGGCTTGGCAGTTCGGGCTGGACTGTTCCCATGAGGCACAGGGTCAAGACTGATTTGCATATGGCTGGGTTCAAACTGGAATGGCATGGTGAGCAAAAAGCGATGGATTTAGGCCCAGATCTCTGTACTGGGGTGAATGTATGACATTGTTCTGCATTCTGTCCATCAACTGTTGTTTTTGCATTTGTCACCCCGAGTGGGACGGGTATGCCCAGATGTGGGTCCCGTGCTCTCCATGCCACTGGAATCAAGCTATCCTGGCTGAAGAGGGGTGAAACCCCGAAACCGGTCCTAGGATGCTTGTTTCCAGTCCAGGGAGGACCTGGCTTGGCAGTTCGGGCTGGACTGTTCCCATGAGGCACAGGGTCAAGACTGATTTGCATATGGCTGGGTTCAAACTGGAATGGCATGGTGAGCAAAAAACGATGGATTTAGGCCCAGATCTCTGTACTGGGGTGAATGTATGACATTGTTCTGCATTCTGTCCATCAACTGTTGTTTTTTCATTTGTCACCCCGAGTGGGACGGGTATGCCCAGACGTGGGTCCCGTGCTCTCCATGCCACTGGAATCAAGCTATCCTGGCTGAAGAGGGTGAAACCCCGAAACCGGTCCTAGGATGCTTGTTTCCAGTCCAGGGAGGACCTGGCTTGGCAGTTCGGGCTGGACTGTTCCCATGAGGCACAGGGTCAAGACTGATTTGCATATGGCTGGGTTCAAACTGGAATGGCATGGTGAGCAAAAACGATGGATTTAGGCCCAGATCTCTGTACTGGGGTGAATGTATGACATTGTTCTGCATTCTGTCCATCAACTGTTGTTTTTGCATTTGTCACCCCGAGTGGGACGGGTATGCCCAGACGTGGGTCCCGTGCTTCTCCATGCCACTGGAATCAAGCTATCCTGGCTGAAGAGGGGTGAAACCCCGAAACCGGTCCTAGGATGCTTGTTTCCAGTCCAGGGAGGACCTGGCTTGGCAGTTCGGGCTGGACTGTTCCCATGAGGCACAGGGTCAAGACTGATTTGCATATGGCTGGGTTCAAACTGGAATGGCATGGTGAGCAAAAAACGATGGATTTAAACCCAGATCTCTGTACTGGGGTGAATGTATGACATTGTTCTGCATTCTGTCCATCAACTGTTGTTTTTGCACTTGTCACCCCGAGTGGGACGGGTATGCCCAGACGTGAGTCCCGTGCTCTCCATGCCACTGGAATCAAGCTATCCTGGCTGAAGAGGGTGAAACCCCGAAACCGGTCCTAGGATGCTTGTTTCCAGTCCAGGGAGGACCTGGCTTGGCAGTTCGGGCTGGACTGTTCCCATGAGGCACAGGGTCAAGACTGATTTGCATATGGCTGGGTTCAAACTGGAATGGCATGGTGAGCAAAAAAACGATGGATTTAGGCCCAGATCTCTGTACTGGGGTGAATGTATGACATTGTTCTGCATTCTGTCCATCAACTGTTGTTTTTGCATTTGTCACCCCGAGTGGGACGGGTATGCCCAGACATGGGTCCCGTGCTCTCCATGCCACTGGAATCAAGCTATCCTGGCTGAAGAGGGGTGAAACCCCGAAACCGGTCCTAGGATGCTTGTTTCCAGTCCAGGGAGGACCTGGCTTGGCAGTTCGGGCTGGACTGTTCCCATGAGGCACAGGGTCAAGACTGATTTGCATATGGCTGGGTTCAAACTGGAATGGCATGGTGAGCAAAAAACGATGGATTTAGGCCCAGATCTCTGTACTGGGGTGAATGTATGACATTGTTCTGCATTCTGTCCATCAACTGTTGTTTTTGCATTTGTCACCCCGAGTGGGACGGGTATGCCCAGACGTGGGTCCCGTGCTCTCCATGCCACTGGAATCAAGCTATCCTGGCTGAAGAGGGGTGAAACCCCGAAACCGGTCCTAGGATGCTTGTTTCCAGTCCAGGGAGGACCTGGCTTGGCAGTTCGGGCTGGACTGTTCCCATGAGGCACAGGGTCAAGACTGATTTGCATATGGCTGGGTTCAAACTGGAATGGCATGGTGAGCAAAAAAACGATGGATTTAAACCCAGATCTCTGTACTGGGGTGAATGTATGACATTGTTCTGCATTCTGTCCATCAACTGTTGTTTTTGCACTTGTCACCCCGAGTGGGACGGGTATGCCCAGACGTGGGTCCCGTGCCCTCCATGCCACTGGAATCAAGCTATCCTGGCTGAAGAGGGGTGAAACCCCGAAACCGGTCCTAGGATGCTTGTTTCCAGTCCAGGGAGGACCTGGCTTGGCAGTTCGGGCTGGACTGTTCCCATGAGGCACAGGGTCAAGACTGATTTGCATATGGCTGGGTTCAAACTGGAATGGCATGGTGAGCAAAAGCGATGGATTTAGGCCCAGATCTCTGTACTGGGGTGAATGTGTGACATTGTTCTGCATTCTGTCCATCAACTGTTGTTTTTGCATTTGTCACCCCGAGTGGGACGGGTATGCCCAGACGTGGGTCCCGTGCTCTCCATGCCACTGGAATCAAGCTATCCTGGCTGAAGAGGGGTGAAACCCCGAAACCGGTCCTAGGATGCTTGTTTCCAGTCCAGGGAGGACCTGGCTTGGCAGTTCGGGCTGGACTGTTCCCATGAGGCACAGGGTCAAGACTGATTTGCATATGGCTGGGTTCAAACTGGAATGGCATGGTGAGCAAAAGCGATGGATTTAGGCCCAGATCTCTGTACTGGGGTGAATGTGTGACATTGTTCTGCATTCTGTCCATCAACTGTTTTTGCATTTGTCACCCCGAGTGGGACGGGTATGCCCAGACGTGGGTCCCGTGCTCTCCATGCCACTGGAATCAAGCTATCCTGGCTGAAGAGGGGTGAAACCCCGAAACCGGTCCTAGGATGCTTGTTTCCAGTCCAGGGAGGACCTGGCTTGGCAGTTCGGGCTGGACTGTTCCCATGAGGCACAGGGTCAAGACTGATTTGCATATGGCTGGGTTCAAACTGGAATGGCATGGTGAGCAAAAACGATGGATTTAGGCCCAGATCTCTGTACTGGGGTGAATGTATGACATTGTTCTGCATTCTGTCCATCAACTGTTGTTTTTGCATTTGTCACCCCGAGTGGGACGGGTATGCCCAGACGTGGGTCCCGTGCTCTCCATGCCACTGGAATCAAGCTATCCTGGCTGAAGAGGGGTGAAACCCCGAAACCGGTCCTGGGGTGCTTGTTTCCAGTCCAGGGAGGACCTGGCTTGGCAGTTCGGGCTGGACTGTTCCCATGAGGCACAGGGTCAAGACTGATTTGCATATGGCTGGGTTCAAACTGGAATGGCATGGTTGTAGGAAGGTGGAATCTGACTTTATGGTTGCCCCCACTTTTTTCCTGGTGTTTTGCTGGTTTATGACTTAGTTGGACTGGGATCCTGCTATTCAGGGCCCCAGTCTATCTGCTTTCTCTGTAAAATGGTTTCCATGTGCCTTAGGCACATCTCTGATTGGAATCTGGAGTGCCCTTATAAGTCCCTAGTATATGGTATACTATGTACCCAGGGCATAGGTACCTCAGAGGCCTACCAGGGGCTGCAGCATGTATTGTGCCACCCCTGGAAGGCCATCCAAACTGACACCACAGGTCTGCTACTGCAGCCTGGGTAAGGTGGTGCATGCACCTCTTACTGTGATATAGGTTACCTATATCACTACATACATACACACATATAAACCTATAAGTCACTCCTTTGGCAGGCCTTGTCAATCCTGAAGGCAGAGTGCATGGTTCCTATGTGAGAGGGTGCCCCTGCATGAGCAGGGCCCCTCTGCAGCGTTCGGAGACCCTTCTCTGATGCTGTTTGTAGTGCAGCCTGACCATATACTCTTAAGCGCATTATAACCTCGCGTTAAATGCTAACTTTGGGATGGCTGCACAGAAACATGTCGTGTTTGGTGTCAAACATCGTGGAATACTACCCCCCCGCCAATTCTGGCGGCGGGGGTAGCATTCCACCCTTTTAGAGGGAGAGACATGTACACACTGGCTTGCCCGGTAACTTCTTTCCAAAGCCCTGGCATCACAAAATGGATGCTGCTGCCACAGACACAAGTCTGGCCTCCTGCTGCTGACCGAAATTCCGGCAGGGGAGGCCTGGACAATAGGTTTCCTGTCGCAGGGAGGTGTAACCACCTCCCCAGACAGGATAGTGTGTATTGGGGCTGGGCGGGAGCACTCTCTGGTGCTTTGAAGTCCTGCACTGGGGGCACATTTGGTGTCCCTGTGCATACCCCAGTTCAAACCGGTTCAGGGGCTTCCAGCCCCTGCTCTGGCGTGAACTGGACAAAGGGAAAGGGGTGTAGCCACCCCTCTGCCCTGACCCACCCATAGGTGGGACCACAGAGTAAGTCCAACCCCTAAACTTAGTATAAGTATGGGACCCCAGTCCTTAGGACTTTAGATTATCCCTGGACGAAACTCTGACACAGAATCCTGGACCTTCGACGCTCTACTTAAAGATTAGAGTACAGAAGAATCTCCCTTGGGGTCAAGGAGTGACTCCCCTGCTTGGCAGGCACCAAAGAAGCAATTGTCCGGTCTGCATCGCTGAAGCTCCCGTCGGACGCCGAAGTCTTTGCATCACCAGAGGTGGATTTCCAGACTTCCCCGAGGCTGCCCTGAGTCCCCAGCCATACAAAAGGGGATGATGGACGGAACGTTTGAGCCAATCAAACACTCACCCCCAGTCAACTGATCTGGGTTTAATCCATCATCATTCTTTAGCTCACTCCACCACCCCAGTTCAGACATGGCCATATGCAAATCAGTCTGACCCTGTGCCTCATGGGAACAGTCCAGCCCGAACTGCCAAGCCATGTCTTCCCTGGACCGGAAACAAGCATCCTAGGACCGGTTTCTGGCATTCCAGCCGTCATCAGCCAGGCTTGCTTGAATCCAGTGGCAAAGTGAGCAAGGGACCCACGTCTGGGCATACTCCCGCCAACTTAGGGCGAACAAAGCGATACAAAAGGGGATGATGGACGGAACGTTTGAGCCAATCAAACACTCACCCCCAGTCAACTGATCTGGGTTTAATCCATCATCATTCTTTAGCTCACTCCACCACCCCAGTTCAGACATGGCCATATGCAAATCAGTCTGACCCTGTGCCTCATGGGAACAGTCCAGCCCGAACTGCCAAGCCATGTCTTCCCTGGACCGGAAACAAGCATCCTAGGACCGGTTTCTGGCATTCCAGCCGTCATCAGCCAGGCTTGCTTGAATCCAGTGGCAAAGTGAGCTCTCTGCCCTGACCCACCCATAGGTGGGACCACAGAGTAAGTCCAACCCCTAAACTTAGTATAAGTATGGGACCCCAGTCCTTAGGACTTTAGATTATCCCTGGACGAAACTCTGACACAGAATCCTGGACCTTCGACGCTCTACTTAAAGATTAGAGGACAGAAGAATCTCCCTTGGGGTCAAGGTGTGACTCCCCTGCTTGGCAGGCACCAAAGAAGCAATTGTCCGGTCTGCATCGCTGAAGCTCCCGTCGGATGCCGAAGTCTTTGCATCACCAGAGGTGGATTTCCAGACTTCCCCGAGGCTGCCCTGAGTCCCCAGCCAAGCTGAGGCCCGTAGCTGTCGTGGGTAACGTGGAACCGTGACCCCTGGACACCGCACGCATTTGCACGTGCATCCTCTTCTGGGTCTCCCACGAAGTCGTGCTTTGGGCTCCGAGTATCTCCAGCCTCCAGCACCAACTGCACCGAAGATCACTGGCCTCCACTCCACGAGTGTCCTGTGAGCCAGCTCCACGTGCACCGTCTCGAGGCTCCTTCGCGGTTGCTAGCCCATTGGCTAGTAGCCCTTCACGAAGGCCAATCTTTTTCTACTTGGGCTCCCTGGTTGCTCAAGGCTTGCCCTCACTTACCCTTGCTAGGTGAGTTCCTCAGACCTTGCTGGTCTGCACCATCGTCAATCTTCATCTTCATCGAGACTTGCCGTTGCCAAGGCCTGTTGGGTCCATTCCGGTCGCCGACACCTCAGCACTCGACAGACATCGTGTACCAGCCCGAATCCTGCTCCTGGTTGCCAACAACGCCTCCTGGACCTCGTGGCTGAAGAGTCAAGACGACCGTCAACCTACCTGAAGCACTCGACATCGGTGGGCATCTGCTCATCGCCTTCCTGGTCACTGGCTAGTGACCCAGACTCTGTCCCCTCTGCTTTCAGGTTCTTCAGATCTCCGATCCACCCTTGGATCCACCCGGACACTTTTCACTTGGTCGCCAGCAGCACTTTGCAGCAGATCGCCATTCAAATCGATGACGAAACCCGACCCCGAAAGGCACCTATGCACCCGGCTTCCCTGGGTGAGGTAACAAGAGTACTCCGGTGCTCCCGTGGGTAGAGACTCTAGAACGACCTAGTTCTCAAAGGGTTTGCTCCAAGTCCTTCTTTAAGTGTCCCTTTTCTTTAAATTCCAAACCGCGACTTTCTCCATAGAAGTTAACGGCGATTCGCGGCTGTGTTACTACACTGCACGCGTCCCCCGTGGGTCCCCTGCGTCACTACCTTGGGTGGTTCCTTGTGGTCCAAGCACTTCTACAGGCTCTAGGCCTAGTGTCTAGCTCAGTCGTGGTTCTTATACCACTTTATTGGTATATGGTTTGGTACGCCCCTAGGGCCCAAACGTGTATTTGTGCTATTACTGTGTTTAAATAACTTATAACTTATGTACTTCGAACTCCAGCCTCATAAAGAGACTAGAGGGGTGTGTTTAGTAATAAATACATATATTTTGAATATATACCTGGTGTGGTGCTCTTTCATTTGGTCACTCAAGAGATTATAGACTGGTAAAACAAGCTGCTTTACATTCCTTCAAGACTACCACTAGGATAGCTTTCAATAAAGGTTGTCTTTAACCTATCTCCAATAAGGGGTTGTTTGGACTGGTGCAAGGTGCCCACTCTAATTTGTGGACAGCATATGCCAGGCCAACTTCTCACAATGGTGAGCAAAAAAACGATGGATTTAGGCCCAGATCTCTGTACTGGGGTGAATGTATGACATTGTTCTGCATTCTGTCCATCAACTGTTGTTTTTGCATTTGCCACCCCGAGTGGGACGTGTATGCCCAGACGTGGGTCCCGTGCCCTCCATGCCACTGGAATCAAGCTATCCTGGCTGAAGAGGGGTGAAACCCCGAAACCGATCCTAGGATGCTTGTTTCCAGTCCAGGGAGGACCTGGCTTGGCAGTTCGGGCTGGACTGTTCCCATGAGGCACAGGGTCAAGACTGATTTGCATATGGCTGGGTCCAACTGGAATGGCATGGTGAGCAAAAAAACGATGGATTTAGGCCCAGATCTCTGTACTGGGGTGAATGTATGACATTGTTCTGCATTCTGTCCATCAACTGTTGTTTTTGCATTTGTCACCCCGAGTGGGACGGGTATGCCCAGACGTGGGTCCCGTGCTCTCCATGCCACTGGAATCAAGCTATCCTGGCTGAAGAGGGGTGAAACCCCGAAACCGGTCCTGGGATGCTTGTTTCCAGTCCAGGGAGGACCTGGCTTGGCAGTTCGGGCTGGACTGTTCCCATGAGGCACAGGGTCAAGACTGATTTGCATATGGCTGGGTTCAAACTGGAATGGCATGGTGAGCAAAAAAACGATGGATTTAGGCCCAGATCTCTGTACTGGGGTGAATGTATGACATTGTTCTGCATTCTGTCCATCAACTGTTGTTTTGCATTTGCCAGTGGACCCATTGTCATTTTCAATAGAGTGGAAGGGATCCTTCCAAAGGTGTGTACCTGTATTGGTGCATCCAACTGCAGGGGTGAACTGACTGTGTGCCACTTCTTGTATGGTGCACAATCAGTGAACTTTCGATTACCATTTTAGCCTTTCACCGACTGTGAAAAATTGGGTTGTTAGTTGAGGGGGCGTGACCCCTATTTAAGCAACAGCCAAAATCCCCATCATGATGAACCAGAAAAAATCCTAAATTAACCTGTGCTTAACCCTCTGGTAGCTTGGCACAAAAGCAATCAGGCTTAACTTAGAGGCAATGTGTAAAGTATTTATGCAGCACACAAACAGTAATAAAGTGAAAACACAACACAAGAAAAGTCCCACACCAATTTAGAAAAATAGAGTACATTTAAATAAATGATTTGACACCGTAACTACAAAAATCCAATCAGTAGAATGGGAGTTATGGATTTTAAAACTTTAAGGAGAAATCTAGCATCTAAGAGATCAAAGCACCAACCGTGGACATCTAGTCACGTGAGACAGTGTCAAAATCAAAAAATATGGTCAACCGTGATGGAGTGTGAGTCGGATATAATAAGTGGATTGGGCCCTGTCAGAGCTTACCTTCAGACTTAAAAGAAATTCTGAAGAAAAATGGGCCAAGAAGGTATAGTTCAGTAGGGAAAGGCGGCAGGTGGTGTCCGAGGAGGGAGCATCATCAGTGAGGAGTCGCTGGACGAAGACGGCTGTGAAGATTTCTACTTTTGGACTTAGTCTCTTCTTTGGAAGTCAAACATTTCTAGTGGGACAAAGCTAGAGGCTGTAGCTGATGAGAGTTCCAGGAGTCTGGGTACCCCTTTCCTGAAGGACCCTGAACAGGATTTGCTGCTGCAGAGAAGAATGTAGCATGAGCTGCCATGAAGTCAACCCGACTGATGATGCACCATGGGCTGATGGACAAGCAGGTTGGTCCTGGTCTTCTCACAGTTCACAGAGCAGTTTTTAGCCACGACTAAGGATCCAGAACTCAAGGGGCACTACTTGAGAAGTTAGGACTCACTCAGGCTGGGTCCAGTTGCGGGTTCAAGATGATTGGAGCCTTTTATGTCCCTGAGGCTCTGATCAGGAGGCCAGCAAACTAGTCCTTGGAGTCACTCTGGTAGTCCTGGGTTCAAGTAGTGAAGCAAGGCTCAAGTAGCAGGGCAGGCCTCTAAGGATTCAAGAGAGCTCCACTCAGCAAAGCAGTCCATCCTGGAGCAGCAAATCAGTCTTGTCGAGCACACAGCAGGCCACAGCAGCAGGAAGTTGTCTGAGAGTCCTTTGCAGAGCCAGAAAGTGAACTGTAGAGTGGGTCTGAGGGTCACTTTTTTATACCTTTTTTAATGAGTACCATTGATTTGGGTAACAATAAACATCGGTTATTCAGCGCCAAGATGCCCCGTTGCTGGGGTGAATGTGCGCTTTACAAATACACATGTTATGTTATGTTATACATGCTGCCTTTGTTTGAAGTATAAGACGTTTCTAGAGAATTCCCTTTGAAGTGTGTGAAGTTTCCTGACTCCCCTGCCCTGGTTCCAAGCTGGCTGCATGGAAAATGGTAGTGGTGACAATTCATTTGTGTGAAGGCAGAGCACAGCCTATTCAGCTGCAAATGTGTCTGTGCCCAGCTCTGCCCCCACCATCCTGCCAGTTGATGGCCTATCCAGGCACACCTAATCCCTCTATTGTGTGGCTGTCTGGGAGGAATAAACAAAGTCCAAATGCCAATTATACCCAGTCATGTGACACAGGATATGCTTAAGTCACCAAATAGTTTAGGGCAGGAAAAATGCCAACTTTCTAAAAGTGTCATTTTCGAATTTGCAACTTAAAGCCGACTTTGCCATTAAAGAGGAGTTTTAGTTACAATTTCTCAGACACCAAACATGAAATGTTTACCTGTTCCCAATCAAAAGTTAGCACTTATTAAATTTAATAAGGCAACCCAATGTTATCCACTGGGAGTGGTAGGCCTCACTTTCACTACAAGGACATATACAACTTAAAAGTACATGTCCAACCTTTTAAATGCAATGCACCCTGTCATTGTTGTCGTTGTTTGTTTGTTATAGTTTGTATTAAACCAATCATGTGGGACGGAATAATCATGGATATCAATTTGATTATATGTATGTAGTATGTCTCTGATTGTGAATGAATGTGGTCAGAATGTTGTATAATTGTTAGTCTCTGTATGAATATCTTTATGCTTATTATGTGTTTTTATAGTTACCTACCAATAGGTTTAAGATAATTTATAAATAAACTTTTTTATACATTTCTAATTTTTAGTGTCACTGTAGTTATTTCTCAGCCGTTCATGGCGTGAGGGTTTATGGTCTGAAGTAGCCCTAGAGTATTTACATTGATATCCCTGTCATATGGGCTACATAGGGCCTACCTTAGGGGTGACTTGTATGCAATAAAAGGGGACTTTAATGCTTGGAAAAGGGGTTATATTGTGAAGTTGAATTGACAGTTTAAAACTGCATTGAGGCTTAAATGGCAGGCCTGAGACATGCTTTAAGGGACGATTTAAGTGGGTAGCACAATAAGTGCTGCAGGCCCACTAGTAGCATTTAATTTACAGGCCCTGGGTATATGTATACCACTCTACCAGGGACTTATAAGTAAATTAAATATGCAGATCAGGTGTATCATGCTTACAGGGGAATAGCACAAGCACTTTAGCACTGGTTAGCAGCGGTAAAGCGCACAGAATCCTAGAGCCAACAAAAACGAATTTCTGCAAATAGTGGAGAGTAAAGGCAAAAACTCTGAGGGGGACCCTGTCGAGAGGGCCAGGTGCAACACCAATGTAATATTTTGCAGGCACAGGGGCAAATAAGTGTGCAACCCTTCTTGAATGCAAAGGTAAAAAATGTATGATCCATGTTATAGAAGCCACCACACATATATCTATGGCCCGTTTTGTAATAGCAAAGTGCCCCAGGGATGCAAAGCCTTTCAATATTATTCTGACGATAGCCAGCTGCAGCTCAAGGTAACTGCAAAAGAAGATTTCCATCTGGAGGACTCCCGAGGTATAATCCAGAGCTAGAAGCTTCATCATTTTCTGAAACTCAAACGACAGGGTTATGTTGGCTCTCGTTCTCACATTTTACCCTCAAAATTAATTTTGAGGTTGCAGATTGAAGGGAGGGGAGTAAACAAGTGAACTAAGTGGGTTCAGGTGAGGGCAGCATATGCATCTAACTCTTCCACAGCACGTACAGCCTGGTTTAAGCTATGGCTGCCTGTTAGAAATGGGGGTTCTAGTTGGCTTGGGTATACACCTAAGCCAGACAGAACCCACCACTCTAGTCAGGGTAAGGGAGTTATACACCCAAGATAACCCCTGCTCACTCCCTTGGTAGCTTGTCAGAGCAGTCAGGCTTATCCCAGAGGCAATGTGTAAAGCGTTTGCGCAACACACACACCAGTGACACACTAGGCACACCACAAAAGCAACTGCACACATGGGTATATCAAAAATATCCTCTGTATTAAATAAACATAACACACATTAGACCATAAATCACTGTGTAGCATGTAAAATACATTACACCACATAACATAAATCGCTGCACCACTAGGCGCTTGTCATAAAGATGCACATAAGGTCATAAATCACTTGGTAGTAGGTCCAAACACATTAGACCACAATTACACAGATTACTTGTGCCACTAGGTACTTGTCATCAAAATGCACATAGATCATAAATCATCATCACTTTGCCAACTAGGCAATTGCCATATCACATTTAGGGCAATAATCACTTTTGTAATATGTAAAATACATATCAGACCCCATTTACATAAATCAACATGCCAACCAGGAAGTGTTGGGGGCAAGACACGTGGTACACTTTCTTCAACAGCTATCAGCTGCACATTTCAAAAGGAAAGCATTACCTAAGTAACATTGTGCACAATATCATTGTCCCTTGTATATGTCACCATTACCCCAGGAGCAGCCTCTGCGCTCCCAATACCCGCAATACGGTGGTGAACACACTAGCGTGGGTCCGGATGCATCTGAGCCCCTATCAGGGGCTATCGGTAATTATGGAGGGAAAGACATCAGGGCAGGATTGGGACCTCCGTCGAGGTTTACTCCCGTCCTGCTCTTCAATGCATGGGGAAAGTCGGGCTGCCCGACGCTGGTGGTGAAGACGTCTGCTGGTCCTGAGCCCTCGCAGGGCTCAGGTCTCACCTTTCTGTGTGCGGAGGAGCAGAGGCGCTTCTCTCGCCTCCCGCTCCGCTCAGGCACACAGCGATGGCCGCACCCCTAACAGCCCTCAATCCTGGGCCTTCAGGCAGTGCTTGGTTTTGGATTTGCGGCTGCCGTTTCTCCCGGCGGCCACGTTGGTGACTCTCCACTCCTTCCTCACTCCGGGGCAGGCAGGGCGGGGCTGGGCTCCCTCTCCTCCGGCTGCAGCATCCGTCCGGTTGCCACGGCAACACGGGCTTCCTTTTTTGGAAGGGTTGGGTCCCTGCAGTGCAATTAAGGGAGCGCAGAGCCGCTTCCCCGTCAACCAAGCCCGGGGCGCTATTTAAGCAGATAAAGCACCAGGTAATCCCCAGATAAATACACAAACTCCTCTGCAGTGCAGGGGAGTTCAAAAGCGGCACCAGGGATTCCAAAAGCAAAAGGAATTCCCAATAAAATGAAAACACAAGGTAGGAAGAACACAGCACTCACCATGCACTGCTTGGCCACTTCCTAAAAGAACAGTCCAGTCCTTTCTCCTGCTCCAGGCAGGTTGAATATAGCCAGTATCTTCCTGTAAGTCTTTTGTATCCCTGAGTCTTTCAACAGGAGGCCAGCACACACAAGCCCTTGGAGGTTCTTCACAAGCAGGATACCACAGCAGGGCAAAAAGAGTCAGTCCTTTTCCTCCACCACAGACAGAAGCAGCAACTGCAGGCCAACCCAACTCAGCACACAGCAAAGGGGCAGTACTCCCGCTTACAGCTCGTCAGCTCTTCTTCTTGGCAGGGTGCTCTTCTTCCTGGAAGTAATCTAAAATCCTGAGGTTTTAGGTGTAATACTTATACCCCAAAATGTCTTTGTTCTCTTTGTGGCAAGGGTCTCTGAAACCAGTCCAAACCAGTTCTGCCCTCACTGGTGCAGCATGACCACAGGGGGCCGAAACAGCATTGTGCAAAAGGAGACACAGCCTATTCAGGTGCAAGCAAAACTCCTCCCACCACTCTAAATGCAGACCAGGTCTATTCAGCCCTGCGATGAGTCACCCAGGCAAGGCAGGGCACACCTCACCCCCCCCTCAGTGACTGTCTAGAGTGAATGCACATCTCAGCTCCTGTCACTCACACACCAGACGCTGAATCCACAAACAACCAGAGGCACACAGAATGGTGAAGTAAGAAAATGTCCACTTTCTAAAAGTGGCATTTTCAAACACAGGATTTAAAAACCACCTTCACCAAAAGGTACGCTAATAAATTCTGAGCTCAGAGAGTCTAAACTTCCTCTTTCTATCTTGTCCCTATTGCAAGTTACACATGTAAAAATGTTACAGTGCAACTCCAATGATAAGCCAATGGGACATATAGCCTTTCAACAGTGAAAAACAAATTAACAGTATTTCACTATCAGGATATGTCACACACACTAGTACATGTCCTAGCTTTCACATACACTGCACCCTGCCCATGGGGGTACTTTGGGCCTACCTTAGGTGTGCCTTCCATGTAAGGAAAGGGAAGGTTTGGGCCTGGCAAGTGGGTGCACTTGTCAGGACAAAAAGGCAGTTTACAACTGTGCATGCAGACACTACAGTGGTAGGTCTGAGATACATTTAGAGGGCTACTCATGTGGGTGGTACAACCAGTGTTGCAAGTGCTGTAGCATTTGATTTAGAGGCACTGGCACACACATGCACTTTACTAGAGACTTACCAGTAAATCAAATATGCCAATCATGGATAACCAATCATTGTCACAATTTATACAGGGAGCATATGCACTTTAGCGCTGGTCAGCAGTGGTAAAGTGCCCAGAATCCTATAGCTAACGAAAACAGGGTCAGAAAAATAAGAGGCAAAAGGCAAAAAGTTTGGGGATAAACCTGTCAAAAGGGCCAGGTCTAGCACAGCCTTTACTTCGTTTGGCACAGTAGCAGAGGACATTACATCTACCACCCTGACAGACAAAAGACCACCCTATTTAGAGATCTCCACTAGAACAGCAGTGATTTCAGATGAACCATTGTGACATAGTGGTTCCTCGAAGGTACTATAATGTTTGGTGAGCGACTGAAATTGGTTTTGATGGCTGTCCACCAAACTTTTAGTTTTTTCTAAAACAAACAGCAAAATTGTCAGTTTGTTTTTGAAAAACAAAACACTAATGACCCCAACATCAAGGGAGTTCTTACTGTTTTATTTTTAGGTTTGTCACCAACAGGTTTTCCCTGGCAATGATGAACAGAAAAAAATTTCATCAGACCATTTAAATAGGAAGGACAGACTGATGCCCTTGCTGCCTTAGCCTGCACTCCGCCAGGCCAATGGAGTAAGCTTACCATTGAAGCAGCCAATGGGGGCCCCATAGATGGAAAGTCCTGAGATGGCTGATGGTCCACCTGACTCTAAATAGGGCAAACAGACCAAGGGTTTACCAGACAGGGTACTTTGTCACTGTTTGAGACAGAGGGGCGGATTAAACTCCGACCGATATCCCTGCGGTTTTCAGACCGACCGACCTCGGGTCGGCAGTCCGAAACCGCAATTACTATGTGACCACACATGATGCGGTCACAGACTTCCATTTCCCTATGGAAGCTTGAGCGGCGGTCGGAAACTGGCGCAGCACAAGCTCCCATAGAGAAATAGGAGTCACTGTAAATCCCTGCACTGTGTGGCAGGCACCTAATGGTGCCTGCCACACAGTGGAGGGGTTTATGGTGCCCCCCTGTGCCCCCAACTGGAGGCCATAGTAGAAAGGTGGCCCTGCTAGGGGCCCCAAAAGTCGCTTTCTGACAGGCTTTCCATATCAAAAAGCCCGACATTAAAAGCCTGTCGGAAACCCACATCATAATCCCGACGGCGGAAACACTGTCTGTATGGGATTATGGTGGCGGTTCCGACTGGCCAACGGGCTCCTTGAGCCCGTCGGAAGCCAGACGGAATGACTGGCCAGTTTGAATTACCTCCGCCTTAATCATAATACGGCGGTCGGAATTTAAACCAAGGATGTCGGTCGGACATTAGGGCCAGGGTAGCTTGTCATCAAACTTTCGATCAGGCCCCTAATTGTACTTAAACAAGGGCATCAGTAATATAAATGGGATCACAATAGCATCTTCCATGTGCCATGCAAAACATGTTATTTTGATCATGCCAAGAGGCAATAGTACCTATTTTTTTCATGGTTTTAAATAGATTCCAGGTAGTTACGTTTGAAGTGAGAATGAAACTGTGCAATTCCCAGACAACCACAGCGCTGTCTGTACATATATCCCATTAAAGTTAAAATTCCAGGCTTTGTCACACAATTAAAATAAAAGCTCCAGGGTTTGGAAGTATTGCTCCTTCAGTCAAGTGATAGGAGAACTATGCTGGTAATTTACGTTGCTGTGTAGCAACAGGAAATGATTAAAGTGCTGTCAGAACTAATTTCTGATATGAAGATCAACGGATGCAAGTTCTGAAGATTTCCTGAACTTCCAAATGAAAATATACTCATTTTGAGGGGATTAGCTGGCATTTTTCTGTTACAAAATCTGACAAGAAAAGGTTAGCTGAGCCAAAGCCAAGGGATATCAAATACAATTTTGTTACATGCTGGGGTTGAACCACTTTATGGTAATTGTAGCTCTCTGCACTCTGTTTAGTGTACAATACAATATGCATTGTGGTTTCCCTCCAGGTTGTGGTTAATGCATAATACGTTTATGTCAACTTCTGGGAAAGAGCAATTTGATGTTAGCTGAAATCTGCAGAAACGTTAGCAAAGTCTAACTCTTATCTTAAGAATATGACATTTAGGCATGTAGGTAAAAAAACCTCGCATATTCTAACTAGAACTCTAATCAGGGAAAAGCCAAATGTGCTGTGAAAAATGTCACTACATTCTGACTTGCATCAATGTAACAACGCAAGCTACCAGAGTGTTAGCTTATATATGCTTTTTGTATGTCTTTGGTTAGATTTCTGTAAGGGTTGCAACAAAAACAGTGGCTAGATCATTGAAGTGGGCTCCTATGTGGACAGTGAGGCAATGTAAGATGCTTTATATCAGTTACGCAGTCGTTGTTGCCATTACCATGATTTGCAATATCCAAGTGACCTCAGCAATTGGAGTAAGGTAACTGGTGAGCCCTCAATTTAGAGACAGGTGTTTTGGAGGGTCTACTGAAGATGATGAGATAGAAGGCAAACCTCAGAGCAATTTCGATTGCATCCCCCACCCTACACTTCCTGTCTCTTTATTTCGCTCTTGCAGTTTCTTTTTCATCCCTACTCTCTCTCATTGTCAATGTTTTCCTATTGTTCTCTTCATCCTTCTTTCTCCACTTTCAGCCATTCTCTCTCTTGCTCTGGGTTTAAGGGTGATGAAGAAAATAAGTCTTTGTCACAAACAGAGTGCTGGCGACCACCATCTGTAATCACCTATAGAAAGTGAGCACTTGGAAAGGTTGGCACAGTGTAGGACTTTTGTAAGAGTTTGACCTGAGTATGTCCTGCAGAACCCAGTTGCATTTGATTAATTTGCTTGGGACTAGTGTGTTAATAGCATGCGGCAGAGGTAGACTTTTCAAGAGTTGCTATAGTTGTGCGTGATAGAGGTGGCCTTTGATTTGAGGTAAGGAATGCAGAATGAATCCTTTCCCTCCAAACAAACTGAGGTTATGATTCGGTGAAGAAAATGATATGCAAATTGATGGGAGAAGGAATAGTGTTGGCAGCTATGTAGAAGCTGAAGTAGATTGTGTGGGTCTTGGCAGGGCTGAGTATGTGGCAGCACAAGGCCATCTAGCTACTCTTATAAGTAACTTATTTTCATTTTAAAATAAACAATATAAACCTGTCATGTTAGATAAAGAATCGCTTGGTTTTAGAAACTTCTATCTTAATGTTTAACGTAAAGAAACACCTCCTTTCATTATATTTATTGATTGTAACGATGAATGTTTTCCGGTTTCCTCTTGGTAACTCACGTCTCAGTTTTATACTTTCACCACACTCGACTGCTGCCTAACAAAGGGGAGAGGGAGACTGAGCACAGGAAGATTTTGTCTCTGCAAATGTGCCTACAGAGAGAAGCAGAGGGGGTGTAGACATTTTTAGGTAAAATACACACCATTGATAGCGTTTCTGACTGTACCACTGTCTGACCACTAAGTTGATTTTGAGCTCTGCTGTTTAAAATGTGTGCCTGCGCTTTCTTGTAGACGAGTGGTGAAGCAGTTCCAGCTTTTCTCTTTCTGCTAAATATTTTGCAGAGTTAAAGCTAACAGAGACCCTAATCCCGCTTCTCAGTCCAAACATTGTGCCTCTGTATTAAGCCTTTTCTTGTTACATCACCCTTTCTGCTCTCTTGCCACCCCTCATTCTTTATCTCTCGGACACCCGTCAGGGTCCCAAACAAGTCAAAATGAAGCATTATTATAAGATAACCACACAGGCGCATTGATAGAGCACTTACCAACCCAAGCAGGTATCTTGGCGCTCTTGACATTTTATTCACTCCATTACAAAATGTTGCATACAGTTAGTTCGAGATAGGAACAAAAAGGAACAGAATAAACCTTTCTTCAGTTCAGGCGAGAGGATGTAGCCTTACGGCTAGAGCTGTCGACCTTGGAGCTGAGGAACCAGGCTCGAGTCTCAGCGTCGGCTCAACATCATGTGATTTTGGGCAAATCACTTAACCTCCCTGCGCCTACCAAATAATGAATGTGTCCTTGTGTGACGTAACTCGTGCTCATGTAAAGCGCTCCAATACCTTCGGGTCGAGTTCGCGCAATGTATTAAAAAACAAATGCAATTGTTAGAGATGTTTCTTCTTTTTCAGTTTAGCTAGTGTGTCTCAATCAAATATCAAAACGGAGCAGCAGTTCCTCCCCCGTGCAGGTTCTTCAACCTGCAAAAATAAGCGGATTTGAGCATATTAGTTAGTTGGGCATCATAGGCAGTCCGAATGACGAATGCTGTAAACAGGTTTCCGATTGAATCTTACAAATTAATTGAAAACTTATCGATTGTTTGCAAATGTGCAAAACGTAGCTCTTTGAAATTTGCGTGTTTTCTTAAACTGTTTGGCAGCTTTGAGAAGGAAGAAGTTAGTAAAGTTGTTCTTACTATAAAAGCGGCAAACAGGGCCAGGCATTCAACCTAAACATTTCGGGGCATATCATCAAGGACCGGCGATAATTATCGCTAAGCGCACTTAGCGCTAGGATAATTATCGCCGGGTAACGTGGAATTTTATCGCTGAGATAGCGTGCTATTAGCAACGCTTATCCCAAAAGCGATAAAATTCCAAGCGCTAACTGCCAAATGTGAGATTATCGCTGGAAATCCAGCGATAATCTCACAAAGTCTGGTGATAGCTAGATGATAGGGCAAGTCATACTTAGCCATGATTTCCACCTTACATAGGATATCATGGCTAAGTCAGTCCTGAAGCAGGCGTAAGGAAAGTAGCGATAACAGAGGTTATCGCTACTTTGCTTGTCGCTCTGCAGGTTAGCGTGCCCATTGATAATTGGAGAAATGTCGCTTAGCGACATTTCTCCAGTTATGTCAGGGCAGGAACGCCCACTTTGCATCTCATTAGAGATGCAAAGCTGGGCGTTCACAGAACAGGCGCTAATGCAAGGTTTCACGCGATAGCGTGACCTTGCTGATTAGGCGATAAAATTATCGCCGCTTTTCGTCTGAAAAATGACGCAAAAGCGGCGATAATTTTTTATCGCCTCGTTGATGATAGGCCCCTTTGTCTGCTGCGCATAACCAGCTGCAGCTTACCAGTACCCAATATCCTATCTGCTCTCCTTTTCTCAAGCTAGAAGTACCAAGGCAGGGCAGCTCCAGTGGCAATGGAAAGTGCTTGGCTTGAACAATGGTGGCTGAAGAGCTTGATTCAAAAACTACACTTTGTATTACTTGTTGTAGTAGTGCAACTCATACTACAAAGTGTAATTTTTGCCTATATTTATATGTGAGGAGTGCAAGACTGCAGAGTCTTCACACATGTAAATATATATTTTAGTAGTAAATGTGGGAGGGACGAGGGCGAGTGGGTGGGAAAAGTAGCAGAATTACTAGTAAAGTGGATAAGGTTAGAAAGGAGTAAGAGGGGTTTAGAGAGGGCCAGTAAGGGGTTTGGGAAGGGATGTCCCCCAGCCCCACAAGAGTAGGTCAATAGCATTACTCTGGGGGTGCAGACATGTAACTTAAACTATTGCAGTGAGTTTACACTCAGAGTTTGTGAATACCAAAAGCAGTAAACTTACTACAAAGGGGCCGATTTCGATTCGGGCCGGAAATCTCTCCGACCGAGCCGGACCCGGAGAGATTTCCGACCGAATCGGACCCGTGCAGCCCGACCGAACGAGTACGATGCGCACGTATGCCATCGGACTCGAGTCGGTCGGACTCCTATTGAAGTCAATGGGAGCCTGTCGTACAACGCGTACGTGGGCTCCCATTGACTCAATGGGTGCGAGGCGGACAAGGGCGCCCCTACAGCGTGTACGCGGCGAAGCGACTCGCGCCGTACACGCACAGGTAGGGGGACCCATGGGTCCCCCTGTGTGCGACTCGCGCGGCTACGCATACAGGGGGTCCGACACGGACCCCCAAGTACGGCTCCGACTGCTCTTTCGAGCCGGAGTGCGCGGCTCGGTCGGACTGCTCGCGGCGCGCATCGTACTTACCCGGCCGGGGAACGTCTCCATTGCGCAGTGCGAGTCGAGTCCGAGCGAGTCAGTCGGTGCGGTTCGACCCGGGAACGAGTTGGTCGGAGCAGTCGGGACGCCCGGACGAGTCGGTCGGCGAATTCGCATCGTACTCGCTCGCCCGGACGCGCGTACGAATCGGTCGGGAAATAGGGCTCCGAATCGGATCCGGTTAAGCCGAATCCGATTCGGAGCCCTACCGGCCGAGATCGGAATCGGCCCCAAAGTGTAAACTTACTCAAAAGTGCAACTTACCTTTGTGAATCAGGCCCATTGTGTTTTCCTGCTCTTATTTCATCCGGTTACTACAAAACTTCAGGCTACATGAAATAGCATGAGAAGATGCCAACCTTTACCACACGCAAAGTTAGTAATCAGTGTGCACTTTCACAAGGAGAAATATTTTTCACTAGCTCCGGTGATGCAGGCAAAATTTATCATTCACAAAATTGATGGCTACTGTATTTTAAGGACTGTTTGATGGCAGCTCCATATTTTGCCAATTGCGAAGTGTGAGAGATATAAGTATTACACATCTAAACCAATATTGTTCTTTTCATGACTTTTCCCTAAAGTATATCTTAGCAAAGATTACAAGATTAAATCCTAACCAAAATCCTCGTTTCACTGACTGCGGGCAGTAGCTGTGAAATCCAATTTATATGCTGGGTATGTGGTATGTATTTATGTGATAAAGACACATTTGACATATTTCTGGAGGGGTTTCTGGTGCAAGTGTACTGCTCTTGTATCATGGAGTGGTGTTCTTTAAAGAGGTGTGTCTTCAACTATTTCCTTCTTAGAAAGTTATCGACTGGATTGATCAGAAGGAGGGCCTCAAAGTATAAATGATAGCAAATTACTGTGGTTGTGGTTCTCACAGGACACAGCAACAGACCACTGTCACCCATCACAGTGCACACTTTCACAGTGTACCCTTTCCTCTGAATGATAGCTGTCTTTAATCTAGCAGGGTACATACTGGATTTCTCAGAACGTGAGTGAATAAAGCTTAGCAGCCACAAATCAAATACATATAATTATTTTTTGAATAGAGGGTCACATACAAAACATTTTTCACAGGTACACCAAATTTAAATGAACTCAGAGTGTCATCTGTGCTTAAAAAACAGCAGATCCTGATTCACAAATTTAGGAATTTAATGCACGATTTCAACAAAAGGTGCAGACACTGTTTGCACCCAATTTTATATTTACCACAACACTTAGGTTGCTAGTAGGAAACAAACTCCCCTTTTGGTAATCCTTATACTAGTAAGCAGACAAGGAAGGGTTAAGGAGATAATGAATTAAGAACTCAGTTGACAATGATGCGCTTGCTTGCCTTCCACTAAACGAACTATCATCTGCATTTGAAACAGTGCACCAGCAACTATTATCCCATAGTCTCGTGGACTTTGGGATTCGGAGCACAGATCTCAATTGGATAAAATCTTTGCCCTATCAGTGTGGGTCGGAATATCAAATGCAGAATATCAAAGGATCAGAGTATTGTGACTGGAATATTGTGGAACAAAATATCAAAGGTAAGTTTGTATAGATTTTCTATATCTAACTCTACATATATGTACCCTACATCAAGGCTTGTAGATGTGGAGTTAAAAATAGTAAATCTACACATCCCTCTGTGGGTTCACTGACACAACATCGATGTAAAAAATATTGATGTAAAAAATATCAAGTAAAAAATATAGGCAACAAAAATATCGACTCCTATACTTAAAAGGTAAGTACAACAATATCGACTAAAAAATATGGATGTAAAAAATATCGACTTTTTAATAAATATAAAATAAAATAATATATATTAAATATATTAAATATTAAATCTAATTTTAACAAAATAAAATAAATTTAATATACATTTTAATAAAATATAACAAATAAACTTAATAAAAAAGATAAACACACAAACATAATTATTTATACATATATTTACTTTAAAACAATTAATAAACTATTATTTTTAATTTATGTAAAAAGTTTAAAATTATATAAAAATAAAAACATATTAATGATTTAAAATATATCAAAACAAAAATCTATAATAAATTAAAAATTTTAACTATTAAGAAATATGTAAACTTAAATTTCACATTAGAGTCAGTGCAACAGTAGGGAAAGTGTTGGATAGCGGAGGGGTAAAAATAACTATTCCCACTCCAGTGAGTGCGACAGTAGGGTAAGTGTTGGACAGCGGAGGGGTAAAAATCACTTTTCCCACTCCAGTGAAAGCAACAGTAGGGAAAGTATTGGATAGCGGAGGGGTAAAAATAACTATTCCCACTCCAGTGAGTGCGACAGTAGGGTAAGTGTTGGACAGCGGAGGGGTAAAAATCACTTTTCCCACTCCAGTGAGAGCAACAGTAGGGAAAGTGTTGGATAGCGGAGGGGAAAAAATTACTATTCCCACTCCAAAGAGTGCAACAGTACAGAAAGTGTTGGATAGCGGAGGGGTAAAAATTACAATTCCCACTCCACTGAGTGCAATAGTAGGATAAGTATTGGATAGCGGAGGGGTAAAACATTTTATACCCACTCCGGTGAGTGCAACAGTAGGGAAATTGTTGGATAGCGGAGGGGTAAACATTACTATTCCCACTCCACTGAGTGCAACAGTAGGATAAGTGTTGGATAGCGTTGGGGTAAAAATTACCATTCCAATTCCAGTGAGTGCAACAGTAGGGAAAGTGTTGGATAGCGGAGGGGTAAAATTTACTATTCCAACTCCAGTGAGTGCAACAGTAGGGAAAGTGTTGGATAGCGGAGGGGTAAAAATTACTATTCCCACTCCAGTGAGTGCAACGGTAGGGAAAGTGTTGAATAGCGGAGGGGTAAAATTTACTATTCCCACTACAGTGAGTGCAACAGTAGGGAAAGTGTTAGATAACGGAGAGGCAAAAATTACTATTCACACTCAAACAGTTAAAAAATATATATATATTAAAGAAATAAAAAAAATATATAAAAATAAATAAATAATATAAAAAAATAAAAATCAAATATATTAAATATATATAAAGAAAAAATATTATAATATTAATTACATATAACATAAATCTACAAATATTATATAAAATAAAATAATAAATACATTAAAAAAATATTTTGGACTAGGAAATATTTACAAACAAAAACATTAATTAATACATAAATGTATTTATTTTATTTCCTACCGTATAACACCACACCAATAACAAAACATTTCAACATTTTAAATTAATTTAATTCCATAATTACCATAACTAATAATCAATTAAAAAATATTATTAATAAAAAAACTAATAAACATTAATAACTACTCACACTTTAAAACTATAATATCCAAACACACACCTAAATTAAACTATAAAATAATAAAACACAATTAAAACGTATTTTTAAATTAAAAACTATTACAATTAACAAACTAATTATAAAGGGGCCCATTAGGATGGCGGGTGAAAGCACCACCGCCGTGCTGGCGGATGCAAAAAGCACCAGTTACCGTCCGCCCGCCACAGCACACACGCCCGCCCAATTAGGATGTGAAAAGTCAGCCAAACGCCGCACGTAAGCCAGCTACGCCCTCCGCCATCAAAGTGCGCCCGTCCACGGAGCGGCGCGGCCTAATGGAGACACACCGCCCGACGAAATCACGTACCGCCCGGCGTACAAATTACGATGCCAGAACCAAACAGTTCCCCCGGCTAAGAGACACCGCACGTGAAAGCAAGGCGGAAAACCGAACGCACAGTACGGAGAGCAAAGAGGCGGACCCCCGAGCATGAATCCAGCACTGCAGGCCCTCCCCATGCTCTACCTGATGCAGCACCCAGGAGTCAACGCACCGCGGCGACGCAGGTAGGCAGACACACAACAGGGGCACGCAAACAGCGCACACAGTGCAAGGGCGGGAAAACTGTATATGGCCCCCCGACACCCCTGCGTGGACACGACACATCCACCACTGCACCCACACATGCGCACAACGCAGAGGCCAACGGCAGCACAATGCATGCACCGCACACAAACAACACAGGGTCACAACCAAACACCACACACACCAGCACCACCCAGAACGCACATGTCACGTGACAGCCCTGCCACAGTCATGTCCCGAACCGGCAATTCACTGTTGCCAACCTGACGTCACACAAGTGACCCGAACATGTCAGTGACGCCATGCCAAATTAGGACACACCCCTGTGTGCAAAACACGGCGAAGCACACAGCGGCAGCAACATCACCCAGCAGAATATGGACCCCGTCGGAAAAAGGTACGCCAGTGCCACACAGAAACACCGATGCCACCCTGCACCCAATAACAAGACATGCAATACGTAACATCAAAGATACCGGGGACAGACAACAGGTGGGACCAATTATAACACAAGGCCCAACGTATAGCGGAAACGCAGCCTGCCGCCCACACACGGGAGAGGAGACAGCACTGAATGACCTTCCATTCCCACTCTGAAACCACATCCCGACTAAACAAGCCGGAGACAACAGTCATTGCACCAAAAAAGCCCAACACAGGCATGCAGAGGGAAGCGGCCACAGGGCAGATAGCGCATAACACCAAAGAACATTCACAACGGAAAAAAGAAATGATAACACTCCCCATGTGGTTCACATGCAAGTTATCTGGAAGGAGTCAGACACCACTGACCTTGACCATTCAGAGAAGCATGTGGGATGAGGGCCTGTGTCCTCCGCACAAGCCAACATAACACAAGTCCTGCCTCCCTACGACCATTACAGAATTCCCAGCAACGTTGGAGGTTGCATACTGCAGACTGCACAGACAGCCGGAGCACGCCACCACAGCGCCCTGCAGCAAAATGGCACTTGCACCACACCTACCCAACTACGCCGGACAGATTAAGCTGTACAAACATAACCTGATACAGATATTGGGATGTGACAATCTGGCCTTGCTGAACGTAAGTTACCGACTAACTTACCGCATCGCATTGTTCAGCTGCGTCATCCCCGTCTTCTACTGTCGGAGGTGTCCCTTCTACTATCCTGTGGATTTATGTCTCTCCAACCCGGCATGTCCAAGGGCGGACCTGCTACAACTATTCAACCCCTGGACGTCCACAACAGGGTCTGTTCAGCCTATGGGGGCATGGCGTATGTGGCTACTATCGGACCCACACTGCAATGGGACCACTGTGCCTCCACACGACGGATAATGGATCACAGTTACATCGAATGTCATTCAACATGTCCCATCATGCTCCTACAAGGGACAACTCACGACCAACACCTTGACAGCCACCATCCGCTACATTGGATGGCATCCATGTCCACCACCAATGCCATGGAAGCCCTGCTGGAAGGTATTGCATACCTGACAACCTGTCAATTCGTCGGGCCCCGCCGCCATACCCCCAATTGAGCAATGATGTCCCACACCGTACCCATGCTTGGCTTCCGCACGGACTAGGCAGTTACCAGTACAACAACTATACCATACAACCTGCAACTGACACCACATCATCAACTACACTGCCATGACATCTGATATTTTCGGGACATGCACTCTGTTCCTCATCACATCCAGTAACTCTGCATGAACAGGGGGAGGCAGAGGCATGGGATTTGTGTATGGCAACCACATGGACAGAACTGCACGTACAACCATGCCATGATATGGATCCTGCGCCCATGAACATATGCACCGGTCAGTGGACAGTAATCGTCCTGCTGTAGTATGTGAGAGCTGTCACCTCGCCTCCCTCTGAACGTCCATGCCAGGACCTTTGCATGGACACCAAGTGCATCCACCAACAACATGAGCCCAGTGACTGTGACATGGCCAGTACCCACCACATCGCAACAACAAGTGGGACGCCGTTGCATGCACGTAAGCCCATGCCCCGATGTCACCTCCACGCACGTGTGTATGAGTAACTATAGCAGCAAACCTGTAACATGGAACTGAGATTCACTGTGCCCATGATGACAAGCGGACTGGTAGGCTAAATGTATACTGTCTGTGTCAAAGTCAGCAGCACCACAGTAATTAGCAAATGTACATTAGCACACCAACGGCTAAGCAGTTGTAACTCTGAAGCCCACATCCCACAGTCAACAACTAATCACATGTACCCCTACACCCTATGCTATGTGTACACATGCTGAGTATATCCTCCACATGCATTTCGCTGCCAGTAGTGTTCACTATACTGCATCACAGAGGACATAAGTCCCAATACATGGCTTGAAGCAAAAATGTGTCTCTGCTGATTCATTTCACAAGTACGAATGAGAGAGGATGAGAGTGTGTGAAGTACACGGCAGTCGTGAGATGACCATGTAGTCCACTGTCATTGGATGTCAACGCAAATGAGTAGCACAACTGTGGAAGACACACATGTGTCATGTGAAGCGGGAGTTACGCATGGCTCAGGTGGGTGGGTGTGACGGGTAGGTGCGCACATGCAATGTTGAAACACGCTGTGTTGGGAGGATTCAGGAACAGTACATTGGCGCTCTTCTGGGAATTTGTAAAGACCACCTGTCTGGGGATGAATGTGAACTCGTGTGTGCACAACAGGTGGGCACACGATCAATGCTGCATCAAGTGTAGACGTCAGCCCACCCTCCGTGGACATGCTGGATACTGCTGTGCGTCCGCCAGGCCCTTGCCAAGGCACTCACATCCCCTGTCGACCTGGTGTATCCCCAACATTGTCCACTTGCACAGGCAATCCAGGGCACGGGATGGCAGTAGAGCATGGTGGGTGAGAGGTCATGGCGCGCTCCTCCTGGTCACATCACGCAGGCAACACATCCTCAATGTGTAGTATGGCACAAGTCAAATGGAAGTAGTGGGGGACGCACACATCACAAGCAGGAGTGACGTCACGGAAGGTGGCTCGCACCATCCCACCCATTGACAATACACCCACACACGTTACATGCCATTGCAACAGAGAAGCCAGCGCGTGCACAAGCAGCTCCAAGCTCGCCCCAGAGAGGCCAAAGAGTGAATGTGTGGGGCCATGAGCTCCAGTTGGACGCGGCCTGGCCCGCTAGGGCAGCTACAGCCTCTGTGTGTTGCAGGTGGTGTATCCGGACTGCGGAGCCTGTCATGCATTGTCAATGGTGCCCGTGTCTCGAGTCGGGGCACCACACAGGTGGACGGCGTCCCGCCACTTATTATACCGTGAGACAGACCACTTGTTCAACTGGACCCACACATACACTCCTTGGCCTCTCTGGGGCGAGCTTGGAGCTGCTTGTGCATGCGCTAGCTGCTCAGGTGCAAACGCATATTGGGGTGAGCGAGGGGAGGCCATGAGGACAGTGCAAAAGATGACTGTTTGATTCTCAGCCAGTTTAAGGAATGACCCTGATGTGGTCGGAAAAGACGTGTCTCGTGTGTATTGCAACTAGTAGATCAGCCGATGAACTTCCCATGTCTTGCATGTAGCCCCGCACCCAGCCCCGCCCACTCGACACATTAAAATGAGTACCAGCACCACATTCTACCCATTCGAAGCACTGACTGGGGGTGACAACCATTGGACAGTCTTGTGTAGTCCACCCACGCGTACATGTGGGCCCTCCATGATCCATGTCACCTGCGGCAAAGTGATGTCATGGGCAATGACGGAAGTGAGCAGAGCTGTCTGCCCCACGCACAGATGGTGCATCAGCTCAACAGACCCAGCACTGAGTGCAGCAGGGGTCACATGTGCAGGGGCAGTTGTGCCTGGTGTGAAGGCACATGCATATAGACAGCACATCGAGCAATGTGTAGTCTGCCCACATCTACTGTCCATTGTCAGGCGGACGTAGAAAAAGATCACAAGGCAACACATCTGTGTGGGTGTAACCACTGTGACCAACACTGCGCAACCATCAGCGTACTCGCCCTGTGCATGGCCCACCCCGCAACGAAGGTCACATTCAGTGCCACTATCTCTCACACACATCCCTATCACGAGTCATGGTGTGTCCAATCGACAGTGCAGAGTAAGCGCTTATCAGGAGGGTCCTGAACAGGAGACACATGTAACCCACTAGGCAGTCTGTGTCGGCACCTACTGGCATTGTGCAGTCAATGTGCAGGCCAGGCCTGCTGGGACTGAGAAGGGCAGCATGGCCCCAGCCTGACTTCCACACGACCAACAAGTGCACTGAGACCTGCATTGCCAATTGTCTGTGTCACTGGATGTCTGACATGAAGTTGCCATGTACCACCACTCGGGATGGTCAGACAGGTCAAAGCGCCCGAGAGCTCACATACCCATGCCACCTGCAGTCAGCATGGTGAGCAGTGCATGTTTGAACACCACAGGCTCTGACTCATAGTGCTGCGGAGCAACGACATGTGTGTCCCCCACATGCACACCCACACACACTGCAGTTGTCTCTCACACACCACTTTCGCAAGGAATAGCCATGTGCAGTGTGCGTGGAGCTCGGAATCCAGGTTCTCCAGCTCCTCGCTGGTGAGTGGACCTGGACATGTCCTCAGCGTCATCCACGTGTAGGTGGAGTGGTGGCAGCAGCAGGTGTTGTCGAGGGGTGCCAGGCTGCAGTGCCAGGTAGCTGTGGTTATGCCTGTCCCACTCACACACATATAACACCCTGGGGCAGTTTCAGTGGGTACAAGCTGCTGCAATTCGTGTACCATGTCTGGCAGCTTCAATTGCAGACGTTGGCCTGCTCCCAGCTGGCCATGGACGCCTACCTCCACAGTGGAACACGCAGGGTGCAACCGCGAGGGTCATTGGAGTTGGCCGTAAGGGCCTGGCCCATGGCGGGTACAGTCCGCTGATGCCATGTGCACCACACAGTATAATGTGCGCAATGCATCTGCAGGTGTGGCCATGATTTGCGTGTGGGTGCAGGTCCACAATGGACAGGGCCACAACATGCTGTGTGCATAGGCAGGGACGGCCAGTGCTCAGCCCCCACATGTCTGTTGGCACATCATCATGTACACATTGGCATGGGAGCATGGGATATACATATGCACACACATGCCATCTTTCACTATGTACATCTGCCACTTGGCACGTGCAATGTTACGTGTCACTTGTGATGTGTAATTGCAAGCACACAGCCGTGTTGGCATGGGGCTGTCAATGTGTACACCTGTCAATGTTTCTGGAGGTGTGATCCGTACAGTACTGTACATAGGGTGCAGTAGTGACATCAATGACTGTCTCATATCCCCTCGTGCCACAGGTCCCACTTGTTTTGGCCGCTCAGCCTGTGTCCATAGCGTTGTTGGTGTGTGCCCTACACACCCAGCCTCGGAAGCAGTGTGATGCACAGCAGCTAGTCATGTTGCCGTGGTGTTGCCGCTTGCCGAATATGCAGTCTGTTACCATCAGCATGCCTTACAAGTTATTGAGGCCTAGATCCCCATGTGCATGCTCATAGCAATGGCGTGTGTCACTGCCCATTGCTATTGGTAGGGACCTGTGTAAGTGTATTGTGGCTGTGCTGTCCCTACTTGTCAGCTGTTCTGTTATTCAATTGCCTGCTCAGTCATTTATGTTTTGTGTATGTGAATATGCCATGTGGCGGGTTGCTTTGACATGTGTCCACTTCCATCTTTCCTAGGCGGAGACCAAACATTCATCGCCCCTACCAATTGCTGTCAGACATGGTGGATGTGGAGGTCATCCGCAAATATCGTCTGGACCGACCCACCCTGCATCGTCTATGTGCCTTGTTGGAACCCCACCTCCGTCCTCGCAGGGTGTATCTAACAGCATTCACCCCCACGGCTAAGGTGATGGCTGCACTGCATTTCTTCGCCACTGGGTCATTCCAACACACAGTGGGCAGTGGAGGTGGGATGTCCCAACCCATGTTCAGCATGGTGCTCAGGGATGTACTGTCAGCCATGATGCTGTACAGGAACAGATACATCCGCTTCCCCAGGGCTCGTGAATTGGCGGCAGTGAAGGGTGCTTTCTATGCCCTTGGACAGATCCCCCACGTCGTTGGTGCAATAGACTGCACCCATGTTGGCCTTGTTGCACCACAGGCCACTGAGCACCTCTACCGCAACCGGAAGCACACGCACTCCCTGAATGTGCAAGTGGTGTGCCTTGCGGACATGGTGATTTCACACGTGTGTGCGAAATTCCCAGGATCAGCCCATGACGCGCACATCATGCGCAACAGCATCCTACCACGTCTGATGACCGATCTGCAACCGGACCGTGGCTGGATTGTTGGTGAGTATGTGGAGTAGTGTAGCATGCTGGCTGTGCGATGCTGTCTTGTGTCCAGTTGGAATTGCAACGGTTCTCTGTGTCCCTCACACCCAGGTGACTCTGCTTACTCGAATGGGCCCTGGCTGCTCAGCCCATTACGACGTCCTGGGAGCCCAGCTGATGTCCGCTACAATGAGGCACATGGGAGGACCAGACGTGTGCTTGAGCGGACCTTTAGCCTCCTCAAGTCCAGGTTCAGATGCCTGGACCGCACCGGGGGCGCACTGGCGTACTCCCCACAGAAGGTGTGCCAGATAGTTGTGGCTTGCTGCATGCTGCACAATCTGGCTATCCGCAAGCAGATCCCCCTAATTGTGGATGACGGAGATCAACCAGGGCCCCAGCCTGCAGACCAGGACAGCTCTAGTGAAGAGGACAGTGGAGAGGATGAAGCTGTGAATGTGCGTCAGCAGCTCATCGCCCGCTACTTCACTTGACGGTGAGTGTCCATGTACGACGGCTGATGTAGCTGTAGTTGTGCAGGTGTATGTGTGCTCTGTCACGGGAGCCTTTTGTTCACTAAGTGCTGTGTGTCAATGGTCCATGTCCAGGTTGGTATGCCACTGACAGTGGCTGTAGCATTCTGCCCTGTTGCTCTGTGAGATGTGTGTGCATTGCTTGTAGTTGGTGACAAGTACTGTGTGATGAGTGTGTGACACACTCATTGAATGTACTCTTGTTCTGTTTTTCACCCCTAGGTCCCTACAGCCTCTCCTGTCCCATCGACATACCACACAGCAGATGCATTTCTGCTCATGGTGGCGATTGCACATCGTTGAATAAACCCAGGACACATTAAGCCGATTGTGATCAAGGTGTATTTATTAACAGCGGTGACATGTGATTGTGTGCAAGGTGATGACAGAAGTCGTGCATGCTGTGACAATGAGTTGACGGACATGGCTGCGTGATGGTCAAGGTGTACCCATGAAGTTCTATGTCCACAGTCCAACATTCACATGGCAGTGTGGGGTAGGATCGTATTACAAGTCAATGCAGTAGGTGGTCAAGGTGGCTGGCTGACTCACTGGCGTTTGGTGCGTGCGAAGTCCTCTCTGGACACCTGTTTCCTCTTCGGACGGCCCCTTCCACGTTTGGTAGGGGGGGTGTGTTGATGTGCCGCTGGTGGTGGCTGAGGAGTGCTCACTCGCTGTGGACGCAGGGGAACGCGATGCTGCACGAGCCTGTGCCACAGCAGGTGGTGGCGGAGGTGGTGTTGCTGGCCTTGCTTGTGCCCTCCCCCCCACCACCAGCTGGCCCATGAGGGCCACGATTTGGCCCATATGGGCGTCCATGGACCTCAACACCGCAAGGACCTCCCGCGTGTCGCTAGCCGACCTGGCCCATTCTCCTTGGGCCTCTTGATAGGCCCCAAGGACTCTGTCGATTTGCGGCAGGGCTTGGCTCCCAGGCACAGTTGGCGTTGGCCTGGCCCTGCTCCTCCTACCAGTACTGCTGCCACCGACCTGCCCACTAGCCACATTGCTCACCACGGTCCTCGCTCTGGCTCCCAGGGTGGAGCCCGACGGCCGTGCCGACCCTTGCGCAGGGGCTGTGGCGAGGGATGGCGTGGTGGTGGTGGTGGTGGTGGTTGCGGCGGTGGTGGTGGCCGCAACGGCCGTGGCAGCAGGGGTCTGTGACTGGTCAGCAGCCCTGGGTGATGGGTTGGTGGGCAGGAGGGGCCCTGGGGAGCGGTTGTGCCCTGCCACTCCAGATGGGCCTGCTGGGTGGTCCGTGTCCGGAGAGGTGTCCAGATCCTCTACATCTGTGAGTCCGGGTCGGGGGCTTACGGACTGGCTGTGCTGGCTGCTGTCACCCTCTCCAGCATCCAGCAGTTCGGCACCTGTGGGGAGAATGAGATGGGTCATTGTGTTGCACCTAGCAAAGTATGTATTGGTTGTCTGACATTCACAGTTCGTGCACTGTCGTGCACAGGTTTCCCAGTGGCGTGTGTGTGGATGTACGATGTGTGTATGCGTGGGCTAGGGAATGGGACTGTGTGATGTGGACATGTGGCATGGGACGGATTAGCAATGCCGATGGGTGTGTGTTGCTATGCTCCTACATTTTGTGGCTCGGGTGTATGCGTGCTCCAGGACCATAGACGATGTTGGGTTGAACGATGGTTTAGGGGGAAGGATGGAACGCTTAGGTACGCTGATGCCAAAAGGGGGTACAGCCCCTAAACGCTCTTGGGTTGAAATATGCTTTTGGGGTACATACTGTGGGTAATGGGTGCAGAACGTGACATGTGTTCTGGCAACATGACAGTGCATAGACAAAGGTGTGTGTCTGTCTCACATGCCCGGAATATCTGCTGACTGTTATCATTCATGGCCATCACATTGGTAGCATTGTTGTGAGTTTGTGCTTGTTGTGTGCCACACGACGTATTGCAGATGGGCCAAATCCTTTGTGTGCGTGCTGCCCTGGTACATGTGCATCAGTGCTGTGCTCTTGGGGTGTTGACAATATTATGTGTGTTGTTACTCGCAGTGTGACGTGCGCTTCAGTCACTGCAGGCACTTGATTTGTCATGGGCAGGTATCTTTGCATGACTACTGTATGAGGGCCAGCTGTTCGGATGACATACCTTTCATGACACTGTGGCTGAGAGATGAGATGGATGATATGTTGAATGTGCATTGTGTGCCTGTGTGTTTCATGGGTCCAGTTGTCTTTGTGTGCAATATTGTGGTTCCAAGCTGTTACTTCTAGTACGGTCTGTCTTACGTGGGCGTTGTTGTACGATGTGTGGGTGACAGGCAGTGAGGACTACATGGACAGGACTTCGATGGTGTTGCTGATGTGTGTGATGGGTGGCACAGTGCCTGCCGTGTGGGTCTGTACTCCAGTGGGACTTGTGCATGCATACGTGGCTCCTTAGGTGTTGCTGTATCTGTGATGGGTCATGTGGGGTATGACTCTGTAATACATGTCCGTGTGCACATTGGTCTCATGATTGTGACTGGGAGCAGTGCTGCGTGTTCCTCTGCTACGTGACATGTCCCATGTGTCAGTCGTAGTACAGTCCTCATGCCTACAGACTCCCCGCCCTGTACATTTTCCCACCTACAGGTTGTTTCTCAGTGCGCAATGCAATGGATGCCACATGGTAGTGGGAGGGAGGGGTGCTCCACCTTGCTGGTCTGTGGTAGTGGGAGCCTGGTGGGTGTTTTACTTCAGCTGCCCCCTCCGACCCACTGTCTTTGTGTTCCGGCTACTTACCTGTTACTTGTCGGTCAGTGCAGCTATGGCGGACACATGGATGTGGGGTGTGCTCCACCTTGCTGGTCTGTGGTAGTGGGGGCCTGGTGGGTGTTTTACTTCAGCTGTCCCCCTCTGACCCACTGTCTTTGTGTTCCGGCTACTTACCTGTTACTTGTCGGTCAGTGCAGCTATGGCGGACACATGGATGTGGGTGTGGGGAGTGCTCATTCTGGCGCATCTGGAGTACAAGGGGACCTGTTGGAAGTTGCGGTGCTGGCTGACTGTACACATGCCCCCATGGTTTTGTTAGTTGGTAGCTTTGGGCTGAGTGTGTGTGAGTGTCTGTTGCATGTGTGGGTGATGTCTTGTGTATTGTGTACTGGACATGGGGGTGTTTGTCCCTAGGAGCTATGGCATGGTGGTAGTGCATGTGATTACATAGCGGTGTGCTGGTATACGTTTGTTTGTACTTACCAGCCTCCACTCCCCTGGTAGTCCGGTGAGGATCTCCGGATGTATGATGACTCGCACCTTCTCCTCCCACGCCTTGAAGGTCTTGAATAGCGCGGGATTCCCTCCGCCAGTCCTGGCAGCCAGCTCTCGATTTTTGCTCTCCTTCTTCTTGACCACGCTTTTGAGGTCGTTCCACCTTTTGTTAATTTCTCCTCTGTTGCGTGGAACGTTCCCGACTGCATTGACCTGGTCTACGATCCTGCTCCACAACCGGTTTCTGGTGGATAGTGGTGTCTGTTGGACCTGGTTGCCTTAGATTTGTGGGTGCACCTTGACGATCTCGTCGACCATGACCGTCAGCTCGGTGGAAGTGAACTTGGGCATTCTGTGTGATGCCATGGTGTGTGTTTTGGTGTTTGTGGTGCTGGTGCGGTGTGCGGTGTGTGATGTGCAGGGGGTTTGTGGGTCAGGTGTTTGGTGGTGGTGGTGATGGGTGTGATAGGTGCGTCTCTGTGGTGTGCTGCTGTCCTTTCTGTCTCGCTGTGTTGTGTGCTTTCGTCCTCAGTTTGTAATGTTGCAGGGGGTTGTGGTCTGTGAAGGGGCTGGTTTTGTACTTACCTATGTGGGTGTGTCATGATGGTCTGTTGTTTTCAGGTGTGTTGTGGCTGGTGTTCTGGGATTTGTTGTTGATTTTTTTGTCCAGGGGGTGTGTTTCCGGGATGTGTACTGTGTTTGGGTATTTGTGCGTGGGTTGCTGTGTGGACTTGTTGGCCATGTTGTGTGTGTTTGTTTTCGTCAGCGGATGGTTTCTGTGCATGGACGTGGCCGCCAGGGCTTCCGCCGTGTCCATTTTCGTCACTGTTGTTTGCGCTGGCGGGCGGTGTATTTGTGGATTTTCCGCGCTCATGTCAGTACGATCCTAATTTCACGGGCGGTGTCTCGGTCGTCAGGGCGGGCGGTTTTGGCTTGTCGTGCGTCTTTCCGTCCGTGGCGGGCGGTTGGACTTAGACTCGGACATGGGCGGGCGGTATTTTATTTTTATTTTCCGCCTCCGGCGGTTTTCGGTTCGCGGCATCGTAATTGCTCGGTCGGTATTCAGACGGTGTAGGCGGGCGGATTTTCGCCACTGTGGTTGATGGCGGATTT
This sequence comes from Calotriton arnoldi, assembly GCA_963921515.1. Lineage (NCBI taxonomy): Eukaryota > Metazoa > Chordata > Amphibia > Caudata > Salamandridae > Calotriton > Calotriton arnoldi. Next base: position 774,310 of record CAWUFW010004098.1, read on the forward strand.
TTATCCGCCCAACATCGTAATGGGCCCCAAAGTAATTAAAATGTATTTAATACCCACCCTTTACCCCTTTAAAAGTAAAAACAACACACAAAAAAATAAACAATTACACAAAATAAATATAAAATAATTAACATTAATTAACAACTTTATATTAATTAATTAAACACAAATTACTTCCCACCCTTTAACCCTAGAAACACCAAAACACACACTTACAATTAATTAAACAATTACCATAATACATTTTTAATTAATTTAATTAATATCAATTAACAAATAATTATTATTAAAAAATAAATAAACTACTTAACACCCTTTACCCCTATAAACACCAAAAAACACACCTAAAATTAATTGCACAATTACCATAATTATTTACCAATTAGTTAATTAAAAATAATTAACAACCAATTATTAATTAATCAATTAAAAATAATTACTTCCCACCCTTTACACCTATAAACACCACAACATACACCTATAATTAATTACACACTTACTATAATTATTTACCAATGAATGAATTATTATTAATTAACAACCAATTATTAATTAATTAATAATAAATTAATTTACACATTTAACACTAAAACATCTCAATTAAACAAATATTAATAAATAAAAAATAATCAATTAATTTAATATAATTAAATTCCTTACCATCCTAATCCCCTATAAACCCAATACCCACTACAGAACTAAAAACGCAAAATTCAAATAAAAAAAATTAATAAGTACTAAAAATGTAACACATATATTAAAAATACAAACAATTCTTATACAAAAAAACATACATCACATATATTTAAAATATATACTAAAATACATAATATTAATTAAAAAATTATATTTTTAACATCTATATTTTTGCAAACGATATTAAACACGTCGATATTTTTTAAATCGATATTACTTACCTTAAGTTGATATTCTTGACCACGATATTCTTGCTGTCGATATTTCTGAACCACGATATTTATGACTCGATATTTGTGCAACTTGATATTTTTTACTCAATATTCTGTCTGCACACCCCTCTGCACTTACCTCTTTGATATTTTGTCCCTTGATATTCTGGTCACGATATTGTGAACCTTCGATAATCTACCTTCGATATTCCCTAGAACAATCTTCCTTAGCAAATTGTGTCTCTCCTTTCAACTCCACACTTTTCATCAATGCAGTAAATGTTCCTCAAGGCTCAACCAAAGAACCTTATTTACCTTGCCCCTCTTCCTCATTTGCTGATTTACTTCAACCTCACCTGCTAGAACCATGCTGACAACACTTAAGTCATGTTAAAACTTTAACACCCTTCATAGAATGAACCTGCAAGATTCAGTCAACGCTTTATGGCTTTGGCAATCGATGATAGAGAATTACCTTAAACTCAACTCCTCAAAAAGAGAAATACTGACATATGGATCAAGGCAAAACTACAATCAGATATCCACTTGGACCCATGAAATGGGTCAACCACCTACCACTTTGCCTGAAGTGAAAACCTCAGAGTGATTACAGAATCCAACTTGTATCTCCAAGTCCAAGTGAAGAAAGTGATGAAAGACTAAGGGGCATATTTACAAAAAAGTGACAGAGCGTGGCGTTAGCTTTCTTGGCTTAACGCAGCTTTCCGCTACTTTTGAAACGCAGTGCTGCACCGTATTTACAACAATACAGTTCAGCCCTGCGTTTCCCCCTGAGCTGGCGCTAATTACAGCTGCCGAGCGACAACGTCGGCACCCTTGCACCATAGTGCAAGGGTGCCTGCGTTGTGGGAATGATTGTTCATGTGCAGGAAGGTGTCCCTTCCTGCACATAAACATTCTTAAATGGCGATTTGTAACTTCTATGTGTGCTGCTTTGTGCAGCACATATAGAAGTTACAACTCGTCATTTTTAAAATGATTGTTTATGTGCAGGAAGAGGCAGCTTCCTGCAGGTGTTTTGCTGTTTTTATGTGTGCTGCACAATGTAGCACACATAGAAACAGCAAAAACACGGCGAAATAAAGCATTTCTCCTCATTGCGCCATGTTAAGACCAGTTTTTGTTTTACTTAATTTTGGTGCTGTCCCATATTTACGCCACCGTTGTAAATATGGGGCAGCATCAAAGTTAACGGGTGCTGCGGCAGAACGCTTACTGCAACATCCATTGCCCACCCCTTTCACGCTAAGTATAGCGTGAAAGGATGCCTTATTTACACAAGGCAGCATTAAGCCACATTAAGTAGCTTAATGCTGCCTTGTAAATAAGGAGAAGCCTGTATCGCCACAGGAACATCGAAAAAAATGGCGTTCCTGTGGCGATAGGGGCTTGTAAATATGCCCCTAATTCTGTACCTTGAGAAATTTATGATGCTTTTTCCTTTACCTAGTGCTCTCACTTAGAAAACAATTGGTTATAGTAACACCAAAATTGGATTACCCAAATAGACTGTACATTGGCCTCCCCAGAAAATCTACTGCTAAACAACAAAGAGTTAAAAACAATGGAGCAAGACAAGTCCTTATTGTGAACAGATGAGACCATATCCCCCTATTCAAAGCAAATTGTGGAATAAACTCAGTAAGAAAATCAGATTAATAATCAAATTTATAGCCACCTGGTATTCAGAAGAACCATAACGATGTGGCTGTTTCTTTGACTGAGACAGAGGACATCTAATTCACACCTTTTACAGGTATTTGTATGCTACTCATATCTATCCTCACAATGTCTTTCTACACATAAATTGTTTCACATGCTGCTGCACTGAGTTTGGAACACGCTCTCTGAGCATCACGCATGACATGAAAACTCCACACAAATATGGGACACCGCTACTAACACCCTTCCTACAACCACACACCAGTGAATTCTACTGGACCGCAGTTCACTTTGAGACCTCACCTTGAAGATAGGTCTAAAGCAATGTTGCAATACAGTGCAATACAATGTGTGTTTGCAAAGAAAATCAGGCACAGGTCCCCAACCACAGCTAAACACATTTTGCACAGTGAATCGGAAGGATAATATTTATATCCCATTTATGCAAGCATATTGATAGAGATCAGCAATTGAATTGCTTCAAGGGCTAATCAATAGCAATGCGACTGATAGCTGGTCTGGATCTTAGACAGTAATGGAAGCTCTCACCACAACAAGATCACAGCAGGAGAAATATTGTCTCATTTAATCATATTCGCTAACACAATAGAATGAAGTGCAATCCAGGATGTAGACTGTTGCTGATTTCATTAGCGGCAACAGATACAGACAAGGAAGCGCTTATCACAATATAGCATCAATAAACTATGATGTGCTATTAACCTTTGCCCACAGCTGCTACACAGGTTCTTTGAATTAATGGTTGGGAAAACGATTAACAATACCTCGTTGGCTCTTTTTAACTTGCTCCCTTCTTGGTAAATTGCAGTTTTTCCCTTTGCTCCCAATCCACACCTTAGCGAACTGTATCTGTTTTTTTCTATTTGGATGCCCAGAAAAATAGATAGACCCTCACTTAACAATAGCATATAATATTAATGAGTATCAAAATGTGCCACAAATTTGACTTTCCTTACCGTTATTTCCTCCAAAAATATTTCTATGTATCGCCACCATGTCAATTGTTGACTAATTGGCGCTATATGAAGACGGAAGAAAAATACATTAGTCAATACACTGTAAATGTTAAATTTCTAATTTTAAAAATTGAAAAAACAATGTTTTACGTGATAATCGACTAGTGACCAGCTATTACTTATAGTACTTGCAACACACATGGGTGAAGAGAAAGTTGATAGAAAATCAGAGCTGCGAGAAATTAGTCTCTACTTAGGCACTAATAGATGTGTATTAGTGGGTGCAGAGTCGAAATATCGCCGCAAAAATATCGTGGGACAGAAATATTGCCGCAAAAATATCGTGGAGAAGAAATATCGAGAACAAAAATATAGTTGACAAGAATATCGACTGACAGGTAAGTAATATCGATTACATAAATATCTTTGTAATAAATATCGTTTACAAAAATATAATTTACAATAATATCGATTTATTAATAATTTAATGTATTTTAGTGTTTTTAATGAGAATTGTTTGTTAATTTATTATATGTTTTAGAGTTTTACTAGTTATTAATTTATTTTAAGTTTAATTCTGCGTTTTTAGTTCCGTAGCGGGTTGTGGGTTTATAGGGGATTAGGGTGGGAAGTAATTTAATTTTATAAGATTTATTGAATAATTAATGTATTAATTGATTAATTAATAATAGTTTAATAATTAGTTGTTAATTAATTTCAATTAGTCAATTAATAAATAATTAGGTTAATTGCTTAATTAATTTTAGGTGTGTGTTGTGGTGTTTATATGTGTAAATTGTGTGAAGGGTGATAAGTAATAAAAAACATTTATTGATTAATTATTAAATACTTTTAAGTTAATTACCATCAATTAATTAGTAATTATTAATTGTAATTGTGTAATTAATTTTAGGTGTGTGTTTTGGTGTTAATATGTGTAAATGGTGTGAAAGGTGGTAAGTAATTAATTTTTATTGATTAATTTATAAATAAATTAATTTTCATTAATTAATTAGTAATTATTAAATTTAATTGTGTAATTAATTGTAGGAATGTGTTGTGGATTTAATAGTGTTAAATAATGGGTAATTATTTTATTTATTATCTTTGTTAATAATAATATATTTAAATGTATATATTAATTATGTTAATATTGGAAATTAAATTTAATAAAAATGTTGATGGTTTTATTTTTTATTGTTTTGGGATCCAGCGCTTTCCCTACTGTTGCACTCACTGGAGTGGGAATAGTAAATTTTACCCCTCCGCTATCCAGTGCTTTCCCTACTGTTGCACTCATTGGAGTGGGAATAGTAATTTTTACCCCTACGCTATCCAGCGCTTTCCCTACTGTTGCACTCACTGGAGTGGGCATAGTAATTTTTACCCCTCCGCTATCCAGCGCTTTCCCTACTGTTGCACTCACTGGAGTGGGAATAGTAATTTTTACCCCTCCGCTATCCAGCGCTTTCCCTACTGTTGCACTCACTGGAGTGGGAATAGTAATTTTACCCCTACGCTATCCAGCGCTTTCCCTACTGTTGCACTCACTGGAGTGGGAATAGTAATTTTTACCCCTCCGCTATCCAGCGCTTTCCCTACTGTTGCACTCACTGGAGTGGGAATAGTAATTTTTACCCCTCCGCTATCCAGCGCTTTCCCTACTGTTGCACTCACTGGAGTGGGAATAGTAAATTTTACCCCTCCGCTATTCAGCGCTTTCCCTACTGTTGCCCTCACTGGAGTGGGAATAGTAATTTTTACCCCTACGCTATCCTGCGCTTTCCCTACTGTTGCACTCACTGGAGTGGGAATAGTAATTTTTACCCCTAAGCTATCCAGCGCTTTCCCTACTGTTGCACTCACTGGAGTGGGAATAGTAAATTTTACCCCTCCGCTATCCAGCGCTTTCCCTACTGTTGCACTCATTGGAGTGGGAATAGTAATTTTTACCCCTACGCTATCCCGCGCTTTTTCTACTGTTGCACTCACTGGAGTGGGAATAGTAATTTTTACCCCTTCGCTATCCAACGTTTTAACTACTAATGTTTTTATTTTGTTATTAAATGTATGTATTTTTAAAAAAAATAGTTTAATATGTTAATTAAATATAGAATATTTTATTTTAAATTATTTATGTGTTTATTTTATTTTTATATAATTAAAAAAGTTTATAAATTAAATAAAGATAATAGTTAATAAAATGTATTTAAGTAAATATATGTATATGTAAATATTTTTTTGTGTTTATATTTAATAAATTAAGTTTATTTGTTATAATTAGTTTAAATATATATTAAATTTAATTTATTTTGTTAATAATTTTAATATTTTTTAATTAATTTATTTTAATTTATTATTTTTTAAAATCGATATTTTTTACATCTATATTTTTTACATCTATATTTTTGAGTCAATATTATTGTACTTACCTGTTTAAGTATAGCAATTCGATATTTTTGTAATCGATATTTTTACATCGATATTTTTTTCAACTATATTTTTGTAATCTATATTTTAACATGGAACCGTATTAGTGACACAAAGATTAAGCATGTCTCAGTAGTGCTACTGAATATCTGACCAACTCCAACACCATTCTCCGTGGCACCATCATCTACAGGCCCCCCGACCCCTGACCCCCCTTCATCGATGCCATCGTAAACCTCATCGCACCTCAGGCGCTCGCGTCCTCCGACTACATCCTACTCGGAGACCTCAACTTCCACATGGACAACCCCAGTGACCAGAACACCGCCTCCCATCTGGAGAACGTCAACAAAATCAGTCTCAAGCAGCTAGTCACCACATCGACCCACACAGCTGGACACATGCTTGACCCTGTCTTCTGCGCCAGCGGAAACATCAGCTACAGCCACACCACCGAACTCTCCTGGACCGACCATCAGTGTGTGCATCTCACCTTCACCATGCCCACCGTAGACCACCATCATCATCGCCCCCCAACCGTCGCAGCTGGATCAAGACCACCAAAGAACTTCTCATCAACTCCCTCAGCACAACCATTCCACCAACACCAACGGACGCCAAGTCCGGTTGGATCTCCAACTGCGCTGACACCCTGGCACCCGTCAAGAAAAGACCAGGCAAGCAACACTGCAAGAAGGCCAGCTGGTTCACTCCCACCCTCCACGAGTCCAGACACACCTGCAGACAACTTGAGAAGAGATGGAGGAAAAACAAAACCCCGGAAACTCATGCAACCTTCAAATCAGCCATCAACGCACACCACCTCTGCCTGAAAACCACAAAGAAAATGGCCCTCCAACACAGAATCAACACCAACGCACACAACAGGAAGGAACTCTTCGCTATCGTCAAGACATTTGCCAGGCCCAACAGCAAGACCACAGACGTTCCCCCTCCCAAGACCTCTGCAACAAACTCTGCATCTTCTTCCACCACATGATCAGGAAGATCTACTACAGCTTCGACTCCCTAGTCCTGGCCACTATGCCCGCCACCATCGCACACCTACAAGCAGCATTCCAACAGACCGTGCTCTGCTGGACCCCTCTCACAACAGAGGACATCCTCAAAATCATGAAGAGCATCCACTCAGGAGCCCCAAGGGATCCCTGGCCGTACCACATCTTCCACAGAGCGGCCGCCGCCATCGCCCCCCAGTTTCGCCACACCATCAACTGCTCCATTGAAACCACCACCTTCCCTGATAACTGGAAACACATCGAGATCAACCCCCTGCTGAAGAAGCCGTCCTTGGACCCGATAGACCTCAAGAACTTCAGACCCATCTCCCTCCTTCCCTTTCCAGCCAAGGTCATAGAGAAGGACATCATCGCTCAACTCTCCGAGTTCATCAAAGTGAACCACGTCCTGGACACCTAACAATCCGGCTTCCAAAGCAACCACAGCATGGAGATCGCACTCCTTGCCGCCACCAATGACATCCGCTCCCTCATCGACCAGGGCGAGACCGCAGCCCTCATCCTACTAGACCTGTCGGGCGCCTTCGACACTGTCTCCCACCGCACCTTAATCATGAGACTCCACGACACCGGCATACGCAACAAGACCCTGGACTGGATCCACTACTTCCTCATCGGCCAGACCCAGAGAGTCAGAATACCACCGTTCCTCTCAGAACCCTCAGAGATCAGCTGTGGAGTGCCCCAGGGTTCATCCCTGAGCCCCACCCTCTTCAACGTCTACATGGCCCTCCTCGCAGCCAACATCAGAAGCCACAGACTCAACATCGTCTCATACGCTGATGACACCCAGCTGATCCTCTCCCTCACCAATGAACCCACATCCGCTAGAACCAACTTCCACAGTAGAATGAAGGCCGTTGCTACCTGGATAAAAGACAGCTGCCTCAAGCTCAACTCAGACAAGACCAAAGTACTCATTCTGGGACCCACCCCTTCAGCTTGGGATGACTCCTGGTGGCCAGCTACTCTGGGGTCTCCCCCCACCCCGACGGACCACTCACGCAACCTCAGCATCATACTGGACTCATCACTCACCATGAACTGCCAAATCAACGCAGTTTCCTCAGCCTGCTTCTACACACTCCGCCTGCTTTGAAAGACACTAGACCAGAACTGGAGGAAAGTCATTGCCCTACCTTGCTGCCAAGACCAGGAATTCCCTGCCCCTCCACCTCAGGCTATCAGCATAGCTGACCCAATTCGGGAAGGACCTCAAGACCTTGCTCTTTGAATGATCCTCCACCCAGTCGACCAGCAGCCCCCTCCCCCAGCACCTTGAGACCCTCACGGGTGAGTACCCACGCTTTACAAGCCCCTGGTTGATTGATTGATTAATTGAACGTTTTCCTCAAATGAGCAAGAAAAAGTTTAAACATCTTGAAGTAGTGTGCATCAAGTCCTGGGAAACTAAGCAGGGCTGATCATGAAAAAAGTTGTCTTAGAAATGTGTATAAAATTGAAACTAAGGGGTTTATTAAGATTGCGGGTGGACCTGAGTCCGCCCACCATCGTTGAGGTGTTTGGGACCGCCCGCCAGACATGCGGCGGTCCCACCACTGCAATTAGGATGCGCCCGCCATACTGGCGGGCGCACCCAGGGCCTTTAACATTGCAGACGTTGCTGCTGGCTGCAGCACCGTCCGCAATGCTAAAATGCCATGCTGTGCATTTCCCTGCACTACGTGGCAGGCACCACGCGGTGCCTGCCACGCAGTGCAGGGAAATGCAGGGGGACCATGGGTACCCCCCCAGTGCACAGCTACCTCCCCCCCACACAAGGGGGGCCCGCTACGGGCCCCCGAATCCGTTCCCGCCTGTCTTTTCGCGGTGGGATGTCCACCGCGAAAAGACAGGCAGAAAGGGATATCGTAATCCCTACGGCAGTGCCTGCAAGGCACCGCCACAATGTTGTCCATTAGTTTAGTTCCGCAAAGCGGGCGGAAAAGGACCACCTTGCGGAACCGTGGCGGACGGTCTTTCCGTCCGCCGCGGATAGATTGGGATTCCCACCGCCATCCTAATTCGGCGGTGGGAAAATCGGGCTCCGATGGCGGAAGGACTGGCACCGCATGGCTGGAGGTGCCGGTCCTTCCGCCATCGTAATGAGCCCCTAAGGGTCTGTGCAGGAAGCATTGTAAAACGAAAACTATATGCAGAAAGTGGCCTGACCAGACAGTTATATAAACGTCACCAGTGTAACATGGTATGTATTGACAAAAAGATGCCTAACAGTTTGCTAAAGTTAGAATAGTCATAGTGTGTACGTGATGAAATTGATAAGAGAACATTAATATGCCATTGGTGGTTTAGGACTATAAAAATAATATCACCTCAAATGAAGTTATTTTATGAATTTGAAATGTGTTTGTACTCAGAGCCAAGTTCAATTTGTGTAGATTTCTTTGCATTTTTCTGAATCTATTAAAAGTTGAACAATTATGCGAGTACTGAGGAAACAGATTAGTAAATTACTGATCTCTAGAAAGTGTTTGTAAATCAGTCAACACGGTGATGACACTTGGAGTCAAAAATAATTACATTTTACAAAGTGATACAATGATAGGCTGAAACCATTTCCAAAGTTCGAGTGACTACCATTTATACTTCTTGTATTTGTTCTCAAACATCAACATGTTTATGCACAAACGGAAGGGTGAAAACCCATGTGAAAATGCCATAAACTACACAGATATATAATTAAAACCCCATTCACAGCTCACAATCCACATGAAGCTAACGGCCTGTGGAGGCCCATCCTATAGCAATATAGTGGCATAATAAGCCCAGACATGGAGAACCTATGCCCTGCTAATGCCATCCTATGCCCTTGTGATGTCATCGGATCTGCATACACTTCCATAAAAAACACAAGAACGTCCAACATATGCCCACGTACATTCTGAGCCCTATTACCAAAGGTAGGTTTGGTCATAAACGTGAATTTACGATCTAATTTAAATTTTTCCCGCCTGCCTGGAATTAACAACGATATTCCCGACAGGAGTATATACATTTACTACATTGGAATTTTGGGGACACCCAAAAACTTGTACGTTTGTCTCCATTCCCGAACTCCTTTCTAAAACATTTGCACCCTGGAAATGGTGGGAAATTTACTCCAGCCAAGGACAGGAGTAATTCCCTTTACAGATTGGTAGAGGAACAGATCACCCCTAGATTTGGAGGGGTGAAGGGGAAAGACTTGCTCCACATGAAAATCTTTTGTTTCCACACAGGGAAAAAGTGTGCCTTTTCTCAGGGGGCTACGTTTTACCTGGGCAGAATTCTCAGCAGTGGAGAACGCCACACAGGGAAAGTAGGCACCTTCACAAAAAGTTATATGCCATTCCCAAAAGTAAGCCTGGAAACCTGCGCCTGGCACATCTTTCCAGGAATACTTTGAGTAATGTTTGTAAATCGAAAAAAAAACAGTAAAGTGGAGGCGGAAATCTCTACCTGTACTATTCCTTTTTGAGCCTTGGGCCGTACATGTTCAGGTATTGCTAATGTTTATCCAGATAAAGCCATTATATAACCCGGTATTGCCATCATATATTTATGTAACACCTAGACATGTGATTTCTGTACCAATGCACAAGGAAAGCAGTTGTACAGACGTGCACTAAGCATGGACAGCAGCTGAAGGGTGAAAGATAGTGCAAGTGACATCCGTTCATTACCATAGAAATGACCTTCCAACTTAATGTGATTTTGTGTTTCATGAAACAATTATAATGTAGACTGTTTTATTTAACAAAAAAACTACAGTGTACACCCAGGCCCCCTCAAAATTCATTGCCAACTGTTGGAATGAAAAATGCTTTTGGTAGATTTCCCCTTGCATTGTTGCATTGTACGATTTAGGTTAGCATTTGCGGCACCATTTTGCATTTAGCCGCCATTTTGTACCATGATCGAAACTAAACTTCTGTCTCATTCTGTTTGCCTCAGCAGAAAGCAGTCTCAATATTTTTTTCTATTTCTCCAAGGTTGAGCTTCGCTGCACTAATGAATAGACTGTTTTGTCATTACATACCTTTCCCGTTAGATAGGCCTGCTCCCACCCTTAGAGTGGTGGGCACGGGCAGAATAACCTTGAAACTGAGATAGCATGTACCCGGTCTTAGGATTGTAGCTCATCCTTTTTTCTCTCCTTTGTTCACCAGCTACTCACTGGAAAATTCCAGTCTGGGCGTGCCTTAGGGGTACTGGAAATGTACATTATGTATTACCATGTTGGCGGGGGTCAGTCCCTCCGCAGCAATCCAAGGAGGCTGGTCAGACTGGACTCCGCTCGAGTGTATGACTTATAAATAACTTTGGTTTGTATTCTCTACTGTCTGACCGACTCTTCATTTCTTTGGAAGGCTGAGAGGTGGTTGCGAGTGACCCTGGTGGCCCTAATCGGGTCACTTCCTTCAAAACACAGCTCACTTGACATGTCTTCTGTAGTACTGCATATGCAATGTTCAATGGAACACTGCTCGAGGGTTCTTTAGAATACTGAGAGAGTCCGAGGGAACGCTGGGATTTAACGTGTGGCAGTTGTAACCTGTCCAAGATACTGTGAGGCTGTTTGTTGGCAATTCCGTCGTGAATAAACTTCTGGAAACACTAAGGCTAAAAACAATTGTTATTTTGCTGAAGATAAGTACTTCATTATTATTGGCGACGAGGATGGGATTCTTCCTCAGAGACAGATATGCCGAGGTACAAGGTGAGGTGGAGGAATGGTACAAACTCCAGCTGTCTTCTCAGTCCGTCCTTCTTCTTTTCCTCCATGCTGTGCAGCATGCATGCCCTAGTAGACAATAGTGGCACAAAGATTACATGCATACAACACCCCCAGTCATGGACCGGGGTCATGAACATATGCCAGCCACTCGAACCTAATTGGTGAGAACTGTAAAAAGTATAGATCTTACGCACAGACAAACATAGGGAGAGAGAGAGAGAGCTTCGTCAAAGTATGTAGGAATACCACAACAAGGTACTACTTGTCAGGTATAAATAAAAGGCAAGGGCACATGAAAAAAAGAAATCAGCATTAGGAACACTCACAAAGAGTCCGAAATTGAAGGACAAAATCAAACCACAGGGTACAATTAACCAAGTTCCCAGACGTACTTTACAAAAAGTTTACAACAGTTCTGGTAAACACCATGTCATTGACCACAACAAAAATTGTGTGTCTTACAGCTGTCATATACCATCCAATCCACATTCTCTCCCCAAGCTTCAAGGAGTGATTCCTTCGTATACTAACAGCACTCCACCAGGGTCACAAAATATACCGATGCCATGAGTTGGGTGCCAAAGGAACCTTCACCATTGCAGTTGAACCATAATGAATATATTGCAACAGACAATGCTAAGAGCCAAATGCAGGAGATAACAACTCCATAGAATGAGCCTCGCCCAGGCCCGTTCCAATAACGAAGAGGCCACGTGCAGTTCAAATACATATCTCAGTCAGAACTCATTGTCATTCAATGCTATTTCCAAGCGAACTCACTCTCCCAACCAGAGGAATCTGGATGGAGAATTATAATAAAACACATCATGTTAGTGAGCGACACATGCAGCTAATAACATCACACCAACTACTGACAAATGGACCTCCCTTCCATGTCCATTACCAGCCTGTTGCACCTCATGACACATTTGAAACAGTGCACAGTCAGCTTATGCTGGACGTATGCTTTTCGACCTATGAAAGTGCCACACGATACCTAACACATGTGATCCAGCGGTCTACTAACAACAGATACTCTACTACCATATACTCACTTGGGCCCATACAACTTGCTTCCGCTGCACTCTAAGTAAACCACTGGAGTCTATTAGTTTTATTTGTTACTCATACCTCAGGATCTAGTTATTACTTCTTTAACTAAACCTTCTGCTGATCAAACAGTTCTTTCCTCTGGTCAATGGACCAGTTAGGTAAAACTAGTTGATGGCGACAATTGACATAACTTATTATGCATTTCTTAATAAGTATAAAATAATGACAGACTCAATAAGTTTTTAATTTTTATCTAAAAATTTGGGGTTTTGAACCATCTCAAAGCGTTTCAGTACAAACACCCTCATTCGTGGGAGTGCCAATTCAAAAATATCTCAGATAACACTTATCAATTCAGATCCACACAATAACTTTACTCAGAAAGAAGAGGATAGAGACAGAAGAGCATTTATCAAACGATGAATTTCATAATTACCAAAGTATGGTGTGAAGACCAACCCCCTGGCCAAAGGGCTGGTAAGGGCCTCCCAGGACAGATCAGGAGACAAAGGCTTCAGGACAGGAATCAGGACAGGATACTTCACCTCTCTAATTACCGACGACTACGTCGCACCCCTCTCTGACACTCTCTTCCTCCTCGTGGTTCTTCCGCGATCTTTTTCTAAACCCACCCAAATTAAGTAGATGGTTCTGCATTCGGTTTCTTCATCAGCATTTCAGAGCACCACCCCGGTACACCCGGATGTCAGGCTTCTTCAACGCGCAAAAGCTCGCTCAACCCGACTTGAATCTCGAACTCTCGACTCTCGACCCCCGAACCTCTCTCTCTTCTAACTAAACTACCTCAATTATACCTTTCCATAGGCTTGTACCACCCATTAATGTTTCTTTTGCACAGAATACTAACTTCTGATTGGACAGGCGAGGGGGGGATGATCATCACACCACACTTATACTTCATTTATTCTCTTTTAACCATTGTTTCCAAACTCCTCCCTTCAAACTTTATTCCGCCCTTCCTTTCCCATACATCTTTAAACTTTATTAATACAATTGTAACTGATTTCTTGAATAAGTTCCTTGATATGAACTCTTCACCCTCATGTTCCCAGGGCACATCTCCGCCGACCTTGGACTCGTGTCAAATCCTTAGTCATCTTCCAAGCTTCCGTATCAGGGCGCATGCGTCGCGCCATATTGGTCTGCTCGACTCGGACAACTTTAACAGGCCCAAATACGCACTAATAATAAAGTCGAAAAGGAAAAATGTTATTCTCAAAAATAAATGGTTTCACTGTATACCACCAACCTCTACTCTAACCCATACCATTTGTTATTTCTCTCTCTGTATTTGCGTTAGTTATAAACCCATTTCTAATTTCAGCAAAGCAGGTGCCATGCATGTGAGCTTTCAAGCGGCCATTTTATAGCTCTTTGCGCAAGCGCCAGAATTTTCCTCCAAGCGAAAGCACGTCATACTACGTAGATGCAGTAGACGCATGCGCAGTAAAGATCCCATGTTAAATGCGTTCTAGTCCTACATCTGTGTTATTTGCAGTTAGTAAACACATAGGCAAGCTTCATTCTTTCCCGCGTATAGTGAAAAATGCATATTATTAATTACGAGACATGTCGTTAGTAATTCACTAGTAAGTTAAATCGAGAGGATTGCTTCCGAGCAAGTCTCGTGACCGAGTCCTTGCTCCATCACATGCATGACCAAATTTAAAAAGTACAAAAAAGAGCTGACAGGACAAAGTGGGTAATGATACTGATAGTCCATGGCAGCCATATATATCATTTGATTCAGCCTCCTTAGGTATTCTCAGAAAATCACAATGAAAATTTTCCAATGTGGAGCCACATAACTGCATAAGAAGATGCCACATGTTGCAACGGACACACAAGGCAGTACCACAGTAAACACCACCAGTGACGCAATCGCTCGTTTCTGTGACCCATAATCAACAGTCTTTGAGAAGGAGCACAAATAGGTATATAAAAGGAGACAAAATGCCTGATTTTAACACATTTGTTGTAGTACACCGTGCATACAAGAAATCTTGAATCGCTGTAACATTCCAGAAAAACCCAGAGAGTCCTGCTACAGTCCCAACGGGAGGCCACCTATTAGTCATTCCACGCACAAGCAAAACTCATTCATAAAGTTAAAAGTTATATACCACAAGACATGATTGCTGGCCCAGTGGCATCAAGTGGAGATAAATGTTTTGGCAAATGAGACTCCATCTCGAATTTTAGTGTCAGAAATGGAAGACCTCTGTCACAATTGAGCCAACAGTGATGACACAGAAGAACAATTGAAAGAAAGGCAATTCATATGTGTTCATTTCAATAGCAAGTAGAAGAGGTGACACAGGATTGCGTGTAGACGGTAAGAGAGACTCACACTGTCCGCAACTCTGATATAGGGCAGAGCTACCAAATACCAAGACATGTAAGCAAGGTCCACAGTGTGCCAGAGTATTATGCTCTACAAACTGCTGCCACCTTCTCTGTACTTGAAGGGGAACAGGCCTGCTCATAGGGCACAGGCCTGCTCATCTTGCTTTATCCAAAAGGGGGATTTGCCTAAGCATGAGGTCACATGGCGGCAGAAATTTGGTATATGAGTGTGACTATAGTGGAATCATTGTTCTAAAGCACCTTCAGCATGCACATTCAGGGCTGGTCCGCAGCACTTAAATAGTGCTTGGGCTGAATGACATGAGCTTATAGCGAGAAACTGTTTCATCAACTGACACATTGTCACTTTTACTTGCAGACAATTCCTCTAGCAACATGAACAGACCTGTGGCCCCAACTTCAAAACACAATGAAGCTGCAGGAAGACAAGACAGGTTGATGTGAGTAACGGTCTACATCATGCACGCCAATGTGCATGCCATGCACATGCAATGGACTCTCCTGTGTTGACTTCAGAATGTGCTGGTGCACTGCAAAATTGCCCCCTTCATCACTGTTGGAGATTTGTATGCATGTCTACAGCACAACATAGCTCTACGTCCATCATGTATCAGTAAGCATTTACCTTGACTGTTCAGGAGCTAAATTTCTAATCTGTCACCACCCATATACCTGTCTATCTTCCCAGGTATTTACTATGGAGTCATGAAGATGTCTGTCTGTCTCTCTAGTCATGTTCTTGTGTTGACATAAGCCAACCATCAACTTTAACTTTGCTGCTCTGAATGTTTGCATTGGCCCAACAACCTCACTTCTCTAACCATCTACCATGGAATCATGATCATGCCTGTCTGTCTCCCCGTCCAGGATGAAGGACTTACATGGTCCAACCAACAAACGTAACTTTGATAACACTGAATGCCTGCAGTGGCCCTATTACCCCATCTGTACTTTTACTAACAGGTGGATGAACAAATTTGAGTGGGTTAGGAATGTATAAATGTGAGTGCAGCCTTTCTTATATTAAGAGAACTGTTACAATACAGGAGATATGTATTATTTTCCATCGCTGGACACGGTTCAGCTCCAGGTAGGAACTATGGATGCACAAGGCAGACGGCATTGAGTAATTGACGTAGGGCTGCTACAAGGGAAGTTCCACATAAGGTAGACATCAAGGGATGACAGGACCAAGAGGAGCCACTCACGGATGGCAGCAAACACACCAGAGAGCTTGGTCATAAATCAACCATGTTGTCAAAGAAAGAGGGGTGAATGTATGTAGATGACGGGTATCCTGCGTAGGTACAGATGGGTTGGATCCATGCCAGATGTTCAGGATAACCATTTACTATGTAAATAAACTCCATTTAGATTAATTATATGTGCATTTGTCTGATATGGATAAATTAAAATCTGAAAATCTGCTGCTGGACATTCCTAATTTAGAGATTGGCAGTGCATTTTACATTTCCACCATGAGTTAGCAGAGGATAGAATATAGCAGGAATGTGTAGCACTGCAATCGTCTCAACATTCACATAGAAGTTATCGATATTAGCTGAGTTGCATGATGCCAGGCATCAGCAGCATGCCATTTAAATGGCACACCAGACTAAAGCTTTAATCCAGGAATCATCTTGAAGTTGGCATCTTTTTATGTTTGGAAAGAATCTCAAATCCATATATTGAAGTGTTTCAGTCATGACACATGTAAATTTGGGTGCCATTCAGAAATTGGTTGTTGGTGAGTATAGGCATCTCTGTGAGACTGTGAGAATAAGTCCTGAACAAATCTAGTGCTGACATAGTACATGTAATTATGATAGTGTTCCATCTTGTCTCTGCTTGTGTCTCATGTCAGGGCTGTTCAGCTGGGCAACTGTAGTGGAGAGGATTTACACCCATTGCAGGCTGATACCCATGCTTTCCCTCACGCGTATCGATGCCAACAGTGGCAGTCCCTGGCAATGTGGACAGGTCTATTTCTAGTACACCTGATCCTTTTGATACAGATTCAGGTTGCAGTTGGTATGGGTTGATTTAGTGCCAGAGCTTTGCACTATGAGGCAGTAAACAGAATCCTTCAGAGGCCTCCCTTTTCTCACTGCACTCCCCTGCAGAATTGTGAGTGCATCAGCACTCCTTGTCTGTCGGTGCATCAGTGATACATCACAAAGACATTTGCCACTCTTCCCATGTGACTGGCACGTCGAGGATTGCAGGGTTTGTAGCAGTTGCTAGAGAAGCTGTGGTGATGTATCTGACAGGAGTTGACACACGTCATCCAGGAGTGTAAAATACTTGCAGATGACAATGTAAGGGAACATGAGACAGACTAGCAGCGAATCCCTTGCCTTTTTGGCGAATGCATCTGACTCCTGCAGATCTCGCGATGGAGGAACCAGGAGAGCTGTGTTGCTTGCGTCCGCCACTGGCTCTCTTATTGTGCTTCATTACATGTGCTCCATGAGCAGAAGAGTGTTTTTATATATAGTCTGTTTGATGCTGGCAGGTCATCATTAGACGTACATTTGATGCATAGACATTACCACCATTCACCTGCAACTATACTGATGCCCAGCATTGGAAAGCGATCCAGATGCTGACCTCTGCTGTGGGTGAATTAAAGTGATGGTGTCTCACTCACTGCCAGCTTCTTCTTAAAAAGGATGTGAATGTAACCTTTAGTGCCACTTTTTAAATTAAGGTTTGCTGCTGTGAAGCTGGGGTAAGAGACTTTGTGCAGGTTACACATGAATAAGTGTACAAAGACCCGTGCCAGTTTTAGCCTAGCATCTGTACATAAGGAGGGCTACGGCACATGGGGCCCAGATTTGGTTATGGCCAGTAAACGCCTTATGATTCAATTTGGGATCCAAACGAAGTGTTCCCTTTCTTTTTGGCTGAAGTGTTCTACACTTTGGGTGACGTGTGCCTAAATCATGAGTTTGATTGGCGTGGGGTAGGAAGGCAAATGACGTCCTTTCCTACCAGTTCCTGGTTCACAAGCACATATCCAACTTCAGCTTTACTCTCTAGTTTGCCTTTATGCGCGTTTAAAGCTGGTCATATTTCCCACTAGTGTTGATGAAATTCAAAATGTTAGCTACCCTGCTGAGCCAAGTTGTGGCATCCTTAGATTGGATAGAAACACCTAGCTTCTAGAACTCTCCACCGTCACTTTGAAAGAGTAACAGCAGAAGAAGAATGATGACAACATGGCGGTTGTACGCTTGGAGTGGAATAACTTGTATACTTGGACTTTTGTTGGTCTTTGTCTCCATAGCTAGTGACATTAGTTCCCTGCCTCTCTTTCTGGGCCATTGGAAGGGTGACTCACTTTGGACCCTGAACAAAGGGGATCCCTTGGACCTCTGTGGACTGGCCCTCTTTGTGTGTGCCATAGGAGATTGTATCCCAGACTCCGGCTGGACCAGTGGCACCTTGCGAGTGTTGGAAGGCCTTGGATGCTTGGAGTGCACAGGCAGAGAGAAGGGTCTACTGTAAGGAATATAGGGTTTTTTACAGCTAGACCCCAGGTCAGATAACAAATAAGGCCCAGAAAGGAGAGCGGGTCAAGGCTCTTACAGACAGCTGCTGCTGAATAGAAGGCAGCAGTGCCCTGGGAGCTGTGAGAAGCCATCATTAAAAAGCATTAAATGTGGTGAGGCCAGACGGCCCACAAGAACACTTCTGATAACTGGAGAGTGCTAACTGGAGCAAAATGCACCAGACTGCTTCTAATGAAGTCTATCAATGCCGGAAGGACCCATTGCTCTTTGGCAGCCCGTGTGAATGGTGTCCCTTGGGAGGATCGGATGTGCCATTGTGCTGTTTCAATCTAATATCATATTAAAGGTGAGGAAGTCTGCAAAGCAGTCCACACACTAGTTGAAGACAGAAGGTGCAGGTTACCAGCCACAGGTGAGCCCCCGGGCCCAAGACGTGCAGCCTATCCAGGTGAGGTTCCTCCACGAGGGCACTGTCACTGAGAGTGCACACCGGCATACTTTCCTGCTCCCCTTGCCCTTGTCTGTGGCGTGAGGGGAGTGAAGAGCAGGTGACTTCACCAGCTGGCATGAAGGAGGAGAGACAACTAGACAGCACAGCTCTTGCTCTTGCCGAGTAGCGATGCAGCGAGCGCAAGGTAAATAGTTTTATTTATTTATTTACTTACCTTACTCCTGCCCGTCGTATGTCCGACTCCACTACCCCCCCACCCAGCCCCTCCCCCACCCACCGCTCCGCAGCACTCCCTCTGCGAGCCGCCACTGCTCCCAGTTCCCCCACATTCAGTGAGTTAAAGCAGCAGTGTAGGTGCTCAGATGCTGAGAAATTATGAACCTGGGAGAAGTCTTTGATTTTTGGTTAAGGACTGCTTGGGGCCTACCTTCAGTGTGCTCTAGGAGTGCAGGGACTTTTTCGTTTCTGGATGCTTAGTGGGCGCTGGGTAATCTGGTTCAATAACAGAAATTAGGCATTTATTGAAATATTCCTTGTCTTGTACTCTGTGTTATTGAAAGTGTAGAAAAGCTTACAGGTTTTGAGTTTTAATATGTAGAATCCAAATATATACATATTTGTGGTAATAACCTGAAATGTTTAATAACGAGAAATACTTTTATTCTATTACCGAATGTCTGGAGACACCCTGGGACAAAGCCAGCAGGCCTAGCTGGCCTTCTAGTGGGCAAACTGTTAAAGGTGCCTCAGAGTTATGGGGTCTAGTCCATATTTATAGGGTTATTTGAGTACCGTGACCTTTCTTTAGTGAACACCCCAATGTACGTTTTAAAGCCCTTTAGAGGGTTTTCCCTTTGGTTTTTCCAGCCCTCATTCTGCATATATTTGTAATTTTGTGAAAGGGTATACATTTCCGTTTTGAAGAAAAAGCGCTGACAGAACAATGAAGCAAAACACCCTGATTGTCACAACTGGGTCATTGTAATTTTAGATTGCCCTGGGATCCCGTGACCATGATTTTGCACAGGCCTCCAACATTGCTTGGCATTGCATACCAACTGGAGGTTCAGGATAATCCTTTGAGGTAGTAAAACACAAAAGTATGTATGCCAGACTTCTTGATGGTCAGATTTGTGCAGTCACTGGGCCCATGGCATGAGTGAAACTACCTATGCTGTAAAACTGTCCCTGGACGTCTGTGTTATGCTGTGGCATGTCTTAACCGCTTCGCCGCGATCGGAATTCCGCCCAGGTGCTGGACATTCTGATCGCGGGTGTGGTCGTGACGAGCTCAGATCGTCATGCGCACACGCCCACCGCGCAGCATTACGAGCTGAGCTCGTCATGAGCATCGAAGGGGTTAAAAGGTGATGTGGTTTGTTAATTGGACTTAACTTGATCTGTGAATTACAACACTGCCTAGCATGCACATGGTTGTGTAATATACATGGTGTGTCTCCGAAGGAGGTATACATCACAGCATGATAGTCATTTAACAGTTGAATCTCTGCTGGCTTGCAAGGTACATGCTTGTTCCCAATGATTTATCACGTTTCACCATGTGTCATAAATTGTTGAGGGAGTTCTAGGACAGGTGATATCTCTGTAGAGTTTGCAGTAGATGAAGTCACAGACATATCACCTTTATTGAAGTCTCCTGAAGCTCTCCTCCCCCACATTTTGTCTATGAAGCTCCCCTTTTCAGGGAGTTTTTCAGCAGATCCACAGAAAGTAACTTTGACTGAGGTTTGGAAAAGGTAGTATGGCTGTGTGTGGTTATAGGCGTGCAAGCCTGTGCATTGTCATGCTGTGACTGTCACTAGTGGTGTACCATTTTTTTGTGAAATACCATGAAAAAGTGTAAAAAGTTTCTGAAATTCACTCTTTCGAATATGGCATGAAAATTGAAAGTGAAGGTGTTCCTCACATTCAAAATCATGCAAGATACTGACAAGAGGACTTTCTTGAAGAGAAATTGTTTGACAGGCATTTTCTGCTTGAACCACTCTCTCCCAAGGCATTTTAAAGTCGAACCAGTCAACCACAGAAATAAAACTGTGTGAATTTCATACTCCCCAAATTCGCGAAATTTTACATATGATGAAATTTGGTAATTTTGTGGCATAATAACAATTTCAAAGTGGTGGTTACAGCCAGGACTGGACTGGAAGCCACAATTATGCCTGGCAAATCATTCCTGCACTGTGTGAGGTCACAACTAGATTGGGGCCGTGGGGGAGGGGCTGGCTTATGGCAGTGCATCCTGCTCTGAAAGTCTCACCCACCCCTAGCTTGCAGCCTCCGAGGAAAAGAAGAGAGGCAGGATGCCCAGTTTGGCCCTGGTTATAGCTAATTTGTGATCTAACCTTAGTGCGCCTGATTTGCCATAGCTGGAATTTGTGAGCATAAATTCACCACTTGGCTGCAGGTGATATTTGCTTCTGACGCACAGGTTTGTGTAAATATATATGGAACATTTGGACAAGTGGTGTTTGTGTCATTCTTACATTCATACAATTGTTTACACATTTGTTAGAAGGGCATATGCTACAACATTCTTCGTGGTGGTGTGCCCATGCTACAACAGGAGTGAGTACAGTTTCTGCTCAACTCCTAATTTGAGATAGCAGTACAACATGTGCAAATGTAGACTTGTAGGCAATAATTAATTGGTGTAATGACTGTTGCAATTTGGTTCTGCCTACTTAGTACACCGAGATGTTTAGCTTTTTTGATCATCCGGTTTTGGACTTTTTACGGTGGGTGAGCTTCACTCCTTGTGTCTCACCCACGGTAATCACATGGCAAATGGACTGTGCATGTTTACTGCCAGAGTCCGCCATTTAAGATATGGCAGCTGTGATGCAGCCAGGGTAAGGGGCACTTGAATGTGCACACGAGTGTGGACTGTGCACATGAGATTACCATTGTGCACAGTCCAAAAACTGTGCACAGGTATCCTGGCGCAGAGGGGACTCTGCAAGGTTAGATGTTGATCTGGGATAGGCCTTATAATTTTAGTGGGCACTCATAGGTAAATTCAGTATGGTTTAATATTTTGTCTACAGTGACACTGTAATATACATATAGGGGAAATCTGCATTAGAGTGCCGGTTTGTTTCCCTTAGGCCTACAAAGTCCATGAGGTATGAACTGGGGTGAAACATGTGCGCCCAATTTGACTACGCAGCTCCCAAGATTATAAAATGTACACCTTATGGGTAGTCCAGAGTTTTCATATTTCATTGGCTTAGCTTAGGATCAGGGTCCAGGCCTATTGACACCATGCTGGGCCAAGTTAATTACTCTGATTCCCAGTAGAGGGAACAAATGCCTCCCCACAAAAAAGGAGTATTTAACAGTGCTTCCCACAGGTCCTGAGGAGGAAGGGGAGGGGGGAAAAATCTGCATCTGTTAATTAGCTGGTTCACACGGTACCATGGCTGGGATAGCCTAGGCTCACTGAACAAAGGAGGAAGCCCAAACCTCTGGAGCCAATACAGGAGGGGGCTCCTCTTTAACGTTTTGGTGGGAAAGACCCTAGCAGTGATGTCAGCTAGGGGCAGAGTGGAGGCCCCCAGTAGAGAAGTGAACAGTGACTTCTTGATGGCACCATCCTGAATAGTTCCAGCATGCTGTGCACAAGGGTTGGGACAGGGGTGAAGGGATGATGTGGCATCCTAGGATTGACCAGGGCTGCCTGGCATATTGAATTTTTGCCCCAATTTAAAACCTCTAGTAAAAGATAGAGTTGTTATTATTGGATTTGGACACTGGGACTATGACGGCAGCAGCAGTCATGGACAATTGGAAGGATAAGCCCCCAGATGCCCTAATGTACTATGGACTCTGCCTCTAGTTGACCCCGGGACCAGTGGGTCTCTCCAAGACAATGAAAGCTGGTATCCCTTATACACCCTATGGACCATTTGAGGGAAGACCAGGACTTCACTGCCCCCAAGGTGCACTGATAGATGGCCAGGAAGCCATGGGGTCTGTGGGAGGCATAGCAGAGGAGAAGGTTGGTGCAGGGAGCCAGTGAAACCAACTTCCTGCAGAGTGCTGCCTTTCTGGGCCAGGAGGCCTGCTGAAACTGCTCCCGGTGGGTAGAGCTCGCCACCAGGGGTGCAATGAGCCCAGTATCATCCAAATCGTCCCAATGGGCCAGCGCTATAGCCGTTTAAAGGTTGGTGACCTTTGACTCTTGCCGAAAATAGAGTACGTGGGGCTTCGCCACATCTTCTTGAATATACCCTGCAGTGGGCCAGTGCCCGGGGTTATGAAGAATGAATTATACACTTATAAAGCGCGCTGACAGTCACAATGGAGCATCTTGGTGCTGCAGGTTTAAATCCAATAGCCCAGATGAGGGGAAAGAAGAAAGGGAGAAAGTGAGGCTGACTAGATAAGGGAGTAACAGAGTGCATCGGAGGACAGGAAAAGCCAAGTCTTTAAATGCTTTTTAAAAAGGGCTTCCGATTCTGTGAACCACAGGGAGCTGGGGAGCTGATTCCATGCTTTGGATCCTGTTACCGAGAAGGATTTGCCATCTCGGGTTTTAAGTCTGAATGAGGGGGGGGGGCTTACGAAGATTTATGTGAGAATATAGTGCATGAATCGGGCCATCAAGTATTTAGGACCAGTGGACTCGAATGCTCTGAAGAAGAAGAGTAAAAGAATCTTAAAAGGGATCCTTTTGTGTACCGGTAGCCAATGTAGAATTTTCAGAGCAGTGGAAGCAGAACTCCGTCTGGGGAGTTTCGGCACCAGTCTGGTTGCACCATCTAAGGCTTGTCAAGTCTATATTTTGAGAATCCTACGTAGAGATTGTTACAGTAATAAAGTCTCGAAGTAATAAGAGTGAAAGCAACTGTTTTTCTGGCAGTTAATGTGAGGAAGTCAAAAAACTTTCTAAGGGATTTGATTGAGTTTAAAACATGTTCAAGCCACAGCAAGAGCTTGATGGCTGAAGGAGAGTGAGGTGTCAAATTTCACTCCTAAATTTCTTGCCACTTCCACTGTGGTGGAGGGTGGTGTGGGGGTACTGAGTTCAGCCAACATTGAATTGGGGAAAAGCAGTTAGACTTGCCAAATAGCAGGATCACCGTTTTGTCGGTGCAGTATTTTAAGTGATTTGATTGCATCCACAGGACAACTTCTGTCAGACAGTTTTGAAAGATAAGTTCTGTGCCAAAGGACCTTTTGTTCAATGAGAGAATCAGCTGCATATCATCTGCATATGATATTGTAGCAATTCCAAAAGAATTTATCAGGGAGATTACGGAGTCGTATCAATATTGAATAATGCAGGACTGAGAGATGAGCCCTGTCGAACTCCTGATGTCATTGGTCTGTCTATGGAAGAAAAAGGTCCAAATTCACTACTTCTCCCCTACCTGTTGGAAAGGGTTTAATCCAGGCCAGGGCTTTATGAGAAATGCCACAGTCCTTGATTAGTTGAAGGAATATGTAGTGTGAGATGGTATCAAACACGGCAGAGAGATCCAATAGGATCATCACCGCATTGTTTCCCGCATTCAGGGTCATTTTTATACTGTTAGAAACTTCCAACAGAGCAGATTTTGTAGAATGTTTGGGGTGAAAACCAGATTGCTGGGGATGAAATACATTAGAAATTTCCATAAAGGAAATTAGTTGGCCAATGATACATTTGTCAAGATATTTGGTTTGTACCGGAAGCAGCCGTTGATAATTAGGTATTGAGAATGTTATTGATAAACGGGTTGACAATGTCAAAAACCTTGTGAAGAATGGCAGGGGCTCAGGGGTCATTGGGAGAACCCGATTTACATGAAAGGATGGCCTGTCATGACTGTGAAAGTGAGATCTCCTGAAAGGCTCCCAAAGTTGCGGTCTTTACCTTTGAGGAGACATCTAGTACACTGCAGTCAGAGAGGGGAGCGATGATTGGGAAGACCTGTTGAGTGGCAAGTATTTTTTCTTCAAAAAAAGAAGAGATCTGGTCACATAAGGTTTGTGAGGGGGAATGTCCCTAAGGAGTGCCCTTGCTTGAATAAAGGATTTGGAGATGTTAAAAATAATTTTACAGTCAAACAGGGCCTCTTTAATCTGGACGGTAAAATATGCATTTTTTTTCTGATTTAATCTGGGCATAATACGCTTTCTTCGCCATTATGAAGTGTGGCAGGTCCTTGAGATTGTATGCCTGTGGCCATTTGTGTTCAAATTGTTTGCAGAGCATCTGCTGCTTTGCTACGGTCGAGGAGAACAATGGAGCTGAAGGGTGGGGTCTGCGCTTCTTAAAAGATATTACTGGGGCTAGCTCATTAGCTGTATTGGTAATCCAGTTATTAAATAAACTAAGGTCTTCCTCTAAGATTCCCATGAGGAATGGAGTGGAGGAAGATAGACGTGAAGTTAAGTTAGGGGCCAGTCAACATCTCACCCCATTTACGTAGGTTGTGAGGGCCTGTAGTCATGGTGGACAGGGAAGGGCCGGCTAAGTTGGTCAAGATTCTGAGGGGAATTAAATTGTGGTCTGACCAAGCCTGGTGAATAGGGGCTTCTACTACCAGATTGGGGTTATTAGAACAAACCCCATCCATTGTATATCCTGTGATGGGGTTTGTTCAGGGGGTGTTACAAGCTGGTTGAAACCAATGGTACTTAGCGTATCAAGAAAATTGGATACATCAGGATTATTGCTGATCTCCAGATGATAATTAAAGTCCCCAAGAATAGTAAAATTAGCATGTAGAAGTAGAAAGGGTGCCAGCGCTTCTCCCAAAGAAGCCAAAAAAATTGATCATGGGGCCAGCGGATGGTAGATTAGGGCACCTGCAAACTATTGGGTGGGGCTAATCTTAAAACAGGTGCATAAGCTTTTTGCTCCCTTCAAAGGGTTTAACTCAAAAGTGCAGCATTGGAGTGAGTCGTGGAAAATGATGGTGAGGCCACCTGTGCAAAGTTCATCTCTGTTGGGCCTAAGAATAGTGTATCCCAGGGGGGGGCAGTTAAGGCAATAGCTGGGTGACACCATTCTTTGAGCCATGATTCTGTAATAAAAAGAAAATCTAAATGGAGGCCCTCAATCAAGTCGTGGACCTCCTGTGCATGTTTGCTAAGAGAACTAGCTTTAATGGGTCCGCTTCATAATGACTTGGTTTTGAGGCTATGGGCATAAGTAGTGCATAAGACGGCTCTACTAACAGACCAAACTCGCCTTTACACCTGATCAAAGAGAATGGACTTTCAATTCGAGATGGGTCCCAAACGTGGCCACAGTGAGGAGTAAAGTGCTTAAGATAATTCAAGACAGCTGAGGAATGTGAATGGGCATTACCTGGGGTGCCACGGGCAGGGGGGCTGGCACTGGCTGCAATCCGAATGCGGACGGGCGCAGGCGGGCTTGCCTTTGGCGTGCTGGTAGCACACCCACTGTGCGCATCCCTTCCGTGACCACGCTAATGCTCACATATGAGGGCTACAAACTCTAACAAGCTCCGCCCACCTATTTTCTGATTGGCTCCCCCTGGCCAATCAGGAAGCGTCTATCAGCGTCAGGACGTAACAGCTAATGTGGCGAGTTTGCAAAGAAAGAATACTCCCCAAAAAAGTGCCTAATGTTTCTAAAAACCATCGCTCAGTAAAATAATTAAAAAGCAATTAGAAAGTGCAGCTTGGGTTGCAGTTGCAACTGGGACAACGCTGCTCCCCACATATGAGGGCTACGAACTCTAACAGGCTCCGCCCACCTATTTTCTCATTGGCTCCCCCATGCCAATCATGAAGCATCTGTCGAGGTCAGGAAGAAGCAGGTAATGCGGCCAGTTTGACAACGAAACATAATAAGTCCATGCTTCTAAAAAGATCATTCAGTATAAAAGTGCCTTGTGCTTTTTAATGAAATTGTTCAGTGAAGTAATTTAAATGCAATTAGAAAATGCAGCCTGGGTATGCTGTTACATATTTATTTTAATACCTCGGGAGCAGGCGTTCATGGGGCTCCCTGCCCAAATGATTCTTGACCCCATCTCCCAGGAGGGCGGTGCAATGTTTTGGGCAAATTGCCCAGGGAGGGGGCATGCGTGGGGCCCCCTCACCAGTCTTCCTTTGGGCCTGGACCCCATTCCTGGGCCCTTAAAGCAAGATGAAGGAGGAGAGTGTGGTTCTCTCCCCAGATGAGGATGGGGCCAGGGGGCTCCATCTCTGGGCCCCCCAATGTAAAGAGAGGACTGGGGAGCACTGCTATGCTCCCCACAGTGGTGGTAGGCACATCCCAGCTCTCTCTTTCTGTGTCTGAGGGGAGTGGGGCAGCCACCAACAAATCCAGCACCCTGCCTGCACGGAGTGGGCAGGGAGATGAAGACCGCCAGCTCACACACTGGCAAGGACAGTGCCGGCTATGAGGGCATCCCATGCAGCCCCAACAAATTAGAGAACAGGGGTGTTCGGGTGGAACAAAGCACTCCCCTAAAAAATAGAAATAAAAGAAAAAGCTACCAAAAGAAAAATACCGTGGACTAATAAAAACACAGCTGGAGATCCACTGCTAAAATATTCACTGCACCTTGAGGGAATGCCTTGCAGTGCTTTGTTATTTGCATACGTTTTCCTTATTGTGGTGGCTTCAGGAGAACAGGGACACCACCAACAGCAAGGAGTGCAGCAGCCCTCCTTTCCTTAAGTTTTGAAAATTAACCCTATGTTTGTGGCCTCAAAGAAATTATGACCTCTAAGGACATTCCCGAGGCTAGAGCTTTTGCTCCTCAGGTGGGAGTGCCTCCCTTCCTATGGGTTGGTTCTAAGGCAGCATTTTATGTGGCTGTAAAGTGAATAACAAGGACACAGACACACATGATGTTCATTTTAAATTTTTTATTGATAATGTAATGTTAACAGAGATTTATGATTAATGTTGAAATGCTTTAGTATTATGAATTATTGCATGTACACTTGGTTATTGATTATAGTGAATGGTGTAGTGACCTTTTGACAAAGCCAATAGGCTTCATTATAAATTGATGTGGTAACGTGACACTGCTAATAGGTGTGTTTTATTTGAAGTGATA
Organism: Calotriton arnoldi; assembly: GCA_963921515.1. Lineage (NCBI taxonomy): Eukaryota > Metazoa > Chordata > Amphibia > Caudata > Salamandridae > Calotriton > Calotriton arnoldi. Next base: position 802,546 of record CAWUFW010004098.1, read on the forward strand.
CCCCCTATATTGTGATGTTCTTTCTGCTATAGATAGGGGGTTGTCTTTGATTTTGGGGGTTATGACCCTTTAGGGGTCAAAAGTAATTTCAGATTGTCCCTACGGTATTCTATCTGCCTTATGTATACATTTGAAATTAATGCACAGTATTTAGTAGTGTGTTATGTAATAAATGTACTTTTCCTTTTCTAGAGAAAAAGTTCTCACTAGACAATCATTTATTGAGTGTTATTATTGCGTGCCAGCGAATGATGATTACTAGCCTACACTACCTCACTTGAGTAGGCATTTGACGGCTCTGCTTTGCTACAGCGAGAGAGAAAAGCGCTACAATGGGGTGCTTGGTTTCCAGTAAGGGGAAATTGTGGACCTATTACTTTCATAGGCCTCCCATCCTGCACATCTCATAATCCAATTTCTAACAATGACCCAGTTAGTACTTAAAATAATGTTATCTTTTCCCTCAAAAAACTGACATCTTCAGTAATATTTCATAAGGAAATTGAGACACTTTTCAAAAATATTAACTTATTTTGAAGGTTGTAGTTGTTGGAGAAGAATCAGTCACGTGGAAAATGCACCTTAATGTGGCAATGAGTCTGCCAATGCCCTCCTGACCCTGAGATAGAGACAATATTATGTTATGTGAAGCTACGTCAACGCAGTAATACCTAACAAGAGTATTATTATTTAAGTCAGCTTGCTGCTTATCTGCAGTCTTTCTCAAAATATAAACTATTTACAGTTTGCGCTCTAATATCACTGTTTGTATAAACACCCGCCTGTTTGTGTTTTCTATTACAGAGCTGTGACATTAGTTTGAATATAAAGTTCATAAATGAATTTTGCTAATTTGGTCTGCATTGCAAAAAAAGAATTTGAGTTTTGAGGTGAATTTTATTTTTTGGAACAATTTACGCGATTAGGACATATTCCTTTGTACTATTCAAATAACAGATTATTTTCCGATGTATTGAGAGATATGTAATATGAAGTAGCTTCATTGAAAGTTGTTTTGGTTGTGTTTCAGTCAGTCACTCCAGGCCTTCTGACTCGGACGTCCAGACTGCAGTCCACTGTAACCCAAAGCAAACAAGGCTGTCGCCTAGTCAGTAGCATGTCTGGTGTGTCCAACATATCATTAAATCTAGGCCAGTCCGTCTGTACTTTAGTTTTAGCTTATTTAAGGCAGACATGTTTGTTAGATTCAATTTGGTGAATAGCCTCTATATATTTAGAAGTAGAAATGTGCGATATTTTTCTATCTCTTTTTTGCTGTCCTCAATAATTATATATACAACTAATGTATTAGTTTATCATTTTTAGTGATGGAGGAATTAGAGTTGTGACACTGGATAAAGAGTTAGCATGGTAACAATAGATACTTGGGTAATCCTTTTTGAAAATAATGCCCAGGTCTTGTCACATGCAGTAATAGGAGGCTATGGTCTTGCCACCAATGCACTGATGTGCCAAGGACCCATGTGCTTTAAGAGTACCACCTGCCAAGACTGCACACAGCTGGAGCCACTTTCAGAAAGGTGAGGTGGTATTTGGTGCTCCTGAGGTTGAACTACTGACACCAGTTCATACTCCTATGCTAGGTCCTGGTACCTTTACTCTATATTTAAACCTGGGGTCGCCAAAGTCGGTCCTCGAGGGCCAGATCCATGCCAGGTTTTTAGCATATCCCCATTTAGATAAATGTAGTTATCGTGAAAATCTGACATGGATCAGACCCTCCAGGACCGACTTTGGAGAACCCTGATTTAAACCATAGTTCCTCTTCCTCTGTCTATACACATGTAGCTCTACCCATCTACGACTCTACTGTAATGCTTCTTAAACCGATACCCTAATACATTTACCCCTGCCAGTACCCAAGTGCCTGTACCCGTACCAATCTGGGATGCGAAGAGCATCATCAACTACTTTCAAGGTTGCAATCTCAGTGATGTATCTTGACCTGATACCTGATTGGAGCTCGTCTAGTAGGTTCTTCTCATAACTAAAGCGTTTTAGCTTGAACTCAGCACAAACACCTAGGGCTGTACTCAGCAAGCGAAAATTTGAGACTGGGAAAGTTATTCAGATCTGTGGAAAGCGCTCTGTGATTTTTTTAAATGAAGACATGACCTGGCCTTATTCTAAGCATTCTGAGACCGGTCCTTAGAGAGATATTAATCAAGTTGATCCAATAGGAGGAGCAGGATTCCCTGAGAAATGTGATGGGCATGAAGTCAATTCGTTATGTGAATTGTATTTAGCAAGATCTCTGGGTGAAATCATTAAAGGAGAAACAAGTGTCCCTAACGTTTACTGAGTGGGCAGTGTTGTGTATAGAAATGCATTCTTGCAATGCCTCGTTTTTTACGAGGCGCATTCTAAAAAACACAATATGGGGTGCTGAAGAACTTAAAATATGAAAGTAAAATTATAAAATTTCTTGGACAGAATCAGAGGTTTGAAATATAAATAAGTGAGGGAGTGAATTGGTTTCAATTTGGATTAAAACTGAAGTATTGTGACAGACTTGCAATCAAATTAACATTTAGTAGGCAGATTTCAGGCTTGAAATGATGGAGCATTTTACTTTCAGAACTACTAATTAATGTCTCATTCTCCGTTCTCTTTCTGAAGTGATTTGGGGTTTCTGCATGTGGTAGGTTTACACTAAACCTTTCAGAATGTCATATTTATTTTGTAAAAGTGCCTCATTCTTAAAACAGCCGCGAAGGAAGCCGCCAGAAAGAAACCAGTTCCCTTAGAATGACTAGGATGAGTTTCAATTGACAAACTCTGAGCTGCGCTTTAAAATTAAGGTACACAAACCTTTTAAGAGAGACATAGTTATGCATGATGATTATAAAAGGGGATTTTTTCTGCTTTTCTGCAATGTTTTTCGGGAGCGGCGGTGGGGGGAGGTTAGAGAGCAAGTAGCTTTTTAAAACAATAACTGAAACCTTTTTTGACTAATATTTAATTGGATCTAGACTTTTGAGCACATTGGTAAGTTGTTTAGTTGAATAAAGTTGAAATTCCTAGCAGACGCTACTTCGTGCAACAGTCCCTTGCGAAGGAATTTATACACTATAAACGTATTGGCATTCGTATATTCTGCTTGCATCTGTGTAATTGTAGCCTCACTCCGGCATACAAAAACATGAAATTGTTTGGTAGAATTGTGTATCCTACAAAAAGGTTCAACCACACTCTTGAGAATGCAGCTGTATGGTCTGTTGATTCTATATGGCCCAAAGTATTACTCATTTTACCCTATTCCTTAGTTGAGATTAAATCTCTTAGTGCATCCTTTCATCATCAGTTTCACCAGTTTCTCTACCTCTTACCACCTATAAAGGTGTAATCTGCACTCACTTTCACCCCACCTGATTTAATTGATTTGCCCTGATTTGCAAAAAAAGGGTTATGAATGCTGCATGCCATCTGTAAACATATTCATTGCAGACATGTACAACTGGTGAACCGATTCACAAAAGTTTGACATGTAGGAGAATGTGAAAGGGACAGAATCAGTTACTTTTTTTGACTGAAAATCTACATATAATGAATGGAATAATGAAAGTCAGAGGTAGGCATGAAAGTAAATGCTTCAAGCATTTTGGAATGTGCTTGGAGGCCACTTCAAATTGTGTAGCCAGATTATTTCAACTATATATTAGATCTATGAGTTTTACCAACTTCCTAGGAAAAATGTGGGGAAACTATATTTGTATCACTGCATTTTTCTTATAGTCTTGTTGGGAATTAGAGAGCACCCCCTAGATCTCCTGCGAAGGATCATTGATGCATCCTCAGGACTACAACAAGTAAATCCTTTACCTTAGTCCATTTTTGGTACACTGTAAATTGTGTCAGAAAAATGTATACAATCATAAATGAACAATTTGTCTTTTTCAAGGTTTTTTGGGATCAGGAGCACACATCTCAAACCATCTGTGGGCCAGAACTTGCTCGATTTGCTTACTGCAATACAAGGCAGGGGTCTAAGCCCCATCTGTTTGAAAGTCCATCACCTGAGAGGGGGTGCCAATCAGAGTGATAAAATTATTTTGATACTTATCAGATATCGTAGAGCAAAGTTTTGGAAAGCAGTGGCCACATCACATTAGAAAGTTAGCGGTACAGATGGGGCATCCGGCAGGTAGAGAGTTCTCCATTGTTTCCAAGGAACCATTAACAACAGGAATCCTTTTCAGAGTTGGGTAGAGTTGACTTCTGGAAGAATCTTTCTGAATGGAAAGAGAAAAGAGAATTAGAAACCAGTCTGTCCGTTGAAACTTGATTGGATTTTGACCTGATACATCAAGCTTTGAGTGTATGTTTTGCATTTTGGCATTGGTCTGTGCAAATGGCATAATAAAAACATCACAATATAAATATTGATTATATTTATTATTGGAAAACAGAATATAAGGAAAAATATACTAGGAAACCAAACTAGAAAAGTTAGGGTGCTATTTGCTAGTAGGTTTAGACCACTATTTTGCCTTCCTTCTATCATTAATCCCTATTTCTGCTAATCGTGTCTTAGTCCACGTGGCCATCACCATCCGTCTCTTGCTGCTCTACTGACAAGGTGCCACATGTATCAATATTAGGAATAGCGATTACCTAATTGTGATTTTCTGCGAATCGAAATCAGGTAATTGCTATTCCTAATGTATGAAACTCCATGAGTTTCATTTAGCGATTCCTAGTGAGCCACAAATCGACCCACCTCATTAATATTAATGAGGTAGGTCGCAATTTGTGACCCATTAGGATCCGCTAAAATCACAGGGATGATGGACTGCTGGGGTCAGCAGACCACCATGTCCGTGATTGCTTTTAAAGAAAGCAATCATTTTTTTTCAAAATGTAGCCTGTTTTTCTTAAACAAAAATGGGTTTCGTTCAAAAGAAAAAAATGAAAAGTTTTCTTTTCATTTTTCAAGAGGTTACCGAATCGCAAAATAGAGGGTGGTACATAGGAAAAGCCTTTTTTGCATTTGCAAACGGGCTGATTCTGTGAATCAGCCTGCTTGCAAATGCAAAATAGCTTCATATATGTGGCCCAAGTTCTCTTATCAACAGATGCAAACATACGCCTGACACCACCTGGAAGAAATTAACGCTGTGTGGCCTCTCACCTTAGCTGTTCCACATTTTGCTGATTTAATGACAGTTTTCAGTCTGCATCAACTGAAACTATCCCGTTTGAACTTCAGCCCCCTTCACCCATTGCCCTGCATAACTAGCTCTGTCTGCTTTCTAAGGATACATCTGCAAACTCACTGCCATAAATGATGGAAAATTAGAACTCCTAAATACCTGGAGGAGACCTAGGGCCAGATGTACGACCGTTTCATTTAGCGCCTTGCAATTTGCAACTCATTGTGAGTCGCAAATTGCGAGGCGCTAAATGAAATGTACAACAGTGTCATTACACTGTTTTGCGATTCCCAATGGGGTCGCAAATTCCGAGGCTCATTAATATTAATGAGCCTCTTGCAATTTGCGAGCCCATTGGGAATGCCAGCCCTCCCAGGGATGGAGGCCTTTTGAAGAGGGTGGTAATTTGCGAGTGTTTTGCGACCGCAATTGCGGTCACAAAACATTCACACATAGGAACTCCCCTTCCTAATTGCAACTCGCAATTCCTAAATAGCGAGTCGCAAATAAATTGCGACTCGCTATTTAGGAATTGTACATAGCCAACAGTGATTTTGCATGCGCAAACGGGTTCGCAAACCCGTTTGCGCATGCAAAATCAGGTCGTACATCTGGCCCCAAGACCATTGTCAATGACCATAGGTTAGATCTTGACAGTGGCTAATGTGCTTATTTAGAGAACCCTACTCAAAATTATTAACCTGGAACCTTACCTGTCTTCTTTCCCCCAGAAAATAGCTACTAATTCCTGCGATAACAGTGCAGACTTTGTGTGGTGATCTCATGTTTACTACATTCCAGCATTACATCACTGGAATGTAGAATGTCCAATGTTGGTTTGTAGTGTAGAGATTCCTTGTGAGTCAGTTACTTGGAGACTGCTGAGGCTGTGGCTAATAAACACAGTACAAGAAGTATTCCTGTCTGCTGACTCTCATTACATTGTATATCACTACAATTTGGCGACGATTTAGCCACAGCCAAGGATCCACGCAGAAAGAAGCTCCACTTTTAAAAAAAAGAAAGGAAAAAGCTCAAGATATGCTTAGGCTTGGGAAGACTACATCGCGTTGAGGAGAGTAAACAGGCCTGTATACCCTTGTTTAAAAACTGTGCTATAGCGCTGAACAAACAGTATTAAGAACTTTATCTTTATGGATGGCGTTACCATTTCATAAAAAGATAAGAAGTCATTGCGCTGATTTGCAGTGAGAGAAAAACAAAAAAAAAACTGCTTTTTTGAGGGGAACGTTTGTGTGTTAATTGAAGATTGTCTACACACAGTATTGCTGAAGTGTGTTATTTAACATTACAACAAGGGTTAACGGCATTTCAATGTTACGACACGAGCGCAACCTTTCAAGAGCACTGCGCGTGAAGCTGCGCATGGCCTAGTTACTTCGAATTTCCTCGAAACATTAGCGCGTGTTGTCTTTAAAGCGAATCTCCTCGCGACACGAGCGCGCGTTGTCGTTAAAGAAGTGTACATTTGTTCCCAAGCTGATCAGCGTGTTGTGAACGCATACGAAGAATTAACAGATTTAAAACAACGACGAAGGTCCCCTACCTTCAGTGAGAGCCACCCGTTTCCTCCGCAAAGCGTGTTCTGTGTCAACCTAATTCTCTGTGTCCATACTCATTGCGTGTGCTCAACAACTAGAGCGCCAACTTGTCTGTTGAAGAATTACAGGAAGTGGTTCACATTTAAGGAACAACTAGAATGCTAAATCTTTAACTGGAAATAGATTTACAGGAAGTTGTTTGTCCTTGTATGTAAACGCCTATCCAGTTGATTTGGGAACTACATAAAGGAAAAATTCATATTCAATTTCAAGAAGGAAAACAAATAAAAATAATGTATAATAAAAGGAGGAATAAGACATCAAACCAAGCATTATAAAAAAAAGAAAAGAAATTATTTACAAGGAAAATTAAATTTCGTCTTTTGCACATCTGTGATGTGCACACACAGTCCGAGGTAACAACTTATTATTGAAGAACCTGCACATCCGTGATGTGCACACGTGAACAGAAGTGAAAAAACACAGTCTGAGGTAACAACTTATTATTGAAGAACCTGCACATCCGTGATGTGCACACGTGAACAGAAGTAAAAATTCTATAGCAGCTAATGCTTTACATGTTCATATACATCATCTTGCATTCTTTTATGTAATTTCAACATCTATTATACATTCAAACTGTTATTGTTTCCATCTATAATCAGTAGTTTTTTTTTATATAAAAAAAAAAAGAAAAGATTTGTTAATACAGAAAGTGTCATGGCCACCATGCAGAATGTTAATGCTCCTCCTCCATTTCTTCAAACTCCTGGAGATCCTCCTGTACCATGGAGAAATTGGTACAGGGCCTTTACAAAGTATCTAGGAGCTATCGGTGGTAATAGGTATCGACCAGAGTGTAAAAGATTTTTATTAGAACACAATCTAGGTTTCGAAGGACAATCTATTTATGAACATCTTCCACCCTATCTCATTCCGCATGATCAAGAGGATTTAGATGAATATGAATTGGCTGTAAAAAATTAGAAAAACAGTTTGATGTACAACCAAGTTTGATTGTCAACAGACATAAGTTTTTTACTAGAGAGCAATTGCAAGATGAGTCTATAGATACTTATGTTGCTGTTTTGCGTATATTAGCTGCAGAATGTGAATTTGAAAATTTCACAGATCAACTTATACGTGATCAAATAGTAGTACGTTGCTGGGATAGGAAAGTACAAGAAAAACTTCTCACTATGAGAAATCCTAATCTTTTAGAAACAATTGATATAGTTAAAGGTATTGAAGTTTCACGTAAAGCGTTAAAGGAACTCACTCGTAAAGACTCTAGTGGTTCTAGTGGTGTGTCTATAGTGAATGAAAGCACAGTCTCTAAACAAAACAATAGTTTTAAAAAAAATCCACAAAAAAAAGACTACAAAGGTGGGTTTTTCTCACAGAAAAACATTTGTTTTAGGTGTGGGTATTCTTATCATGGACCAAATGGTCGGCCTTGCCCTGCGAAAAATGTTAAATGTAAGTTATGTAGTAAAATTGGGCATTTTGCAAAAGTTTGTCAGTCACCTAGAGACAAAATCAATTCGGTCCCTGATGGAGACCTGTGTGACAGCTCAGATGAAGAGCCAAGTTGTGTGAGAGGAATGAGAGATATGATTGTTGTTGTACAGGATGATGAATCTGACTGTGTAGATCCTTATGAAGACATTGTAGTAGATGGAAAAAAAATAAGGCTCCTTATTGATTCTGGGGCTAGAATGACAATGGTGACCGATGAATTGTTTGCTGAAATCTGGGGCAAACGAGAGTTATTTCCTCCAGACAGGAATCCTGTAACGTATGATGGTAGGAAAATTGAATTGTCTGGATATTTTGAGTGCCAACTCATGTTTAAAAATCGTACCATTTTTGGTAAAGTATATGTTGCTAAGAAAGGATTGAATATCCTTGGATGGTATCACCAGGGTCTTTTTGGGATGACTCTCAGACCAGGTAGAGATGTCCAAGTTTCTTTAGTAACTGATTGTGAAGAAAACAAAGGGTCATTTGAGATGGTTGAAAACAGTACCAAGTGGATTGACAAGTTTCCTACGGTTTTTGATGACAAATTGGGTAAAATCAGAGGGTTCAAGCATAAGATTAAAGTACAAGATGATGCAACACCTGTGCAACATAAGTTGAGGAATGTGCCTTTCAGTGTGCGTGAAGACTTAGATAAGATTCTTAAAAAAATGTGTGATGAAGGTGTGATAGAATCTATTGAGTCATCTTTATGGTTAAGTCCATTAGTTATCGCCAGGAAGAAGAATGGGCAACTGAGAGTGTGTGTGGACTTAAGGAGTCTTAACAAGGTTATTTGGATTGACTCTCATCCATTACCTAGGATAGATGACATCATAAGTACATTCTCAGGTGCTAAGTTCTTCTCTAAGATTGACTTAGCATCTGCTTACCATCAGATTGTCCTTGAGGAGTCGTCACGACATCTTATGGCTTTTGTTTCACCAATGGGTACCTATCAATTCAAAAGAATGCCTTTTCGCCTTGCGTCGGCGGCAGCCGTTTTTCAACGTGTGTTAGAAAATGTATTGGAAGGAATTGAAGGTGTGGTTACGTTCTAAGATGATATCTTAATAGCAGGAGAAAGTCTGTCTATTCATGATAAACGCATGTGTGCAGTTTTGGAGAGGTTACAAGAGTTTGGAGTTGTGGCAAATCGTGGGAAGTGTGAATTTGCAAAAAATACAATTGAGTATTTGGGTCATGTTATTTCTGAGAATGGAGTTGAACCTAGACCTGGACTTGTTGATGCAATAGCTAAAGCACCTACTCCCAAGAGTAAAGAGAATGTGGCTTCATTTTTAGGACTTTGCGAGTTTTATTCTAAATTCATTCAAAATTTCTCTGCTAAAACTGTTATGTTAAGAGAATTGTTGAAGAAAGAGAAAAAATTTGAATGGGAAAAAAACTGTCAAGAAGAATTCATGAGCTTGAAAAATGAAATTATTTCAGCGGGTGTTCTTGCACCTTTTAATCCTACACAGGAATGTATTATTACAGTTGACACCAGTAATGACGGGTTAGGTGCCACAATTGCACAGATGAAGGGGAAAATTGAAATGACTATTGGTTTTGCTTCTAGGTCTTTGAGGTCTAATGAAAAAGTTTTCTCTGTCATTGAAAAAGAACTTTTGGGCTGTTGTTGGGCAGTCGAAAGATTTAAATGTTTTATTTGGGGAAGAAAATTTGTCCTCAAGACTGACCATAAACCTTTAGTCAGTATTTTGAGTGGTTCTACTATTAGAGATCACACACCAAGAATAGCTAGATTAAGTTCTAAACTCTTACACTATAACTTCATTGTTGAATACATCCCAGGTGGTAAGAACATACGGGCGGATTATTTATCTCGTTCACCTTTAAGTTTTACTGATTATCCAGAAAATAACGATGAAAATGATGAGGAGTGTTTAATTGCTAGTGTCGATGTTTGTCACAACACTACTTTTACAGAACAAGAGTGGAATTCGGAATCTTTAAAAGATATTGAGTTGGAAAGTGTAAGGAAGTATGTAATGAGTGGCTGGCCTAAAGAAAAGGTTTTACCTCAGGATTTACAACCTTATTTTAAAATATCTGAGTGAACTGTCAATTGAAGAAAATGGAATGTTGGTACGGGGAGACAAATTTATTCCACCTGTCTCTTTGAGAGACAGGATCATTATGTATGGGCATGAAGGACACTTAGGTCAGACCATAACCAAAAGAAAAATCAGAGACAGTTATTGGTGGCCAGTGATGGATTCTGCTATTATCGCTAGTGTTCGGGCATGTGTTATTTGTGCCACTAGTGACAAAGGTCTCAAAACTGAAGCGGTTCCTCTTCAGCCTGTGAAATTACCAGAATTTGTGTGGTCTAAGCTTGCCATAGATTTCATTGGTCCTTTTGGTGTTCTTCCACGAAAGCTTAAATTTGCTATTGTAGTTGTTGAATATTATAGTAAATGGTGGGAAGTAAAATTTGTTGAAGAGCCAAACACAGCTGGTGTTATCAAATTTTTAAAAAATTTGTTTTTGAGAGAAGGTTTTCCAAAAGAAATTGTATCAGACAATGGTGTCCAATTTATTTCGAAAGAAATGAAAAGTTTTCTCGACACCAATGCAATTAAACACAAATGTGTTGCTTTATATCATCCTCAAGCAAACGGTCTTGTAGAAAAAATGAACCGCACACTGGTAGAGTGTATACAGTGGGCTATTCAAAACAAGATTGATGTGTGCAAAGCTGTTGAAGAAATGTTGTGGTCACATAGGTCATGTCCAAATGCTGTTTCTGGTCTCTCGCCATTTGAGATTCTGCGGGGACACCCTCCTGCTTCCAGGTTGTGTCCTGCATGGTTACGAGAGTGTCAGAACAAAAGTGATCATATGATAAATGTAGACAAAGTTGTGAGACCTAATGTAAAAAAAATTCAGGCTAAAATGAAAAGTCATTATGACACTCTGCATAGAGTAAAATCTACAGAAAGAGACCTGTGTGTGGGAGATTGGGTTTGTGTCAAAGATCCCAATCACGTCCCTAAAGGAATGTCGAAATTTAAACCTCCTGTCAGAATTAAAGTTGTGACCAGGAATGCAGTGAGAACTAGCAGGAATGAATGGTGGAATAAAGGAAGAGTTGTGAAGGTCCATCCTCATGATGTTCCTCCTCGCGATCTTTCTGTTCCATTTAATTCGTCTTTGCATCCTCGTACTGTTCCTTCTTCATCTTCTTTTTCTGAGTCGAGGCGTTCTTCTCATCCTGTGTCCGAACGAAGGAGTAGTAGACGGAACATTGTTAAACCATTGAGGTTTCGTGATTGAAATCCTTTTATATTTACGGACTTAATTGTTACGCACATAATTGCTTTTGCATTTATTTATTCGCTATATTTATGTAACATTTTCTTTTGCTTTTTGTCTTGTTTTCATTTATTATAAAGGAAGGGAGATATTGTGGTGATCTCATGTTTACTACATTCCAGCATTACATCACTGGAATGTAGAATGTCCAATGTTGGTTTGTAGTGTAGAGATTCCTTGTGAGTCAGTTACTTGGAGACTGCTGAGGCTTTGCCTCCTAAATATTTCTGAAAATCTCCACAAACCCATCATCTCTTGCAACCCTCTTGACTGCACATCTCCCTTCCGAATTAACCAACGCTATGTCCATCACGTTCCTTGCAACTTATGGTCAGCTGCTCTCTCCTCCTGGTAAACCTTTACCTACTATTCTGTCTGCACACCATTCATGCACTCTGTGTGTGTGGCCCATCAAACCCTCAGATCATCAACCTTCTTGTACTCTATTCTAGAGCTCTGTTCTGTCTCACATCTGTCTTCAACGACTCACTAATATGTAAACTACACTCTCTATTTAAAATACAACATATTCCTACCATTCTAAAGAATAAACAAGCACTGACCTCTCAATCTCGTAAAATTGCTGTCCTATTTCTCAAATTCCCTTTTTAACTCAAAACACTTGAAGGACTGCCTTCAACAGATTTATCCTCTTCCACTCCATTCACAATGCTCCCAATACTGTCCAATCTGGCTTCCAAGCACATAACTCAACTGAAACTTAACTCACCTGTGTTTCCAACTTCATCAACTCTGCCCATCATAATCACCCACTGTTAGAATTGGCATCTTTTGGCGTGTTTCCCCTGAGTTTTTGCTTTCTGACCTCCCGGTTTTGACTCTGTTTTTGCTAGCGTAGTGTTTCTGCGCACTTTTCTCACTGCTGATCAGTGGTAAAGTGCAAGTGCTCCTGTGGTAAATTGTGTTATGGATTGGTGTTTCCATGATTGGATATTTGATTTACTTGTTAGTCCCTAGTAAAGTGCACTGAGTGTGCCAGGGCCTGTGAATCAAATGCTACTAGCGGGCCTGCAGCACTGATTGTGCCACCCACGTGAGTAGCCCTGAAAAGGTAACTCAGACCCGCCATTGCGGAGTCTGCGCGCAGTTTGTAACTGCCATGTCGACTTGGCCAGTGCACACACTTGCCAGTCCCTCACCTTTCCTTTTCTTACATGTCAGCCACCCCTAAGGTAGGCCCAAGGTACCCCTGTGGGCCGGGTGCAGTATATGTGAAAGGTAGGACATGCCCTGGTGTGTGTGGCATGTCCTGATAGTGAATTACGGCCAATTTCGTTTTTCGCTATTGCAAGGATACCTGTTCCCCATAGGACAGAATAGGGAGTTTGTTTATAACATCTTATAAACATAACTGGCCCGGTGAATTAGGTAGGAAAATAAAGTTTAGTATTCCTGAACTCAGAATCTAAAGATGCACCTTTTAGTGAAGGTGATTTTTACATTCTGTGTTTGAAAATACCACTTTCAGAAAGTAGATATTTTCTTGCTCAGTCATCCCGTGTGCCTCTGCTGGAATGTGGATTGCCTGTCAGGGTTTTGGATGACAGAAGGCTGGGGAGCAGCAGTGGCTCCAGATAGTCTAGGTGGGTCAGAAAAGGGCTGAAAAAACCTGGGCTGCAATTGGGGAAGGGGGAGGAGATTTCCTTGCACCTCAAAGGGCCTGGCCTGCCTCTGACCATGCCGTCTCCACCTCCTGCCAGGATGTCACACCAGAGAAGGCAGAACTGGTTCTGGCTGGGCACAGACACTCTCTGCCTAAGAGATCAAAGGATTTTGGGATATAAATATTGGGGCCCAGACCCCTGACTTTTAGAACTCTTTTGGACCAAGAAGACTGCCAAGAAGAAGAGCTGGAGAAGCTGTGAGGAGGAACTACCACTTTGCTGTGTGCTTTGCTGTGTTGGCATGAAGTGGCTGCTTCTGTCTTGGGCAGTGAAAGGACTGGACTGAACTTTCTGCAATCTACTTTTGTGAGTTTCTCCAAGGGCTTGAGATAGAGCTTGCCCCCTGTTCAAGAAGTCTCAGGAACAGCAAAGACTTCAAGTTCTTCTGCCCTCAGCACTGGGGACTGTGTGTTTTGTGCTGCAACAGAAGAAAAAGAAACCAGACGCCGTCTACAACGCCGCTGCCAACTCCGTGTCCTGAAGGCACCACAGAGGGCACCGCCGCAACGCCGCACCGCGACCCTGGTCTCACCGACGACGCCTGCTGACGCCGCCACCAAGCCGCTGCTCGCACTGCGACCTGTGGGCACCGCACTCCGCACCGCCTCGCTTCACGACGACGCCTTGGTATCCCCGACGACGCCGCTCCATGCGGAAATCTACACCGCTGCTTGCACCGTGGTTCGAGGGCACCACTCGTAAAGTTACACGACACACCGCCCTCATCCCGCACCGCAGCCTTGGCCTACCGACGCCGGCGCCATCGACTCCAGTTCGTCAGCCGACGACAGCGCTTCAGCAACGACGACGCCGCTGCTTGCACCGCGACCTGCCAGCACCGCGACGAGCACCGCATTCACTTTGCACCACGACCCTGGTCTCACCGACGATGCCATCTGATGCCGCCACCGAGCCGCTGCTCACACCGTGACCTGAGGGCACCGCACGCCGCACTGCTGCACTTCGCACCACAGCACCCGACGCCTTTTGACGCCAGCGCTCCTGACTTCAACAGAGAGTTCGATCTGCAACGCGTGTGACTTCGAGGGCCCCAACGACTCCTGCACCGACCTCCGGAACCGATGCCTGCGGACGCCGTGCTTTCGGAAGCTCAACGAGAGGTCGCCGACGCCCTGCATTTCTAAAAGGTACCATTTGCGGGTCTTCCCGACACCGTAGCTGGCCTGCGACGTCGCGGTCATCCAGAACTGTTTGGATTTGTTTGTTCACGACGCCGTGATAGCCCCGGACGGAGCTATTGACATCAAGGAACTGTTTTTCAAGCATATTTTGATAACTGAAGATTTTTAAGTACTGTATTGTGGATTTTTATCGTTTTTGGTCTTGTCTTAAGTATATAAAAATATTGGATATTTTTCTAAACTGGTGTGGTGTCCTTTTGTAGTGCTTACACTGTATTACTGTTGGTTATGTGCAAATGCTTTACACACTGCCTCTAAGATAAGCCTGACTGCTCATGTCAAGCTACCAAGGGGGTGAGCAGGGGTTATTTTAGGAGTGTAACTCCCTTATCCTGACTAGAGTGGTGGTTTCTGCCTGGCTTTGGCACATGCCCTAGCCTACCAAAAATCCAATTTCTAACACCCACCCGTACACTCATCATCCTAGGTATATCTGCTGTGTCTATGGTGTCAAACACAACATTTTGGCTGTGTGACCCCAAAGGCTTTGTCTTCTCTCTATATGCACCACATCCTGCCGCAACATTCTCTCCTTTGATTCCCATACCTGTTATGTGATTTTAACATCTTTCTCTCCTGACTCATATCTTAGCTTTCCAAATGCTTATTGTTCTGACGACTAAGGATGTTCATTTGGTCACTCACCCAGACCTCTCTCCGGCATCTATTGTCCCATATCTATACCCAACACCATTGACTTTACTCACTACACACTGTCCCCATCTTCTCGTCAAGAACCCTTGATGTGCTGTTTAGTCCTCGTGTGAGTGCTCTGCTGGGCTATTGCTTGTAAGTTATTTAACATATATATTATATATGTATTCATATATATTGCCACAGGAGAGCCAAGGCTGAGTGGTAAAGCAAGAGAGACCTTGTATTACCTATAATTGGTGGTTCTCTGATGAAGAGAGGGGATGCTTGAGTGTAGCAGTGAGGATTAATGGTTCTGCATGTTTAAAAGGCAGGGTATAGTGTTATCAGACCTTTGCTAAAGACTGGAATAACAACATTTTCAATATAGATTTTATGTCAGTGTCCATTAGTAAATTGATTACTCTAGAAAATGTAGGCATTTCAGGACATTGGTGCCAAAGTGATGAGAAATCAGTGCATCTTTTGGTTAAAAGGGCTTGCACTCCAGAGCTTACCTCTTTGCTGAGCCCGCCTCTCTTAATGGCTCCAGGACTAAAACAGGGTGGGAGGCTTTTATGGGCTACTAATTTTCCAGAAAGGCACAGACCTTGTTTTCTGTATCATAGTGTTTTTATTATTTCAATAATCTTACGCAATTTTTAATCTGACTACAAACAACTTTAGGTGTCTGGTGAATCTCATGTCATCAGTTCTTCAAAAAGTATAACAAAAAGTAACAAGAGGAAGTGAGCTTTCAGTCAGCCCCTTCTTTCACAGATGTTCACATGCTTTTGATGGTTTGCCAATGCTTGGATGGGCTGAGCATCACAGGCATAGAATGGCACTTTGTTCATGGTTACCGTGTCTCTTTTGTGTTTCCATTGGGTATTTGCTGATGGAGCTCCAAATAGGGCTCTAGTAGGCCTTTGTTAGACTATAAAGCCAGTGTGTACCTTTTTGATGTATGTTAAATGCTGGTTTGTGGCTTCTTTGTTTAGAGCATGCCTGGTATTTGGATTCTTTAATTTGTGATAAAGACAAAGTGCTTCCCATTAATCACCCTGGCAAATTCATTTGTTTTACTTTGCTGTCATGATTAAGTGGTTGGATTTACAGATTTATTTTGTTTACAAAATAAAGAAGTGCATGCAAATAGGCATGAAGCCGGAAGGAAAATACTGGCCGTATGTCAAAAGTATCTACTGTATGCAATTTATGTTCTCCTCTTACAACACAAAGGTTATCTTCTGCTTCCAGGTCATGACATTCTTTTTCACAGTCTGACCAGGAAAGGGGCCCACTCCCCTGATCCCAACTTTTATATTGCTGTGTGTTCCAAATATTTGTAGCCCAAGATGTGGCTGCTTTATAACAGCTGGGTGCAACACACCCAAAATCACCCAACTATTACAAACATGTTCCCTGACAAAATTCACACCTATTGGTTTTTCCAACGCCTGTTGTAGACTGCTTTCCCTTTAATTCCTTTGATGGCATCATGTGATATCTATTGCTATGATGTCATTTGAGTGAAAAGTGCTATGGCATCACTTTCTTTCCTACCACTAGGACTACAGGACATGTGATGTCACTTCTTGTGTACCATTTTGGAGTCTTAAAAAAGCCTTCTTTGGATCCAGCTATACTGAGCAACTACAGACCTATTTCTCTCTTGCCTTACCCGGTCAAAATACTGGAACGTAATGTCAGTAAGGCATTAGCCCAATATTTGGAAAACAATAACTGTCTGGAGGAGAGCAATTTGGGTTTAGGCCCGGGCACAGGACCGAATCGGCTGTGATTACAGCCATGGATGAGTTAAGGATGCAAGTCGATGAACGGCAATCAGCGGTGCTGATTCTAATTAACCTCTCTGCCGCATTTGATATGGTCTGTCACACCACAATCCTATCTCGGCTAGAGACCATTGGGATAGGGGGAACATTCTTGCAATGATTCCATTCATATCTTTTGGACAGAAGTCAAGCGGTCGCTCTCCCTCCGTTCTGCTCACAGGTCATGGCTATCAAACATGGAGTGCCACAGGGCTCTTCTATCAGCCCGATTTTGTTTAATATCTATATGGCGCCCCTGATTAGACTCATTAAGTCCTATAAGGTGACGATGGTCAATTATGCCGACGATACACAGCTTGTTTTTTCATTGGCAAGCAATCAGCAATTTTTCATGACTATATGAAGGACATCATTCAGTGACTCAGTCTAAACTCCTTAAAATGTAATGGTGACAAGAAGGAGCTGCTGTGCAGCTCAAAAAGGTCTGGTTGTACTCCCTTCCGACTTTTGGCCTAGGCCATTTGAGGGGACAGTTGTCCCCGTCAAAGTGGTCAGGAATCTGGGTGTCACGTTTGACGATAAACTCAGCCTGGAGAGTCATGTGAATACAGTTGTAGGCCCTTGTTTTGTGCTTCTGAGATCTCTGCAGAAGATCCTGCTGGGGCTTCCTCATTCCTCTAGAATTCTCGTAGTCCGTAGTTTCATTCTCAGTATTCTGGACTATTACAATGGGCTTCTGTTGGATGCACCAGAGTACCTATTACATCGTTTGTCATGGGTTTAGGTAGTAGCAGTTAAACTTGCCCTTATTAGACCTTGGAGAGTGTCTGGCACCCTGGCTCTGAAGGAGCTACATTGGCTACTGTTCAAGTAAAGAATTTGGTTTAAATCCCTTTGCATCGCATTCAAAGCCTTCAAGGGGGTGGGCCCTGCCCCTTTGCATAAGAGTCTGAAAAGATATAATCCCAACAGAGCTCTTCGATCTACATCAGCCTAACGGCTATGCGCGACCAAGTTCAGGAAATCCAGGCAAGGTGGCTGGACCTTTATGGTTAGCGCAATCAAGCTTTGGAACTCACTTCCTCTTACACTGAGATCCATGACTGACTTGGTAAAGTAAAGGAGGGCGCTTTAGACCTGGCTCTTCCCCAAGTAATTGGTTTAGTATGGCTGGCTATGATTTTTAGGTGCTCCATCACTGTTTCTTTTAGGGTTCTTTTCAGTCTTTCTGTGTCTCTCTTTTCTCTGTTATTGGCTAGCACCAGGATACTGTTTGGGTGGCAGAGCACTTTATACATTTTATAAATAAATAAGAGCAAACCCCAAACATTTTGGCGAGTTGAAGTCACTTCAGCATGGCCATTTCCTTTTGCCATTAATTTGTGTTTATGTCTATGCTTTGTGAGTCTACCTAGTGTGAATTGACTCTAGGTGAATATCAGCAACCATCAGACGAATTAGTCTGTAGTCTTTCATATTTAGAAGGCTTTAGCAAGAGGAAGGTGTGAGGAGCATTCCAATAAGGATTGGAAGTCGAAACTTGTGTTTATGGGCATGTGAACGAAGTTATCAACCTCCATAACTCACGTATCTGAGAGTGGTTGTGGAGAGAAGTCACTGACTGATGACTTTGTCACAATGTGCAGTTTTGTTACTGAAGAAGAGCCTTTAGGACCTGGGGAGAAATTTGTAGCTTCAGGCATGAGCACTGAAGTTATCTACTACACACAAGAGCAGACCAAGAATAATCTAGAACCTGGGGTAAGACATTACATGAACCACACTGTAGTTCCTGTGCACGATCATATGGAGCAATGTGTATGCAATCAATTTGAAACTAATAAAAAACAATTCATTGAGTTGATATATACGAATCGATGAATCAGGCTAAATGCAAAAATAAAGACTTAATAATTTGCACAATATATGTTAAAAAAGGGGGTAAGACGATGCACAGTGCAATGATGTGGGGCAAAAACATACTCAGTGTTCACACTCAGTGTACATTAAGTTTAGAAAACGGAACAAAATAACTGCAGAATGGCCACTCAGAAGGGAATCTTGCTTATATGGCATTGTCTGTAGACATATTTCAATTAGTAGCAAAAGTGGTGGCTCAAGGAGTTACAAGTTGATGGCGTTTTGAACCCATCAGGGTGGAGGATCATCATTATAACTTAATATAAGACATGGCCTGAGAAGTAGAAGTGGAAACTGGTGACTCTTCAAGTGAAATGAGAAACTGATGGATTCTAAGGAAGATATACTCCGAAATGTAAAAAGATTCCAAACAAGGCAACAATGGCCGAGGACTGCAGGTGAGGAATCTCTAGGGTTCTGCAGTGGCGTAGCAAGGGGGGCTGAGGAGGCCGTCCGCCTAGGGCGGCCGAGTTTTGGGGGTGGCGGCCTCCTCCCCCACTTACATGCGGCCATGCAGGGTGCCAAAAGCAGGATTTGCTTGCCTGCACACACACACACCCCTGCTCTTACGGCGGCCACGGGGTGGCAAAGGCTGGGCCCGCCACGGGCGGAAGCAGGCCTAGCTATGCCACTGGGGTTCTGTTAGTGTAATCTATATGTGTGGCTACAGGCAGAGAGCCAAATGTCGTGAATGTGTGCCAACATGAAAAATTCCAATTGGATGGATGGTGCAGCCTGATTGGCGGTGTCCCACAAATGCAGTCAAGGGAGAATCTAGCTTGCTGCTGCGAGGCGGGATGAGGGACATACATTCTGGAAGCTGGAAGTGAATTTGAATTTGACTCTCTCTAGAAGCTAGTGGAAATTTATGAGGGCTAGTAAAGGGATTTCTTTTCTGTGGCCAGTTGTTAGATCTCTGACTGTGTCACCTCCTTCTGGCTGTGGTCAAGATTGTGTTGGGTAAGCTAATGTGCAGGTCATTGACATATCTATCTTTGTATTTGCAGGTGTTGCAACGTGTAAATGCAGTGTGAAGTTCTGGCATGATATAGAAGATGATGTTTTACTTGGGAAAAATATCCTTTTAATGCAAGCCAACCTGTGTATACATATTGAGGTCATACTCCAGCGGAGCACACGTTTGTCCAACTTTGGAACAAATATTTTCAAAGAAGATGAAAGCAGGGTGGAGAATGGGCATTTCAACATATAGCAAGGTCACAAAAGTAAGAGCCCTGTTTTGCAATCATATGCATTCAATCTGCTAATTTACATCCATTTCAAGAGACACTTCATCTCTGGTGAAAAACAGTGTTTCGGGTACATTTTACGTCATCAATACACGAGTGCGATGCTCATCTGAGGCTCCTATGGAACTTCATATTTGGAAGCGTGTGTTACCATTTGGAAATTAAAGCGGTTGGGGTGTGTTTAGAGAGGACAGTGTCCACATTTGTTCATTGGTTTCTATTGAACAGGAATTAATCTGGACAGTGACATCAAAGTCCGGCGATGCAGTAGGTCCAATAAATTATCTTGCATTACTGTTAAACACAACAGGCAATTAAAGGGGTCTGAGTAAGATTTAGGATCCCTCTCCTGCCTCGGTAATAAACAAACAAATCTCTTGGTCACTTTGATAAGTTGTAAAGGCTGCAGTATGGTAGCAATTGACTAGAAACATTTTCTTGTAGATTTCTTGAAGGCCTTGGGGATGAGGCCTACATGAAGATAAGACTAGTTCTTGAAAGATGCAAGTGGGATTGCAAGGATGGCTTTGCAAAATCTGGCCGGAGTCACTGGGATGGTACCAGCAAAGAACATGGAAGGGCAGTGTTCCAGGAGGAGATGTCTGGATTGTGAGTTTAAATGAGCCGAATCTTGAGTCTGTTGGGGGGATGAGGACCAGAAAAAGGCTCTCTGATTTTGGGGTCTGGGTGTGTTCCAGGATAAGCACTCTCAAACTTTCATCGTCCAGAAATAAAATTAGGACAATATGGTAATTGCATAGGAATTTTAACTAGGTCTGTGATGTATTTTGCTGTCAGAAGATTGTAATCTCTTCTTTTTGTCTGGTAAATGACTTTGAAAGCCCTTCTTTAAAATTGGTATGAATTGTAAAAATATTAGGTTTCCCAATTATGTGTATTTTTCAAGCTGAATTTTGCTTTATATTTAGGGAATATAGTGTAAAATTAGCAAACTACTAAACAAAGCCAGATAGGTCCTCATAAAGTCATCTGTTTTGATTGACTAAAAATGCAGGGAGACCAAATGTTTTCCTTATTTTGCACCTCCAATCATAGGGAATGGGTGAGACACTTCCCTTTCCTGGATGTGATGTTGGCATTTTGAAACAAGATAGATGGTTGAGCAGACAGGCAAGAGAGCACATGTTCTGTCCATACCGTCACTTGTTCTCCATTCGATGTCGCAACAGATTAAGTCGCTCTGCGATGATATGCTGCCGCCATCATTCGTCTTTCTGAGATATTGCTGGAGGCGACGACAATCCTCGGCTTGTCTCACAAGCGAAGGAATTTGGCGACTGACGGGTTAAATTGTATAGGCTGCCTTTGTTGATCCATCCCAGTCTGGGAAATGATGATAGTAATAGCATTAATAATACAAAATAGAGTGTGGAGGGGGGGGTCATCGGAATTCTGTGTTGCACTATTTAGCGTCACTGCTGGGGGTCAGACTGAGTAGCATGGTCACATTTTAGAGGTCCTCTATTGTCCCACACGCGGAAACACTCACTTGCATGCAACAACAGACCTGAGAAGGGTAAGCTATTCTTGCCCCCCCCCCCTCCGCACACCTCCTCCACCCCACCACCACTTGCCAGTCGCTTGAAGCCAGACATCCTAGGGCGGTGTAACAAGCAATTCATGTCAGCTCACGGTAAAGATTATTGGTGTTTCCACAAGGGAAATATTTGCAGCCTGTCGTCTCCTTTCGTCTATTTATAGAGGCCGCAGCGCGCAGTCAGGTAGACTGCCATGAAATAATCCCGCTCCCTCACAGATCCTACCACTTGCTTAGTTATACTTTAAATTCTTGCCGCACCGTTGGCTACTGGGTGGGCGCAGCCGAACTTACCTCATCGTCCCTGCGGAAGCCCTAAATGTGGAGTCAAGGTTTTGACGCTGAAGACCTGAAACATGTAAGTACCTAGGAGGGTATCCTCCCAATTAGCCCTCCACTGCGTTATCTCAGAAAACTCGAAAAGGAAATGGAAGCCCGTGCGAGCATCCTGTCATCCCTCCTCGGTTTTATAGTAGTTAATCAGCAACTTCTGCATTACAAATGCAAAGCTCAGACCTGCGAGGAGGAATTTCACACCCACCTTCTCCCCAATTTATTGTTTATTATAATCATTTTACTGGAGAAAATGGCTAATTTGCTCTTTTCGGCAGGAATATTTCAAGCCCGATTATCATAATATCGCAGCTGAGGAAATGGTCGAAAGTGGCACATTGACCTTGAATGTGTTCTCCGTTTAGTGAGCGGTGCTTAACATTCAGGAAACAATAGAACTGCAACTGGTTTATTAATGTGTAATCTCAAAATGTTAACTCTTGCTGTGTAAATACTGGCCGGGAGGACTGTGGAAAGTCTGCTTTCTTGTTGGTGAAGTGTGCGTAGTCTTTTATCAGTGCAAACATGTCTAAGATTGCTTTGATTTCTGTGGGGAATAGCCCGTGACGAGAGTGGCTTTTCCCTTTGGTTATGGACCCGTTTGTGATTTAATTTCTACTGACGCCACCGGTCATAGTGTTAGTTTCACAAAATGGAAGTGAAATAATCCTGCATTAATTAGAGAAAGTGGCAGAATCCCCCAATTCTGTTGGTCCCTGGGTGGGGAGACAGCGCCTGCTCTGCTCCGTCTGCTAAGAAATGTGTAGGGGGGGGGGGGAGGGGGACATAACAAGCACTCGTGGTGACTCTGTTTATCACTTGTAAGAGGTACTTTGTTTTAGGTTTTGGTACAAGCAGAGAGGTTTGTCAACTTCACTAGAACCTCGAGATGGCAAAATATAGGACCAATCGCAAATGAAACTTGCTATGTATGTTTTTTATAACACATATTCGCTTTGGGCTTTAAAATGTGTTTTTTCAAATAGGGAAATGTTTATTGAAAATAGTGAGTGAAATAACAAGCCTGCAGTAAAAAAAAGATCAATTCTTAATGATGTAATTAAGAATGCATCATTTTACCAATAGAAAACCAGGGCAGATTGTTGAACGAATTCTTTTGGAGGTGCAGCTAACAATGGGCCCTGATTGGAAGTAGAATGCTCAGGCTTTCTTTATCTTTTATGAATAGATTCTTAACAATACAGTGCAGTACAACAGAATCAGGGTCAGTGGAATTATGTGCTTCTGTTGCTGTGTCATTTGCTGTACTATTATTGATTTACCACACAATTTAATGCATATTTTCAGTAGTAGTAACTGTCAGATTTTAGCAAGTTTTTTCTAACTTAATTGGATCAAAATAATTCTACAAGAGATAGTGCCACTTAATGTCACATAATTTGCCTGTTCTCACCATATAATTTAGTCAGCCCTGCCACATGATCGGATCTTCCATTGCCACATAATTCTAGTGGCCATGACAAAAATAAAGTTCTATATATATATATGTGTATGTGTGTCATGGGTGCAAGCAGCCCTTATATAATTTTACCAAACGCAAACAAATGCATGCAGTCCGTGGTGAAAGCAGTGTTCATTTCACATATTCTAAAAGGCGCTGACTAGTTTTATCTCGACACCGAACCTCAAAGGGTATCTTACACGTGTGTGTGTGTGTGTGTGTGTGTGCCCGTGCATGTGTGCCTGCGTGTGTGTGTATATATATATACACAGTTATTCACCATCCTAAGATATTTTTAAAAAACATCATGGTTTTTGAAGCTAAGCATAATATGTAAAAGGCAATACTGTTACCCAATTTACTGGTCTATGATTTATCAACCTTGATAGGATGAAACCCTGCGGTTGCTTCACAGCAATTTGAACATTAAATTGTAAGTCACACACAGATTGCAGCACCAAGCACTTAACTGACTGAGTCATCTTGCTGGCTCAGTGGATCACACCCCAGTGTACCGATCCTGTATCTGTCCTGCTCAAGGGAACCACTGGTAGTGTTGTCTGTGTACTGATACACTGTTCTGTTACTTTGTAGCATGCTGTCTAAGAAGTCATGCTTGAATCATATCCACACATACATGGATTGCTGCTTTCTTTATGCTGCACCTTGCATTGCAGTTCACATAGATAACATTTAAACAGACATGGTGAGTGTTGGACAGGCCTTTCCGGCAGTACGGCAGCCTGGCACCTCCAGATTGGCCAGGCTGAAATAGCCTGTGTGTGGGCCGTGTTTTTGGTCCTGTAGGCAGTATTG
This sequence comes from Calotriton arnoldi, assembly GCA_963921515.1. Taxonomy (NCBI): domain Eukaryota; kingdom Metazoa; phylum Chordata; class Amphibia; order Caudata; family Salamandridae; genus Calotriton; species Calotriton arnoldi. Next base: position 826,803 of record CAWUFW010004098.1, read on the forward strand.
GGACGAAACAAAAATAGCCCACACACTGACCCTTTCAAGCTGGCCTATATGGCAGTGTCAGGCGGCTCAAAGGGCTAATCCAACTCTGGTCATCAAGTACCGCTTGAATAACCTGGAAATATGCACAGCGTACACATTGCACCACTTATGTCATACAGCACTGGGCATCTTGGAACCTGCATAGCGTTTGCTTTCAATCATTCTAGACTATACAAGTGCTAGTTAAGGGACAGCATTTCAACCATGTTGGACTTTACCTTTCAATAGATCTCAATGTGTATGTGTGTGTGTGTGTGTGTGTGTGTGTGTGTGTGTGTATATATATATATATATATATATATATATATATATATATACATACATACATACATACATACATATACATACATACATACATATATATATATATATATATATATATATATATATATATAGAGAGAGAGAGAGAGAGATAGAGAGAGAGTTGTCATCATAAATAGAACACTTGAGTTCCTTTCAATCATATTAGTCTATTAAAGGGTTCAAGTTCATTGTCATAACAGAAAGTGCTGTTTTGTGCTATAAACTGCAAACAGATCATTAGAGATAAAGCACAAAGTACTCGTTAGACCCATTTTAACTACAATATGTGGTTTATTACACAATACTGATTATTTAGAATTTGACTGTTTACGTAGGCACTCCCAATTTTTGGACCAGGAGAAAAGGATAAAGTTGTCGAGGATCACACAGTCTGCTCAAGTGGGACAGGCAGAATAAGAAGTCCTGTCTTCGGATATGAGAGTCAGAAACTTAACAGCTATGGCACGTACCATATTACTTTTAATATAGTTGAGAATATATAGCAATATATCATAGCTCACGTCAGTCTACACTAGGCTGCTAGTTTAGCTTATGCCAGACAATGCATGAATTGCAAAGTATGTCATTTCAGATTATACAAGCCATACAGCTTACATCATACCCAAGAAGATAGGATATAGACCTTACATCGAGTATTTCTATATATGGCACACAGAATAGAATTTATACATGGTTTTTTAATTTATTTATTTTATGCGTATTTTTATAGCGCAAACTTTAACCGTAGATGTCAGAGCACTTTACAATCGAACCAGTTACATTACATAAGGACTTCAGAGTACATGAGTTACATAAAAGATACAAACAGATAAACTCTAAATTCACATAAGAATGGTAATAAGTACATATGTCTACTACAGATACTAGCGGTTAGAGTTACATATATACAAGTTGCAAATTCGCTCAAGATGACATTTTAAGAAGAGTTGAAGCGATGGACAAATATATATTACATATTTACCCAGCATGATCTTAAAGTGATATATATGACATAAGTTTAGTTGTTATTATCCACGTGATACTGCATAGGTCAGACTGGCGTGCACTGTAACAGACTACATGACACGGTGCAGAGATGACTTACAATGATGCATATTGCTTAGCTTTGCTTAAATAATAGGTGGGGTACAGCACAGAAGAACAATTTTCTGCCACGGCAACAGGAAATGTTTCGGGCTTTGTTGTGGGGGCTGGTAATTGCATTTTTTTTTAAATAATAGCCCCTATGTTGACATTGAGAATAATTCATAGCGTGTTAAGGTATAAAAATCAAACGTGTGGTAATTCTGCTGCGAGTAGAAAGTAAGGGTGAAAACTAGGAGGAGGATGTCCCAGCCTGTAAAAGGTCTCCCTTGTCAGGAGTGCGCCCTTAAATTGTGATAGAATCCATCATGATATGGGCTGCGGGGGCCTTTGTTACGCCACTGTGATATATTAACCCACAGTGTGCAAGGCAAGTTCAGCAGCACTTGCAACTACGAGTGTTAAAGCTGGGTTAGAGGGCAGATGTCTGCTCAGCTGACTCTGACATACCTGTGCAGTGCACGTGTCCGAGTGGAAGGGCGTCTGCTCAGCTGACTCTGAAATACCTGTGCAGTGCACGTGTCCGAGTGTTAAGGCAGGGTTAGAGGGAAGAAGTCTGCTCAGCTGACTCTGAAATAACGGTGCAGTGCACGTGTCCGAGTGGAAGGGTGTCTGCTCAGCTGACTCTGAAATACCTGTGCAGTGCACGTGTCCGAGTGTTAAGGCAGGGTTAGAGGGAAGATGTCTGCTCAGCTGACTCTGAAATACCTGTGCAGTGCACGTGTCCGAGTGTTAAGAAGGCGCTAGAGAGAGGATGTCTGCTGAGCTCACACTGAAATACCTGCGCAGTGCACGTGTCCGAGTGTTAAGGCAGGGTTAGAGGGAAGAAGTCTGCTCAGCTGACTCTGAAATAACGGTGCAGTGCACGTGTCCGAGTGGAAGGGTGTCTGCTCAGCTGACTCTGAAATACCTGTGCAGTGCACGTGTCCGAGTGTTAAGGCAGGGTTAGAGGGAAGATGTCTGCTCAGCTGACTCTGAAATACCTGTGCAGTGCACGTGTCCGAGTGTTAAGAAGGCGCTAGAGAGAGGATGTCTGCTGAGCTCACACTGAAATACCTGCGCAGTGCACGTGTCCGAGTGTTAAGGCGCTAGAGAGAGCATGTCTGTTCAGCTGACACTGAAATACCTGCGCAGTGCACGTGTCCGAGTGTTAAGAAGGCGCTAGAGAGAGGATGTCTGTTCAGCTGACACTGAAATACCTGCGCAGTGCACGTGTCCGAGTGTTAAGGCGCTAGAGAGAGCATGTCTGTTCAGCTGACACTGAAATACCTGCGCAGTGCACGTGTCCGAGTGTTAAGAAGGCGCTAGAGAGAGGATGTCTGTTCAGCTGACACTGAAATACCTGCGCAGTGCACGTGTCCGAGTGTTAAGAAGGCGCTAGAGAGAGGATGTCTGTTCAGCTGACACTGAAATACCTGCGCAGTGCACGTGTCCGAGTGTTAAGGCAGGGTTAGAGGGAAGATGTCTGCTCAGCTGACTGAAATACCTGTGCAGTGCACGTCTCCGAGTGTTAAGGCTGGGTTAGAGGGAAGAAGTCTGCTCAGCTTACTCTCTGAAATAACTGTGCAGTACCCGTGTCCGAGTGTTAAGGATGTCTGCTCATCTCACTCTATCAAATACCTGTGCAGTGCACGTGTCCGAGTGGTAAGGAAGGGTTAGAGGGAAAATGTCTGCTCAGCTGACTCTTTCAAATTCCATGAGCAGTGCACATTTACGAGTGTTAAGCAAGGGTTAGAGGGAAGATGTCTGCCCAGCTGCCTCTGAAATACCTGTGCAGTGCACGTGTCCGAGTGTTAAGAAGGCGCTAGAGAGAGGATGTCTGCTCAGCTGACTCTGAAATACCTGTGCAGAGCACGTGTCTGCTGCTTTGCAACTGATAATGATGCCTCTGTTCAGTAATGACATAAAAAGTGGAGTTATTCTAGTGAGTTCAAATTCCACAACAACATTTTTTTTCATGATGGCTTATTTGGTGAAGTTGCCTTCAGTGGAGATCTCGGACAACCTGATTGTCACAGGTTATCAGTCCTGCGGGGGAGTCCCAGACAGTCACTCTTGACAGGTCAATAGATTGAGTACTATGAAGTTGGGTAAAAGTATACACTCTTCTAAAAGGTACAGTGAACATTCCATATGGTGGCAGCAAATGCAATAGAGAACACGTCATTAGTGTGACTGTGTCACTTGTGAAGCCGAGATAGTACAACTTTGAGCAATGTCTTGCTAAAATGTATTTCTAGCACTAATGCTAGTGCTGAGTGGGTGCATTTTTAAGGCTATGGACAAGGAAAGTCAGAATGTATGCATTTTAGAACTACTTTGTTTAATGCTATTTGGGCTGTTCTTGATTGGTATGGCTTTACTTTGAATCACGAGCTATGCTGTCTTCAAGGTGCCTACCGCATGTACCTTCTTGTAGTCACATATAGGCTGTGGTAATGACACACTATACTCTCCAACACTGCGGCAGATAGTGGTCACGCTCTTGTGTCGCTTTCTTCGAATCTATTGCCAAATAGAGCTTGACCGACACTATGTAGTATATCATTTATTACATAGCTATATCTTTCTCCCTCAGTGCCTTGATGACTCTTTTACCCACTTGCAGTGCTTTACTCTTTAGTTCATTCTGTTCTGAAGCGCTAGACATGCCTGTATACCCAGTCCTGGGGCACTGATACACATCAGAGGCTCAGAGCTCTATGCACTCCTCTGATGGCGGTGGCCTTTCTGGTTCCCAAGGGATAAAGTTCCACTGTGTCTTCTTCTCTGTGCGCATTGCTACCCTACCACATGACAACATAGTCAGAGAAGACAAGCTCCAGGTTGAATGAACGATGGGAAGTGGTCGAGGTTCATTTGGGTAGGCATGTGAGTGGGGCAGGTGAAGGAGTGCTGGGGGAGTAGGTTGTTTGTCACTGGTCATCTAGGAAAGGGCCAAGGGTTCCTCTTCAGGAGCATGACAAACTGATGTTCAAAAAGCTCTGGAGTTAAAATAGTTTTCTTTTGCAAAAGTGCCATTTTGTATGTGTCAGGAAAGCAACATTACAATAATAATAATCGTACTATAGTTTTTGCTGTTGACTGCACTGAGAAAATATAATTCAGGAACATTTGAAACCTGCTTTGTGGTGATGCGTGCATGACAGAAAATGGTTAGAAAAAAATATTATCTGACATAAATATTGTTTCCTAAATATAAAGATATGTAGGACACTCTATTTTTGTCACACAATAGTAGTGTTATTCTGAGATCATACCGTGATGGTTTATGTATTCATACATAGTTGTATATTGGAACAATGTATGTATACATAGGGGAAAATCAAAGCATTTTGACACAAAACAGATCAGGTAGGATCACAGACAGAGTAAGGCTGATATCAAAACCTAGGATGGAGACAGAGTACAATATCAAACAAGATCACAGACCGGGCAGACGTAATACACAAACATGCGGAATGGAAGCATTGTTTCTGGAAGACAAAATTGAGCAAGATCGCAGATTGACCGAAGATGATTCCCAAACATGTTGAAGGAAAGGGATGTCATCTCTGGAGACAACATTTGACATTACATGCAGAGGAGAGGTGGTACCCAAACATGCAGAACCAAAGAGACATCATCTTTGGAGCATAACTTAACAGGATCATGGAGGGAGCAGAAGTGAAACAGAGCACCGGGCGGATCGGTGGGTATTTGTTTCCCAGAAAGAGATTGCGTCAGAGACGATGTGACACCCAAACATGTGTGGAACGGAAGGGACATCATTCTCAAAAGACAACAAATATTGAAATCACGGACAGAGATGGGGTAACAACAAACACAGGGTGGAATAGAAAGTACGTCGTCCACCAAATGCAATAACAGGCAAGACCCTGCACAGAACAATGGTGATACCAAGCCATTGGGTGGAATGGTGGGTACACTTTCCAAAAATAAAACATAAAACAAGATGACCAAGATCAAGCAAAACATTATGTTGAATAGGTGTTCCGTGGTCCCAGAATACAGAATTAAATATGTTCGGAGATAGATCATGGGTGACAAGAAAACGTAATCTGCATCTGAGGGTGAGTTGTTCCAAGAGTGCAATATTAAATAAGACCACGGACGGGGCAAGAGTGATGCAAAATGTGTGGTGGAACAGTACGTACTTTATCCCGAGAATCCAACATTCAAATTGATTGTGGATAGAGCAGGAGTGATAAAGAATCTACAGTGAAATAGATGTCCCTTGTCCCTAGAATGCAACCTCAAGCAAGGTAATGAACGACCACGGTGGTAATAAGGTAAATGGTACGCCACACCTAAAATACAGCAGATCTCGCGTAGAGCAGGCGTGATATGAGAACAGCTAGTTCACAGTAGGTACATCATCCCCTAGGGCGGTGGAATGGATACAGCTGTAACCTATTGTTTGGCCAAATTAATTTCCAAATGGCTTTTTCAACAAAATAGCTTAGACTTAGCTGCACTTGTGCATGGGAATTGCAGAAATGCATGCTCCTGCTTACACAAAGTACGCAAGTCAATGACTGATATTCCCACAAACACCAATTTTATGGTTCATTCGCTGTGATTTTCCTTTATATTCACAAATCATGTGCTGATTGTGCTCGTAAAAGATCTGGTTGAATGTAGCCCAAAGTGGTCTTTTCACTGTCAGTGAAGACAGAAGCTGAGAAGGCGTGTTAAGGATGGTTGAATATCTGAAAGCTGCCCTGATGAGAAGGACTGATCTATGCCTCTTATTGCCTGTTGTCTATAGAATACGTGGCTGTGGCTCCCCGGCCACGCGCTCTTTTTATTCACTGCTCACTGCCACATTTGCATCTTAATTGCATGCTTCACATTTAACAGTATAGGTTGCCGCACCGCGTCTGGCAATTTTACAATCTCTTTTTAGACGGTAGCCTCTGTCAGACTTGTCAGCTGATTGCAGACCATCTCCCAGTCAGAGGCTCCCTGCAGGCCCAGGGCTTGTCTGGGTGGCCACAACTTCACACCCACACACACACACGTGCGCACACGCAAACACAGACAGACCTTAGAACACTTGACTCTGTAGAGAGCGGGCACTTAAGGTCCAGTTAGAAGAAGGATCTGGTTTGGAGAGGGCTATTTCACAGCACTTGTTTTCGTATTGATTTGCATGTATCGCCGAACATGACAGCTGACACTTCTAGGCATCCTGAGACAAATACAGACTGTACATAATATTTCCAAGCATGTGGACATGACAACATAAGAAAGAGGCTTCATTAGTTAGTCTAGTGCACCTCATGTAGGAAGGCGACATCTGGCTGTCTGACTGGGTCATTATGCTCTCAGTTTGTTCAAAGGATTGGATCAATATTGAAGTTGTCAGAAGTTTCCTCAACTTGGTGATTGGTAGTGGTTCGTTTGAAGGGCTTGTTCATTGCTGTTTTGTGATGCATGAGCTCATGCTGCTAGTACCTGGAGCATCACTTCATGCACTGAAACAAAAATCACCCTGAGGTTTTCAACTTCAAATTAGACGGCGCAGGCGATACACTCTCTACTGATATGCTGTATGATGGAAGTGGTTGGTCTATTCCAGTGGTACTGTATAGTTCTAAAATATGGTTTCATGTCCTTAAATTATTATTTTAATATCACCTTTACATATCCGTTATTATTGTTTGTTTTTCCCACTTTTGGTCTGGAACACTACTTTGTGGTCACTGCTTGATTGCAGTTTTTAGACAACTCTCTACTGGAAAAAGTGTTTGGAGGTAATAGGAATTACTGTGATTAGTGATGGTGGCAGGTAATGATTATTTATAGAAACAGCTAGGTCGTAAATGCGGGACCTGATTTTAACGCTACAGATGATGGGTTATTTTCATCTGTGCCTGCAGGGTACACAAGGCATGCACGACTAGACAGAATTTCTAGACCTAATACTTTATGGTGCGCATCTCTTTATGTATAATATTGTAGCTTGTACTGTGCTTAAACCAAAGATATCTAGCCCCTTTGTTGAGAAGATGTAAATGCTCATGTGTGTGCCTGTCAGAATAAATGTTTCAAATATTGTTTGAGAAAGAAAATAACATGGACAGGATTGGTCATGGTTGCAATATGTCACATTCCAATGATCTACCGACACAGCGTTTCCTTGATCCAGTTTTGTGAATTATGTACACAGAAAGACCTCTTCCTAAGTTTCTTTGAAGTGCGGAGTCTACCCCTAGCATGGACCGACAGTCACAAGCGTCTTATTGTGGTCGAATAGAGAGAGGCTGAGGTTAGTCCGCTGTCATCTGCTCCCTCTCAACGGAAGCAGCAAGCCATTGACCTAAGTGAGGGTCTTTCTCCTCCTATCACCCCCTTAAGTGACATCTATGCATGAGCACTGCATGGGCTTTAAATGGCTTGGTCAGTTTCTAGAGAGAAAATTGCCCCGGTATTGTGTTTGTATGGACATAAACCAAGCATCGGTGCAGCGTGCATGCATAATACAACTCCAGGCTGTGACATATGACTCTACCAGCCTTCAAATAATGGAAGCTAGCTGCAAGCAGCCTCAAATATATTTAAATACATTTTGTGTGTTGCCTTCAATGATAGTTACTCAGTCCCTATGCAGTCTCCACTTTCTGAATAGAAGGAACGGAGGGTAAGGGAAACAAAGTCAGCCACTCAGTCACCAAATGTGGCCAAGTGTTAAAGATGAAGTCAGAGCCCAAGAGTCTTAATCCTACAACCAGCAGCATCCCCACTAGATCTCACAGGACTGAGGTCCCTTACAAAGCAAACTCTCACTCTCGATTTGTCACACGATTTGTACACTGAATGCCAATGAGTTGGATAATAATATTGCCCATCCAATACTACAGTGCTTAGAAGCAAGACATTATGTCTAAAATACTGTCCAAAAAGAAGAACATTAATATTGTTATTATGATTAGTATCATCATTATTTTTATTATTATTATTATTAAGACTATATTATTATTAAGAATGCCTTTGACAGATGTAAGGCACCAACTGCAAAGACGTGAGGATCTATGACAATTCTGAATACATCTGTACTGAAAGAAACCCAAAGTCACACAGCACACACAGACAGTGACAGCACACAAAGATGTCTCTACCTTAGGCTGAGTTCTTCTGAAAAGAGGGCTCAGGGGCCGCGTGTGTCCTTCCTTTCTGGGGCTCTGGCTGGGTGTGTTTACAGTGACAGACCTAGCGCGCGCGCGAGGGGGCAGCTGCCTGCGTTCCCTTTGTCCTGCAGCGCTACAGAGCATGTTTGTAGCGTTTACATCTCTCTTCCCCTGCCGTCCCCCCGCCCCCTCGGCGCTGAGCGCTCCAGCGCCTGTCCTCACTCCATACCTGCCTGCCTCGGCTCCAGCCATGCAGCCTCTCTCCTGCTCGCCCATGATTGGCCAGCCCCTGGACCAATGGGGAGGCCGGCCGGGCCGGGGGGACTGCATATGTAAAGCCCTACTTCATATTCATAAGCTCCAATCGGGGCTTTAAGTCCTTGATTAGGAGAGTGTGAGAGCTTTTGGTCCCAACTGGCCGTGCCCATAGGCTTGTCACCGGGAGGACCTGCCTGTTAATTGCAGCGCTGCTCTGAGAGGAGGCTCTGATTTATAGCCGGCGCGCAAATTATGGTGGCCGAGAACACATGGATTCGGTAGAACTTTGCCTTCCTGAGTCGTTTTCCCTGCACTACGAAGAAGAGTAGGTACCGCTGTCTCTTTTTTCACTGTTTTCTTGTGGCATGCTTCAGGTAACGCTTTGTTCGTGTGCGTGCGCTTCGGGGTGCGTGTATCCTGTGCGTGAGTTGGGGGTCAGGGTGCTGAACGCAGTGAGTGGAAACATTGTTCCGGGGGGTGTACGTACCTCTCAACCCGGGCCCCGGGAGTGCCGGGGAAACAGCTGTGTGACACCCGCTTCTTATCCAGGTGCTAAGAATAGACGCCTGGCACAAATGCCGACTGTAATGCTAAAATGTGCCTCGCACTAGGGAAAATATGTGATAACACGCTAGGGAGAGAATGCAGGGCCAGCCTGTCACACGTCCCGCGGCTCCCGGCCATGCGCGGTGCACGGGCAGCCCTCACACGTCCCACGGGTCACACGTCCCACGGCGCCCTGCCGTGCACGGGGCTGTTTGTAGGCGCACTTTAATCAGCAGCAATAATTCGCCTCCACTCGAATAATGTGAAAAGCAGCGCTCCCTCCCAGAAAGGCAGGCGCGGGCTTGGGAAACATTAACTGGCAGTCAGCTGGCCGAACTGTCAATGAGTGACCAGGGGAGGGAAGCGGCCCCCGCGCTTCCTCCGCACAAAACTGCCGCAAGAAGAGCCGAGGACGCCGCTTTGTTAAGGACTCCCTCTGATGGGACAGTGGTGGTGGGTGGGGGCAGGTTTGTGACACTTCGTGGGCACTCTGCAGAAAGTCTAGTCTAGATAAAAAGGGAACACGTTTGCTGAAGATTACTGGGGCTTCTTTGCTTCCACGCGCTGTCCAAATCAGAATGTGGTAACAAGAATTTGAGAGCTAAATACACACATTTGTTTTTCCACATAGCTCTAAATGATGTGTGTATCACCTATGTGAGCCAGGCTGCTACATGCGTCGCACAAAGAACATAACAGTCCAGCTTTGCATTTACACGGGTTAGCCTGTTGGCAGGGAGAGCGTAGGCAGGCACAGAATAAATGTTTTGCATAGGATCACACGGTTTGTTCAACCTGGGAGGCTTGAATTCGAACTAGGTTCTTTCTTTCCAGAGTTGGCAAGTGTATCCACCAGAAAATATCTCCCTGTCTTCACTTTGAGAAAGTTATGGGGGCTAAGTATTTTTTGTAATCTCTGGCGGAAGGTGCTGAGGACACTATGTTTGCAAAAATAAGAGGTGTATGGATGAGACAAGAGTGCCCATAAAGTGACGATTAACAAATTGATCCCACTCTTTCAATATAGTGCCCACATGTTGCCCGGCTTCTTTGCAGCAAAGCCAGGGATGAAAGGGGACTTGCTGTGGCAGCATACATGGTGGGGGGAGGCACGAGTTAGACTGATCAGCAGCAGAGAAAGGGACTTGCCAGTAACAAATATTTGCCACAGAAGTCTCTCCTCAGCAGCCCAAAGGGCCTGGTCGGAGTTTACCGGTTTTAAGAAGAGACGGCAACAAGATTGAAGGATGCTTTTCACCAAGATTTGCAGTTCAGGCCATGAGGGGGGTATGAGTGAAGTACACATGTATGTATGTCTGCGTGGTTCACATGATATTTTTGCAAGGCCAGCGTAATTAGGGAGTTCACTTTGTACATAAATTGATGCAAGATTTTAAAAGGCTCTTAGAGGCTTTTTTCCTACCACAGAACCGCCTTTCCAGGGCATTGAATCCACACCCTCCCTCCGCCACTGCTAATTTGAATGATTAGTTCAGATAAGCCTCTTAAAGTAGATGCATTTAAATGAAATAAGGGCACATGCCATTTTGCTTGTAGCCCAGGATTCCAGCTAATTCCTTCTGTGCCTCAGTCCGAACGACTCTTCCAAGCAGATCTTGATGTGTTGTAGTTTTTATGGATCTGTGGTTCCTGGTCTGGTGCGATGGCCGAATAATAACAGTCAAGAGATCCGCGGATCCATTTCAATGAAATGGAATAAGCCCGCAGAGTTATATCACCCACGTTGAGGCCAGTCAAATTATTAATCAGTGGCTTGCCGCCACAATATGAATATGCATGATGTATAGATTGACCAGCATAAAACACCGTCCTGGCGTTCAGACAAAGTGAGCATATTGAGCTGTTCCATCGTTCGTCCTGTATAGGGCATCGCAGAGAGGGCGACGTGCTAAAAATTGACGGGAGCAAGCTGGAGGGCCGAAGCATCTGTCCCGCCATCCCTAGGTATGCTTTGAATGTACGGCCGAGCGCGTTGAAGAATGCAATAGCTTGAAGCCTGCTCGGCCCATGCGTCCCTTGACTTCAAATGACAGTTAACAACACAACAGATGCAGCGGCGTAAAAAAAAATGGATCCGTCCACTTTGACAAATGCGTCAATCCAATCATTCAAAATGAAACACTGCGTTCATCACGTGAAAGCTCCTTCGCCCTCTGATTAAAACGTTGCGTAGGCTAAAGGATTAGTGCGCAGCCCTCATTTTCCTGACTGTTTTAACAGTTGTCCCAGCTGTCATGTCAAGGAAGGGCGCCAAAAAAAGGGAAACAGGAGCAGGCTGGGGTTTGGAAAATTTGTTTCTTAAAATTTGAACGTCTTAGAGCTTCCATGGGAAGAATGTGCAGCAGTGAAAAGCTTCTGAACTTTTTGTGACATGGTCTTCCTGGTTGGGTGTCCTTAAAACCCATGCAAAATGGCCATTTACGGAACACAAAAAAATCTACCCTCGCTGTGATTTGAGTTCCTTTGCTTTATGACAAATCATCAGCACTGAGAGAATGCAGATAAAGATTTGGAAAATACTTGGGTGGAATTAAGATAAAATGTAGGTTAAATGTCTGCTGAGATAGAATTTCTTTACATAACACAGTGTACACATCTTAGATAGTTAAATCTACATTGTTGAACATTACACCACCAACTTACCCCTGATTTCTTCTTCGATAAGTTTACTGATTAAGATAAACTCTGAAAAGGTGCCTGCACAATGGAGGGCAGGAGGTTTGGAATCAACTTGGGGGATGAAAACATCACATTGCCCCTCTCTGCAATAAGACGATTGCGAAAGGGGTGAGTGCCTAACACTGTTAGCATTAGGTCTTGGTGAGGCACGACTGGGAAGATTGTACGTGAAAGATGTCATTTCACATGACTAAAACACAGGTGGCATTGCATTGAGCAATCATTTACTCCCCAGTAGTGATATGAGTAAACTCACAAACCAGTTGAAGTCTTCAAACTGTGTGTTGTTTTGGGCACACCTTGTGAAGCAATGGGGCATCCCTTCAGTGTTTTCATGTTTCCTGCATGCCTCTCCACCTCTGTACAAGTTTCATGTTCTGTGACAGTGGGTGGGATTGTCTGGCACTGTAAACGCTGTCTCTCAGATTTAAATCCACCGGGGATGGCCCATCTTTCCGTGCCGCGTACTCTCTTCCATGTGTCTGTAGCGGGCCTCTTTTATTTACTAAGCCTGGACTTCTGCATGAGTAATGAATCCATGTTATCAGCAAAGCCCTGATGAATCCACTAATTTGCCTGCATAGATGACCATTCTCGCTGACTGTATATTTGAGGTGTATGATTCATACTGCAAATTTGGTAAACTTCATAAAGTTATGAAGCGAAGCACCTCACTGGTGTTTTTTACCAGTATTTAATACCACAAATATGAATAAGAAAGCAATAAATATTCAAATAGACGCACATTGTTACTATGTATAAGATACCTAGAATTGCATATACCCAAATGAAAATCAAGCAGAACATAACAATGTTTTTAATTTTAGAAAAATCATGTATCCAATTGTTACAAAAATGCTTAATGTACATGACATAAGATACATCTTTTTAAAAAAGTCTGCTTCTCAAGACTCCATTCAAATTCGAGATCATGTTTTCCTGAATTTGAAACCACTATAGATTTTCTTGTGGTCAAATCCTCCTTAAGAAATTTGCCTTGTGTCCATTTCTTTAGAGAATGAGACAATAGCAGACTATAAAGTAATATGCTGAAAAGAATGGTAGTTGCACAATAATCAAGTTAGGAAGAGTGCAAAAACCATGGCTTATTAGAATTGTTGTTTCAATTCATGAGTAAACAATACGTGACAATGGCTGCAATTAACATTTTTCAACAGTCGTTTGATATTTTATTTTTAAAGTGAGCATCTCTGCTTGGGCCGGCGTGAGGTCGGATTTTAGGCGCTTGTGCGAATGATGCTTGCCTATGAATGTGCGTGTATAAGGGTCTGGTAGTGGAGGTTATCACAGCATATAAGTGAGTGTACAGAAATATGAAATAGAATGGTAAGAGAGTTCATTCGGGTAAGACACATGATCTGGGACTTGTGTGAACCCGGGTCAAAGGTGAAGTCAGTTCTCTGACCATATCATACAGTTTAAAGGTGAACCAGTTGCAAAATTCTAGATGATCAAAACCACGATATGGCTGACACATGACCTAATGCGCGACTATTATAATCACAAAATAACTTAACATCACAAAAAGGCATTTATTTTTATACTTACTAAATATGTGTACAAATATCTCCCTTCCTCAGCATCTCTTCCACAGTTTATATCAGGATCTCCAATCAAACACACTTGTACTGTAAGGAAAAATAAAAATGCAAAATAACTGTGTTGCAAGTGGACATATGGGAATATGAGCCCTCTTTCTGGGGAGGGGTGTGTGGGTTTTATACTGGGCCAGTGTGTACAGTTTTATCTTTTTTGTGCATACACCGCCCTTGTATTAAATTGTCATTGTCAGAAACCACAAGAGAAATGAATTGCACCACTCGACATGCTCTGACAGTGAAATATCTGGGATCTCTGCCTCCAATCATATTTTATGTGTATGTTTGATAGTGCAGGGATGACACCAGCAGTCTCTGTAGCCTGACATTCCACTTATAGCATCTGCTGCAGCTCTCCGCTTGGTTTGCACACCACTACATGGGTTTATGGCTCTGTTCCTCAGTATAGCTATTGATCACTTTGTGTTTATGCATTTATAGACACCCCCAGATATACACATTTATATGAATTTTTTTTGTTTTTAGTAAAAAGCATTCACTATGTTTTGTGTATTTTTCTCGACTCAATTTTATCCAATGGTTCAAGTACCCTTTTTAACATATATCCATGTGTAGCATGCATTTTAACAACTTACTACAAAAACAACATGTATACACTAACACAAATGTATATTTGTAATATTGTATATTCTTGCGTGTATATATATACATACATATATATATATATATATATATATATATATATATATATATGTCTTTATATAATTTTTATAACTCAGAATAGAAAGTGGAAGCACCTATCAGTAAATAGACATTTTTAAAATAATGCTCTCCTGGGATTCTTTTACAGGTATGTTTTCATTTCGTCATTTTACCCAAACCTTTTAAAGAGCCTCCTTGTCTAGTTATGGTGTGTTCAGTTTACCATAAGGTGATTGTGGAGTTAAATATATGTGGCATTTTACCTGATATTTCAAATGTATTTAAAAATAGCATATTTTCTTAAAACACATGTCCTATATTCATTTATCCGCTGCCTTCCTTCTATATGTCTAAATGTAATTTTAGGTGAGAGTGTGTTTTCGTTAACTGCCTTTCATTCTCACATTTCATATAATATTTTGCAAAAAGTGTCTAATGTTAAAAGAAAGGTGCACATTGTTCAAACACACTGACGTGTACACATATATAAATCATAAAAACCTACCTAGATTTGTGTGTGTGTATCTAATGCACACACACAAATAAAAATATATTCAAAAATTCATGTTTCAATTATAAAAGAACAATATGTAATATAGAATACTCTGAAGAAATGTGTGTCCATTTATATTTAATATGTGCACAATTTGTATCACTATATGAAATATGTGAATTTCTCTTTTGGCAGCTGTGTTTGTACTTGCTGACAATGAATGGTTGATGCCCCCAACTGCCACTCTTTACTTATGCCACATTTTTGCATGGCCAGTTTGTTGCAGCCTGTTTAGAAAAGGAAATCTACTTTACATGCAAGAGCTGTATTTGTTGCCTAGTTTCGACCAATTGGTTGATATTCCCGATGGCTTTTCTTATCCTGCAAATCACAGTTCCTGAACTGGTTCTCCACAAATTCTGTTTTTAAATAACAAATCATGCCCCTTTTGATCCACGTTAGGGTTACCTGTTCAGTCTCACCTGATCCCACTGTCAGGATTCTTCTTCTCCAATGAGCAGTGCGGCCCATGTAGAGAATGAAACATACATATCTGTCAGAGACCCGAATGAAGATACTGATCGGTGAGATATGCCATTTGCACAGGGCGCAACATCAGCTTCACTGTTAAAGAGATTAAAGAGAATCACTTGCACACAAAGACACGGCTGTAGGAGATCACCTGTGATGCAATATTGCTCACACTACCATCTTGCACATAGCCTCCAAAGTTCTAATTTCTTGAAGTTCTTTTACTAGTATTTTTGTCGACACTCTATTTAAGATTGACGCTTCAACATTTTTTCTACCGCACAAAGTGCATGTTTGTGGGCAGATCTCCATTTTAGTATGCCAGTCAGCACGTGTCAAGACTGTTTCATTCTGACGACTACATTCTCAATTCAATTGAATCAATTTCTTTAATTCCTATATTGTCATCTTCCTTAATATATCTCTGTGTGTGATGCAGCTGATCAAAGGGTATTGCACATTGAATCAGCGCTTAAGATTAGGGAACAAATAAGTTACTTTTGTTTGTTCCCTGTATGATATGTGGATAGACAAAAATACTCAAAGAAGAAGGAGATAAAACATTTCCAACAATAGTTATGGTGTAAAAGGACAGAAATCCGTATTTTGACATGAAAAGGAAGTCATTGTTAGATCCGAGCGGTGTTATTACTTGGGCGGTCATTTCTTCTATTGCTATCCCTGCGCGCCCTTTGATGTTGCTTCCTATGGGGTAAAACTCCACATCGCCTTTTCATCATTTTGATTGGACCCACACACCATGGGTAATGTGTTTTGGCAGCACTTACCTAGCAAAAGAAAGCAAATTAATATTAACCGTGCCACAGGGCGTAAGGAGTATCCCAGATGTGTCGATTTGACTCTGCTTGATCACACACCATGCCCTTAAACAACTGGTCAAGCTGTCACAGCGTATACCGAGGGCCACTTGGAACTGTACCTTGTGTGTTCAGAGAGCGAGGGCTTCTTAGAAGCCATTTGTGCAGTCTCTCGCTGGTACTAGTATCTAAGATGCTCCGAAAACAGGATCTCGCAAAGAGGCATGCTTAGATTCTGTCTGCCATAACCGCTTAAAACAGTCTCATGGAAATGCCTTGAGAATAATAACCAGTGAGTCTTCGAAGGACGTATCCTGCCTAGGTGATGGCAGTGGGCTGGTGTAAGTTAGGCATGGGAGATGTGGCTCTCACACAATATTTAAACTTTGTCTTGTCTTATGGCTCTTTTTACAATTAAATACCTTCATACATTTCAATGACTTGCCAAAATCCTGGTTCTATCACAGGGCAACAATATACATAGGTCCTCATTTTCGTAATGATCTTGCGGCACAGCATCATATCACATTTTTAAATAGGATGACACAACAGGATCCAAGTGTTTGAAAGTACTATGTGGTGAACTACTCTTTGTCAGTTCATTTTCTGATGGTGTCTACTCACACTAGAGCATCACAAATTTCATTCCGTGCCCTACCCCAGTTACTGAATCTGTAGAAAGAGTGCTCGATATGTAAGAGGTGTAATTATATAGAAGATTGCAGGCTGGTACTTGATATTGTGGTATAAATTTCCTGTGCTTGATTCCTTGCATTTCATATGAATGTTTGGCTCATCGCGTCTCGACCCACCTCCCTCGCACCATGCAGTCCTTAAGAGGTCTGCTGAAGGAGTTTGCTTGAGTCTGAAAGTTAAAAGGGAGTACTGTTCATCTTTAATTGGTTCCTACTTAAAATGCTCAGAGCTTAAGAACTATGCTTTTTTGTTTATACATATGATTCCTGCACTTCTGGTAAAATGGGTAAATTACCCATTGACACATCTACCGTGACTCCGATTGTAGGCAGTGCTTGCTAGAGGACCAGAGTCTGTGATCCCAGCAATGTTAACACTTATGTTTTTTAGTAAATTAGACAACAAAGAATTTGTTCTTACTGTAGTTGTATTATAATACTTGTGCATAAAACGTATATACAATGCTTTTGGATCAATATACCAGTGATTATCAATTGATGGTCATATTTTCAAGTGCTACTCGCTGAAAAAGCGCTTTTACGCCTCATCGGGGGTAGTAAGTGCTATATAAATACAATTACAATTTTTCTTCTCTAGTTTGGAAGGGTGGAGCAGGGCAATAACAAACGCCCCTGCAGCCCCTGTGGAGCTGGGGGGCAGGGCACACCTTCAGGGCCCCCCCAACCATTCAGTGGTGTTCCTTTTAGGCCAAGGTCAATAACTATCTGTGAGCTATGGAAGACTTCCGGCCCCTCATTACATTCTCCAGTGGGGCCCCAACATTTTGCGTTACGCCACTTTAGCGGAGCTATCAAAAGTCACTGATTCGTCGGAGTCATCATCAGTTTTTGATCAAGTGACATCTGTTGACAATACCAAAGAAACAATCTACAACAGCTTTCACCTACTATCGTGTAAATTAAACCCATTGGTCAAAAGTAGTGTGGAGAAGCCCTATACAACACATATAGTTTTCCCAGAGTAGTGGACAATTCACAACCCAGGGTTTTGCTATAGGTGACTTTTGAGAATTTAAAAGGCTTTCCTAAAACTGACACGCTACATCAACAGAGCTTTTTTATTGTATTTTAATGGTGCGTGAATGCTGGATTGCTAGCAGTGCAATGCATTCATTTTTCTAACAGTGAAAGCATTCCTTGGCAATGTTCTCAGAACAGCAGTTAACCTAGTGGGACAGATCAGACGCTCCAAAATGGCATAAAATGCCATGAATCTAACCAACTGTTCCCATGAGCAATAAAAGGGGTTAAGCAAGGATCCCAGATAGCTGAGAAAGCCTGGTACGCGCCGCATTATTCAACTGCGCGGCACTGGTTGCTCGCAGCCATTTTTGATTGGAACAGAGCGGCACAGCGATTTCTCTACATTAGGATGAATTGCACCTGTCCCATCCATCCTCCCTGCACAATGTCACAGATGGAAAAGCAACAATTGGCTGATTGGCACTGCACCTCACACTCGGCTCAATTCATCACATTGTTCACCAGCAAATCTCAAGCATGGCTTGTTCTTAGTTCCAAGCGGGAGCATGAGGTGGGTTCATGTGGGTGACACGGATCCGCGCTGTGCCAGAAGAGTCGTCCAGTAAGGAGGGCCTGAACGGGGCATCTCCATTTTACACATGCCACGTTGGGCTTCCTGCCATGTCCAGTGGAGCATGAGTCTCGAATAATCCACACTTGCCACTTTCACACCAGTTTCTGTCACCTTCCCCTCCAGTGCCCTACTAAGAATTGTGAGATGGCCCAGTGCCAATGTCCTGAAACATTGGTATGTAGCATGTGTAATTCACTTTCATCTGACAGCTGTCATCATCATAAATGTCACACTGCTGAATTACAGATAGGCCCAAAAGATCTTTATAATGCACTGTGTGATGCAAAAACCTACAATCGGTTCAGGTTTCATTCTTTTTCTTGCACACTCGCCCTTCCATTTTTTCCACACCGCAGATATTTTGATTCCAGGAATTATAATTTGGGTATTCCACCAGAATATCAACTAAAGAAGGCCGCAGGGCCAAAATATTGTGGCAAAGATATCGAGGACCATATATTGCGAAGGTAAGTTAATATTGGTAAGCATAGGTTTACTATACTTAACTTCCCATACATTTAACTTGGTTATTTATATATATATCTTCAAGGTACATAACTGTGGCGTCAAGAATATTAAATTTATACTCACCTATATGGGCTTACCTTCTCAATACTTTGGTCCTCTATGTTTAGACCTTGACATTTTGGCCCAAAATATTTTTGGCCTTAAAATTCTGTCATACATCATCATTAGTGTTTAGTAACATGGGAATTTTGCGTTGTGTTCCATACATTTTTTTGTTGGTCAAGATGTAATATATTCGGCAAAAGCACCTTTTCAGAACCTCACAACTGCCAGTCTCCACGAAAGTTTGAATCAATCAGCCTATCACAACAGAAGAACAGCAAATAATGCAATCTTTTTATGTAGCGCTTACTGCAGCAGTTTGACATTTTGTGCACTGCGAAATAACTGCTCTGTATTTTACCCAATTTAAAGGTGCTGAACCTGTTGATTTCAGGCTATGAGGCGGGGTGAGGGTGTCAGCCCCTGGCAGATCTACATTAGGCCCCGGCAAAATTTTAATTATACTGGCGTAACTTCGGGAATTTACCATTATACTTGTTACACAAACTTCCCAAAATCACACCATTACACCACGTCATACAATTACATATTGTTTGTGGCAAAACTTCACTGCACATGCATTTATGAACAACGGACGGAACTATTGCGGCTGTTGCTTGTGGCACTAGTGCTTTTCGTGCAAAATGTGTTCTCACGTGAAATATTGACACAAGGACAAATTTTGTGCTAAGGTATAAATGCAAAATAACAGATTTGCATTTTGAGTAATTCTGCATAATTTTACAGTATTTTCCTGAATTTTTGCGTAATTTCACAAAAGCAAAATACGCCATTGTCGCACACCTCTATCTAGATCTGAATGACAGGTCACACAAGAGCCAGCAGGCGGCCCAATGCACAGTGCCATCTTTGAAGCCTTTGTAGTGACATAGAAACAGCAGCTAAGAAGGTAGAGAAAGAGATGCAGACCCTGCTGTGGCTTGTTTTAGGTCCATCTTCTTCACCTGATGCCTTTTCTCACTTCTCTGCAACTACGGGGCAATGACCTTTCAAACACCATTAAACTGTTTACCTCACTGGTCAATATAAGAAGTGGGTATATTCTTTCATAGTCCATTTGTATTTTATAGGTGCTGCCCTGTAAAAGACCATTCTAAAAAGTATGAACAAGATATATAGATGTTGATAACTTTCTAGTCTTTCACTTTCCTTGCTGCAGTCACTATTTTGTCTCCAGTTTTATCTTTCCTCTTGAACCTCAATTGCTTAGCGTGATCAATGCTCGAGTGTTTTAGCAGGGATATGATGTGTTTTGGTAAGAAAAAATTTGATGTTTACGAAATTATAAAGGATTGGCATTATGGGTAAAAAAAACTGGGCCTTTCATACTGCTTTTATTTTTGCACGTTCCTCCTTTTCGCCATTTTGTTTGCAAGTGCCACTTTTCCTCGCGAGTATTAAGTCACCTGTGAGGAAAAACAGCACAAGGCATGCACTGGTGTACAAAAGGTTGAGCTTGAAGCTTTCATCTATATATTTTCAGAATAGGAAAGGGACGCCAACGTTATTTAGTTATTTGGAAATGTTTAATTGCATGAGCATAAGAGTGGAGAAATAACTGCATGGGAGTAGGGCAGAAGGGAAAGGAAAGCCGAAAACACTAAAAGCCAATTCCAGAAACTAGGCATATTGGCGCTTCTATAATATGAATTATGGTCGCCTCTCCTTTTCATTGACAAATAGCCTTCCTAATTTTGATGTGTGTGAGGTGTTATTTTGATGGCCATTGGTTTGAGCACAGGTTTTTATTTACTTGAAAAGCTCAAACAAAAATATACAAACACCTGCCACAACGCCATTCCCTTGCTATCATATTAGTTGAGCTACTGAACAAAGCGTTCGATGGCTGGCGTCAGTCAGCTCGAGCTCGTGAACCCGCGGCCTACGGCAAGCCGCGCAGGCCACACACGCCGGCCAGAGCGTGCCTGATTGTGTGCACGCGCGGTTAGTCTGTAGAGTTTATCTGATAGCTGCGTTGGAACGCAAGACATCTCGCGCAAACCGCTTTCAGTAGCGGGCTGCGCACACACCTGATAAGATTAAACGAGCTTTTCAAAACGCTGATATGCTTAAAATCAGAAAAGAATAATCACTTCCACTGGCACCAGCTTATCAGGAATATCATTAAAGACTAACGCGTGTGCATTAGCAGACGGAAAGGCCACGGACGCTTCGGGCCGTGGGGGCGGGGGCGTTTTGGGGGTTTTCCGCGAGTCTTTTGTGGAACGGAAACAACACCAGGCAACAATGCAGCACAATACCGTAGTGTGCGTCCTTGTATTCCCTCCTAGTTGTTCACATGTCCCTATTTCGTAGAGGAAGCGCATTTGCTATTGCACTTGCATAATATATTATGCTTGTCTTAAATCTAATAGCCCACGTTGATTTAATTAGGCCTACACACTGGACGGTGTTCACACTTCTTTTTTCGATCCTCTCATTTCATCTCCTCTTTTTCTCATTTTTACACCTAGAAACAATTTGGGCTTTTCCAGTTTGATAGATGACACCACCAGCGCAGATGGATTGATTTCGGATTGCTATTGATTGCTTGTGTGAGATCATGGCGACACGCAAGAATCAATGGAATCCTTTGATCTGGCATCCCTCCGCGCCGTCTGTGCACCATGCAGCAGGCAGAAATTCACAAACTACATATTCACCATCTGCATTGTTGACGGTGCAGTGTCTTAAATAAAGCAATTCTGCCTCTTAGGTTCATTGATGTAGGTTTTTTTTTAGAGATGGTAAACTGGATGCCATTAAAAGGTTTTTCTGAGAGACATGTTCATCCTTTCATAGAATTAGCTACAACAAGTCCCCTTTGTTAAGGCAGCGTGCAACATCAGCATAACATCATCATGTCTTACCACCAGTCCCACAAGCAGACCCTCAAGCCAACTGTGATTGTTAACAACTTCCACAATGTCAGGAGCTCCACTTACGCACAGCCATAAATAAGAGACCCTATTCATGACCTTCTGTCAGTAATACAAGCCATTTTAATTTCTTTCATTCTACTTGCCCCATCCCATGTGTGAAGTGGGACAGAAGCCGTGCAGCACTCTGCTGTCTTTCCTCATGACCACTGAACACTTCTAGAGGCAACCCTTGTTTTCAAAGATCTCTTCCAATTGGGGCCCACACACTTCTAGATTAGCACTGAAGTCAATGGGCAGTCCAGGCAAAGATGAACCGCACACCTTTTGATGTTATGTTTCTCAGAAACCTCCTCAAGACATAAGGAGCCTACAAACACTTTCCGATAGCCAATATCTTTAATCTCCCAAAATAACTATACTTCTCACTATTTCTTTCTTTCCACTCATGTCATTGCTGCCATGCAAGCACTTCTTCACCTGACCAGGTTATATTAAACTTACAATTTCAATTGTTTTATTTTTCAAAGCTCCACTTGCGAGATTTGTCAACATTCATACCAAAAACACATTTCCACTATGTTAAGAAAATACTCGCTGACAAATCACTAGTGGCATTTTATTGGTTTTATAAAAAAAATAGAGACCGGCCTCCATGAAAGAGCATCATTTTTGCATTGTGAACTGTCTATCTTGATGAATTACATTGTGGTACCTAATAAGACATCATTTATGGGAAATAAATATAGGCTCCATACCAGAGAATGCAATATATCTAATTGCAATTTGCTGTACTTCTTAATAAACAAGAATAAATACACACTTTTGTGTGAGACATACTAGCAGCATCAAACAAGCCCAATCACAAGTTCCACACTGCACTTTATTTGTAATCAATCCACATGGGATGATGAATGTCCCAATGCGCTCCTGTAAAAAAGCTGCTCCAGATTAGCATAATGCATACAATTTCAATCATGACAATAAGTTGCTACTGAGTGCCTACATTTTTAGCAGGTAGTAACAGGCAGACCAGGTTGCTTTAGAATATTAAATTAAATGATGACTTCGGTACTGAAGCTGATATATTTCAGGAGAAATGAACTCTCTCTGTTTCTCAAATTCGTTTTCCAGACTGCCAAAATAAATATACACAAAATCATGACAAAAA
This sequence comes from Calotriton arnoldi, assembly GCA_963921515.1. NCBI lineage: Eukaryota > Metazoa > Chordata > Amphibia > Caudata > Salamandridae > Calotriton > Calotriton arnoldi. The sequence continues at coordinate 849,964 of CAWUFW010004098.1, forward strand.
AACAAAGTAGACGAAAACAAAGTAGATTGACGGGAATTAGAGGTCACACAATGATTTGTTGTTTATTTATTTCATTATTTTTGTATAGCACGGTCTTGACCCTCATCAATGGTAGCCAAATGTTTTGCAAGTTGGCAAAATATTTTATTTTCCTATGGAGTTACATATATAGTTAGATACAAGTAAGACTGCATGTAATACAAGGTCTTCTAACAATCCCACCAAGAGTGTAATTGGGCTTGTCTGTGCCGACTGGAGAGTTCACGTGTCAGAGTTAACTTAGTTACTAGCTGACCGGTTGATGATGGTTGAGTCTGGCCATGAACATTGTGAAGGAGGCTGTGTATACTTGCTAAGAGCAAGTTCCCATTTTTGGGGTGTTTTCTTAAGAAGTAAAACACATCTTCATGGTGGAGCTTTTCCCAAACTTGGGGGAGTCAAGGCATAGAGCTGCTTCCCCTCACAGTGCTCTTTTTTTGACAGAGTTTGTTCTGCAGATATTTTGCGGTACCCATATGTAGAGCACTGAAGGTGATGCAAGGTCATCTTAAATGTGTTTCACAGACTAGTTCCCGGAAGTGTAGGTCTTGCTTAAATTTCTTAACATGGTCTTCAAATTAGTTTAAAAAAAATAAAATTAGAAAGAGAGTGATACCTAATAAAATGCTATTTTTTTGCATTTTATAAGGCGTTTTTTCTGCTCAAAAACTAGAGTCTGCATAACAACCCATCCAATCTAAAGAGGAAACTGTAGGCAAATTCCTGTGAGCTGCGAAGGCAGCATTGGGCACGAAATTGTGGTTCCAAACCCAGGCACCAAATCCATCTTTTTCAGAAGATAATGCAGTTCAATGAATTTAAGAAACTTTGTAAACAGAGGGGTGTTGTAAGACATGGCAATAAGTCCAAAAGGAGATGGTCGGAGCTGATGGAGGTCTTGATAGCAGAGCCACAAGGCAGGGAGTTATTACTGTTAGCTGTCAGTGTTGGACCACCTCTACACAGTTTTATATTTAGGCGGGATTAGGAGGGCTTTCCTAGTTGACCTCAAACTGCAGGGGGTCCTTGATTCCATGAAACAGTTTTGCAGATAGTCTTTGTGAACGAATATATCTGTTCTGTAGTATGAAGGAAGGGACTGTTGTGCCCTGCTTCATCCTAATTTGGTAGGATGCTAAACATATATCAGTAGGTTTAAAATTTCACAGGAGGTATCACCTGAGCCATTTTAAGGAAAGTACCAGGTGTCTCCGCAGCTGTGTCAGACAAGGATCTGAGATCGGGTGCTGCAATAGAACACTGATAGATCATAAATGTATTTATTTATTGCATTTCTAAAGCGCATTAGACCAAAAGACATCAAAGCACTAAAACACACCCAATTTGCAATTGATAAATTGACAGTCATTTCTTCCTGCATGCAGAGACAACATGAGTTTGCTCAGTTTGGACAATGGTTACAGAACTATAGATAAATAAAACACATATAAAACCTCTCATGTTTTTTGGGACTGTTCTAAACATCACACTGGTTCTCTTGGCTTACCTCACCACATGTAACACCATAGAGTTTGCTCAGTTCATGAAGGCATCACCAGTTTCAGGATCGTCTCACTTTTCCGTTCCCTCTATGATTCGATTATTCCCACATCTGTAGGAACTTTTGAGCTCAGTGTACAGTGTATGCACTTTGAAATAGGAGTATTGCCTCAAAATATTTTTCTTATAACGTGTATGGAGAGCTAGAGTTGCGTTTAGAACAGCCCTGTTCTTGCTCCGAGAATGTTCTATCTCCAATATAGCGCATCAAAAATTTCCCGTGAGCACTTCACTAAGGGAACAAAAAATATATATACTTCTTTAGGATAACACATCCTATGGAAATAATGGAAACAAAGGTAAATGTACACATGTATATTTGATAAACAAAAAAGAGCCAAGCACAAATGTTCACATATTTCATCTAAATAATTAACTACATTTAGGAGCGCGCACAAACCTTGAAAAGACTGGACACTGAAGCGTTGAAATAAAGCGAACATATTTATAATTAATTGAAACAATAGTTTTACACATCTGGGTAAAATGGCCACATCCATGTTTTCCATTGGTGTTTATAGAAGGGTTGTTTATTTACTTTCTTTACAAGCCCTCCCTCGGTCATTTTCTTTTTCTCAGTCTCGTGCTCTCTCCCTCTCTCTTTCCCTCTCACTGTCTCCTCTGCCCCTCTCGCTCCCTCCTCAGCAGTTGCTCAGGGCAGCAGGAACCACCAGCCATCAGCAGGCAGCCAGTCAGCAGCAGGTGTCAACTACATAAAACAGGATTAACACTGCACCAGGGTGTACACCAAAAACAGAAGCGGCCCCCCTCTTCAAAGGCCACCGAGGCCCGACTCATTCCAGTGCTGTGCCCTCCTTGTTTACCAAACAGTCTTCAATTCTCTATGTAAACAGATCCGTTCCGCCTCAAAGACGTCGGCTTAAGGACGTCCAGCGTGCCTCTGCATTTGTTCTCGAGCACATGCCTGTCTTAGAATAAACCGGCCAGGCCTGAGAACACGAGTGAGGGCTGCAGAGGGATTGAACACATGCTCGTGGTTGTCCGGACTCTTAGAACCTTAACTCAGCAGTCACCCATGATACATTTTGGCTCTGAATGTTATTGACTGTTAACGCCCTATTTTTCTCACTTTTTAACTGATTATGTTTAAACTTTGACCCAAATTCTGCCTAATGTATTTACTTGGGGGATGATCGCATCCCTTTCTTTGATGTGTCTCTCTCTCTCTTTTTTTTAAAAACTGCTTAAGAGTTTTATTTCTTAGCAATCACTTGTAGCGTAACCATATAATTCCTGAAATGTTATACTTGTATACCTTAGAAATGCTCTCACCATCCACTTTTGTGGCAAAACATGCCGTGGTAGCACAGAATGAATCTTTTTTTTCTTAGTTTTCAGAGTGTCAGGATCAATTAATCCGGTCGGCTATAGAAAATTTTTGAGCAATTCGTCGGATCCCCTATTTAAATACGAGATGACTGCCAGAGAGTTGTCCTACTTATCTCATCAGTGGATAAAGTAAGACTTTTTTTATTTATATTTTTTATGCAACAGTGATAATAAATACATCCCACTATACGACCTGTTAATTTCACAAATCATCACCAAAGTACTTTGAAAAATAAACGTGCATTTATTTTTCAAAATACTTACCATTTATGTCTGAATTCTCCACCACATCCAGCTCAGTCGGATCTGTTTGGCGTTCCACCAATGGGGAGCCACTAGAAGTAACTCAGCAATCTTGGGATGTGTTCCACCCAGCCAATTCTGGGATGTGTTCTACCCAGCCAGTCCTTGATTGTGTTCTACCCAGACAATAGACCAGCTCTCATCAGCCTTCCTCAACAATAATGAGGTTTGAAAAAACATACAACCCAAAGACCCAGTTAATACTGCTCCTAGGACTAGGGCCATTTGTGATATGAGTTATCTTAGTATGTCTTTTCCTTAAAACCAAGAGTGAATGAGAAAAACATACTGTTGCATAAACAAAATACGCAAAGGGCTAGTCTTTAATGTATTTTTTTTTCCAATTGTTATCAATGACCTTTTGTGACCTCATTCAAGCTAAGTCTGGTTCAGTTTCTGCTAAGTCAACCAGTAATCACTGCCTGGAAAAGAAAAGATGGTGTATGCTGAAACTGCTGCTTAGCAGTTCAAACGCACCCGTAAGACTCCTCTTATGGGTGCAACATTGGATCAGGGCCTACACTAGAGCACGTTTATAGAAGCAGCGGAGACTCTTCTCAGCCTAGTGCATTCTTGAATGGTACACAGCATGTGAAAACATAGACTGCAGAAACAATCACCCAATAGACTACCAAAATCTCGACCTCATATTCATATTGCATCAGTTTTAGCCTGCATGTAATCTCACTCTCAAACACTTGCACTAAATATGTAGAAAGTGTGTATGGTCGGGTTTAAGAATTGAATGCAGTTTGAAATATTTTTAGAAGGATATTTATTTGAGGTTGAGAAGTTGGCAGTTTATATTTCCCAAACGGCGCTTTTGAAAGAACTATTTAGTGACAGTGTTGTAAAGTGAAATCCTTGTGATCATCCTATGCTCACTTGAACATTAATACAGTTAGACACATTCTTCATTCCGTCAGATGTACCAATTGGTGATCCTCACACAATGACGCGTGATATCATTCACCAGAGATATTGTGTTTTGAGTGTTTCACCCACATATATTCTGATTACAAGTGCATGGCTAAATTCCAATCCGTGTGAAAACTCATTTGCACAGGGTGTGGAATTACGAGATATGTTATAGTTATTACACCCTTTCAGTTTTCCTCTGATAAATTCTGGCAGGTCAAACCTAATTTATCGGGGAAAAGGCCCATAAAAAAAGCAAAACACAACGGTTTCAGTGTGTTAAATACAGATTCCACGTTATGCCTCATTTGCAAGTTACATTTCAGATTAGGAGGTATTTACCAATTGCGAGAAATACCTCACTCCAGGGTAATAGTATTTACTGTGTGGGGCAAATATCTCACATTTTCTGCCCAACTTGTAATGGGGCCACTGTGTTATAAAGCACGTACCGCCATAAGTGGTGAGAAGTGGTGATAAGCATTTGAAGTGTAGTAAATTGCTTTTTTGATATGACATTTTAATCACCATATTAATAAACTTTTGGTCATTATTGTTTCAAAATTAATATTCAGTGGACACAATACTCATAAATAAATGGTTGTAACAACAGAGCGTAGCCAATGTTTGACTACATTCTATGCTTTACCATTTCTTGGTCTAAGTCCTAGTGCATTAAGGTGTGAAAAGCGTTCCATGTCGTAAACAATGTATAGTGATCAGATATTCCTCAGTACATTTGGTGACCCAAATGAAACTCACAAGTTAAACTCTGTTTCTAGACCTTAAATATTTCCTTCTGGTTAGAAGCATTCATGAGGACAATCCGTTAATATAAAACAAGCCCTACCCAGATGTCACAATATTCCTTTCTTTGATGAACACAATTAAACATTTTTAACAATAGATGTCTCTGCTGTAGAAAATGAATGGCAATGAAATAATACATTTGTAATCATAAAAAGTTATGATGGGGTGACAAGGGCTGGAGAAGACACAGACAGCATTGTACATTATCCATTCAGGACCGGAGTTTTAGAAACAACAGCTGTGTGAGAGAAACTCCTCACCCCTCCCTTGTATAATCACCCAGGTGTGCCCTGCACTATATTTACAGTGAGAGCGTTTGGGGATAAAAGACGACTGCGCTTTCTTTGGGAGTCTGTAAAAAGGCTTTCCGAGGCCTCAAGTAAATTGCATTATTTTTTGTAAGAGTCAAGCAAGCAGCTGGCCGCTTATTTAACTAATTCTGCGGCATGTAAAGGCTTTTCTGCCTGCCTACTGCTTTCTGCTAGGCTGGTGAAATATACCTGGAAGGGAGAGGCGCTCGAGGCTGCGGCAGCCCGCGTCAGACAGGGCGGGCTGCCATCTGTGCCACCTGCTGCACGCCTGCGTCCATCTGGCAGCGGCGCGAGCTCACTGCAGACTCCGGCGCGCGGCATTCCGCTTCACAAGTAGACACTGACAATTATTTGGGTCGCAAAATAACAAAGAAAGGGGAGCGAGAAGACAAATGGGGAAAAAGCGACAATTGTATGTGTAGGCATGTGTGCCAGCGTGTTTGTGTGTGTAGTGTTTTGTGGTTTGCCTGCATTCCTGTGAGTGTGTGGTTCTGTGTGCATGTGGACTAGCGTGTTTGTGTGTAATCTTTTGTGGTTTGTCTGCATTCCTGTGAGTGTATGGTCCTGCATGCATGTGTGCCAGCGTGTTTGCGTGTAATCTTGTGTGGTTTGCCTGCATTCCTGTGAGTGTATGGTGCTGCATGCATGTGTGTCAGAGTGTTTGTGGTTTGCCTGCATTCCTGTGAGTGTATGATCCTGCATGCATGTGTGCCAGCGTGTTTGTGTGTAATGTTTTGTGGTTTGCCTGCATTCCTGTGAGTGTATGTTCATGCATTCATGTATGCCAGCGGAATATGCCATCTTACCACGCATGCAATTACAACACATGCAATTACAACGCTGTTGTTACAATGACCGTGTTGTAACAACGCATGCCATTACTCCGCAAGTCGGAACAATGACTTGCTCTAGGAGGGGCGCTGGATGTTGGAATAGTATAATTTACTATTCCAACTCCAGTCTGTGCAACAGTAAGGAAGGTGTTGGATTTTTAATCCAACACCTTCTGACCCCTCCGCAAGTCGTTGTTCCGACTTGCAGAGTAATGGCATGCGTTGTTACAACGCGGTCGTTGTAACGACCGCGTTGTAATTGCATGCGATGTTCGGGGTAAACGATATTTACCGTGCCAGCGTGTTTGTGTGTAGTGTTTTGTGGTTTTCCTGTATTCCTGTGAGTGCGTGGTCCTGCGTGCATGTGTGCCAGCGTGTTTGTGTGTAATGTTTTGTGGTTTGCCTGCATTCCTGTGAGTGTCTAGTCATGCATGTTGCCAGCCTGTTTGTGTGTAATGTTTTGTGAGTTGCCTGTTTTTCTGTGCGTGTATGGTCATGTGCACATGTGTGTGTGTGTGGCTGCGTGGACATAATGTGGAGGTACATATTTCTGTATGTGTCTGTGTGTATTCAGTTGCTCTCACTCAGGGGTGCAGTGGAATGCTTTAATGGTGGCTCGATGCTCCTTGCATATGGATTTCGATATATAAATTACTAGGTAGGCTATTATTGTATCCATCACATATATAGAGAGTTTATCTAGATTTACGCATTCTTTGACTAGATTGCTTATCACAGATGGTTGAAGTTAACGAATGGAGAATATGTTCGTCTGTAAACAGATACAGTTTTGATTATACTAGATACATACAGCTTTACACTCAATGCAAATTCAACTCCACATAAATTAAATTCCAGACAAATTAGTCATTACCTTTACCGTTTTGAATACTTGTATGTTGTGCGTGTATTTATCTTTTTTGTCCCTTATATGCTAAATAGGCTTCACATCAATTCATGGTCCTAAGTTGTCACTATCACTTGTACCCATTAAAAATACCCAAATTGTATTTTAATGCACAATTCAGTTTAAGACCATTCTTACCAAGCACACTTCTGCTTTTAGCAACCAGCATTTCAGAAACTGTTCCTTAAAATCCTAGTCAGTCCATTAAAAGAATACGAAATCCATCTTTTTATAGAGTTATATTTCCCCATTTATGTAGATAAAACACCCTGGAAAAGTAGACACAAGTATCTTTCAGTGCAATGCAATGTTTTTCGTTAAAAAAAAAAAAAAGCTTAGGGTCACTGTTTTGATTTCCTCTCAGTTTTAAACACCTTAGTGCCTTCCTTGGCCAGTAGCATGTTCTAAGAGGAAATCCTGCAAACGGCAGGTGAACACAGTGACTTTGTTAGCTTGTGTTTAGATATTTGACAGACAGCATTATTACATTTTGAAATTCTAAGGAATGGCCTTCTTCTGAGTTTTTTGCATGACATTTTGCAGCAGCCTGCTGTAAGAGATGTGAGGAGTGGATACTTTAAGATTAGACTATATCAAACCTATTGCATCTCATTCTTATGCATGCCCCTTGTTTACTTTTCATAAAGCCAGTCGCTAAACTGATTTGATTATGGCATTAGCCTCTTCTTCAAGAGAAAGCACCATGGCAATGAGATTCTGTGGTATGTTTTTGACAAACCACTATGCCAATGTACAGATCAACATGCTTTTCATACTTTCCCTACTTAGCATATCTGTAAAAAGTCATCATTAAAGTTTTGTTTTTTCAACTCATTTTAGTTAATATATTCTTCTTCTCCAATTCAAGGCTATTGAGCAAAGACTCAAAGCATCATTTAGAGTTTGGCAGAGTGGAAGCAAACACAAGGAGATGATGGACGGAGTGCTGAAACCTTTCAGGCACTCAGCCCCTGGCCAGTCACAGATCTGGGTTGAATCCATCATCATTCTTTAGCTCACTTCACCTCCCCAGTTCAGACCCAGCCATATGCAAATCAGTCTTGACCCTGTTCCTCATGGGAACAGTCCAGCCCGAACTGCCAAGCCAGGTCTTCCCTGGACCGGAAACAAACATTCTGGGACCGGTTTCGAGGTAACGAGTGGAAGCACCACCATAAACCATCAGGGCTCCCATCCACCAATCTCTTGGTTCCTCCACGTCATTGAGCGATGAGGGAAGCACTTGGGTTACTGTGGTGGTAGCTCAGCTGGCTCCTCCAGTGTACACCTCCAACCTGATGGCCTGACCACCACTAGCTTACGAGGTCAGAGTGACAGTTACTCCCCCCATTTCGCCTGCAGAAATGACAGTCGAAGCGTGCTGCTTAGGGCACGGTGAGCATCATTAGATTTCCCTGTCCAGGACCGTCATGGGAGGCATAATGGTCCCGGGTTGGGAAATCCACAATGACCCCCGGCACACAAAGAGAAATCTACGGGAGGATCAAGGCCATTGGGTTTTTGTGTTTCAAGAAGCAAATATCTGATTTGGGAGGTGTTTTTTTATTTGAAAAATAAACCCCTGTTGATCTGGTGTTTGAAATATTGCACCTCTTGGCCAAATTCAATGCCTTTAATCGAGCTGCTGCACTGGTAACGCCACCAGGGCCGGACTGGGAACAGAAACCGGCCCTGGCAAACTGCTCAGCTGCCTCCTCCCTCGGATGAGGGGGAGTGCAGCCGAGCAGTTTGCGAGGGCCGGTTTCGGCCGATTTTGTTACAGGGGGTCGATATTGCCGGCCCCCGGTAACAAAAATGGCCCACCCAGGGGCCCAAAACCGGACCCCACCCTAGCGGCCTACCGGGGAAACGCCCGGTGCCCGCTATGGCCAGTCCGGCCCTGAACGCCACTGACTGCACAGAGATCCCCATTTAAGCTTTAAGGTCTGAATTTAGAGGGTGGTCTTCCCCAAAGGAGCGGAGTGTATGGATTCCACCGACCTGGTTGGCCAGTGGGCCGCCTGCCGGGTCTAAATTGACATGTTATTATTTACATGATGCACCGTTTGGAGGAAATCCCAAGTGCTTCAAAGTTTATGATAGTCGGGCAGGCAACATACAATTTATAAGGTGATATATGTATAGATTCTGTAGGAATATAGAAAAAGTGAATTAGAACTATAATTTGAAAAATATCAAGTGACTCATAAGAATGAATCTATTCTAAGTACTAAAACAGGTGTATTTCTGGAACAGAGAAAAACTTGCCTTATATTGTGTCCTGTTTTGTTTTTTAATGTGGTTAGGAATCAAATACCACTCTCATGTGCCACTGGCATCACCATAGGCCTTACAACTGTACCACCTAATAGTGTACTATGTTTTTTAGCTGTGGTTGTTACAGCAAATAGCACCAGTACAGAGTTATGAGTAAAATAGAAGCTATTGCAATGCAGCTTGTAGCATATGGTGATACTGTCTGTAAAAAGCATGGTGGTAATAGCCCAATGTTGAGTTTCCATTTAAAACCAGAGCCCATGTTTAATGTGGTTCACACAAGGGAGTGTGGCTTGAAAAATTGCAGCACTGTACTGCTTGAAGCACAGAAAAGAGCGGGGCTCAGGATTCAGTAAGAGTTCCCTACAGATGGCATCATCGCAGGTTCTTGAGCTAGATCTGGCTGTTCTGCGTCACGCAGAGCATTGCTCTGTGGCACAAAGGCATCCCTAAGCTGTCTAGAATAGGCTTTCGACTGGAGGTCGACAGTCTCATATATATCCTAGTTGGAGACACCAGCACACGGGTCAGACATGTAAGATGTGTGCTTTAGGGTAAAGCACAGACGTTACCTGTAGGTCTATCAGGTGATCTACAACTTGTCCCTTGCTTTCTCCTGATTTTACTTGGCACTAGGATTTGGGGAAAAACCAGATCACTCGATTGTAGTAAATCTGGCTTTGTACCAAAACGTAAGGTTTTTGCAGTGGCCCGGCCCAGACACGCCCCTCCCCACCCCCACGCTTACATTGGCAGAGTGATGGTTTAAAGAGGTTTGGGCTCAGTGTGAAGAGCAACTTTCAGTGTATAATAGCTTTTTAACGTGAACGTTCATCCATCTCTGCTCTTTGAAGTAAGTTGCAATGTTTTACAACACTTTGCATCGCTTAGTGTCACATTAACACTAGTGCAAACCCTTAGTAAATTTGGCCCCCAGTGTGATTTGTATTTTATTAGGGTGAATATGATTGACGAGTGCACTAAAAGACTACCTAATCAAGCTCAATGCCCCTTGGTACAAGAACTTTGGGCTAAAATGTTGCCCACCCCTCATGCCAGTGAGTAGTGCAGTAGCACACCTCTCAGAAAGCGCCTAGGTACCTCTCCGTTCATCCCTGTTTGCCTGTATTTGAGTGTGGGGTGCAAAAGGCTATCAGCATTTGCTGTCCTCACTCAGAAAAAAAATCTGTTCCATCTCTTTCAGACAAGCTCCCTGGATGATGGGTTAAATCCACTGATTGAGCAGACTTCCCCTCTAGAGATGATATTTTATTTATATGATAAAATGCTTGGAAAGTGGTTAATTTGTCAAGGGAGCGTCTTGTTGCTATAAATGTGCTGAATATGTAATAAAATAGATTGCCATCTTACAGATGGGAAAATCAAGATCTTTTAAATGAAATAACTGATGAGTCTTCCTGGCTATCTTTTGCCAGTTAATTTTGACTATGTTACATTTCTTTACATTGCCTTTTCCTCGGGATAGTTTGGGAAGAAACCTGTGGGTGTCTCTGTGGGATGAATTTGACTGATACATTCATTAATTTCCCGCACAGACTGATTGACTGACTAGATATAACATCAATTTAAAAAAAAAATGGGTCACATGCCCTTTCTTGCTAGCAGTGAGGATGCTTTTTTTTAATCCTCCAAGGGGTAGAGAGGCAGACAAGTTGTTTCAGTCAATAAAATGCGTTTGAACTATTACTCCCCCTTCCATTTACAGGCAGTTCTTTTCAAGGCACCATAACAATGTTAACTTGATTCTTATCTTTTAATTATTCCTTGGATCAGGCTATTCCTTGGAATAGACAATAGGCACGGAGAATGCTTTATTTCTACTCTATGCATGACAGTGGGAAGGTTGTGTCTCCTATTCTGTCTCAATGCAGCGTCGACAGTGTTAGCATAATACTGCGTTTGCGCGTTAACATCCACATAGCAGATCAACAGGCTTTGACGATGAGCCACCACTAGGACAAAATGAACGTAGGATTGAAGCAATGCTGTCTTACAAAATTGCAGTGCTTTGTGAAGATTTCATCACCAAAGGATGGGTGCTTCCCAATGAGAGATTTTTCTACATTTATATATTTATTTTTTACGTTATTTATTTAATTTACACAGAGCAGCATTTTTCATTTTGGTCACGTTGGTTCAATTTTGCACCAAGGCGATGTTGCACAATGGGAATCATATGTTCAGATAGTTGGATTATCACTAATGCCAGTCCAGACTCTCTAGCTGGTATCAAGACTCTGGCTGCTGTTGAGATATTGTTGGTGGACCAGGGCTTTCATAGGCAGGAGGTGGACATTATTTAGTTCCAGCAGGGTTTTCCTTGTTGCTTTGACAAGGCAAGGCTCTAGCTTTTGGAAGGGGGCCCTGGGCCATTTGGGGATGGTTTGAGGTGTCTCTGAAGATTGGCAGAAACATGTCAGAAGAGCGAGATCTCATGTTTCCTCTAAAGAGTAAGAAGAATGGAAGCGCACTCAGTCACAGTAAATATAATCCAGAGTAGATGCAGGATGCCATGTTTTCAGGATAACTACCAACAAAGTAAGTACTTTAGATTAATCAAATGTTATGAGTATATCCTATAAGGATATCCTCCTGTGCCTTATGAAGATATCCTGGAAATCTGACATTCATTCAGCCACCAGCACTGATGTTGGACACCCCTGGCCATGAGATTATGAGAAAAAGCTTGCCATAGGCATATGCAGGATTAATGTAAGGATGTTCCTAATTGAATGGGTGGGAATTCATGGAACTACCACGCGGAAGGAGCACTGGGTGGCTAAATCATAGAAGCATAGAGTAGATTGAGTCAGCAGAGATAAATTGCTCATTAGGTGGGACCTATGGGGCAACAGCAAGAAGGAACATTGGCACAATAGACTGGCCTGCTAATCCTGATCCGGTGTCAATTTCTAATTTCTGTGTATCAGTTGATTGCTTCGACATACACTGTAATCACACATACCAGGACTCAAAAACAGTGTCGCTGTAATGCACCAAGTCACTACACAATAACACAAGCCTGTGATATTTCAAAAAATGTCAATGAACAGAATCGCGGTTCACTGCGAGGGGGTCTGGACATGTCCCCTCTGCCGCAGCATAAAAGTAGCCTTTCTATCAGTAGGGTCCTGGCGTGCAGCTAGGTAAATCACATTACTGCATAAACAATGCTGTTCATTCCTGCCCATTTTACGAGCGCCTGTCCATACGTCCACTTCAATGGCCCACTTATCATGCTTCCAGGTTTTTCTCGCTCAACTCTAAGAAATATGAAAGGAAAATTCCAATTTGTCCTGTCCTCCCATGACAGGCAGATGGAAGATGGTGGTCATTTGGATTAAAAACATATCCATCAGCCCCAGTGGGCAGGTTATTATATGTCTCCTTTCAATACATGAATTTCATCCACTGAGCGTTAGGAGGCGAGGAATGCCAGCATTTTATATAACTAATTATCCTATTGGTGATGTACTGCATACTGTTGCCATATTTTTTCATTTTTACAGCAATCTTGGCCTTAACACCCATAACATAAATCCTACATCCTCATATTTAGTAAAATATGTAGGATAACAATTCCGGCATAATGCACACTCCACCAGCCGCGCATCATCATCACCCTATTATTATTTTCTCCATTTGACAGATATTAGTGTATATGTCGTACTTTCAAAGTGACAGCATCTTTGATACAGATATGCAGGAAAATTAGAAAATGACCTTCTTTGTAAATGGACTGTGAACTCAACTCCACTGAGCCCTTAGCTTAATGTACATGAGCATGTGTGTGTGTGTGTGTGCCGCGCATGCGCATGTCACATCAGGAGGGGTGAAAAGGTGAAGACTGCATGAAAGAAGGCCCAGATGTTATTTTTTCTTTTTATTTAAGATAGCTCCTCCTTCTGAAAAATAATTCCAGCTCTCTCAAGTTGGGTCCGATGGGATTTTCACAATATACTTTTTTGTCTGAGCTTCTGATTTGTTCGTGGAGCTCATGGGGTGCCCTAGGGAAATGGCCACGTGGGTGTCTCTCTTAAGTAACACTGCATACACTGGTTTTCAGATATACTCAAGGTACTCTACTTGTGGAATTTGACTTTATTTTTTTATTTTTTATTTTACAGAGTTTTATATAGCGCGAACTTGACCCGAATCGGGTATCAGAGCGCTTTACATACCACCAGTTGCATTAAATGAGGACACTTATTTTGAAAATAGGCCTGGGCACATTTTTTATTACACTGGAGTAGTCGGAGTAAATTAGGCAATTTCACAATACTCTTCTGACGCACAATTATCGAAAATTAAAAGATAAAGCCCGCTGACGTAATTAAGAGTAATGTATGTCAAAAATGCCTACTGCAAGTGTACAGGAGCGGAGCGCGAGTGGCAGATGACTGCTGCTTGCTCTGTTACATTTCAAGCTTTTTTATTTGCACAAAATGCATCCTCTGGTTCATTGTGGACACATGCGCATTTTGCACTGAGAAATTAGCACTAAATGCAGGGTTACTCACTTATCATAATTCTGCATTATGTTGCATAATTTTGCTGTAAATCCGTGTATTACGCTACAGCAAATTACGCAAGTTACGCCCACCCTTACCTGAAATGAGATTCACTTGAAGAAAACATTGCATGTAGATTGATTAAATCAATAGATGTTGTCAAACATGGGCAGGGATGATACAGAAAGTCACCATTATTCCTCATATCTACAAATAATTACAAAAGTTTATGTAGTACTGAAGATGATGTTTGTTGTTATGGAGCCAGGGTCCCACCAAAAGGCCAACAAGCCTCTCTTAATAATGCCAGTTTCTCTCATATAAACTCTGTTCCTAGGTCAAACTCCCAGCTGGAGGACCGCAAGGCTAATCATGGATATGTTTATTCTCCAATGGCTTTTGGGTCTCATCCTCTAACAATTAAATAGTTATTGCAAAGAGTATGATTTCTACAAAAATGACTGCTGTATACATCACCTAGTGCTTCCATATTATGATTATGTTTATTCTACTTCATAAATATATCCTTTTATCTTAGCAATCAAAGCTATCTTCATTTTCTTACTCCATAAAAGGGAGAGTTATTCCCTGCCGTGAGAGGTTAGTTAGGGTACATTTTCTAACTGAAAGTAAAACATTATTATTTATTTCTTAGTTTGTTTATTTCCAGTTTTCTATAGCACAGCGACAGTTTGGGAGGCTTAAGAGTAAGGAAAAGCAAAGAGAGGAGATAAAAAACACAAAGTCAGCTATAATAAAGGGAGAAGGAGTGGGTTTTCACTAGCTGCCTGAAGATTAGCATATGCGGCTGGGTCCTGAGTGATGGTGGAGCGGAGCTCCAGAAAAAGGTGGCGGCACAAGCGAAGGATTACTCTGAAGGCATTTAACAGGTGGTTGTAGTGGGAGCACTTCCTAGTTCTGAAGCCCTCTCTTTCCTTCGAAGCTGGTGATCCACCGCCTCCCTTGGGACTTTCCGGACTCGAGAAGGGTGCGCGAATGTGGATGGCTAATGTGGATGGCTTACTTGTATCTTCTGCCAATGTCCAATCAGTCTCAGGTCTGCAGGCCCACACAGGGCTTAGAATTGTTGTCTTCTCGGACAAGCAGCTTTGTGTAAGGAGGGAAAGAGATGCAGTACGATGTGTAGGTAGAGGGCGCCTACATGCCAGGTTCATCATCCAGGTGAGGGTAGGATGCTGTTGAGGGTGGACAGGGAGCACTGCTAGGCTGCAGAATTACTTTGCATTTGGAGGGTGATGGGAGTATATTGGTAATGTTGGATGGTGAGGATGGGTGGGCGCCAAGACTCTTTATATGGGGAGTGGTGGGCGGGCATAAAAGTGCCTTGCAATAAAAAGAAATTAAAATGTTAACTTCTGCCCAAGGTGTAAACCATACATATAGATCTGGCAAGAGTAATATGCTATTTAGTACTAGGCGAAATTTCCTTTATGCCATTGCAATGTTGTGTAATTTTGGTAATTTCACGTTTTGCACTAAGATACTGCACCAAATGCTATTTTACAATATGTTAAATTACGCAAAGGGAAATTGCGCGAATTTTGCACACCCCTCTTTATTACCATTACAATGGGAAAGGAGCAGCGTCAGGCCAACTCAGTGCTTCATCTTTGATGAGTCATGGGCCTCTTCCTCACACTCAACAAAGGAAACAATGGAAATATTACCTCTGACCTTACAATATACATGTCATCATGTCACATTGATTTTGTTATAGGCTCACAGTACATTGCACACAGCTACACAATATGTATTGAACTTGTTTATCAACTTATTAACTAGAAGCCGAATGCACACTAAATTAATAAATACACATATTGGTGTTATTGCACCAGGTGAGAAGAATATTTGTGCGTTTCCTCGGCATTTTGTTTTACATCTAGTTGTATGCTTGAGAGCAATTTGTACCAGAATAATGTTAAAGATCTTTCATTTAGCACTGATGATTGTCAAACTTATACACAACATCACTACAGCACATACTTATGCTATGTAAAAACAAATATTAATGATGTCTCTGATACAAACCAATGATCATACTGTCTCTTCATTTAAGCAGTGAAACAAAACTTCCAGACAACAGTTAACATATCCCCATGAGAATATTTGTAAATAAATACACTTTGCATGATCCCCTTCGGTCTGTAATGCCATAAAGTAGCTGACTCCACACAGTCCCGTGCACAATCATCAACACGTTTCAGATGTGAAAGCTGCTGATATGATCTGGAAGCAGAGCCCCCATCATGTAAAGCTTCGGTGTACAAGGCTTTCTGTTGCACATCATCATGCAGTTTATTGCCAGTGGTTCCAGCAGCAGAGTGATTTTTATCTGAAGAGTTTCAATCACAGAATAGCTATCAGACTGAAACATATAGAGAGAGTGGCTTTATTTGTGTGCAGTGGGGTGCTCGTCCATATGTTTCTTGCCCTTATTCTGATAGCTACGATATATCTGGGTCGTTAGGAGTACTGGTAGGGTCATTTTTGTCAACTAATTCCATCACTGGCAGTGCGAGACATGGTGATATGGACACTGACACAAGGGTCAAGGACCAGGAGGAAGACAGGAAGTGGCGTGCACTGAGACAGGAGATGGTGGGACATAGAGACACGGACACGGAAGAAAGGCACTTATATAGTCATATAAACATACATCAACAACTGGAACAAGGAGACATACACAATGGGAAAGGGAGACATAAGTCCTGAGACAAGGCAATATAGACACTGGCACAAGGAAACAAGGACCATGGTGCAAGCAAACACTGGGACAGGAAGTGACGTGCACTGAGACAGGAGATGGTGCGACATAGAGAGATGGACACTGGAACAAAGGCACTTACACGCTGATGTATAAAGACAGACACTGACGCTGGACCAGGGAGACACAGACACTGGGAAAGGGAGGCACGAGTCCTGAGACGAGGGGATATCTACACTGACACACGCAGGGCCTTCTTTAGTGCTGGTGGCGCCCAGTGCGACAATCATTTTTGGCGCCCCCACACCCCATGACTGCCTCCTCGGATTCTCTATCACCGCGCAATAAAAGTGCCCCTCATCACTCCAATTATAAGTTTATTGCTAAACACCTCGCCCATCCATGAGATCAGAGCCCCCTCTACAGGTCAGTGCCCAGTGCGGCCGCACTGGTCGTACTGCCTTAAAGCCGACACTGGACATACGGACCATGGGACCGGCACACACTGGGACAGGAAGTGGGACAGGAAGTGACTTGAACTGAGATGGACTCTGGAAAAAGGCACTTACATGCTGATGTACAAGGGCAGACACTGACGCTGGGCCAGGGAGACACAGACCATGGAAAAGGAAGCCAGACACTGAAGCAGGTACCCGGTAAGAGCGGCACATGGAGACAGTATATGCCATATCATTGACAGGTTTTACTGACCACCTCTTCATTGCTAGAACTGGATGGTCATAAAGGAGGTAATAATAATACAATTAATAATAATATTAATAACTATATTGATAATAATAAAGACGACTTTAATCTTAATAAACAACCATATGATTATGTGTTGCCATGCGGAACATTTTGCCTCCACTTTGTTCAGATTGTTCCGCACAGACATATATGCGATTCGCCAGTGGCGTAACAGTAACCCCGGAGCCCCCAAGCTCATGGGGGCCCCCTCTGGCACTCTGCACGGGCTGCAGGCCCCCACCCTGAGAGATCCTGACTGGGTCCGGAGCATGGGGGCCCCCTCCATGCACTCTGCAGGGGCGCCCCTTGAAGTTTCGTTATGCCACTGCGATTCGCGCCTCTTTTCGCACACCACATTGAAAGGACCTTATAGCAGCCCTGAGTGTAAACATGTTAGGGATCTACTGTATTTCATGACAACTTCTCTCATGCTCACAGCTTGCTTCCGGTTCAATGTTACTCCTTCCTGGTCCTCCGTCCCACCCTCAGGAAACAGTCAACTATACAACGCGCCATTTTTTGCAATCCAGTTACCCCCCTCCCACTACCAGCCTAAAAAAAATGTTTATGGAGGAAAGAGCCCCAGGAATCCAGGAGGCACCCAGCGGTGTGGCACTCGGAGCCGCTTGCTGCGGACAGCCCTGGTGGCGCAGGCACTGGAAGAATTAGTACTACAGAACTAAACCAGATTAGGCGGAATGTATATTAGATTTGGTAACAGATGGTGCAGTGGAAATTAAAGGTGCTTTTCGAATGGAAGCGACAGCCGCCTGCCTCCTGCCTTCCTCCCGCTCTCCGAGGCTTTCATGCGCTTGATAGAAGGGTATAAATCAAACCATCCCATCCTGACAGCCAATTTCGAGAATTTGATCTGGTTAAAGACACAGCTTTCCAGCCCCAGTCTCCCAGCCTATTTTATATATGTATGCGCCATCTTATCACATTCAGGAGAGCCCAGGCACCTGCCACTCCATAATTTCTTTAATTACAGTTTTACCTCTTTAGTGTGATTACTTTGCTGTCTTACTTCTGAGGTTTCCTCAGAGGGCTGCTGATTTATTTTTTAACGATTGCATGTGCTTAGAGCTCTGGGAAGATGCTTTTATTTGTTTAAGTTGTTGTCGAGCCCATTATAATGAGGACTTAATTGTAATGATCATAACCTGCTAGAGGCAATGATTGAAAACAGCCAGTAAAAATTCTTGAGTATGCGCAAACAAATGTGTTCATGCTTGTAGATATTTGTGTCTGTGTCTGTGCTTGTTTGTGTGTCTGTGTGTGCATGTATGTTTACATGTGTTTTGTCTCATTGTGTGTGGTGTGTGTGCGTGCATTTATGCTTGTTTTGTGTTTATATGCATTACTGTCTTCCTACATGCATAATAGTTTATGTGAGAGCATGTAACCTTGAATATGTTTGTGAATGATTGTGTATGCTGGCCGGGGTGCATGCATGGAGGCGTCAATGCTCGGATGTGTGAGAGTATGAGAGTATGAGAGTATGAGAGTGTGAGAGTCTGAGAGTGTGAGAGTCTGAGAGTATGAGAGTCTGAGAGTCTGAGAGTCTGAGAGTATGAGTCTGAGAGTCTGAGAGTCTGAGAGTGTGAGAGTCTGAGAGTCTGAGAGTCTGAGAGTGTGAGAGTCTGAGAGTAGTCTGAGAGTCTGAGAGTCTGAGAGTGTGAGAGTCTGAGAGTCTGAGAGTCTGAGAGTCTGAGAGTATGAGAGTGTGAGAGTCTGAGAGTCTGAGAGTCTGAGAGTATGAGAGTCTGAGAGTGTGAGAGTGTGAGAGTCTGAGAGTCTGAGAGTGTGAGAGTCTGAGAGTCTGAGAGTCTGAGAGTATGTCTATGCAACAGGGAGAGAGCAAGACAGACAAACACAGAGAGAGGGAGACGCCTGCTGCAAACCATTTCAGATCAGTACAGGAGGGTAACAAATGTGAAATACCCTACTGGAAGTCTAAGGACCAGTGGCAAAAGAGAGCAATAACCAGCAGCAGCTCCTCTGCTATGGCGGAGGAGCATCGCTCCCGCCCCCACCTGCAGCAGCTGCTGCAAAACTTGATAAATAAAACAATCATAAAGCATCTTTATTATGGTTTTGTTTTTCTCCATACCGTGGCGTCTAGGGGGCGGGGCCATGGGAATGACAGACACAAGGAGAGTGGTAGGCGCACTGTTGTCAGTGCGCATGATGGTTTGGCTGGCTGTCTCAGGACAGCCAAACCGCCAAGAGCACTGAAGCTGTCTCCAACCCGAGCTGCGTTGCCGAGTTGGAGACAGCAAGAACAGGCTCCCAGTGTCCCTGGGAACACAAATTGAGGGCACTCAGGCCAATCCCGACCCTGCTCTCATGCTTTGAGAGCAGCGTCAGGATTAGCCGCAGGGCAGTCTGGGAGGCTGTTCCTGCAGTGGAGCCAGAAGAGCGGCAATGCGACGGGGTTCATGTACGTTTTTTTTTGTTTTTTGTTTTGTCCCCCTCCTCCCCTGCCTCACCACTTTGTCCTGACACCAGCCGTGACTGGCAATAACAAAATAGAACTGCATGAGCCAGAAGTTATTACTGTTGATATAAACTGGAAAATGGTAAAGGTAAACGAAAAAAACAACTTGTTTAAAAATATTTTTTAACAGCTTCGATTTCAGTTTGCCTGGGTAGCAGTGTTTGGCTTGCTTGCTCTTGGCTTAGACCAGGGTTCTCCAATGTTGGTCCTGGAGGGCAGGATCCATGCCAGGTTTTCATGATAACTACATTTATCTAAATGTGGATGTGCTAAAAATCTGACATGGATCTGGTCCTCCAGGACCGACAATGGAGAACCCTGGCTTAGACCATCCATATGAAATGATCCTGCAGTTTTTCAGTGTGACACTCCTTAGCTTTATAACAGATGCTGTGTCACACTGTCCTCTGTTTTCTATCCATTCACAAAACAGTGCACAAATGTGTGGGCCTTATACAGATACAATACCTGGAGCTGTCCTTCACCTGGGTGAGCCTAGCACAACACGGCTTTCACCCATACTTCTCTGGTGGGCGCGATTGGTCGAGGAAGGTTTCCTAAAATCAATGTAGGCTGATTCTGAGGCGCGACTACAGAGTACAGTTTGTTCGTGAAAACCACTGAGTGGCAACAAACTGGACTTCCACACATACTTCACCATGACAGGACTTCTTACCTGGTCTTCTTTTGTACGTATATTTCCTTCTTCTTTTAGGATCATTCCTCCCTCTCTTAAAAATCTCACAAGAGGAGAGAAAATGAAATGAGCCCAGCATGTCCAGCCTCAAATGGAAAACTCTCTGTCTTTGTGTGGGTTTTTTCTCCTGCCTGCAGAGCACACTAAGGCATTATCCACTGCTGGCCACTGCATCTTCCGGCCAACCATTCGCCTGCACTGTAAATTATTTGCCTGCTTTTTCAAAATGGAACAAGCGTTGGCAAAACCAATAGGTCTCACTTACGATACTAATAATTTTTAGCTCTGCTGTACAATACCACGGCCGCTGTGCACCATGACTAAAAATAAAAAAATAAAAAGCCCTATGATGCGGCTACTGTGTAATTTTGTATGCACATGCCAACACGCATGTGTGCACCTAAGAATGAGGCAAGCATTTTTTTCTTTTAGTTTCCAATCTGAGCTCCAGGGGCCCCACCCCGGCACTGTGCAAGAGTGATGGGACCTTGGCTTGATTGCTCCTGACTGGGTCCGGAGTGTGGGGTGCCCCTTTCATGTACATTGCAGGGGGGCCCCCCTCAAGTTTTGTTACTCCACTGCTATCGACATGCCCACAATAAGTCTTTCACAACCACAACTGCTCTGTCTGACAAACTTCAACCTAAAAATTTATATAACACTCTGCCTGCTGTGCATTCCTTCCAATTTACTAACGTTACACCAGATATCAGAAGAGGGAAACAGCCTTTACAACGCAGGCTAAGCCACGCGTGCCGTTTCCCTGCAAAGCGCAACCACGCTTGCCTTAAACGCACATATGGCTTAACCACGCATATGCGTGATTAAGGCATATGGGCATTCTAGATGCTGGAATGGGCAAGCTCAGGAACAGGATGGATCGGGAGAGGACGCAGTGAGGTAAGTGGGGCTGGGGCAAGGTTTTGGGAGATGTGGGGGTAGATTTTTTGGGGTTGGGGTAGTCTTTAGGGCTGGGGTTCAGGGTTGTTTTCAGGGCTCGGGCGGTCAGGAAGTTTTTAGGGCTCAGGGACGTTTCTAGGGCTAAGGGAGGTCAGGTAGTTTTTAGGGCTTACGGGGGTTGGGGTCGTTTTTAGGGTTTGGGAGGGTTGGGGTAGTTTTTAGGGCTCATTGGGGGGGTCGGGTTAGTTTTTAGGTCTCGGGTGGGGTAGTTTTTAGGGCTGCAGGCGGGGTCAGGGTAGTTTTCAGGGCTCAGGGGGGTCTGGGAAGTTTTTGGGCTCAGGGGGGTTGGGTAGTTTATAGGGTTTGGGGGGGCAAGGTAGTTTTTAGGGCTGGAGGTTGGGTACTTTTTAGGGCTTGGGGGTGGGGTCGTTTTTAGGGCTTGGTGGTAAGATTATTTTTTAGGTCTTGGGGGCGGGGTAGTTTTTAGGGCTCAAGGGGGGGGGTCGGGTAGTTGTTAGGGATCAGGGGGGAGGGCTCTGGTGTGAACTTTACCACACATATCCCTTTACCAGTCATGCCTTTACCACGAAATTGCATGGTAAAGGCATGCATGGTAAAGGAATGCGTTGTTCAGATGCATTCGTGGTTAGTGCAGCGTTGTAGATGCACATGTGGTTTAGCCATGCACGACTCTATTATGCAACCATCAGAATACAATTCCAGGAGGACAGTCTGTTCTGGATACTTTTTCTCCTCGTTCCTTAAAATGTATACAAATTGGAGGAAAATGGGAATCAAAACTAGGTATACGGAGCAAAAAACACCAGATGATCCAAATTAAGCAAACAGACACCTTTGCTTTCACCTCTCCTAGTCCCTCCCCTGGTGTATGTAGGAGCTGGGCACCACACTTGACGCACTTGATTTCCATGTAGTAAAGAGTCAGAGCATAAATGAACGCTGCGGAAGGCTGCGTTAGTCACCTTTTCTTGGCTACATGCGCGCTTCTCATAGCACGGAAGTGCAAAAAAAAGGGAAAGGAAAATGACAAATAAGTCACCGACGAAATGGAAAGCAGTTCTTTAGAGCTGACATCTAACAGTTGGTAGAAATTATGTTTCCTACTGGCAGTCAAATCAAATGTAGTAACAACTCAACTGCTCCCTGCTGCTAGCTAACAGCATGGTGGTGCACACGGGGACAAACATTCACTTAAGCAATGATTGCAAGGGAATGTCATTTCCAGAGTCAACGAGTAGTTAAGCAATAGGAAAAGAACAGAGAAAGAGAGTGCGTTTGTCGAAGTGCGGTTGAACAATAGAGTACTGTGTAAGTATATGTGTGCGGGCGCGGGAGTCAGCTGAGAGACAATGGTTACCAGCTGAAACCTGCCTCATTACTTGTTGGAACCACTTCCACCAATCTCTCACCCCCTTTCCATGCTGGGAACAGCTGTAGAGAGATTTTTATAGAGAGCTGTGTTGAGCTGGTAAATGTACAGCAATGGTGACTTTATTCCTAGTTCTTTTAAGGAGTTTCTTGTAGGTACAATGAAGCATTCCCATATGTGCTGATTGACGGTTGTTGTGTCAATTCACTACACTACAGTGGATTCTACTATACTACAGTGTGATGGTACTGCAATGCCTTCAGTGAAAGATCACAGTTGGAATTTACACAAAATAGATCTTCATCGAAGTATTGTACACAGTGGGGTGGATATGTGATACGCCCTGACAGCGGCCCTCTTCCTTTAAGGTTCTAATATTTATGGTCCAATTGTAATATTCAGTTTACAACTTGAAAGCATGTGACAGCTTCCCATTGTCTTTGTGTTGTTGTGTCTGTGGGGTTGACTATGACTTGTACGGATTTTGTACAGAGATCTTCAGTGGGTTCTGTTACCAGTTAAGGTACAAGTCATGAATGAATAAAAGGGATCCGCAGTGTACTTAAAATCACCCTGTGTGTATCATATTCCTTGAATGTGTGTGATTTATGTACAAAGAAAGTGTTCACTTTACAGCAGTTGAAGAATCCATTTCGCAACCGAACCACCCTGTACCCATACAGGAGATCCGCCTGACCTTCTCTTCATCCCTAAACCCAGGGGTCTCCCACCTACCTCCACCTTTCCCCTTATCCCACCTCTGTGTAATCTGTACTCCTCACCTCCTACTGCTCGCCTGCTCAAAGAGTAAAGCTCCTCATCACACTTCACTCCATGGGTAGACTGCTAGCCAATTCCTATTTCCGCTGTTCTTCCTCCTCCACATTCTTCTCTTTTTAATCTTTCCTCCTGTGAGCACTGCCTGTACCACCCTCACCCTTTCTCATGCTCTCCCTGGCTTTGCCTCACTTTTGTGCAGTTCTCCATTGCTTTGAAGCTAGGTTCACGCTTCACACATTACGTTTTTGCATGGATGTCACCCAGTAGCAAGCTTCACTCACTCATGTTCCATAAGGTAGGTTGTGAATCAGCAATATTTACAGATTCACTGTCTCCCCCTAAACCACTGATGCAAAAACTGCCTGCACCCCGGGGGATGCTAATGGACCCACATCACCCTTTCAAACTTTCTTTCAAGACCTTTGAAAAGTGGAGATAATTTGTGGCACATCAAAATAGTAATGTGTGAGACGTCTGGGAGCGGGTCCATAAATCTCACCATTTTAATAAAGCATTACTTGCAGCCTCTTCCGTAATTCGCCTTTATTTATTTTCTTGCAATCCCTCACTTCATTTGTGGCTCCCCTTCCTGTTACAGCATTATTGATAATGCGCGAGTGCTCATATTCATCTGACGGTGGAGGCGGTGGGCAGACGGAGCAAGGGGTCTGGCATTGATCCAGACACCTTAAGTGCTGGCTAAAGCAGACAAGGTCAATTCATTTTCTTCCTCCTCAACATCTGCCCCAGCAACCTCGCCCCTGATGTGAGATGCGTGGTTTTCATTGGTCGGATTGATTGGACTTGGGGATATGTTTAGCATTTATTATCAGGCGCACTGGTAGCGTCATGCATTAGATGTCCCTATGTTTTTTAAAGGTGAACAAGAGAGCACTGACTGGAATTGTTTTGGGTTCCAATGGAGTAAAACTTTTCCTCCCAGAATGCAACGAAGTGGCATATGAAAGGAATTCCTCCATTTTATGACGATTCAGTTTCCTATGTCCCCTATGTGCTCCTGGGGTGGTTGTAGTGTAACATGTTCAGGCACACTGGTCAGGTATTACGTAGGCTGCGCAATGAGCAGCAACCGACTACCCAGTTGAACAAAAATGTCAATACCCTTCAGCACACCCCACCACGCACATAATACACTGAAAAGATGTATGGCGGGACCAAACGCATTTTACTTTCACATTAATCAAAAGCAGACTCTACTAATTTACATATAGAAAATATATTTGCTTGATATACACATCTAAATACAATCTATCATACACAACCGTTCAATGAAAAGCACAAAAATGTATGGTATTGGTACCACGATTAAGCGCTGGCACTATACTAGATGTAATATATGTATACAGGGCAAGGAAAAGTTACAAAGGAAAAAGTTGTATTTAAAATGTTGAGGTGAAAAATTAATATACATCAATATTTCCTATGTAAGTGGCAAAAATGTTGTCAAACAGTGCCTTCGTTCTCAAGCCTTTCATTTTTGTTTCATACGCATGAGGGCACCACCTCACACCCTTTCTTTCTTTGAAAAATGTTCCCCGCCCATCCCACTTATTCACCTTTTATGCCCCACAGTCCCTTTCAATCCATGTGTGTGGTGTGCACTGCTTCTCTCCCACGGTGCCTATCAGGAGGAACACAGCCAGAACTCCCTGACCCCTTTTTATAAATGCCCCATACCCCCTCTATGATGCCCACTTTCCCCTTCACTCTTTTTTGTCTGCCTATTCACCTTTGCCAGCAGTGATTGCTCTATCCGCTCACGTTCTCTAAAAATGCTCTATGACTACAACCCCGTCCCTCCTGTCACATACATGTGGTTCCTTATAAGTGCATATTTTTGTTTGTCTTTTTCATTTTTTGTGTGTCCTCGATTGTTTCCACATTCTCATTTCACAACCCTTTTCTCTACTTTTTTACATTCAATATGTTAATTTCACAATTTTTACTAAAAAAAACACCTATACTGATTGTATAAAGCACTATACAAAAGCTGATAAATATTAAGAATGACTTTGACTTAGCTGAATATAAGTGACAATGTTTCTGTTTGACTGTGACATACCCCAGTTAGCTCCTAGAAGCCCTCTTTCAATGGAAACTAGAAACTGTGCCTGGCTATCTGGAGCTTAAAATAGTCTTTTGTTCTGCTACTGTCAAAGCAGTGAAATATTCCAGATTCCAGATTCATGAACCTTTCATTGCACATAGGCAAAAGTCAATCCATCCTAGAGAAAACAAATCAGATAGAGAAGGAAAGCTCTAGGCATTGGTTTTAAAAGCAGTGTTTGCAGGGCACAAGTCCTAAAAAAAGAAGTGGGGGGAACTGACCAAGTCAGGCAGTATGCAAGTGACATCATGACGCGTGCTATCAAAGCACATGACGTCACGACGCGTGGCATTCCACGTGGTATCACAGGAAGTGAACTCACTGGAAGTGATGCTCTGATATGTGTATGTTATAACATATGCCAACTGAAAATGCAATAAAATATGGGTTTTTTAAAAAAGGTTGTCTCCTGCAAAGCATATCATGTAACATGCAGATCACAGATTTTTATTTTATGTAGATAGGTAAGTGGATTACTGCTACGAACACAGAGATACTTTTGTTACTTGCAGTTAATAAATAGTAATCCTTCTAGTAGACCACAGTGAGCTATGAAGTGTATTTGACTCCTACACCTTGGAACCCTGACTGTCTCATGTAACACATCTTGACATTAATTTACACACTTGCATGATTTATTTGGAATGGATAATGTGTATGTTATGTAAAGTGCTCTAACACTCTGCATTGGAATGAGTATCGCTATAAAAGAAATAAAAAAAGTGCTATTTAAATTGTTATTTGTGTAAATACTGAGACAGACCAACCCATCTGACATTCTTACAGTGCATGCACTTATAACAACAAAGTAAAAACCATGCATCTCTTAAGTACCTGTGAAGAGATAAGCTGTGTGCTTTTGTTTTCTCCATGGTATATTTGCATTTGTGAGGTTCCAGGGATGCCTCCAGTCCCCCACTCGATCAAAAGGAGGCCTGATGGCCCCTTAACTTCTGTCTTTATCGTTGCCCAGCTGGAGGTGGGAAAAAAGCCCCCTCCCTGCCTGTGCGTTGCTGCTGGGAATCAAAAGCAGACAACGTGCAGGAGCTGATGAACGTGTCCCGGTGTTTCAAAATTACACTGGGACAAGTTCAACATATTTATGTGGGGCCCAAGCAGGGGGGACGGCGTCCACCCTGTGAAAAGAGTGGGTGGACGCTGTGTACCCGCGTGTACCCCCGACTCGTGCCCTGAGTGTTTGTATGTTTTTGTGAATGCAGTGGTGAACATCACCAAAGGATACTTATCTTGTGAATAGGATAATTTAGGCCAGGTGTTACCCAAGGACTTTTGATTTGACTAAAATTATAATTATGAAATGCTTACTTATAGGGGTTATCAGCATGTTCAGACTGTTGTTGTGTCATTCACATTTTTCTTCTGCCCAATAAAGCATGGGGAAATGGGTCGGCCCACGCTGGTCATTGGTTAACTTTACTGTGAATTATGACATTCTGCTCTTTCACAAGGATCACATCTTTAAACAAAGTAGTTCCTGTCACTGCCATGGACTTTTATGGCAATGTGTGTTTTTAAAACCAAAACAACCAATGCTTTGCTTTTGGCAACATTGTTATTTTTATATTGCTGAATGCAAGCCAGCCTCCCCAATAATAAAGTTTTACAAAAACCATGACAAAAGAAAGCAAGCATTGACAAAGGCAAAAGGCCTACCCTTAAAACAATTAGAAATGTGTCTGTCTTTGAAATTAGATTTTCGCAGCAGCTTTTATAGAAGGCATGTTGAGACACAACATGTGTAAATAAAAATAAAACATAATTTTCATATTCTTTCATTGATCACTTATATTAATAACTACTGATATATACTAGATTAAAGGTGAGGAAAGTTGTGTTTTTTGTTGTAAACCAGACACCCTTTACATAGACAATGTTTGTTTTAGTAAATCAGTCTTCAAGCTCTGATGAAGAAGCAGAGGGTTGGAATCAATGAAACTCTCTGCTGTGGTCACAGCTGTATGTTGTATGCACCTCCCCGATATGTAACTCATGTTTGGGGTTAAGCACAATTTTGGAATATTGAACCAGCGGCCAATGGGAAATCAAAGCATGCATATTGATGCGGAATGCACCAGTACAAGGATCGCAATAATCAATATGTCATACTAAACAGGTCATGCCATAGGTTTCTCAATCACAGGAAGTGACGCACTTTGGGATGACCCACCCATTTACGGGTGGTATATTTGCGATTCAAGTCTTACCAGGCAGCTCTTTTCCATGGATTGGGTGAAATTGAGTCACAAAGACCAATCGTTAGAATGTCTTCCAGCAGTTCTTCACCCACGCTTGTTAATTTGCCAGTCTGATTGGCTGAATGAGTTGGATCACGCAATGAGACTGTCTTGTTTAGGCAATAGGCTTCCTTACTTCTGATTCGGCTCACTATTGGGCGCTCTTTTAGTCTATGCTTCTGTCCTGTAAGTTTACATTCTATTTTGCCATATTTGCAAAACTCTAAAGAACGTAGTCCCACATTGTTTTCAATATGGAAGCATGTCAGGAAACAGTCCTTATGTAATGTAACGGGTGCTCATGTAAAGCACTGCAATACCTTCGGGTCGAGTTGGCGCAATATAAAACCGCAACAAAAAAAAAACGTGTGGGCTTGTTTGGGTATTTTTGATGGTATTGCTCAGTTCAGCAAGCAAACAGTTAAGGAAGGCCAGGAAGAAGTCAACCCTCATCTTGACTGCCCTTGTCGATGCCTGGTTAACCGCCGCACGCTCCACTTGGGCTCCAGCTTCGCACTTCCTGTCCTGCGATTAGCGCCGCCATCTTGCCTAGGACTGCGTTGGGAAAGTTAACCAAGCAGCCCTTAAGATGCGGCTGATTAAAGAGAAAAATGCCTTCCGCACCGTGGCCGCGCTAAAGCAGTGCACCTTAATGCAATGATGATACGTTGGCGCGCGCTTGTCAAAGCATCGTATTACAGTGATGCCATAATGACAGCCTGGATCTGCCGAGTAGACATGTTTTCTCAAATCACACGTTGCACTGCTGATTCCTGACATGACACTTCGTTCAGTCGCCTTCGCTTTCTTCCGCATTTGCCATTCCCTGGCAATAGCCGCTGCTGTCCATTTGCCTCCTAAGTGATTCGCATTTTTGCCACTTTGAAGGAGTGCAGCTAGCTGAAGCAGAAAAGGGGATGCGGGCTGGCTGGGAGTCGCGGCCCCATCAGAGGTGGAAGCTCGGCTCGGTTACCGGAGCCGCTGGGACGACCCAGAGGTTCATGTTTCACGCCGTGATGCGGCACTCTCTGTTCCATTTCCTGGTGCAGAACCGTCCCCCCTGTTCTGGTTAGCAAAATAAAAGGAAATGGCGCGGGTGCCCTTATCCGGTGACACGGATCCGAAATACGAGTCCGTTACTCAGCACGGGTTGCGTAGGGTCGTAGAAAGGGAGCAACGCAGCAGCGCAGCCTTTCGTGTAAGCATCTTTACCGGGCTGACATAATATCTCGAGTTGTTTCAGGTTACAGATGTAGGTTAATTTGTTGTCTCTGTTTACAGATGAAGTGGGCTACTCAGCAGAAATGCTGCTTTATTCGAGTTACACACTTGCTGCAAAGTGCTATGAAAATCCATGACGTTTTCCCCACTTGCTTATACCATACCCTTTTATTTCAGAGCTTTCTGTAAAGCGCTGCATAGGACTTAGCTGCTGCTTCAGAGCACTAGGAGGAAGAGGAAGCAAGATACAAGTCCTGTGATCAGATTGAAATGTTCTGCTTGCCGCAGGCAGCCAATTAATATACCCTGTAAGCCAGAGGCCCCTGAGAGGCGTGAGGGGGCCTTCATTGGTGAGTCCCCTTGGTGGATGGCAATCAATCAATTAGGGTGTTGCCTGAAAAACCAATAATGTTTTTATTTATGAACTGCTTGGGATCTTGAATCACCTGATAGTTTGAATCACAAACAAGAAACAGCATGACTTTCAAGGCAAACCGCCCAGAAGACCCAGAGAACAGAAGACGAGTGAAGCGGCCCCATGAGGATGAACCTTCAGGTGTCCAGTCTGGCTTGATGGCCAAGTTGACATTGCCGTTTTAGTTGGGGGTGGCAGGGCCCGGGGACTCTGAACAAAATATCAAACACTGGATGTACTTTATGCTCTATATTGGCTCATCTTTTAATTTTTGTGAGCACGTATATAGGGCTGTTTAACAGCATTGCAATCACAATAAGATGATGGACGGAGCGCTGAAACTGTCCAGACACTCACCCCGTCACTATTAGACCCAGCCATATGCAAATCAGTCTTGACCCTGTTCCTCATGGGAACAGTTCAGCCCGAACTGCCAAGCCAGGACTTCCATGGACCAGAAACAAGCATCCTGGCACTGGTTTCGGGGTAACACCCATCATCAGCCAGGCTAGTTTGAATCCTGTGGCAAAATAAGCAAGGGACCCACGTCTGGGCATACCCTGCCAACTTAGGGTGAACAAAGCGAACACAATAAGATGATGGATGGAGTGCTGGAACTTTTCAGACACTCACCCCCAGTCACAGCATTGCCAGATATTTACATAGGAACCTATACACAAATGTGTAAGATGTTCGCTATGTAAACGACTTACAGAGGCAGAAATGCATGCATGACTCAGGGCCCATTTACCAAGCCCAGAATGCCCTTGTTATGCATGCAGAGCTATCATATTAGTGCAGAAATTCTTCAATGTATGGACGCATGGCTTCTTAATTAACACCAACGTTTAGTAAATGTGAATTTTACCAGGACAGTGTGAGTGGTGGTGAAAAATCGGAATGCAACGTAGATGAATACCCATAGTTTTGTACATTTTATCGTATTCATGAACATTTGCAATGTGTTTTCCACACTGAAAATTACAATTACAATTACAATCTGCACTTCTTGATTGACACTCAAATTATGTATGTGTAATTAGTTCAGAAAGTGTGGGAAAGTGCATCAACATTCCCTGCTTTCACTTTGTAGTTCAGGAAGGGAAGAGATTTAATGGAAAAATATATACCATTACAATTTGAGAAAAGAAAAATGCCTTGTCGCGAATCTGTTCAAGAGATGCTGCACGCATGTAGAGTTAGGGAACAGAAGTTTGCACCAGGAATGTATGTGCAGTGGTATTTCTTTGAGTTTAGCCAAACTAGCAGAAGTGCCGTAAACAGCTTCAAGGCAATACTTAATAACAATGTAAAGCAGGGTGATAATATAGCAATAGAAGGTGAATGAATTTCAATTAGTGCCATAGAGGCTCACATAATATATGGCTTGGCTTAACAGCGTACGTTTGTGGAATATACGTATATAAAGTGTGGCAACAGTTTAGGTGGACCAAATGTCATCTTGGAGGGGAGGTGGAAGGCATCATGTGGAGGGAGCAATTTTGTAATGTGTCAGGCAGTAGCGGTCGGTGGTGGGAGTGCCGCCGGGCGCTGACGTGTGGCGGGGAGGGCAGGTGGGGTAGTAAACTACAGATTAAGGCCGATTACAGGTAAGTACACATATAAATAAATAAAACGAATTTCAGCTCGCGCTGCATCGCCAAATGCGATGCAGCGCGTGCAACGAAATTCGTTTTATTTATTTGTATGTGTACTTACCTGTAATCGGCCGTAATCCGTAGTTTACTACCCCCCACCCTGCCCCTCCCCCGCCCCACGTCTGCGCCCGGCGGCACTCCCACCACCGACCGCTACTGGTGTCAGGGTATAAAAAATGAAAAGGTGAAATATTTGGGATTTAGATTGTGGTGTGTGAGATGCAAAATCCATATAATTTTGTGACTTCCATGCTGTAGCAGTCCTAAATCATTACAAATTTCAGAATATACAGCTTCTTCTTGAACTGGGCCTTTAAGCATTACACTAAATGCGGTTATACCAACGAGAAATGGAAGCACTTAAAGGTGCACAGAGGGACTCCATTGGCAAGCATGGCCTTATAACAAGAGGATTCAATAGATAGTACATGCTTTAGCATATTGTGCATGCCACATCTATCCATGGAAGTTAATTTTCCTTGGACCCTTATGAATCCAATGTGACCTGGGTTTACGGCACGATGAGGAATTGGCCGTCTCTGCCGACGAGGATAAAGCCATCACCTGATGAGCAGCTCTTCTTCGTCAGCGAGGTGTTCTTTCAGGGTGAAGTCTTATTCGCCTCATCCCTGCTAGCATTAATGTGAATTTTAGTACCTTTAATATTAGATTGAAGTGATGTCTACAATAAAATCCACCATCTGACAATTGAATTTATAGACAGTTGTGAATATTTCAGGTCCAAATAATAGAGCTGTAGAATTTCAGTCAGAGAAGCAAAGAGAACGGATGAAGCCCCCCCCCCCCTACTTTTAAACTATAATGGATTTGTGTCTAGGAAAATCTTCAGTGTAGCTCAGAATTAATCAGGATTGGCGAGCCCGTCTCCCACCCTTGACTGAGCTCCTATTTTACAGTCTACCAACTCCGCTCCTAAGTACATTCGAGTGGCGGTGCACCGATCTGTCTACACACTAGGACACAGAGAGACCTTCGGCTTGTTCCATTGAAATGCAATGTGCAATGTCTTCTTCTTATCCTCTCGTTGTATGTGACATGGCTTGGACCCATCCGAATGCAGACATTAAAATTAGAGACTCCTGAAGATCCTCAGTAAAAAAGGCAGATTAATGCCAGCTAATGGTGAAAAACAAAATCTTTTAAACTGGCTAAGAGTAAGCATCTTGTAACCCGTGCTAGACAAGGAGAATGTTTGTCCTAGTTTATTTTTGTGAAGTAATCAGCAGACCATATGTGATGTCATCAGTCAAGTGCAAACAATTGTACAGAATTGCTGTTCCAAAAAGTGAAAAATAAAATTTTCCCAACATGGAGACAGCACGCGACTACATATTTACGTTATGTCATGAAAAGCCCCCTACAGTTCATTGTTAAATACCTTGTCACTGGGACTGAACCTGCACATTGCATGTTCAGCTGGTATGATGTTAGTCATCAGCTCCGTCACAAAGTTTTTTGGCAGCCTATGCAAAATGATAATTTGCTGTTTTGGCGCTCACTTACCCCTAGCAACAAGCATTTTTTAAGACATTTGTTGACATTTGCTGCCTTCTTCTGGCCATTTGCCTAGGCAAAATATAGCAGCTAACAAAAT
This sequence comes from Calotriton arnoldi, assembly GCA_963921515.1. NCBI lineage: Eukaryota > Metazoa > Chordata > Amphibia > Caudata > Salamandridae > Calotriton > Calotriton arnoldi. Next base: position 882,835 of record CAWUFW010004098.1, read on the forward strand.
ATGTCCATCAACTGGGGATATTGCACCAAGGGTTCTATGACGGAACCATGCATGCGATTATATTGCATGCCTTAACAATGCAGTCTTTACTATGACCGCGACTTTACCACGCATGCCTTTACCACGAATGCCTTTACAAAGAATTTTGTTGTAAAGGCATGACTGGTAAAGGCATATGCGTGGTAAAGATTACACCCAAGCTCCCTGTCCTGAGCCCTAAAACCCGGCCCCAGCCCTGCAAACGACCACACCCCAGCCCTAAAAACTACCCCGACCCCTGTCCTGAACCCTAAAACCTGGCCTCCAGCCCTAAAAACGACCCGACCCTCCCCCCCCGCCCTGAGCCCTAAAAACTGCCCCTACCCTCCCTGCCCAGAGCCTTAAAACCCATCCCTAGCCCTAAAAACGACTCTGACTCCAGGCCTAAAAAATCCCAGTCCCCCACACTGAGCCCTAAAACTGATCCCCAGCCCTAAAAACTACCCCAACCCCCCCCCCGTCCTGAGTCCTAAAACCCGGCTCCCAGCTCTACTTACCAAGCCATGTCCTGATCCTTCCTGTTCCTTCTAATCTCCCCTCCCATCCTCTCTGAATCTAGAGCACTAACTGCCTTTACCACACATATGCGTGGTAAAGGAAAGCGTGGTAACGCATGCGCGGTAACAGAACGCGTGATTCCGCCCGCGTTGTAAATGCAGTTTCCCTGCACCATGGGATGTCCATCAGCTGATAGTAATGCACCAAGATATGTCCATCAACTGGGAGTGTTTCACCAACAAATGTCCTGTTCAAGCCTCCGCTTGAGACCCCCTTTTTTTAGGTCTCGGCCTGCACCAGCGCTTGTGGGTTTTGGAAGTGCAAACACTGGCTTTCGGCTGGCGACCAGCTTGAGTTCACGATGGCGTGCACGCGCAGCTGGCATCTGGGTTTCCTATCTCTTCCTCATTTCCTCGTCATGGCTCATTAACTCTCTGGACTCTGATGTTTCAATCGCAGCAGCAGCTCACATTACCAACTGAGGGCCCTGGACTACAGTGACATGAAAAACAACAGCGATTAGCATTGAAATGCAAGCTTTTTTTTGTCTAGTTAGAAATATTGCTTCGGTGGGTTGATTTCACCTTATATCGCTATTTGTTTTATATTGGGAGTCACAGCCTAATTACCAGTATTTTTGTCTCTCACTGTTTTTTTTAAATATATTTATTCGCGCAAAGCACAAAGCTATATTTAAGGTTACTTTTTCCGCGTCACTTCTTCACTCTATTTAAACTCCACATCCCCCACTCTTATTGTCTCTCTCCTTCTCTCTCTCTCCCTCTCTAATTCTCTCTCTACTTAATTAACTCTCCCCTCTCTATCTTTTTTAGCCTTTCATTCTCTCTCACCCCTTTATCTGTTTCTCTTTCAAACTCCTTCATTCACTCTCTCTCCCCTTCTTTCTCTCTCTCTATCCCGCTCCACTCTTTATTCTATGTACACCCTTTCTCTCTCTTTCTCTCTCACCACCCTCTCTAATTGGGCATTATATCTTCACTCTATCTCTCACTCGGCAACACCACAGCAGCACTCAGCGCAACCACAGCATCAATCAGAGCCAGCACAGCATCACTCAGCACCAACACAACATCTCTCAACGCCATCACAGCATCACTCAACGCCATCACAGCATTACTCAGTGCAACCACAGCATCACTCAGTGCAACCACAGCATCACTCAGTGCAACCACAGCATCACTCAGCACAACCACAGCATTACTCAGCACAACCACAGCATCACTTAGCGCCACAACAGCATCACTCAGCGCCACCACAACATCACTCCGCGCCACCACAGCATCACTCAGCACCACCATAGCTTTACTCAGCGACACCACATCATCACTCAGGGCCAACACTGCATCACTCAGCACCACCACAGGATGACTCAGCACCACCACAACATCGCTCAGCACCACCACAGCATCGCTCAGCGCCACCACAGCATTACTCAGCACAACCACAGCATCACTTAGCGCCACAACAGCATCACTCAGCACCACCACAGGATCACTCAGCGCCAAGACAATATCACTCAGCACCACCACAGCATCGCTCAGCGCCACCACAGCATCGCTCAGCGCCACCACAGCATCGCTCTGCGCCACCACAGCATCGCTCAGCGCCACTACAGCATCGCTCAGCGCCACCACAGCATCGCTCAGCGCCACCACAGCATCACTCAGCGCCACCACAGCATCATTCAGCGCCACCACAGCATCATTCAGCGCCACCACAGCAAAACTCAGCGCCACCACAGCATTGCTCAGCGCCACCACATCATTGCTCAGCGCCACCACAGCATCGCTCAACGCCACCACAGCATCGCTCAGCGCCGCCACAGCATCGCTCAGTGCCGCCACAGCATCGCTCAGCACCGCCACTGCATCGCTCAGCACCACCACTGCATCGCTCAGCACCGCCACAGCATCGCTCACCACCACCACAGCATCGCTCAGGGCCACCACAGCATCACTCAGCGCCGCCACAGCATCACTCAGCGCAACCACAGCATCACTCAGCGCCACCACAGCATCACTCAGCGCCAAGACAATATCACTCAGCACCACCACAGCATCACTCAGCGCCAAGACAATATCACTCAGCACCACCACAGCATCACTCAGCAACACCTGAGTATCATTCAGCATCACCTCAGCATCGTCTCCGCAACAGTCACGACCACCACCACCTCAGCATCACTCAGCACCACCTCAGCCTGCTCTCGGAATCTGGCATCTGTTGATTCTCCCCTAGCGTCTGGCCGCTGCTAGTGTTATAATACAGGTACTAGTTCCCAACCTTCACCCTCCGATTGTTTATGCCCCCTCAAAAAAAAGCTTTAACAAACAACCATTGCCAGCATTGCAAGAACAAAAGAAAACTGAGGAAATTTTTTATTGTAAATACTTTTTTAATATGGTCGTTCAGTTTTACATAATGCCTTCTTGGTCATATAAAAAGTAACAAAAATGCTTCTGACACTTTTTTATTATAACTTTTCAGCATGCCGCACAGCAGCCACACTTCTCTACAGCACAGCTTGAAGACATTGGCAAAGTCAATAGCTCTGGCTAAACACTTATAAGGCCCCAAAGGCGAGACCTATTGGCTATGCCAATGCTTGTTCTGATGAGGTGTGGACTACAACCTAGAACAGCAACCAAGGGAGACAATACAATAGAATTAGAAAACAGCTAACTAGGCACCCTGGCCGGTCTTGGGCATGGGTGAGCTGGACCCAGGCCAGGGGTGCCAACATTCCAAGGGGCGCAGCGGGGAGCTGCCTGATCTAATGTCATGCAAACAGCAGCTCGTCCATCCCACTTGGTGTCAATCATCCCGTTAAAGACCTTGTGATTAGCCCTTAAAGTACCTCAGCATAATTGTTAGCACCCCACCAACCCCCTGCCCTCCTCCCATCTTCCTCACACCTCCTGCCGTCACACTGCAATGACCCCCCACTCCCACAACAAACACCAAATTGTCTTTCCGCTCAGGGCACTGTCCCGGTCAATCCGATTTAGGGCCAGCCCTGATGGGCACATAGGGCAATAGCGAAGAGGAGCGGCACAGCAGTGATGTCTTTTAAAGGTTTCTTACCGTCAGTAACACAACTTCACATAAAATGCTATTTTAAATCATTATCTGGTGCCTACATGCAGTTTCCAAAGAATGGACCACCTCCACTAGCCTCGTTTGTGTTATAACAGGAGAGCACAGGGTGCATGTCTTTGAGTCAGACCCATTGGCAATGTAGCTGCATTGCAGCCTTTTTCATCCCTACCTTCCGTGTCCTTACTGCTCTGTGGTTATACTGTAAGCCCATGCTACATCTGTGGACATAAAGTGCAGGTGATCTAGTCTCAACTTATCCCTAACCAAAGCCGTTATCAGTGCCTAGTTGGCTTCTTAAAATTTGCACAATATTAGTAGTAACAGCAGCACCGCTTTGAACCCGTTCCCACTCTTCATGCAACCAAAGTCCCCACCGACTCTGCAAATTCGAGCCTGAATAGGCCGGATGCTAGAATGTGGTCTTATTACAAGCATATTCGATTGTATGATCCGCCAAGACCTGCATTATCGTATACCATGTTATAGTTACTTAGGTGCAATAAATGCATTTGTGCTTGACATTCTTTTTCCACTCTAAAAATAACGACTGTAAAACTCCACAGAACCCCACATATAACATTGGGGTGAAGGATAACCTGCTTTTTTTGTTGTAACTAAAATCAAGGAATTTCCCATATTTGTTTACATTGTGTCTATATTTTATTCATTTTTATTAGCGGGCAAATGGATAACATTTGCACCTTGTTTATTCCCATAACTAGCCCCACTGGTAGAATCGGCGTTTCAGCTCTTACAGTCATCACTGCTGTGAGAGGTGAGCTGAAATTTGAAAGATAATAATTTTGGTACCGACAGCTGGAAGAAGAAAAATCCACTTGTGATCTGGATAAGACAACAGCTTTGTGGCGCACTAATTAGATGTTGACTTAGTAATGACATAGGCAGATTGTTCTGGGACTGGCAGGAGACACCATCCCTTTGGCTCGTAAATCATTCCTGTAGCTGGAGGAACTTTACTGCAGAGACTTCAAGAAGCGAGCGACGCAAGCTCATCCTTCTCAAGTCAGGGCTTGCAGCTCCACTCTTGGTGCGCTTGCGGTGACTTAGAGATGTCCAGCAGGAGCAGAGTGCTCTACAACTCCTGCCTCCACTGAGTCGAGATAACACAGTCATAGCCACCTAGACAACCCCTTGGCAAGGCAAAGCGTTAATTGATTTTTTTCTCTCATCAAAACGTCATTAAATTGCACATGGAAGAGAGCAAGCCAGTAGTTTAGTGCCCTAATGACTTCTGATTCTAGCCTGTTATCGTTATGGATGCGAGAGCCGTCCCATAATTATAAGGCAATAAGTGGAGTGGTAGGGTAAGTGCTCTATCTTATACGGTATTAGCGGGCTGCTTTAAGCCAGCTGCAACCCGCATACTTCCACAGAGGGACTTGAGAAGAGCATGCAACTTGAGTGAGAGATAGCCGAGAGACAAGAGAGCGACAGCTAAAAACTACAGTGGTGGCGACTGGCAGCAGATGAAGATGGGAGATCAGGCGATGATCTAGAATGACAGGAGAGAGTCGATGCTCCCCTAGCACTTCAGGAAAGGACAACACAAGTGGGTGCACACTGGCAACATGGCGGGTGCCTGAATGCACACTTCCTGTTTATTTGGATACTATAAGAAGAGGGGTTCTTTGACGGTCCTTCGCATGTTTGATTTGAATCCATCAACAAGGCTCATCATTATTTGAAAAACACGGCTATGAGTAGTCTGTAATTTGTTGAACAATGTGGCTGTTGGACACCAAAAGTAACAAGGTTGCATTATTCGTAAAGTCCATTCTGTATTCGATGGACACCATCAAGAGTGTAAAGTTGAAGCATATGATATGTTGTATAAATGCTCTTGCATTATTTCATACAGATTATAGTGGCACTCTACGTGGTCCCTTGATCATCGGGCTAATACAGTCTGAGGATGCTATAGTACAGAAGGTTTTTAGGTGGAATGTACACGTCAATGGGGATGAGAGTCCCCTTTCATTCCCAACTGGTCAATAGCAAGAGGTAGGGACAGGAAGCAATCAGGGGCAGAGTGAGACACTTTCAGAGAGAGATTGAGAGATGGGCGGGAGATGTGCAGGCAGTGAGCATGGACCCAGGGTTCCTAAGCTTGAGTGAAGAACGCCAGTGAAGGGCTATGAGGGATACCGCACAGTTTGAGCCCTTTTTCCAAATATTTTATTACTGGAATGCAAATTGTTATTTGTTTACCAGTCTCAAAATATTATGAAAAAACAGTAGTTCTATGTGAATATTTCAACAACAAAGGCAAGCTCTCTTACCCATCATTTGGTTGGTGCTCATAAGTTCTTGCTACAGAGCCTGTGCAGTATCACCGATGAGGTGGGGCTGACTTGAGGTCACGCAGGTGGGCTGAAACGTCTTTACAACCCGCCAAGTGATGAGTGCCACACTTCAAACAAAGAAGTAAGGCTTGACCCCTTTAGTTTTAGGAAACATAATCGATGCTTTTCTGTTAAGGTAAAAGTTTCTGCCTCTGAAAATTCTCTTAATAAACCTGCCTGATGGGTTGTGAAAAGTGATTCAAAGACTTTGTGCTCTTCCTACGTACGTGTCAGTCTGGGTCAAACACTGTTCCTATTGGGAACAGAACTAGAAGCTGTTGTGTATCGCATAATTAGCCTTAAAATAGTCAATTAAGGGCACATTAAAGAATAGTAGAGATTTTCTGACAGATGACTAATCTGCCGGAGCCCACATCCTATTCCGCTGTTTGAGATGATCAATAGTTATATAAAGCGAGAACCTGGAACTGCACCAGAATTGGCCTCGGTATGAACACTCTTGAAAGTGCATGCATTTGCTTAATTCAGCCATCATAGACCTCAGGCTTAATGCAACTGCCACAGTCCCCAGCCTTAATGCAGCCGTCACAGACCCCAGGCTTAATGCAACCATCACAGACCCCAGACTCAATGCAGTCATCACAGACCTCAGGCTTAATGCAACTGCCACAGTTCCCAGCCTTAATGCAGCCTTCACAGACCCCAAGCTTAATGCGGCCACCACAGACCCCTGGCTTAATGCAGTCATCACAGACCCGAGGATTAATGCTACTGACACAGACCCCAGCCTTAATGCAGCCATCACAGACCCCAAGCTTAATGCGGCCACCACAGACCCCAGGCTTAATGCAGTAATCACAGACTCCAAGCTTAAAGCAGCTACCACAGACCCCAGGCTTAATGCAACCATCACAGACCCCATGCTCAATGCAGTCATCACAGACCCGAGGCTTAATGCAACTGCCACAGACACCAGCCTTAATGCAGCCATCACAGACCCCAGGGTTGATGCAGCCGTCAAAGACCCCAGGCTTAATGCAGCCATCACAGACCCCATGATTGATGCAGCCTTCACAGACCCCAGGGTCGATGCAGCCATCACAGAACCCAGGCTTAATGCAGCCATCACAGACTCCAGGCTTAATGCAGCCATCACAGACCCCAGGATTGATGCAGCCTTCACAGACCCCAGGGTCGATGCAGCCATCACTGAACCCAGGCTTAATGCAGCCATCACAGACCCCAGGCTTGATGCAGCCATCACAGACCCCAGGCTTGATGCAGCCTTCACAGACCCCAGGGTCGATGCAGCCATCACTGAACCCAGGCTTAATGCAGCCATCACAGACCCCAGGCTTGATGCAGCCCTCAAAGACACCAGGCTTGATGTAGCCTTCACAGACCCCAGGGTCGATGCAGCCATCACTGAACCCAGGCTTAATGCAGCCATCACAGACTCCAGGCTTAATGCAGCCATCACAGACCCCAGGATTGATGCAGCCTTCACAGACCCCAGGGTCGATCCAGCCATCACTGAACCCAGGCTTAATGCAGCCATCACAGACCCTAGGCTTGATGCAGCCATCACAGATCCCAGGCTTGATGCAGCCTTCACAGACCCTAGGGTCGATGCAGCCATCACTGAACCCAGGCTTAATGCAGCCATCACAGACCCCAGGCTTGATGCAGCCATCACAGACCCCAGGCTTGATGCAGCCTTCACAGACCCCAGGGTCGATGCAGCCATCACTGAACCCAGGCTTAATGCAGCCATCACAGCCCCCAGGCTTGATGCAGCCCTCAAAGACACCAGGCTTTAAGTGGCAAGCCCACAATTTCATAGTTTTAATTGTATGGTATCTTGTTGTGACTGAGGCATTTGATAAATAGTCTTAGACATGTTTAGAGATCTCCTTCCCAATATGTGCCAGCTTTTGTATACACTCCCTGGTGTTATATCATATACTAACCCCAAACTGATACGCCAAGGGAAAACTAGACACCCACCCTAGGGTGCACCACAAGGGAGTACCAGATTGCAACTAAAGGCTCAAATAGGGCACTGTTACTAGGGAGGGGAAGCGAAAAAACGAGAAAACTTGTCATTTGGATTGAAGCTCCAAAAACCCTTGCACCGGATATGAATAACAACACTCATGCCAATGAATCTGGTTCACTTCCCACTGATGGCCAAGGGCATCATTACGAGTTTTGGCGGTCCTGGAGAGGGCGGCACGCCACCGCTCCGTCCTGGACTGCCAAAACTCACCACCCCCCACCAGATTGCAAGAAATTTTGTGGTCTGGCAGTGTGACAGTCCAATGGTGGTTCTATTTAAAGGATCATTGTGGGCCTTAAACAGCACCGCCGCTGGACTGCCAGTGCACATTCCTGCACGGGAAGGAATGCACCATGTCGTGCATTTCTTCCCATACAGGAACTGGGGGTGCAAAACTACACGGGTGCACATGTGCCTCCCTGCATGCACCCCCATACACGGAGGCACAAGGGGGCCCTGTAGGGCCCCCTTTGTTGCCTCACCACCACCCTTTTCATGGCGGTGCGACCCCCATGAAAAGGGTGGCGGTGAGCCAACTCAAATTATGGTCGGCAGTGCCCCTGCAGCACCGCCAGCAAAGTTTGGCCTTGAACCGCTGCCAGACCGTCGCAGGATCCTTGATCCATTGAGGTAGCAGCAGTTCAGTGGCAGTCCGACTGCTGCACTTATAATACTGCGTGCGGTCCCTCAGTGTGGCGGTGGTCGGACCGCCACCACGACTACGGCAGTGTGGACTAGCAATGTCGTAATAAGGCCCTAAGCTAAGCAACAAAGAAATCCAACAGAGAGCCAAGGGCAATATGATTTTTAATGGTGAAAACCGTCCCAGGAGGACAGACCTGGGTGTCCAAGAAGATGTGACAAGTTTAGAGAATAGTATTTGCTGGTTTCAGATGCACCACTGTGGAATGTACAAATTCAATCTGGATGAGGTGTACTGCCACCCTTGGGTGCCCTGGTACTTGAAGATGAGATATGATTCTCCACTCATGTTGAGGGAATGAATAAATGAAGAAATGTTTCTTTTTCTTCCTGTTTCCCTTCCCATTTGATTCCCTTATTTGCCCTCATCCTCGCCACTCTTCTTCTCTCTTCATTTTCCTAAATGAAGTGTCATATGTTGAAATACGTGCAGTGTGTTTTTTCATTGGAGTTGTGGTATGTCTGGGTATTTACTGTCTCTGATGTTGACACCTTTCCAATTCAATGGTGTGGGTTTAACATAACACGTAGCCTGCTAGGAGAAAACAATTATTTGGGTCTCTTTAAAGGCTTTGTTTACTGCCTGTCTGAAGCTTTGATAAAACTCTGTCATGCCCTTATGCTGATTACCTTCATGTAGAACAAGAGGTATTGACTAATGCATGAATGATGTCCAGTCACAGGCTTTTACAGAGCAGCTCTGGAGAAGAGTCTCTCTAATAAAAGAATTCTTCTCGCTTTCTCCCTCCCGATGCAGGCTTCTCTGCAGAATGTCAAGTAAAGATCGACACATTGATTCGAGCTGTTCGTCATACATCAAGACGGAACCTTCAAGCCCTGCCTCCTTGACGGACAGCATCAACCACCACAGCCCTGGTGGCTCGTCTGACGCTAGCGGGAGCTACAGCTCGACCATGAATGGACATCAGAATGGGCTCGACTCGCCGCCGCTCTACCCCTCAGCGGCAGGCCTTGGTGTCAACGGGCCCGTTATCAAGCGCTACGACGACTGCTCCAGCACCATTGCAGAAGACTCACAGACCAAGTGCGAGTACATGCTGAACTCTATGCCCAAAAGGCTGTGCTTAGTGTGCGGTGACATTGCGTCTGGGTACCATTACGGTGTAGCATCATGCGAGGCCTGCAAGGCTTTCTTCAAAAGGACAATACAAGGTTTGTGCATGATTGCTTTTGGATACTCAAAATGTCTTCCTTTTTCATGGAATGTTGTTATAATTTAAAATCATTGCTCTTTTGACCATCGCAGGTAGGCAAAACTTTCATTTACCTCTTTCAGCTTCATGATGTACTCTATCAAGTTCTGTTGATTGATTTGTTATTTTTCATGGTTCAGAACAGCTATTCTTCAGAGTTTGAATAAGCACTTTTACTGCTCGAATTACTATAAAAAAAATGGCAATACATTGAATACTAATACTTATACTGTGTTTTTGAAATATTAATCGGAGAACATCTATATGAAAAGATTAAAATGTTGGGTTACTTGACTTAACTTGTGGGACACATTGGTTACGTCCTACATTTTTTAAGAGATCAGGTGCAGTTCTACACTTTTCGGTGAGGCTAGTGTCCAAAAAAAGGGAATCCGAGAGATTTACATCAAAACGACGCAATTTCCAATAGTTGTAGGTGCCTTGGATTTTTCCTTTCCAGTTGGTGAGGTATTAGATGTTGTTCTATACTATTCAAGGAGATTAGTGTTCAGAATCTGGAAAGTAAGAGGTAAAAGTAAAACAAAAGTAATGCAATTAAGAAAGATTTTTGTGTTTTTTGTGTGGATATTAGGTTAATTGTTTATTAGAAATGTGTGATTAAAACTGTATTTTTGGTGACAAGTATGACCTTTCTCTAAATCCAGTGCTAAGAGGGCATGCCCACAGATGCCAGGATCTGTCATCTTGTTACTCTCTGTGAGATATACAGTTTATATTACCAAATACATAGAAAATTGGTCCAGATTTGGAATTAAGGGCAGCTAAAGTTTGAAAAGGACGGTGCGCGTGGCTATATATTTTTCTCCAGGGTTGTTTCTGGTTAAACATGGCTCTCGAGTGTGGGCAGCTGCTAGGCACTGAGAAAGTATAGGTAACATGAAATTAATGTGGAATTTAGTCAGTAAATTCGATAGGGAGGAGCTTTGAACTTGTAAAAAATCTTCCTGGGTATGAAGAGGTGTCTGATTTGGGGAGCTCTCTTAAGATCAAGTGTAGAATAGGGTACAATCAGAATACCTGGATTCTCAACATCGATATATACACCCTGACAGCTTTAGGACAATGTGGGCCTAATTCATGATGAACAAGTAAAGCCACATTTTTATATTTTGCCCAGTAACATAATCACCATGCAGTTGTTTTGCAAATTGCCTCACAACAGTACAGCCGATGTGTACTAGACTCCGAATTGTAATACACCCGGTACACATCACAGCACCTACTAGGAGATTTTCAACGAAATGAATAACCTAGACGAGCCCCCCCAAAGCCTTTGCAGTAATACTGAAAGTACGGCCCGGGGGCCGCATGTGGCCCCCCCTGACCTTTACATGCAGCCCCTTGATCAACAGCAGCACTGGGCTGTGTTCACTCGACTCAGCACTATCGTTAAAAAGATGTTAAACCTACAGGCAAGCCTATATTTAAAGGTTAATTGAAGTTAAAGAAAGGAACTAACTAGGTTGTCCTGCACCACTTAACTTTAGAAACACCTTCATTTTCAAAGCCATCTTGCACCAAAAGTGCCCCCTCTCCCCTGGATCGCCCCCCTGCTAGCATGGATGCGGCCCTCGGTCACATCACAGACCAAACTTTATGGCCCTTGCAAAAATGTTTGTGAGTACCCATGCTCTACAGGCTTCATGAACACAGTGCTTTTCAGGGTGCATTATTTCCATGAAACTGGAGTTCACATCACTCAAATTAGTCTTTTCAGTTAATTACACCCATTCTTTTATTGATTATGGACCTGGGCAGGAAACATCTTATCAAATGTTCCTAATACCGTCCTTTCCAACAAGTTCTCACTCCCAAAGTGAAAAGTCTGCAATATGTTTCATGGCTGAATCCTACCTCTATTGAAACACAATTTTGTGTGTAGGTTGGGCCATTTTCATTAGCCACTATGGGCTGCGGAGTGTATTTAATCAATTTTGGCCATAAGTAAACAATAACATAGCTCTTTATTTTTAATTTTTTTATGTATTTGTTTACTATTTATTGCATAATGTAAAAGCATGCTGCTTTTTGGCCATTTCAAACTTTATGCAATAGAGTAAACTAGCTTTATAAATAAGTAGTTACATAGCAATCAATTGCACACGCATTAAATAAACATTCCTCTCAGTTATCATATAGACTGGATAGCCTTCAAGTAATAATCAAGTTCTCATTTAGTACATTTCTCCAAAGTGTTATGTCACGACTGCCAAATCCAATCATGATTTCCACATGTGAAATCAACATTCATTTTCTTGACCTGGGAAGGATGAAATTCTAAGTTGTCCTTGCAATGTCTACACCAAATATATGAAATTTGTAAAGACTCTGCAACTGGTACTTAGACCATCTCAGCTCTATCAATCAGATTTTCACCAGTGGTGTGCATATCTTTTATTAAACTGGTAAAGTCTTGGTTTACCTTGGTTATTGGCCTACCGTTGTCCCTGGATTTTCCAGATTTTACCTCATTCATGCCATTGCACAGATTTTCACCATAAACTTGAAATATTGCCTCGCAAGGACTTATTTTCTCAAGGGCTAACTTTGAAACACGTTTTTCAATAATTGAAAACTGTCTAGCTTTTTTCCTCAAAACAATGTAACAGATGCACAGAAGCAGGGATTTTGATGTGAAGCCCACATGCAGAAAACTATGTAAACTATTGGTAGTAATAGTGTTAGTCATAATTTACGGAAGTTCACAAGAGAACAAAAGTTAGCAATTTTCACTCAATCCTTACTTTCCCATCCATTATTCTCCAGGTAGTTTCTGGATGAACTCAACACTTTTTTAAATTATTGTTTGAAATGTGGGTGCAATGTTTAACATTAGTGAGACAGACTGGGAGCAGAAGGTACAGGTTAGCCTTCATTTGCCTGTGACCTCTAAAACCACTTACAGGTTTATCTCTGGAGAAGGTGGACTGAACACTTTCTATTGTAGTTGCCACATATTGGCAGGCCCAGCTAGATCGCAAGATTTGTAATCCACAAACGGGCAAATATGTGTTTTTGTAATCAGCATGTTAATCAACAAAAACTGGCGCTAGCTACGTAAATTAAGATAAGCAGGTCCATAAAGCGAAAGATTGAACATATTTTCGTCTTTGTTCCACGCGACTGGGGGTTGGAAGTTAGATTACCTCTTCGCTGGCAGGCTCCACCGTCGACGCGGACACCGGGTTTTCCTGCAGCAAGATAAAACACATTATGGAAGAAGCTCTTTGGCTTCAAGACCTTCCTGGTCCACAGAGTATGCTCAATTGGGAGGTGCGATAGCAGCTGAAAAGCAAGGGCAATGCTGGAGCCTGCTTTCTGCCGCTGCGGTCCTGCCAAGATGGCAGCCTTCCAGCAAATCTCACACCACGCGACACCTGAATCCATCAGTGCCTGAGAGAGAGCCCTCAACTGCCTGTCTCAGTCCATAAGACACTTGGTACTGGTGTGACTCAAATGAGTTTCCGTGGTGTAAAGAGATCTAATTAAAGTAGCAGCCCTACCTTTAAAAACTTCTTAAGACTTGCCCTTTTGAGCTCAGCTCGTGATGTCATTTAAATATTTTTGACCCTTAATGCAATTCCTAAATAAAGGATTCTGCTTTGTGTGTCATTTATAAGCACACACATTTAGCCTTTAAGACTATAGGATCGTGGCCAATAGCCATGCTTAGGGCCAGATTTGTCACTCTTTCATGCAACGCAATGCAGCAAGTCAGCTTGCTGCGCTGCACTGTGTGAAAGTGCAGGAATGTGCCATATTTACCAATTTATGACGCATTCTACCTGTGCTGGCACACAATCTGCTGCCAAGCCCAATGCATGCAAGGGTGACTGTGTTTCTGGCAACATAGTTATTGTGCAGGAAGGGATACCTTCCTGCACAAAAATAATCCTTTGAGGCTTTTGTCTCAAACAACGAGGTGAAATAATAATATTTCTCCTTGTTGCACCTCCCCCAGGAAGATATAGCATTTTGATGCATTCCCAGGTTTACCAAGCTTGGTATGTGCCAAAATCCATTAGTGGATGAGTGAGAACACCGAAGCTCCACCCACGGAGCCCCCGGCAGAGTAACGCAAGGCAGTGACGTGTGCTGCCTTGCGTTACTCCAGATTTACCAAGCAATGCAGGGCCATGCAAGATGGCCATGTGCTTGGTAAATCTGACTTTAGTATTGTGGTGTCCTTGCGACACCATGTGTGACGCAAGGGCAACGCAATAGTATGTTAAATCTGGCCCGTAGTGTCTCAGTTTTTGGCAGTGAAAGAGAATGTGCTGAATCGTTTGCTCATGTGAAGTATAGCTATAGTCCAGACATGTTATGTTACGTTGATTTATATAGTGCACTAATCACCTGAGTGGGTATCCAGGTGCTTGGGCAGGTGTGTAGGTTTGCGGTCCCCAAGGTGCTTAGTGGACCTCCCTGGCTCCTAGTCATTTAGCCCTGGTGCCTTTTGTCATTTTGACCCCATTCCTCCAGTAGATCAAGTATCCATCTCTCCCCATCCCACAGTTCTGCTCCTTGTCCCTGCCTGCATACTGATGTAATCAATTAAAGTTTTGACTTTATCTCACATATTTACGTAATTTTTGGTGAAATGTCTTTCTTTTCTCACTTAAAACTAGAGGTGTATGAAGCGGGAAGGCTCACAGCTCACAAGTTTGTAAAAATTGATCAAAATGTGGGACACTTTGTGTAGCAGTTAGTAGTATAAAAACATTTCATTATGGCCACTCGTGGCATCGAGAGGACAAGCAGCCCTTGACAGCTGTCCATCCTAGCCCTGGGCTTAAAAAACACGTCCTCCAGACAGATATGGTCCTACCCAAAACCCACCGAAGTCCACCAGGATGTCTTACAATTATCTCGGACCAGTCAACCTGCAGACCCTCAACCAGCTCCGGACAGGAAATGTAAACCACTTCAAAGCATGGAAAGTAAGAAGGAATGGGAAAATTTCCACACTTTGCATAGCCAAAAAATGCCCCTGCACACCAACTGTGCATTCTCAGCAAAAAATATATACCATCAGTAACTATATTTTTCATGCATTTTTCAGCAAAGGGAGGGTTCTCAAAATGTAATAGTCCTTTAATATTGTTTGTTTCTCTCTCGTTAACACAAATCATAGGGCTCTGCAAGTGAGCAAAGCAGCAGTGAACAAATCTGCATTCATTAGCAGTTAAAAAAAACCATGAAAAGGCAACAAAGCTAGTTCAGATGGAGGTTGTCATCTGAGACCAAGGATACTTCATGAAGCAAGACCTCCTTCCTGTAGGTACCGTAGTCCAAGTCTTTGAGATCAGGATAGTCCATGCACAGGCACAGACCTCTACCGCCACTCATGAGGCGGTGTGGCCGGTCCAAGTTAATGTTAGAAATCATTGATCATGATTTAGTATTAGAACGAATCCTAGATTTATGCCCACCATCAACTGCACCGAAAATGAATGACCAGGCTGGAAGGATGTAAGCATTAGAATCGCTGCATTGTGGGCCCTACACAAAGCCACATAGGTATTCACAAAGAGCGGCTTCATTCTCATTTTCTCAGAAGCGTCCCTGTGTGTAGAAATATGTAAGAGCCTTTTTCATTTAAGTTTTCGGCGTGTTTCATTTAGGAGACAAATGAGCAGAGTTTTGATGAACATCAGACAAACACCTGAGCTTGTTACACCAGAGCCACCTCTCAAAGCGCAGAAGGGTTGCCTATTTTCTTTGTGTTCATGATTTCAGCAGGAGCTCGTGGAGCAGGTGTTACAGGATTATTATCCAAAATATATTTTATTGAGACAAGGGAAGGTGTTTCCTTTGTCTCGCTAAACTATATTTTGGGTAGGAAACCCGACCTATTATCTGTGTATGTGTGTGTTTGTGTTTGTGTGTGTCCTATTATCTGTATGTGTGTGTGTATATATCTATCTATATATATATCTATACATAGATATATATATGTGTGTGTGGAAAAATTAAGTTTTTTTATTTTCATTCTTTGTGTGTGCCAGTGACCGATTGTTTTAGCACAGGACGTCCTTACACCAACAATAGCAGCCAGCTGTTTTGGACATGCGTATTCCTCTAGCCCTTCTCGTTGCACGTGGTCCATCTCAGTCTACCAAGTATGTTGCAATTGACATCTGGGAAGAATTAAGAATATAATTTATTTCTGAATATGTATTTTTATTCTGAAGGACAGCAAGTTTGAAGGGTGTGATTTGGTCATCGGTTTTGAGACAGAGAGGGTAAAAACAATCTAAAGGTTCACTGCTCCCTCAAAAGCTGCCTATCCTGGGCCATCTCCCCTAACTGTGTCCTTTTTTGGGAGGCATAATTAGAATCAACATGCTGGGACTGGCCAATCTAGCAGTGCCAGAAGGACTGGTCCAAAGTACAAGAGTGGTCTTTGCTTTTTCATCACTAAAGGCTGGTTTTGTAGCCTAAAAGGACTGGTCTGCCTTAAAATACTCCATTTACCACTAACAACCCAAAATTCCTGCCAGTGATTAACAACCACTGTATCTGGAAAGATGTCTTAAAAACATAAATAGTTGCTGCTCAATATTACTGGCCCAAATGCTTTCTAATATACCAGTTACGACAAATCTTTCTAAAAGTGCTCCCTGAATTCTATAAAAATAATATAGCGAAGTGTTGTGAATCTGTTTGGGGCACATGTCTGACTTGTGTTTCTTTCCAACCATGTTAGTTCATCACTGCTGACATGTAGGCATAAAGAGTTCTTGACATTTCACTCTGTCACTGTCCCTCATTCCTCCTCCTTTTTCTACAATTGCCCTGAAATCGTTTGCATCGAGGAAGACCTTTATGTATATAACTAATTGCGTGTTCACTTCTTTCCATAAATGAATCTGTGTTTACACAGTGACTTGATGTGCAGCAGTTCTTGGATTCAGGTATGAATCTTAACTACTCCCAAATCCAAGATTGTGCATATAAAAATATGTTAATTTCAGCTGATTAGGTGAATTTACTTTGGGGTCTGGAGTAGCGTGCTATTCACCATAAAGCGTTTCAACGCATTGCCAGGGGTATTAAGCGCTATGTAAATCCAATTACAATGTGTCCTTCTGGTCATTTTATGGCATCCTAGAGAGATGTTCTGTGTCAAACTACACACCAGTACACCTGCGTGCATGCTCTATGGCATAGAAATGGATATAGGTAATTGATGGAAAGACACAAATATTGAGTATGTGGGCTGAGCGTCACACGACATTTGCTGAGGCATAACATATGGAGCATTTAGGGGTGTGGGCTTCCTCCTCAGGGAAACCAGGTTCAGCCGTCCCTACCCAATGTCCCAGATGTGGTTGGATACCTGAATCCAGTGCCGTTATTACTTTGCTGGTGTAGAAGGTGCCTGAATAAGGGATGGCAAATTAAAAGTTGGTTAACTAGGTCACTGCAGAAATGTAATGGCTACTCACCATATTTTGCTGGTGCTCTTATCATTAATGCCACTAGTACTTCGGCCAGCAAGACCTTGTTTCTCCATTGCTGACCTCCACTAATTAATTTTACTCAAGATTTCACAGCCCATTGTAGCTTTTCACAAGAATATATATGTTCGGAATTATAGTGTCTAAGAATGTGTGTGATTGATCTCAGTAGAGGACTCCTACACCTGAACCCTCACATGGTAGGCCCCTAGCACCCGAAAGTACCGCACTACCTCAAGGAGACCATTGGGCATGAACTAAGGTTTTTTTTAAATTCATCTTTATTTGATTTTTGTAGTTCAATAACAACTGTTTCTAGGGTTATTTGCTTTATACACACAGATGGATATATTTGTTCAATCTGATATTGATTCTGCTGTCTGACAATTAATTAACTCAAGTTTCCAATTTTCAAACAAAATCTCTTCATCAAAAAAATGCAGGTGAGGTTAGTTACTCTGACTCATAAATATCTTATGCAATTCCATAGGGAAGTTGAGGGCCAGCTATCTAGGTATGGGCCTCATTAATATTTTGTCTAGGGTTCTGGAGATACGTGATATGCCCTCAAGATGGTGATATTTCAGTATAATCTGCAATGATTAGTTTATAAATCCAACTGTATGCCTTGAACTGTCTCTCTACGAGTAGTCTGTAAGCAACTTTTCTGAAATTCATGTTTTTTTATTATCATTTTGTTAATATGTGAAATGGCCTGCAAGAGATGGTCCCATTGATGTGCTGTTGGCTGCATTCTAAGTCCTATTTTATTTTCCCTGCGTAATGCTTGACTCTTTCTTGGCCATGAACCAAGTTGGCAACATTTGAAGATTTTGATTTTTCAGCGGCAAGGTCAGGTATTCAATGGCATTGAAACTGACAGATGTATTGAACCTAAACCTCAAGCAGGTGCATCAGCTCCCCAATCAATAGATGTACATTCACTAAATGGCCAGGGTTAGTAGAAGTGACATCATACACCCTTTGATCCCCCATTCTCCCCATTGTTCCACAATTAGCCCCTCAAAAGTCTCTTGTTGGCTGTTGAGAGGCTAAAAGAGTTGTCTAGATTCGAAAGTACAGAAAACAGATATCGCCCTTTGAGCCCTGTTTACATATTGTTACAACCCTGCCTTCTAGACCCATGAGACCAGGGCTAGCTAGGGCAGTGGTACCGAAAAGCAATCCAGGGGTAGCCAGTGCTACCCCTTACTATACCTAATTTATGTCCATGCCCAGGTCTGTGACAAGGCACTGTAGCAGCATGAGGAAGATGGACCCCTCTCTTCCTGTAGGGAATCCAGCTTGTGCTCGAACTTCAGAACTGCTGAAGACTAATGCACAAAAATAAATGACGAAACACATAGAAATTCCAAGGTGGGGAAATTGGCGAGGAAGAACACAGAGGCAGGATTCACACTGCTGCCAAGGATGCATGGTCTCACTCTACCATGTCTGTAGGGATCCCCAGCAGACACCACTGCTGTTAAAAGGAGAAGGAATGTTCCTTCCTTTAGGGTCAGCTACTCTCGTCACTCATTAATAAATAATTGTGCCACACGGATAAAGCAGGGCATTCATTAAATATCCGCTGAAAATACTCACCATGGAGGTTAAAATAAACACTCCTTGACTAAAGTATATTACACTACATGACAGGGAATTAATAGAAAAGCATAAATGACTCGAAAAAACAGCGCAGAGGAATAGGCGCGTCTTCGCCGCCTCCGACAGATATATTACTTCTGTTTGACGATGTGTGTGGGGAGAAAGGAGCTGGCATATATTTTTATTTTGAAACGTCATACTAATGTACATTATTCAGCCCTTTAACTGCCAGCTGTAAAAATCCATTAAGCTTCTGAAAGGAACATACAAATTATCCGCCGGCACTCCAGGCAGGAGTTTTGCATATTCTCTGTTATTCTATTCAGTCTGCTCGCTGCAAGATTCTATTAAGGAATAAGTAAAGAAATTATATTGCCTACCAACTAATTGTACAAAAGACTCTGAAATAAGTAATCAGGGCCCAGTTTTTTCCCCCCTGAAACCCAGCCAGCAGAAATTATAAATTGCTCTATCATTCTTGTCAGGCGGGTGTTGGGACGCTGAGCCGCCATGTTGACTTGGCTCCCACTGCACCGCAATCTGTGTTCCGCCGATTGACAGTACTGGGAAAACTTGGTAATTGGGTTAATTTTAACTGCCCCGAAAACCATCTGCACTCAGCAACACTTGTCTCTATCCGATTACGGCCTACGGTGCTCGCAAATACTTTCCATCATAAAAGACTTATGGTGAAATAATGAAGGAAGGAAGGCCAATTGTAGGCTCTTTAGGAACGTACAGTGCTGCTCATGGAGGGACTGTCTGTTAAATATCGGTGACGTTTTGTAATGTCAAGGTTGGGAACATTGAGTGATGGTCAGGGATGTCAGCTAATGCATTACCAGTCCTTTCTGCTTTGAGAATTGCTGTTAAATCTAACAATCAGGTCACTTTTTAAAACTTTTTATTTTATATAGCACAAACTCGACCCGAAGGTATCAGGGTGCTTTACATGAGCACCAGTTGCGTTACAGACGGACACATTTGTTTTGTTAGGCATGGGGAAATTAAGTGATTTGCCCAGAATCACAGGATGTTGAGCATCCCTGCCGAGACTCGAACCCGCTTCCCCAGCTTCGAGGTCGACAGCTCTAGCCATTATGCCACTTTATTACAAAAAAAAGGTAGTCTGTGCAAATACCATTAGGGTGCTGTAATTTGATATCCTTTCTGTAATTCTGCATGCATAGATACTGCTTCAGTGACCCACATATTCATTAGCATTACCTCATTTGCAGAGGGTGCTCCTGGTGCATTTGAGTGAATCCACTTTCTCTCTGAACATGTTTATGTTATGGAATATATGCAGGATCACATAGGCCCCTAATGAAAATGCAGTATATCTGCTGTCTATGGGGTGGCAGATGCTGCCACTGCCAGGGGACACTGGGGTTGGGAGGAGCCCTGATATACACCACTCTGAGTTCATTCACACCTGGGTGTGCTTACCACAAGATTCCTTAAAAAGAGTGAGCCCCACTTTTCAGATTTTTAATAAATCTGTGGTTGCCAGTTTGAGATCCCATGAATGAGTTCAGTTAATTTCATAGATGGAAAGCAGGGACCATGGACGTTCACGTTTCACTACAGAAGAAAACACACCACTTCTATTAGGGAGCTTCAATGCACAGGCTGAAAATGCAGGTGCCATGGAGATACCACAAACTAGTTCTTAAATATTTTTGTGCCTGAATTGCATTCCCAAAGACTTCAGAAGGAGGACTGTTGGGTAACACAAAGTGTTGCTCTTAAGAAACATAGGGGCTTATTTACGAGCCCCCTGTGCTGCCGGAGCATCACTTTTTGTGACACTCCGGTGTCACAGATTACTAAATCATATCTATGAGGCCATGCAAAGCCACTATGCGTGGCTTTGGATGGCCTAATAGAAATGGAGTTAGGCAAGGCAGCGCAAATTGCTGCATTGCCTCACTCTGTGCTCAGGAGGCATTCCACGGGCATTGTGGTGGATTTTCCCATGCAACACCCATGGAGTTTGTCGCTGCCCCAGATTTACAAGATCATGTAAACCTGGGGAAGCAGCAAATCCTTACGCCTTCCAAGGAGAGGTGTAAGAAGGATTTTTCCTCTTTCTATGTCTGCAGCACACATAGATTTTGTTTTTGTGTAAGAAGGTGCCCCTTCCTGCACAAAAACAATCCTGCTGACAATCATGGTGCAAGGGTGCCTGGTTTGGGCTAGGCAGCCAAAATGGCACCAGCGCAGGGAGAAAGGACAGGAATTCACTGTATTGCGTAAATACGGTGCATTCCTCCCCTTTCACTTTGGCATAGGTCATAGATGACTTGCTGCGCTGCCCTACGCCAAATCCCTGTAAATAAGGGCCTAAGAGTTCTATTAAAAGGGATTAATGAATGAAAAGTGGGCATGCACGAAGGAAGGAAAATGGAAGTAACTGTCCTTGTTTAGGATGAGGTTTCCAATTTGGAATGACTTTTCCCTACGCAGAGTTCAGATAACTATGCAGATGGCCCAGAAAACATTGCCAAACTGGGTAAATGGATCCCACCCTGTCTGTGTGATGATGACATAAGAAATATGTGACATTTGTTTTTCAAAACTAGCATGACAAGTTGTACCAAAATACAGAAAAAAATCTGAAAATGTACAGAAAGTGCTGCAATAGCAGCAACTATTTCAGAAAAACTACAAACCTGTAATTTTAGTGGCTGCTTTCTTTAGTCAAAGCAGATATGTTATACACATCGAAAGAAAAAAAACGAAACTTAAGCTGGTAGCTACTATCATGATGGCATTTTACTTGTCATGGAAAAAGAAGCTTCTAGTGTGCGCTTGGTAATCACCGGACTTCCAGTATTCGTCTTCATTATGATAGAAGTGCGCCTCTGTTTTTGACTTAGCAATTTCCTTTTCCTACATTATTCTGATTGTTAGTGAGTGTTATTTACCTGTACACTAAACTTGTCCAATGTTTAGAAATAGGGTGAAGAGGTAATGGCAAATATAGTGATTTTCAGAGACCACACATTTGTTTTTATTAAATGTGGATGCTGATATCAGGCCTGCCCATTCCACAACCACCAACTTGACCATCTCCACCCAAGTAAACCATGTAAGCAGTATTTAAAGAGATGTTCTTCTTTCTTCTGGTGTTTATTAATGTATAGTTTCTGAATAGATATAATTTAAATAGTATAAAGTACTGTAACAAATCAAGTTTAACTCTGCTCATCATTTACACAATATAGCTGAGGGTTCTGTGAGCCTCTGTGGCATTGCTGACCAAAGAGACATTCAATATCACTTCTTGTTGCCCCTTGTCCTCCATGTCTGCCCTTGCTTGTGGCGTGGGCCCCTAAGTTAGGCCAGGGCCAGTACCAAGCCTCATTAACCAGCTCCACAGAAAATAATGCTGTAGTGGAGCCCTGAAGCCCTCACCTGATATATGACTTAAGCCACAGGAATGGTGTACAAGGGTGTTCAACGATGGTAACAATAACGATGGTGACAATAACTCTCGATATTGACTATTTCATGGTCTCTAATGCTATTAGCACAAGAATGTGACTAAGTATATGAGTCCAGGGCCGGACTGGGAACTCAAAGCAGCCCTGGCAAATTTGTCGGACCAGCCCCCATCCCCGGGGTGGGGGGTGGCTTCAAGCGTGAAGCACTGCTGCTTAACAAAACCGGCCCCCAGCACTGCTGCTTTTGTTACTGGAGGCTGATATTGCAGCATCACTGCAAAACCGGCCACCACCGTTCCAAAACCTGTCCCCACCCTTCCTGCCTCCCGGGCTAATGCCTGATGCCTGCTACAGCTAGTCCGGCCCTGTATGAAACGTCCAGGTCGGCTTCTTCTCACTGAGTGCATCAACTGTCTTTATGAACTGTATGCTGATCAAACTTTTTGGATGTCTTGTGCTAAAGATTAAAGGGGTTTGGGCTGTTGATTGACAATGGTGTCGAAAATTCTCCTAGGAGCCCAGTGGCACTACCTTTGTCACAGAATTTCGAATGCAGGATCCACCTGCATCACGCATCATTTCTCGTATTTTCAGTGGTACAGACCACCTGAACTACACAGTGAAAGAGTATCTTAAGGGAGTCTGTATCACTGCACTGATACATTACGTGCACTATTGCACATGGAGTATGCATTCAGCCTAGCCAATCAAACTGCATGATTTAAAGATTGGAACTGTGACTGGACCCATCCACTCCAACAACTTGACTTTGCCTAGTTTGCTCAGTTCCTCTATTAAAAACAAACAATAGAAGCTCACTGCCCCTTTTTATTTGTCACTCAAAATGTGTTGCTATTTTTGTATGCGGTGCTCTCTGACAAATGAAAACAGTCCCGCGACTTATGACAAGAGCCCCTCATAGCTTTCGGCAGACTTCAAGGAATCTTGTTCTCGCAGGCCACACCCACGCTGGGCGGAGGCAAACCGTTCACGTAGTCCGGAAATGGTTTACTTTCAGTTCTCATAGGATGCTGTTTTTTGCCATCCAGTAGCATTTGTTCGTTAGGATTAGCCAATCGGATAGCTGGTTGGCGATGTTTGGATAATTGTAAATGTGTACAACCCCTGGACTACGTTTTTGAATTGAATATTAACAGCACATTTGGATTGAATATTAACAAATTTGTCCACAGAGTATGCATGAGTACACTTAAAGTAAGATTTTAGGAACCCTAAGAAAACCCTCACATGACAAATCCTTATGATTTGCACTCAAGGCAGATGTACAAAGGGCCATCTATTTCTGGTGCAAATAATAGGAAATGTAAATAGGAAAGTGGCTTCACTGACAGCACCGTCATATGTTTCGTGGGTTAGTACTGGTCTGTGGTGAATGGAAGCACAATACTTACATTATTGAACATGTTCTAAGCGCTGGGCTGCTCTACAACCTAGTCTGTCAGGATAATCAGCATTGATTACAAGAATAAATGAGTCTTTAGCATGTGCTGCACATATAGAATTTATGGCTTTTCCTATATATACAGTTGTTCAATCCAAAACATTCTGCGTTTGAGCCAAAGTTCAAATGGTGCACATTTTGACACAATTTTTGCCTACAAGAGCAACTTGCATTTGCCCACATTTGTATGTATGATGCTCTTAAACAAATCTTGTTAGAAAATTGCAACACTTGTGCAAATCCTAGTTGGCAGTATGCAAGTCAATGGTTGTGCATCCACAAATATTCTGTAAATCTGTCTGCCAACACGCTGTTGCCATCTAGAAGAATTCAGTTCAAAAATTATTTTAAGGCGTTTTTATTCACCTTGTTTTTCTGTTGAGGAGAATTACACCCAAAGAAATGTCTGTAGCGCTCAGTTGCTTTTTTTTTTTTTTGGACTAATTTGCGGATTCCAAAAAAACAATGTCACTGACGTACAAAGTGCCTGGCTATCAAACAATCTACACCAATCAAATTCATACAAATTCACCAGCCTTACAAGAGGTAGTAGGCACTATATCATTGCAATTTCAATACAGTTTATAGGTTAACGAGAAGAGCTGTTTCCCAGTGCAAACTACTTAGGACGTAAGTGATAGCTGACCCCTGGGAAAAGGAAGACACCAATACTGGAATTCTGGTGCACGAGCACAAAGGCATTATTCCTTATATAATTCAAGAGCCATATTCAAGTCAGGCCTTACTGATCACAAGAATTGATTAAAGCTTTCCTCACCCCTCCTCTCTTGCGTTATTCCATACCTACGGATCCCTGCTCTGAAAGGCTTTTTCTCCTCTTTTTGTCATGCTCGCACTCAGGGACCTGCTTAGCGTTATTTATGGAGGTGTTAAGTGCTCGAAGCAACAGTTCATCTTCCCCAAAATGTCACTGAGGATGAATACAATCCCAAAATGAGCGTAGAGCAGAAAGAGTGTGGCTTACTCTCTGCCTGCATTGTCCTTGGTGAAATACGCGAATGCCTCCTTCCGGTGGTGCCGCTGAAGGAAAGCTATTGTCGCCCAATAAAACCTTCCATAAGTTATATATTCCGTACGGCATACGGCAAAGACATTCTCAGTACTGGTGTCACCAGAAAGATGCATGCCTCAAATTCATGAGCTGGACTTTCTTCATGTTGTGCAGCGGTCTAGGTGAATTTCCAATTCTTGAAACAGATACCAGAGGGGCTGCATGGTCTACTGCTCTAGGCCTTGTGATGTGAAAGCCACAGCATTTAAAATGTTTGCGCCCTAGTGGCTAGAGCTGCTGATCTTGGAATATGGGGAACCATGTTCAAATCCAATTCTGAGTTCAATATCCTGTGGTTCTGGGCAAATCTTTTAATCTCCCTGCGCCTAAAGAAAAAAAATATACCATAGTCTGGTTCTGTTTAAAGCAGTGACTTGGGCCAGGGTTGTGCTATAAAAAACAGCAAAAAAGCATTCATTGGGTTCTTGCTCAATAGGAGTAGATGTTTTACTGCAAGCCTTGGAGCACAACACCCTGAACTGTAGTTGCGTTCATATATACTTTTCAGAATACAATGCACCATTGCAAAAGCAATTTTTACATTATGGGAATATATTAAGTTAAAATGTTTTAACTCTTGACTTTCCTAGTAGATGTATCTTTTGCTGTTTCTTTGAGGGCAGTGTGTTTTTCAATGGCCACTAATTAAGGATTTATAATGTATTCACTCGTCAGTCTCACGCAGTTTAGCTGTCACTCAATAGGGCGAGATTCTAAGGTGCATCTGCCTTTTGTCCGCTGTGTGGGAGATGGATGGAAAGAAATCAGACTAACAAAAAAATGAAAAGGAAACATAGCAAAATAAAGATACAACCTATAAGTAGTTTTAAACCCAACATATGAGAGAAAAATAAAACATGGCCAGATAAATGACAACAAAATAATCAAAAACATATGAATAAAAACATTTGAATGGAAATGCCCTCCTTTGGCATTTATTGCAGTTCACTGGAGAATATTCTTCTGTTTAAGCATGGGTGAGCGGTGGTACTTGAGAAAGCTCCTAGAAACCATATATCTAAATTTATTAAAGCACAGGAAAGAACTTTGGAAAAAGTACACCTACACATCCAACAATTCCAACCTTCAAAAGGGACGGTGATTGTTTGCTGATAGGCAAGAAACCAGAATGGTGGCATCACACTATGAGGACCTTCTAAATTAGCTTGAGATGGTGAATTAGGAAGATAAGAAAAAAATTAGGCAGAGAGCCTCGTTGCACAAAAATGTGCTCAGAGACTCAAAAAATCCAAGTGATAGAGAGCTGAGCAGGAAGCAGACCAACAAAACTGAAAGTAGTAGATTGAACACGTCTATAGTTTAGTAAATGAGGGCATTAGTAGCCGAGACTGCCAAGAGGCTGAGGATCCGGGCTAGTTAAAATTGAGTGAAGAGAGGCCAGTGACACAGTACACCTGACCTGTTGGTTGTACAAAAGCACACAAGTAGGAGGGTGTTATCAAGATATAATACATGGGATTCTGTAATCCCTGTATAAACGTCAGTCACTAATTTTTTTATAATCGGCTGCTTGTGACGCACCAAGTCGCAGATTATCAGAACTTGACTATTATAAGGTTAGTACAGTCAACCTCTGATGTGACAATACCTGCTAACAGAGCCACTAGAGAGGTGAAAGGCAGGTCAGGTCATGGAGCATAATTAAAGCAGCTGTTTAAAGCAACAAAAGGAAAGTTGCTTTTCTGTCTTCTGCTCTATTTTAATGCCTTACAGTGACAAGCAGAGATAATATAATTATTTAGTGCACTCCTTAGATAGAGAAAACCAGGAATGTTTCTACATGTTCCGAGCTACTGCCACTTTTTTTTTTTTTAAATGGCTTGTTGTCGGCCTAAGCTGATTGATCTGCCCATATATAAATAATTTTCGTTTATGAATCTCTGGGGAATCTACCACGTTCCATATTAATGATGTTTAAATTTGTGTGTTCACAAACTTCTGTAGCTATCTGAATGGTATGCATTCAATTTTAAAACACCTAAAATCTAAAGAACCACTTTCAACATCAAAGCAGGATTGTTCTACACTACCTATAACCACTCACAGCTTGGGGACCAAGATTAACACAAAATCGAGGAGACAACCTATTGGCTTGAATTTATACCGAGAGATCGAATGATCACTTTAGGGTATGAAGAATGGCTCCTGTTCATGAACACAAAAAGCACAAATTATAGACAGAGAAAGAGAAGAAATTGTCTTAGGCTAAGAGGTGACTAAGGCATGCATGAAAACATCAATACTAAACTTTGAAAGGCAAACAAGCAGGTATCCGAAAGAGGAAAACGATTGAGGTGGGGATGCAGGTATATGCAGGAAAAAGACTGACAGACTTTTAAGAGAAAGTTGCTGTGTTCCTGTCTACTCTTGACAACACAAAACTTTACTTAGTCTTCAGTTTGCTGCGTACATTACAAGAAGAACTTGTCTTTAATCGCTGCCCAGTACCTTCATAAATTCATTTATTATTTTCGTCACCATGACGTATGATGGAGTGTCACCCCAGACTTTCCTCTGAGCCTCGTGGGCCATTCCATGTCATTACGCATGGATGAAGGACTTCTGCAGCACCCAGGCTTGCTTGCCTTGCAATGTGTGTCCAATGTAGGTCTTTTCAACAGAAATCTCTGTTACCCATTTTTCTGGTGTAGGCCTCACTCTATGCGTAGGTTCTGTACTAGCCTTCTGATTTTATGCCTGTGCGTCTAAGGTCCATCAGGACTTTAGTGGAGGCTATTAAAGTGAGGTTCCAATCTGTACAGCTATGGCAAGCTCCATGGAGGAAGAATAAACACATACATCTGCAGTTTCTGTATAGTGGAATCACTCAGCATGCAGTCAGTGGCAGCCCCTACAGGCGCAGTTACTTGAAGATGCCTTTCCATAACCAGTGCTTTAATTGGGCAGGTACTGTCCGGTACTGAGTACCTGGACTTTTTAAAACTGAAAGGGAGAGTACCAGCACTTCTCAGCTCTGCTGCAATACATTTAATAGGAGAGTACCAGCACTTCTCAGCTCTGCTGCAATACATTTAATGGGAGAGTACCAGCACTTCTCAGCTCTGCTGCAATACATTTAATGGGAGAGTACCAGCACTTCTCAGCTCTGCTGCAATACATTTAATAGGAGAGTACCAGCACTTCTCAGCTCTGCTGCAATACATTTAATGGGAGAGTACCAGCACTTCTCTGGAGCAAATAGGTACTCTGAACAGAGAGTACCACAACTTCTGTATTTCTATTTAAACCACTATCCATAACGCTAAGGAGCCCATATTAGGTTGTTGAGGTCACAAATTGTGAGGTATGTACTGTCCTGCTACCTCACAGACCCTTCACCAGCCTTTGTTGTGTGGACGAATGGTGACCATATCCAGGCTGATATATGCTTCGCGCAACCCCTCCCCGAGCCCCTTATGTGGCTGTAAAGTACATCTATTTTATTGCTCTAAACGTGCTAGGATGCAACGCTAATGTAGTGAGAGATTTTCTGATGGGTTTATCTAGCCTAAGTTACACCAGCCAGACCTCTTTATCATAAACACTTAACCCATTTTCAATAGATATAAGTGCCTTAAGTATTACTTCCTGGTGAATTAGCCGTTGCTGAGCGTTTTAGTCTTTGTGCTAGGCTGCAATCCGCTAATGTGATATTTAATGAGGAGGCATCAGTCTGGAGAAAGCTAGTCAATATAAATCAGTGTTTACAAAGTGTGATTAACTCTGAAATATTTCATCAATGCCCAGGTCCCAGGCAGACTCTATGCTAATTACCAGGCTGCGCACATGTTTCTTGGGGGGGGGGTGGAGGCGCGGCCAGACCCTGGGAGCGGCGAACACGCAAGAGCGAGATTGCAATTATGCTCGGACTGTCTCTGATGACAATTTATGCATTTGCTGCGATGACCTCCCATTTCCCAAGGGGCCAATAAACAGAATGCATTTTCATTAAGATACTAATGCACTTAATCACAGGGGGAAAGGGTTAGGAAGTAAAGCACGGCCTTTGAGGGAGAATATGACAGTGCTGGTGGTGGAAAATGCTTTATGCAAAAGTTCAGCCTATGTATAGACCTGTCCTGGCTTGTGACCACCCTCCCTGCATCAGAATGGGGTGTTAAAAAAGAGGAAAGGGCGGGAAACAGAGAACAGTTCACTTGCAGGGAGATATTCATGAGTAATCTCTATATATCTGATAATATTGCAGTCAACTCAGGGAGATAGTCCATTTTTTTTCAATTTCAAATGCTATATGCAAATATGAGGCTTTTGCAAGCCATTTCAACCCAACTAAGTGTGGCAAAATAACTTGTTGTTTTAAGTAGTCTTAAGTTATTAAGCTACCTTGAAATTAAAAACAGGGCTTAAAAGATTTTGCTCATTAAGATAAAGACATTTAGAATCGCAACTAGGCATGGGGTATTGTCTTTCCATTTCCCAGCAGCAACAGCGTGAAGACTGTGCAATCTTCTGCAATAATTTGCCTTGTAGAAAGAAGTCAGACTTGCTTTAGCGCCCTAGCTTTCTTCAAACAATGCCTGCGCATAGGTTTCCCCAGCTTGGTGCTGAGATGTCGCTGTGGATTAACAATGTGGCGCGCCGTCGCAGTGCCTGAGCGGATTGATCCGCTGCATCTCAGTGATTGTGTTAAAGCGGTTCTTGTGACAATACCTATTCATTGTGGGTTCTTTGATTTCTCTTCCCCTCCCCATCTGCTGCAGGTAACATAGAATACAGCTGCCCAGCCACGAATGAGTGCGAAATCACCAAGCGCCGGCGCAAGTCCTGCCAGGCCTGCCGCTTCATGAAGTGCTTAAAAGTTGGCATGCTCAAAGAAGGTAAGCCGCCTCTATAGATATGTCCACAAATACTGACACACACACATATCTCCACAGATGTAAACACACAGAAACACACTCGCGTAGAGATGCATACTCATATCCAGACACAGGCATATAATCATACATACACAGACACATACACACAAACACACATAATTAATTAGATAAACAGAGACACATATACATTGAATCACACAGACATAAAAACTTACCTACACACAGGCAGGCACACAAACAAGCTCAGAGAGACACACAAACACACACATACCAACAAAGGCACAAAACACACGCTCACACAGACACACAACACACATTTCTTTACAGACAATCACTCGGACATGCACACAAATACACATACGCACAAGGGGACTGCGAGGGTCTTGAAAAAACCCATAGTTTGGAGCCTGAAGCATGTGTGAACCCACAGATGAACAATTCGGTAAGTGCTTTAACTATAGTGCACACAATTAGCTTAGACCTTTTGTAGAAGACAAACAAAAGGTTTTGTTTTGCATTCTGCCCCTTGTCTGAAAATTCCCCTTTAATACTTTCATTAGCCAGGTCCTTTCCTCATTGACAGCTTTGCCTTTCCTAGATTTTGAAGCCACCCTATTGATTCCAGATAACTCTTGTTTGGGAAATGCTGAATATTAAGTAACAAAAAAATCCATAAAATTTAAATTTCAAATGAATCTAGCAGTGTATTCCCCCGCACCTTCTTTTCACAAGAAATCAGGAATAAATCAATTGCACCCCAAGAAAAATAACTCTCAGGCACATCCCAGCAAAGTGTTTCTCACTGGGACATGATCAAGGAGCTATCTGATATAACACTAAAGATTGGCGCGCCACAGCTGCGTAGCGATGTGCTGTGGTAGGGGAGACCAGTCCCCTTGTACCGCCCTTGCACCACCATATCATTCTCACGTATGAAATGACTCTACAGAGTGATGGCTGGTTGCTGCATGCCATGTGAAGGGACACTGCTGCAGGCTTGAATATCTGCTGTGTACACTAAGTCCAGCAGCCTTAATGTACCGTCTGTGGAACAGCTACAAGGTACTTTATTGCCCAACGCTTGTGCACCCGTAAACATGAGAATGCATTCATTACGCAAGCCTCACAGGAGTTCTGTAAGCCCTGATTTAGAAATCAACCAGAGGAAAGCAGAATATGTAAATGTCTTATGACTTCCTTTAATAATGTTAACATCATGAGTCTTTCATATGCATTGTCACCAGGTTCTAACTGCACAGCAAAACTATATTGTGCTACTTTTTAAGTTCCTATGGTAATGCAGTTTTGAAGACTCACCATAGATCCCATTTTGTAATGTCAAGTGGATGAGAACTCATTATGTACCAGCATCCATGGAGTATTGGACAAAGAGCCTGGTGTATGCACAGGCAGGTCGCTAGAGGTGGGCGAGCCAACAAATTAACAGGGAGAGCCAAGCTAAGGGTCTGGCTCGGATCTTCGAGGCCGTGCTCGAGCCGAGCCGAGCCCTGAAACTATTAGTTATGTAAACATACAACAAACACAACGTACAATATGGTAAAGTTTCTTCAAAATTCAAAAGAGTGTACTTCTTTAACACGTGGAAGCGATAGCACTGCACTGAGAAGTACTTATTACAAGTGATAATGTTGTACAACTGGTAGTCTGAGCTCACATATTTGAAAGTGCTTTCGTATGCGATAATGAAGAAAAAAGAGTTTTGGTGAAATAAAATATTTGCTTAAGATCACAAACTTAAGCAGAGAAGACACAATTATCCAGGTTTTCTGGTTTCACTTCAGCCAGGAAATGAGCTTGTTTATACCTCATAGTTAATTTTCTGCAGTTTTTAAATACAGTACGAGCTTGACCCGAAAGCTGAGTGCTTTACATAAGCACCAGTTACATTACACAAGGCCACATGCATTGTTTATAGGCAGTGAGAAATGAAGTGATGTGCCCAGAATCACAAGTGGTTGAGCTGACGATGAGACTCGAACCTGGCTCCCCAGCCATCAGCTCTCACAGGAATGCCACAGCCTGGGTAGAGGTAGGGGGCAGAAGCCACATGAAAGATCGGCTCGTTATAGGCTCAACGTTCCAACAGGACTTCGAGCTTTGCCAGACTTCAGCCTCAAACCTGGTTTGAGCTTTCAGTGGCTCGCCCGTCTGTACAGGTCGCACAAAGTGGGCGCACATGCACACTGTGACTTTTGCGACCTTCCTGTCATTTTACGATGCAACATATGTACTAATAGGTTACTCTACAAAATGCCCATCCACACAGGGTGGCAAAATAACCTGGCTAATGAATTTTAATAAGCATGGTCTCTGTTACCCACTAAAATTGTCTGAGAATGCAGTGGTGATGCTTGCAGGGCTTAGCAGACACACAAGAAGCAACCTGTCCGCATTAAAGGAACAGATTCTGCTTTAAAAACACGTTTACCACTGGGGAAGACATTATCGGGAGCAAGCAGTGGTCCTCTTAACCACTGCTTGCTCCCCAAGAGGCCACCTGACACTATTCCCAAATGGGAGGCTATCCTTTGGCATAGCTTCCCCTTTATGAATCCATTTCCATCACCTCTTGGGAGTCAGCAACATTACAATACTTTGAAACTGTAATTGGCTTCACAACCCATGTATACAAGTCATTACGAATCACAATTAGATGGGGACAATACTTTTCACACCCCATCTGAACTGTGATTCAGAGTAAGTCACAGTATCCCTTTTGTGAGCATAAAGGACTTTTCTGACTCGCAGAAGGGATTTGCACAATGCAAAACACTCCTTTGCAGTCTAAAATCCTGTGTTGTTGTAATCCTCAGGGTTTGAGCGTGCAGAAAGTGTTTTGTACATCAGGTTCAAAACTGTTTGGATGGCAGGAAGTCCCATGCAATTGAAATTCGTCATCTGCCGGAAGTGCGTTTTCTATTATGAAAAAGTGTAATTGCGGGCTCCGATATGGGGTAGGTGGTCTCAGGGTGCAGGTGTGACCTCTCTTCAGAGCACTTTGAAGTATTTTTGCATGCCACATCAGCTGCACCATTTTTTTGCATGTGGTCTATGAATTTGTCGGCAGTAAACTTATTAAGCAATATTTTAATTAGTGCCAGAAAATTTGTGTTGAAATACAACTGGCAAAATTCACCAAAGCGACAATATGGTGCTATCATCAAGCTCTCACAGGTTACGTCTACAAATTCAAATAACACCAACAGCTTTTTACTGGTGATTAAATCACAAACAGAAAACACAAATGGTTTATTAGATCTACCAAGTACCGCTAGCATGACAAACACCACCCACACACACTGTTTGTTTGCGCTTGCTCCACATGAATGTGGTTGTGTTTTACATGCAGGTATATAATTAACCCAATTCTAAAGTCACTCACTACATGGACTTCCAAGGTTAGAAAGTGATGGTCGCTTTGCTGCATTTGATCCAAAACCTGTTCCTCTGGATCATGAACTAATTTATCAGCTCAACTTGGGCGTACGGGTGGTTACGGAAATTGGGAAGAATGAGTAATCAACTTACAGGAAATCAAAATAGCGTCCAAGAAGAACCTAAAAAACTTACAGCATTTCAGAAATATACTACAAATGGCACTTTCCCCACCATATGTCAACTGGGAAATTAAAAAAATCTTTGCATTAAATATTCATCCTAAATGGAAAAACCAGGCACTATGGCTCACGGGAGGGGAAGATGTATCCATACTAATTGTGTTACTGAGATGGATCGGTTGGTTTACTTTATAGGAACACAAAATTCAATTTTGTGATCAAGTTAAAATTATACAGCGAAAGCTTTATTTTGAGACAGTCACATAGTGGTGACTCTTTCATTGTAATTTGTGAGTTAGAAGAGGTATTTGAGGAATTTAAGACAGTCAGATTTCATGGAATGGAATGCAGGTGCTAGGAGCAATAGAAATAGACCGATAATTATCTGCACATTTGGATTTATATGCCGAAATTTCATTGTTAGTGGTTACACGCAGACATGTCCACAGACTTAAACCACTCTCTGTCTGCAATGCTGTTTTGGTTCAGATGTTAAAATGAATTTACTCCATCTGCCATTAGTCGAGTGGACCGCCCTGGGCTGAATGTCTTCATTGATTTCCATGTTTGAAATGCACAGAGGTACATCTGAGCATCCTTGTAGTAAGAGTGATCATTTCAGAGACGTTCCATATTTCACATATCCTTAGTTTGCTCAGAGTACACTTGGAGATGCTGAGAGCTCCCAAATCATGGCCAGTATTCTTGTTCAACTTAAATTAAAAAAAATTCACAAAGGCTGAACACAGTTTTGTTAGAATTACAATGATGCGGTTACAATGTTGCCCATAACTGTTATCATTAGATCATAAGAATAGGTCAGCAAGTTTTATAAGCATCATTATCCACTACCCTATTCTTTGCTGTCATTCGCAACATAACCATGTTCACTATCTGACACTAAGGTGTGACAGCACTTTTTGGGCCGGAAGCATCAAAGGGGTTTTTACCCATTCTGTCTATGGGGTCGACACATACGGGCCTTGGTTCCAATTACCCTGTCATTCACCAAAGCCAATGGTTGCCTCTTTTTCCAAGTTCAATGAACCTTTATTGCCCATGCGGCCAGCCCA
This sequence comes from Calotriton arnoldi, assembly GCA_963921515.1. Taxonomy (NCBI): domain Eukaryota; kingdom Metazoa; phylum Chordata; class Amphibia; order Caudata; family Salamandridae; genus Calotriton; species Calotriton arnoldi. The sequence goes on from CAWUFW010004098.1 coordinate 917,376, forward strand.
CCACTTCTGATTGCCTGTATGATCTCTTGGTGAGTTTCCACTTAATAAAGTATTCTCCACCTGCCTTATGAATATGAATGAACTTTTCTTTGAGCTGGTATGGTACATGTTGAAGTGTTCCACATTACCAAGTTAAGCGGTGCATAGATTTTTTTTCAATCCCAAAGTTAAATGGGGAATGAGGGTTTTTAAAACTGTGATTCCTGTTGAAGCTTTTCATCTTACTGTGGCTGGCAGCAGTAGGCATATCAACCAGTTACACATTTTCAGTTCTCTCCAAAACGTCTGGCTCCTGCAAATCCTCTTGTAAATGCAGCTAAGTCTATCCAATCTGAGCTTAGATACACAAAGTCTCTCAGACATCGTCCAGCCGGCCACACAGCACCGAATAAGGAGCCCGCATCTTAAAAGTGCTGCAAATGTCACCCGCGTCCCGCATGCGAGGGATCATGATGCTGAAAATCTATTCAAATGTAAACCTGTTCAATTCAATTTCCAGGCTATAATAGCATTTGCTGCTACAGCCTCCCCTATTGTCGCAGCAGTCGCTACATGTGGATGGCACAGCATGGCCCCAAATTGACAGGCTAAATCAAGTTACAAAAAAATAGTTGCGCATCCAGAAAATAAAATCAGGTTTCAACAGCTCTGGCGAAAGGAACCTCGCATCACTTTGGAACCAAGTGCCAATGAATATCTTTGTGAATTTAGAAATGCGCTGGGCACGCAGAATTGTCTGCTTACGCTGAACAATCTTTGACATGACCTGCCCCTAATGCACAAAGAGATAGATTTGAAAGACTTTTTTCAATTACATTCATGCTGTAAACAGGTGTGGTTGAACAGTGAGCATAGCAGTTTCATACTGTGCTGTTTGTTAGTAGGACATGCACAAGTTCATTTCTTATTTGTAAACTATGGAGAACAGTGGGCATTAGTGTATAATAATAATTTGCTGCTTGTCAATTAATGTTCTTCCCAATGCCTCCACTAGAGGCCACTGTGACTGAATGATACCTTACACAGGTCATCAGACACACTGGCAAGTGCATCTTCTGCTGCAGCTGTTATTCAAAGACAGTGTCCCAGAGGGCGATGGAGAGAGGGTGAAATTACTGGGACCTGTGTGGGTGTTGACACCTCTTGATGCTCACCTAAATTAAAAGCCTAATTTTTAAGCATATTGAGGAAGTATAATTCATACATGTTATTTAGTTGTCACCTAGAGTACTAGCTGTTACCACTAGTCTTCCTTTGATAGTCCGTGAACTACTCTGTGTACCTCTAATCTTGGGTCATGAAGGCAGCCATAAGAAGAGAATGTAAACTGGGCTCTAAGAGCTGTTTACTTTCTGTAGTTGCCACTCCATGTCCTTCCTTAACTTATCAGCAGAAAATTGGAGGCAATTGAATCGCAAAGTGTGGGACTAGTTGTCCCCCCTGTAATGCTGTACAGTGTCAAAGGATGTGTGTTGTCATGTCTGCTTCCCCTGAAATGTTTGGCGCATCAAACTCCATGTGTAAATCTCCCCGAAGGCTCCTCCCCAAAGCTTCCACCTCCCTTCATTTGGGGCATCATTTAAGCCATTAACTGGTATAGAAGTTGCAGCAAGAGGGATGGGAAAGCCAAAAGGAGCCCTGTGGTGTTTTTCACCACATCCCAACATACACTAAAAAGATGTTTTAATTATGAGAATTATGAGAATGTCTTCAGAAGTGGCAATTAATATTATTTTCACATTTCTCGCTTTTAAGGCAATACATTTTAACAGTGTAAATGAACATTACTGAGAGAACTATGGCTGCAACAAATGTACTTCAGCATTGTTAGGAGCCCTTTCCTTCAGCTCCGCCCCACCTCAAGGGGACAATTATCGCATGATAATACCAGCAAACACATATATGTATGCTGTATTAAGGAGCAGCTCTCAAACTTCAGAAGCATGTTCATTGGCACAAACAGATTTCCAAAGAAAATAGAATATATTGAGATTTCTGTTCGGATCTTTTTAAAGCACACGTGAAAGTAATAAGAGACAATTTACAAGAATGAGCTGTGTTTTCCGAAAGTATTATTACAATACGGTTTAAAAAAGTTAAACCTTTCCCACAGAGAAGAAAATCTTTGTTAAATACTAATCAGCAGTGGCGGCTCGCCGAGGGAGTGCTGCGGGGCGGTGGGGCGGGAGGTAGTAAACTCCGGCACACGGCGCAAAGAAGTTATGTAAATAAATAAAGACATAAGACAATTTACATTGCGCGTGCTGCAACGCCAACTCGGCGATGCAGCGCGCGCAATGTAAATTGTTTTATTCATTTATTTATTTACTTAACTCCGTTGCGCCATATGCCGGAGTTTACTACCCCCCACCCTGCCCTTCCCCACCCCGCCCCACCCCCACGCAGCACTCCCTCGGCGAGCCGCAACTGCTAATCACACTTGTTAATTAGTAACAAAAATTTGAAACCTACTGACTTTCTTTTCCCTGTCCTACTAATGACTGGCTATAATACAATTGTGGAGTGATGCTGATTATGCCTTTTGGGGTGGACAACTGAATAGAGAAATAAAAACGATCATAATGGAGAAAATATGAAGTAACTGCTGATTGTTTCACTTGCCACTTATAAATATGGATTTTAGAAAAGTGCATGTTCCCACTCAAATAAGACATGATCTAAATGTTGTTCACCCTCCTCATTCCCCAATGAAGCTGTAGAAACTAGTTAAATGCTTCAGGGAGCCAAAACATTTCAAAACTCATTAGCCGTCTGTGCTGAGTTCAAAGAATAAGGAGAAGCTGAAGTGAACTGAGACCTAAAGAGGATTACAGAGGCAAGTCAGATAATGAAAATGGCTTATTGTACAAATATATTGGTACTAGAGCACTACGCATTGTCGGTCTCTGACTACCAGCTTCTTCCACTGAAGCTCGAGTCCATAATGCTGCCATATTGAGTTTATGGAGCAGAATGCAAGCATGTATGCCTCAGAATATTAGCAAAGATAATGCACAGGACAATACCTCCAACGGCAGCACATGGAGAATTAGTCAGGTGAAGTACAGAGGTATAAAACCTCTTAACTGTCTTAACCATGTATCTACACCCTTACACTGACCCTTCTACTGCAGCCAGGAAATCTCTGGCATCAAAAGACACGGTTGACCACCACGTTTGTTAGTTTATATTATAGAATTTATCACAGGAAAATCAGAAAACAATTCTGGCTTGTAGATTTTTGTGCAGTATTAGGGCCTTATTTATTGGTGTGACTTATTTTAAGCTTGAAACATTTATTTTCTTTTGGAAAAATGCAGCAAATAAAATAATGACTAGAAAATTGTAGTAATTTCAAATATATAAGCAATGGAATATAGGTACCAATTGGTAGAAATATATAATACATAATACTACAATATTATTATGATAAGCATATGCTAATAAATATAACACTACCTCGTAGTTGTCATAAATAATAGAAATCCACCAATAATTATGAGATAATAGTAAATAACAATATGATACAAATGAGAAATACAATCTATAAGAATTGAAGAAACATTGCTGAATAGAAAAAAAGCATAAAAAGAAAGAGAAAGGGAGAAGGGAAAAGAGGGATACACAAATGCCTTTAAACAGTAGAATCCAAAAGTATAAATCACATATTAACATGGATAAAATGGGGTACAGTTTTAAGTAGACATAAAAGATGCATTTGTAAAGTACACAGGGGTATAACAAAATGAACAAGTCCCATCTTGTTAACTGGACAGTATTTTACAAATTAAATATATTGTATAAAGTGTAACAAATAAATTGTACATAGATTCAAACACAAATAGAAGATAGTGTTTTTCCTTTCAGAAGACTAATCATAGCTTGCATTCCTAGGCAAAGAAATATCACCATGTGTGCTAGTACTAACAGCAAAATACAAATCACTAATTTGCCTGGTACTGAAAACCATCCTTTATATTAACATATCACGACCCAGAATAAATTCAAGAGGTAATTCTTCCCATTTATGTTGCATCCAATCTGGAACCCGAACCCATTCTGAAAATGCCTATGTTCAGCCATTAGCAAATGTCACCTAAACAAGACTAATGGCCACACTCTTTTGAAAATAGTTCTCGCCGAATATGTCCCATTTCATGAGCATACCTTGCAAAATGTAATTTCATACATTGGGGATGATCAAAAATAATACTTCATTGCTATTAAGATATTTTGTGATCACTCCTTAGCATCAGAGATTATTTTTAACCATAAACCAGGCACTTAGCATGGCACACATGTTTTATTCTGTTTATGTGACATATAATTAAAAAAGACCCTGCCTCAAACATAGAGATGTTACTAACCCCATAGAAAACTTGGTTTTAAAGAACGCAATGCCTACGAATTCTTAATATTAATAAAATCTCCTGCAGTTGAAAAGGTTCTGCAGACGTAGTAAACACAACACCGGGGACTTTGTATGCTTGAGAGAGAGAATATTGTCTAGCTATTCCTCATACTATATTATGTGTTCATTTCTCAGCAAATATTATAGCGGGTGCATGTCAACATATAGAATGTTCTACGTATATGTATCAAACAGCATGGTACATTGACGTTCCTGGTAGCAAAAACAGTGCACCTAATCTACATTCCAAAATATTTAAATAAAAAAGGATGTAAAGAAAAATGCACATCTCGATGTATGCCTTAAAATGTGCTGGCTCATGGAAATTGCTCTATGAGGCTGAAAATTACCCAAAGATCTGCTTTGAAATACACATGTTGAAATGACACAGGATTTGTGGTCAAAAGCAGAAGAATTATAACTGCCAAAGCGACATTTTTAACATGTATATCAAACAAACAACAACAACATGGTCATAACTCTCATGAGCAGATATTTAATTTCTATCTAAGAAAGCAGAAGCGCAGATAACAGTGCTAACAACCTCGGGCCCATACACAGAGACATTTATGATTACATGTAGTAATACTCTTGAAACATTCTTTCTCATACTCATAAATGTGTTTGTAAATCAGGTACCATGTTGAGAGGTGAAGACCAATGCTTGCCTTGCCTGATCCTTTGTCAGGAACATCATCTGATACAAGCAATGAAAGATAGAACCTAAACCATAGGTTCTGAGGGTTTTTCGTGGCTCAATATTATTTTACCCTGTTAAGTGCCTTTTCTCAAAAAGAATCATCTGCCATACATTTTTGAAGCGTTTCCTAAAGTGTCAAATAACATGACTAAAAGATAGAAAGGCCTGTGTTCATGTAACAATGTAATTGGTTCACCACTAGGCGGCTTCATCCAGCCACATATATGTGAGATGTTGGAATGCCAGTGCTGACATTGACATCAGTTGGGTTTCAGAGTGGTCGTTGACTTCACCTTAATAGAGCGGAGGATGTACAAAAGGTGTTCATCTCTTCTGTGTGATGGATTAATGAATGTTCTTGATTTCATGGTCCCCTGTTGACAAACAACTCCACACTACCACTTACCCTATTTCTGAATGTGGCCCTGGGATTTAAAAATCGACTGCTACTGTCTTTAAACATAGTGTGTATTACGCTTGCCATATTAACACAATATAGGGACGAATTTAAAATGTATCACCCATTCATGTCTAAGGAATTAAGACACTATCTTTCAATGTACATAATCATGCTCTTTCTCAAAGAGTAACATTAAAACCATTCTTAGATTCTCATAGTGTAGTTTCACTTGCCTGGGAATCTAAAAATGCACATACATTGTATGACATAGTGATATGGTATGGGGTGCGAAGACCTCTTCTCCTCGCTGCATAGTCTTAAGCAAAGCAAATAAGATGCTAAAATCAAAAAAACTCAACTGTTTATATGCTCACTTTCAAATTTCCTAGTGGCCCCTTTCACATGATAGCGATTCATCATTTTTTGCCCCAATACCATTTTAATAAAATTCTTGTTAAAACCCTACCAGGATAAAGTTGTTTCCAGGTCTAAAACCTTAGCTTCATATATCTTGAAACATCAGAACAAAGGAAACGATATAAGCTGTGTTGTTAGCTAAGAAAAATATTACTGCACCGAATCAGAGCTAACAGTGTTGCTCTAACTTCTTGATAATGTTTCCTAAGCACTAAATTTTAGTAATATCTTAAAAGGAAAAGTTTTATAAATGGACCGTTTAATCCAAAAGAAGAAATGTCTTGATATTGACATATAACATGAAGAACTCTGAGTGAATGGTACATGAAAAACAAAGATTAATATGCTTATATTTCCTAGTGTGTGTGGAATTTTGTATACTTTAGGTTTGGGCGATAGGTGCTTTAATGGTAACATTGGAGGCCAAATAGATATTCTGGTTTTGAGTAGAAAATGACAGAAATAGACTAGAAATTCCTGCAAGCGCTCCCACCCGATTCTTCTCTAACTAGGTTCTATGTAAAGTTCCTCCAAAATAGTTGTCTATGTGATGGGACTCTCTAAATGATATCAAGGCATAGCACAAGTGATCATCTGTGTAAGTCTACACTTCATTTTAATGATTTAGTGTATTCTAGGCAGCAAATTTACAACACATGTATTCTGTGCCAAAATCTACAAAGCTGAAAATCATAGACTTACTCGCCTTCCCCCAACAGACACACATTTCTTCATCCTGTTGTGCCAATCGTGGCAGTAAAAGGATCCTATTTCTCTGCTCCAAGCATAAATAGTAATGCAGCATTATAACCTAAAGTAGGAGGATGCTCGGGTTATTGCAAACCCGCTTCCGAAGTTATAGACATTATCTTTGGGCCTTTAGCAATCGAGGTGGGTGAATACAAATTGATGTGATCATTTACAGATAGCACCTAATCCTATTTTTTTTAAAAAGCATTTAGTGGGGGCAGACTATTTTAATTTATAAAAGGAGAGACTGAAGGCTGCATCTCCTAAAATGTGCATGTTTTCATCAACTGTACTGATATCAGGTGTTGACAGCACAGCCCTAAGTGGGATTCAGCTGGCTTAGCAATGCTACTGATCTCGCTAGTTGGCCTTCAAAGCCTGCATCTTGCTTTATTTTCCTCTTAAGGGGTGCATTAATGGCTGGTAGCAGTGGGCAATATAGCCAGCCTGAGTACCGCTTCATAGATGTCAGGCCAGTAGTTGGGGCTTCTGCTGTTTGACTTTGTTGCTAGAGCAGATCAGACTGGGGGTAGGTCTCACCCTCATTTTTCACCAGAAGTGTTCTATGTCTTATTCCCTTCTTTTAATCGCAACACTATGGGTGATTATCCCGATGACTCCAGGTAACAATAGAAATCCTTGTGTTAGTTGAAGCATTGAGTACTTGTGATGTGATACTTAGGGGCCGATTCCAATTCGGGCCGGAAATCTCTCCGACCGAGCCGGACCCGAAGAGATTACCGACCGAATCGGACCCGTGCAGTCCGACCGAACGAGTACGATGCGCACGTATGCCATCGGACTCAATTCGGTCGGACTCCCATTGAAGTCAATGGGAGCCTGTCGTACAACGCGTACGCGGGCTCCCATTGACTCAATGGGTGCGAGGCGGACAAGGGCGCCCCTACAGCGTGTACGCGGCGAAGCGGCTCACGCCGTACACGCACAGGTAGGGGGGACCCATGGGTCCCCCCTGTGTGCGACTCGCGCGGCTACACGTACAGGGGGGTCCGACAAGGACCCCCAAAGTACGGCTCCGACTGCTCTTTGGAGCCGGAGTGCGCGGTTCGGTCGGACTGCTCGCGGCGCGCATCGTACTTACCCGGCCGGGGAACGTCTCCATTGCGCGGTGCGGAGTCGAGTCCGAGCGAGTCGGTCGGTGCGGTTAGACCCGGGAACGAGTCGGTCGGAGCGGTCGGGACGCCCGGACGAGTCGGTCGGCGATTCGCATCGTACTCGCTCGCCCGGACGCGCGTACGAATCGGTCGGGAAATAGGGCTCCGAATCGGATCCGGTTAAGCCGAATCCGATTCGGAGCCCTACCGGCCGAGATCGGAATCGGCCCCTTAGTCTTACAAAATACAGCCAAGGAAAAGCGGATGGGACGTGTTATCTACATCAGAAGTGACGAAGCTGATTAAGCAGTCGGCAAACATCAGGCATTCACAACCAATTTGGCTGTGTTTGCGGTGACGCTGGAAAAATAATCTTCTATTTTTAAAAATACTTTTAAAAAAATGTATTCAATGAGTTTAATAATAAAAAGGTAGTATAATATTGATGCCCATTGAATATCTGCAGAAAAAGTTACAATGGACGTGGGTGGTGGCCAGCTTCTCCCTCGCGTTATTTCTTCTCTATCAAGGACAATACCTGGTACTCAGAGATTATGCACAGCCCTTCCTTTCCATTCTCCAGTAACTTGCCATCACCTGTTTCACTGTGTGTTCCCAGGTCTCATTCAGCATTTCCTCACTCACTTCCTGGTACATGATAATCTAAATATACACAATAACCCCTTCCCTACACCCTCATTTCACCTTGCATCAAATGTAGTAGTTGCAAGGGAACCTTGTCCTTGTTAAGATTCATGGAGATACATTTTGACTCCTGATGCCACACTCAAGCGGCCCATGTCCTTGACAAAAGGCCATATCTGTTCTGCCTAGAAACGTAAGTAAGTTAAATTAGGTATATGTACCCTTGTGCTTAAATCACAATTCGCCCAATTTGCCAGGCTATGCAGTCAGATGGCATATATTTTGTCATTACTTGAGCAAAAATGAATGCCCACTGGCATTTCAAAGTGGTTTATGCCAAGGTTGTACTGCTTGTAAACACTAATCAGTTTACAAAAAAGTGCTTGCTCTGAATGGTGACATAAGAGCCAATTATGAGTTGCACAGTGCATAGAGGCTGGTATTACTGGGGCTCGAGTTACCTGTTCCGAATGTTACCTGTTCACCATGCAATTTTGAGTTTAAGTCCACACAATGGGAAGTAACTATGCTAACCCAGTATTACCTGGTGCTTTGCCAAATGGTTATCCCCATTTCCAGAGAATTGACCACTCTAATTCACAATTTGCTCTGAGCACATGGCAAATCGGAGCATGAGAAACTGGGTTGTGGAATGGATGATTTGGGGGTTTCGGTAGTGTCCAGAATCTGCCAGACTCTCCTGCGGCTGTAGGGAGCATCACATGGTCCCTCTTTGGTGAAGAAACTTAGGAGTCATGTCGTGACTTGGCTGTGCCTGATCCCTCCTTCCCTGCTCTGGGTCAAATGTAGTTTTACTGGGTGTGTAAACATACACCTTAAAACAGGACTGGTGCTCTCACACCCAGTAATGTCAAGGGTGGGAACACCAGGCGCCATGGAATCGGCCCCTTAGAGCGCCCTAAGACAATGTGCACATTTAGTAATTTCAGAATGCGTCTCCTTGCTCCAGAGCAGTCAATACTTTAATCAGGAAAAAACACACGCACAGAGCTCTTATGTTTCCCAGATGTGTGGAACAGGGCTACAAGTCCCAGAATGCAAAGCAAATAAGCTTGGGAGTGGATGAACTACTACTAACACATGGACCTGAGAATCTCGAGTGTTCTGCAATATTAATGTAAAAATTCCATAAACAGTAAGTTTACTTCTGTCTGCTGAAGATTAAACTTGCCAAATATATACCCTAATTACTTTTAGCGGGTCTGAAAAACGTTATCAGCTCCCTCTGCTGCTGTCTGTCTTTCGTGAAACTACCTAGAAACAGTGATAATAAAACGATAATGATGTTTTTTCATCATGTTATCAGATAAAGTTGACTAAATTACAATATTAGATATTTGTTACCTTCACAATTCGAACAAGACCTCTAAGAAGGCAATCTTACACAGGAATTATACTGGACAATGAATGAGAAATACTGTAACTGACTAATAAATGGTCGATTATTGTCATTGCAATAAATATTAGTAATTTTAGAGTAAAGGGCCTTCCTGTTACAGATTTATAACTGTACATGCATGAAAGTGGTATTATTTTAACAGCAAAAACCCAATAATATTTGGATAATGTTTGAGATTTTTTTAATTTTTTTAATGCCACTAGACACAGAGCCTGGACATGTTTAGTATACTGAAGACATCTTTATTCTTTTTATGTTTTACAGTAGCTGAACCTAAAAAAATATTGCTTTGTGTGAAAATGCAGCAGCATTGCTTCTGCTCTGGAGGTGTGGTGACAGCGGTGTAATTGATAAGGGAAGGCGGAGACAGGCTTGAAGGATGTCGGGGCGCGTTTGATGTGGCATCTTTTCCCATGAGCCCTCAGACAAATAGCAGCCTTTCCTTCCTGCTCCCTGCCACCCATGCACACATATATCAATATGGCACCGCCATTTGTCGCAAAGTGCTTGAATTTAATATAAAGGGGGTCCTGCTCTACTTCTGGAGAAGAAACGCGTACTGTTGTGCATCATCGTTTTTCCTTTTCCGGTTAGGTAGACACCTGCATATTTGTGGCTGGGGAGGCAGCCTCCCTCGTGTGCGAGCACTAGCCATCTCTGGATCGAAAAAGGGGCTGGCGGAAGAATGCTCTTAGGAGGGACAGAAATATTCAGAAAGATTTGTTATATTACGTTAAGATACAATTGCACATAGCCAAAGGGGAAATTAGAATATTGCTGTTGGGTTCCAGCCCTGTCCACTTTTCCTGATTTATTTACATTTGTTTTGTTGATCAATAAGAACGCTTTGTCCTTCAGTCCTTTAAGGGTGCATTTCCTGGAAGGAAGTGTCTAAAAAGAGTGTTGTCTGCCATTGGTCCAAGAGGACCGTATCTGTACCAAATTTTCAGGATCTCGTGGAACAACATAGGACACCGGAGGTCTGATGTGAAAGACGGAATTAAAAAATACGTATTACGCAAAGAGGAGAGCAGAATAAACCTTGCAACGTTGATTTGAATGGAATAATACAACTAGATGAGATGTGAATACAATTAAAGCACAACACCATAGGGCCATTCCCCTAGAGAACATGTTAATACACAAGTTCTCAAACCCTGTTCTCTACGTATGATGGAGCGCGGCAAAGTGGTGGCCCCTGGGCCTTCCTCTGCCTGACTGCCCATGAGGGCCCGAGCCCAGACGCCTGCTCCCTCATCACACTGACCATAACGAGCCTCACTGGATTAGAAGGCTGGAAATGTTCTAATATCAATAACTAAGTTGAGGCGTGGGGAGTTTCAATTAAGCCAATGTCGTAGGGCTAACTGAGCAATTTTGTACTTGTTGAAGAAAAACGAAGTGTCCTGAATTTGCCCAAAGGTGGCAAACTAAACTTCACTCATCTCTCCTGCCAGATGATCAGCCCCACATGGGCAGGACATGAGGCTTCAAGGATTTGCATATATACGTGTTTCTCCCCTTTCATCAGCATCACTGTAGGTCATCCATAGGGCAGCATCCTTTCCCTGATCCCGGAAGTCCCGCCCTGGGACTTTCGGCATTGAGGAAACGCTGCATAGAAGACAAATAAAGGGTTGCTAGTCCCGGCCCTGCACAGAAGCAGGAAAGTCCCTGCTGCAGCACAAGGCCTTAGGCCTCTCTCGATCAGTTTTTTTCCTTAAAAAAAACTCGTTCCCAGCTTCGCACTTTGTGAGACTGGCAAACTTTTTTAAACAAAAAGTTTGCTCATATTTGGTAGTTATACTTTCCAAAGCCTTAAAAACTAGAAATTCGTCGTATGAAAGAAAACAACTGCTATTACAAAATCGGCCCAAAATTGATGTGTCTGCGGCCTTCTTCTTACATGTAAACACTGCACCGGCTTGGCTTCGTTCGCCGTAAATTGGCTTCACTAGTAAAATCGATCCCCTCGCCTCTCCCTCCATCTCAGAATGCAAATGCATCAGCGCCGCACCTCACCGCTACATTGCACGCTGGTTTATTTACGCCCACGTGTCAGAAAGCACGCGCAGCATCCGGGCGTTTTCCTGCGTGTGAGGTTGGGTGTCGAGGGGGCTGCGGGTTTTCACAGCTTATTCATCAACATAGCAGGCAGAGGACTTGTTATGAATGCTTCTTAAACACTGCAGCCTAATGAAGTTAGAAAAAAAGCGTTTTGGATGCGGAGTGTGAAGACTTCAAACACCCTGCCTCTCTCCGGGGAGAGCCGTGCAGTCAGAAGGTGCTGCGAATTGCAAGCTGGCAGTCGCGCTCATTTTGTTCTCGTTTGTTTTGTGATAAGTTGTTAACGTCCCTCCTCAAAATGCAGGTCATTTGGAATGCGTCTCCCTTCCCAGGCGCTACATGTTTCATTTAATGGCCCTCCTCTCTTGTCTCACTCCTGCTCGTCCCTCCTCTCGGCTACCCTTTCTGTGAGGGGACTTTGAGCAGGCTGCTTGTGGAAGGTGTTTGCTTGTAGCTGTTCTTCAACATCGCCCCCTGTCGGGGGAGAGTGGCGCTGTCAGAATATTCGGCTTTGAAAAAGACTGGCGTGTGGGCCCTCTGCTTTTTATTGGGGCCCTGAATGCATCTCGGCGACGGCTCAGCATCCTGTGATTCTGGGTAAGTCACTCAATCTCCACGTGCTTACCACACAATGAACGTGTCCTTGTATAACGTAACTGGTGCTTGTGTAGCGCTCCAATACCTTCAGGTCGAGTTCGCGCTATATAAAACTGCAACAAAAAAAACAAAAACCGAGACCAACTGTTTTTTGCTCCCTTTCTGCACTAGTGACTGCCACAAGCGGAGAGTACTTTTCATTTGCTCGCATTTCCATGTCCTTTAACTCCGGTGTTTCACAAAACATGAAGCATTTGGCAATAACAGGCAGAAATGGAAAGAAAAAACATTTGCATATGTTACTTCCTACTCCTTTACACTAGTGCGTAAACTGGGTGCATTCACTACAAGGTAGAGTGTGACTTTCCTCTATCTGTTATATTGTCACCTCTTCCTTAAAATCTGAGATTCTGCATATTATGACAGTAGTTTTTTTGCCTGTCACCACCTGCCACAGCAGCGTTCTCCCAGTGCTGTGGACAAACAGGAGGTGTTATGAGCACTGAGGTCAATGGTACTCCATTGAGCGACCCTGGAAGGATGAGAGGCTGAGTAAACACTAAACTGCCTTTTCAGCAATTTACCGGTTAAATAATGCATCGGAGGTTGTCCTTATGTATAGCAGGAAACCTTTTGAGTGCGAAGACACAGCTCCACCTCTCAAATCTTACTTACGCTCGTGGGGATTTCACAATACATGACTCAAATATGCAAAATATTAGTTTGTATACTGGGACTCAAAACAGGGTTTGTGTGTAGAGCCAATGGATCTGTACACACTTACCTACCAGGGGACCATATCTCTATTCCTCACACAGAGGTGGAGTCCCACACAGCCTCATTTGAGTGGATGGTTGCTTCCTCCACTCCTTCTTAGCGCTACACCCTGCAGCCTCCCCACCTCAACCGCGTTACACCGGTGATAGAACCGCTTGATGCTCCGCGTCCCACTTACTCCCCCCCACCAACTTTGTTACTGTGGCCTTGCTGGCTCAGGGGAGGGTTAGTTGGTTAATGAGAGCGGGTGATAGATTTACTCCCCGAGACCAGAGAATTGTTTCATCTTATTCTAAACTAACCAGGACGTGAACAGGCTTCATTGTTAATCTCTCACAGAACATTTGGGTAAAGAGTAATTTAGTGTCAATAACCTTAATTAGTCTTATCTTTCCTCTTAGCCAATACTGCAGTCTTGTTCAAATAGGGCTGTTGCTGTGTCTTTCGGGCTCTTTCGCAAATCACCTGACAGAATAGAGATGCAGCCAGGTCGCAGGTGTCAATAGAGTATCAGAAAGTTTGTCTGAGATAATATTTTGCTCCAAGGATGTGCCTGGTGCTGAGTCAGTGGTGTGATGCTGCCGTGGCAGGGACTTTTGCTAGGTTGCTAGACAGACACACAAACACACACATAAAAACACGCATGTCCCCCACACATGCATACTTGTGTATATTCACTTACACACACACACCCACCCTTACCTTCACATACACACAAAAACACACATACACATACATGCCCACAAATGCGCACACACACACGCACACACACACATATATATATATATATATACACACATGAGCATGCGGTAGGAGTTGAGTACTGAAGTGCTCAGGTTGCACCTGAGCTAGCTGGAGCCTGCCAGCCTCCACAGGCCCACCGAGAGCATCTGTCTCCCCGCCACCTTGCTCACGCTGTCTCCTCTGCAGGCTCTCCATTTCTTCCGACCAGAGCATAAATCATCCACCTGTCAGGAGCTCGGGCCGCCAGGATTATGCAATGCCTGCCTTCATTTGAAGATGGCGAGAGCAGACAATTGCTGCAAATGGTTTGCATTCATTTGAATGCCGTCCCAGCATTCCCTTATCTTTAATGAGGGATCAGGGCTGTGTCTCCTTCTCAGATCCTTCTCACAGGCAGTGCCTGTCTTCTAAAGCGCGGGCTTGCTGTGCATGATGCTATGGCCTAGTTACCACTTTATCTTAGTTAGAAGGTGAGGGAAATTGGAATATCAAGCCAAGGACTGGGTTCCCGCTTCCAAGTGAATTTACTTTGTTTTGCTTTCAGACTCTTTCTCTTAGCAGATCTTTTGGGCCTGTAATCTTTACTCTGGACAAGCAGTTTGAATGTGTAATTTGATCCTTTACTAGGAATTTCAGAACTGTTGTTTTAGGGTTTTGCCAAATGTCAACGCTCACAGGTGGTATGTTAAAGGGATGTCCAGGGATGGATATTGAAGGTCGTATCCATACTAATTTTTCAGGATATCCACCTAAGAAATATTTCAGACAATGATTCTTAGGCCCTAGCTGTCTACACAATCGCCAGGCAGTTGGAAAATGTGGCACGATTGAGATCCTCAGATGAACACCCCTGATTCAGAACTCCAGAAACCTTTCTTTTTTTCATAAGTAGATCTCACATTTTATTTTAATAATGCTAACAAATTTCTACATAAATAATTGATATTTGTCTTAAAATTGGAAACAAATATTTTGCATATCAATTTTAACTACAGAGACAAGTACCCTATCCTTCCAGTCAAAATGTTGCGTGCCCATTCCACGCTCTAATGATGCAGTACCGGTGCCCTGTTTTCACCCGCTCTCGACATTCTTGTCATTGCAGAGCATGGCTGCAGCATTGAGGGGGAAGTTTCCTCCTTGCAGCAAACCCCATCTAATCTGCAGCGCAGGAAGTACTTCCTGGAACCTGCACAGATTTATGAGTACAGCAGGCTGCTCATCACCTGGGTGCATTTGCAGAACTGTGTAGAGGGGGTACTGGAACGCCTCGAGTGTTGTGGCGGGATGCCATGAGTGGTATGGTGGTATGTCCCTCACACACATGTTTATCAGTAAGGGAGTAGCTGTAGCACAGAGGGAGTTCTGCGCAACACATTTTATCTTTAGAGATTTGAATAAGAATGAACGTAAATGCCCGCGGTGACGTGGCCCTGATTCAGCAGAAGAGCAGTCCTGAAGCTGCAGGGTACATTCCCTCACTCCTGCGATACAGGCAGCTGATCCCGCATTCGAAAGTTTGAGTTACTGGTTTGTGGACATTTATATACCTCACACTTCTCTGGAGACCCATGTAGCCCTCTGCATAGAAGGGATAAGGAGAACATTTCAGCAGTCTGCCCCAAGATGTGAGGGTGGTGGGTGAACTTTCTTCTGTGCGGACCCATGAGAGCTCTTAAGGCTACTGACCCACTTTAACTCAAGTCTTGGTGGTAGGTCCAGGGAGAATGCAATGTCTGAGAGAATGATTGGTTAATTGAGTGTAGGAACGGTGCATGGACATTAAGTTCACCAGACAAAATGCAACTTTGCCAAATAGAGTTCTCCTCCTGCACTAAAAGGTCATTTTCAGACCTTTTTCCAATATTTTGGCTCCATCTTTAAGTGACTCCCTAAAGCTTCTGCCTTACATGCTCTTACTAAATCCTTGGCCAAGAATGAACTTCTGATTGGTGAATCCGGCACGAAGAGAATCTTGTATACCGAGAACAGGCGCATAGCTATCAGCGGTGCAGCAGGTGCAGTGACACCGGTCCTAGGGATGTGAGGCACCCAAGACACTGTAATTCTAGCTGCCTTTTACTACCCATCCAGGGCCAAGGCGGTCCTATTTCCGTTACTTGCATTACAGCTCATGCCACCTTATTACGCATCTGACTTTCTGGCGAATCCCCTTTTTGGAGCTGAAAACAAACTGAGCATTTCATACTAGTAGCATCTGAAAAGATTAATGCAGCACAATGACCAAATCTAATGGGGCATCTCTGCCTTTTATCCCCAGTAAAATGTGCTTTCTCACCAGAAATCCATTCTCTTTCCATTTTCTGGAAGATGTTTTCTTTGACAGCCTCTTTGCTGTGGACGTCATGCTCACAAAACCCGCTGTCACGCGGCCATTTGAATATGGTGACAGGCTTATTATCATGTTGGAGTCAACTGACAACGCCGTTGACTAGAAATGGACAAGCATGCCAATCAGCACAGAAAGAAGACTGCAGCTGAAATGGGGTTATTTTTGTTCCTATGGATAGTTGTACAAATTGACTATGAATTCTTTCCTCGGGATCCACCCTTACTTTTAGCCAGTGTTTTTCTGCTATTGTACTGAAACATTTTCCGCCTGGGTGACGGAAATCACCTTACGCACAGCCTGCACACAAAAGCAGTAAAGTTATGCCAGTAACTGCTCAAAATATCTGTTGTGTGACCCCAGTGGAGAACCTCCGCTGATTGAATCACAACAGCGCACCGATGTCTGCACATAGCGCCAAGAGAAGTAATTGCCGAAGGCAACGCTATACACATACCCAGTCTGCTAACTTTAATAGTGGTTCTGCAAGGCCTCTCTTGCTTTCTGTGCCTAGAGCGTTGGTTGTTAGGCGGAGGCTGTCAAGATATTGCTAGACAAGTGAGCTGTTTTGCATACAGTGGTCTCAGACTAGTGTTTGGAAGTTTACATTAATTATACATGTGTAGGGGAGATGTTAGCGGGAGCATCCTGGCTGGGAAGTTGAGCCGCCGCTATTGCTCTGCATCTGTCACTTAGCAGTGTCCCAGAGCTCCGCTTCAGCCGCAGAAAGGCCAGCCGGGTCAAAGCTCTCTTCGGGGTAATTTTCAGGCACTTGTGTGGGTGTCTGGGATCTGAACAGGAAATGTGTTCGTCACTAATAGAAAAATCCTCTATTGGTATTAACACATCTAAACATGCTAATGGCCATTTAATATAGCCCTTATAACACGGTCACCATCATGTATTCATTTCTGTTGCTCCTACAACAACAATCGGAGGGTGGGTGGCCTCAGAGAGAGAGAAGTTTCGCTGTCGGTGGTAGTGGTGGGCCTGGGAGGGGTCAAAGGAGATCAGCGGCGTAACAAAAGCCCCTGCAGCCAATGCCGCGAATGGGGGCCCACAAAACTTCACGGGACCCACAACCCTTCAGAGGGCCCCCACTGAGCCCAAAGCCAATGAATATTTGTGAGATATTGGAGGCTGACCTGCACACTGTCAGTGGTATTGAAATACAAACATTGTGTTTTCAGGAACACTACAAAACTAAGCACTGAGCAAATGTGGTCTAGAAATTATGTGGTTGCTGTCATTTGGCAGGGGATCCCCCTGAGGCCCCTGTAGACGTGCCACCTTTGAATCGCTTTCTATTCCTATGCTAGTTCCTTCTATTT
This sequence comes from Calotriton arnoldi, assembly GCA_963921515.1. Taxonomy (NCBI): domain Eukaryota; kingdom Metazoa; phylum Chordata; class Amphibia; order Caudata; family Salamandridae; genus Calotriton; species Calotriton arnoldi. The sequence goes on from CAWUFW010004098.1 coordinate 935,100, forward strand.
GTTTATCTCTCTTTTTATTATTCTTTCTCTCACTGTCAGCCTCTCATTTACCCTTCCACTCTGTGGATTGTCTCTTATTCTATTCTATTTTTTTCTCTTCTCTTTTGTTTTCTAACTTCAGTCCATCTCATACACTGTTCCATCTCTCCTGCTCTTCAACTCCCTTTTTCACTCGCTGGCATCTTTACCTCCCATCTGGTTTCCCTCTTTCTTTCATGCCTTTCTCCTTTCCTTCCCTCCCTACCTCTGTTAATCTCAGCCTCCATTTATGTATATGAAACTGTCTCTATTTCACACTCATCCTCTTTCTCTCTCTCAGTCACACTCTCTCTACTTAACATTTCTCTCCACTTAGGTGTTTTTTGGGCTACCATTGGGTCTTGTGATAACACTGTGCACAGATGTAGTTACATAATAAAGCAAATAGAGAGAATTATCCTCCATCTCAAACCGTGCACGGTCTGACAGCATCAGAAACCACATTGGCAGCCGGAGGTGTGGGCCAGTTGGGGGTGAACTCTGCTCCTTTGAGGAGGCATGGGAGGCAGATGGGCTGATGCAGCTCTGCCAGTTCCTGGCATGTGCACAGGAGGCGTAGGAAGGCAAAAACACCTTCAGGCTGAAAAGGCTGTGAACACACTACCTGGATCAGGCCAGCGCTCTGTTGTGGCAGGACGCTAATACGCACCAGCTCGGACTACTGCGAAGCAGCCACTGTACATCATGTCTCACATATACACTTGAACAACAGTACTTTACTAAAGTATGTGCAACATTGCAAAAGAGGAAGGTGCTGGTAATGAGAGCTGGACATTACTAGCCCATTCTAAGATCTGGCTGTATTATAGGACACTTAGCCGAGGAGTTGGTTCCTAAACTGAATACAACACCCGCTGGCAAAGAACACGGACCATGAAAGGGCGCAGTAGGTAGACGCCGTCAAGCTAGACTCAGATTATCAATGTTTCTTCTGATTTATTGCCTACACAGGCCAATACATTCATTTATGAGAAGGCCACGCCAAAGGACAAAGGCAGATCCCGGAGGACCAATGGGTGCCTGCTATTTGTGGCCAATCAGAATTGAGAAACAAGGGCTTGAAAAGAGGATGAGGAAAGTCAAGCTATTGGGTGATAAAATGTCTGCATCCCTCTCACTTGGTCTAGACGGCATTGCCAGTGCAAGTTGCCTGAATATCAAATATTTGACATTGTACTAGAATCTTAATTAAAGTGAATTAATATTCTTGTCTGCCACAGCGTTAGCACTGGAACATAAGCTGTACAAGGGCCCACATTAAAGCAGGAGTGCTTACTTGTGAATCAATACTTTGCGGCACGTGACTTGCCAAGGAAAGGTCGGCAGTTCATTTATAGGTCCATAAATCGTCAAAACGTGGGTTTGTAACTCTGGTTCCAAAAGACCACATACAGCCCTGGTTCTCAGGATGCCCACGACTAATATTCACGCGCAATAAATACGACATTCTCCTATTTACGAAGTCATGTATTATCCTAGCACGCCAAGAGGTCTCCAGGCCCAGGTGCTTGCCTTAGCCTCTCCGTGTACTAACGCACAGCGCTCGGTAGGGGGCGCTCGATTGCACGCCTCCCTTGATTCAGCGCCGCTCTGTTTCACCTTCCAGCGCCCGTCTTGTTTAGTCTGCTCTTGGCTGTGAATAATCATGTACACGAACCTTTATTACACAGATGTCATCCATTCCCGGGGACTCCTCCAAATGGGTTTCACTTATCACGTCAGACAAACACATCCTGATGACTTTTATCTCCGGAAAACACGAATTCGTTCACGTGGCGTACGAGGCAATATGCCTGAAGCAAAGTCTTCAATATGCGTTGCTGCCTCGCCATCACTGCATGTATGAACAAAAAAACTATTAATGACGTCTCGACGCAGAGAGTGGATGTTTTTCATCCAGTCCATGCGGTTAGAGAATCCATTCCTCCGATCCCGGATCAGGTGTCGGGTCAGATGCTCGAACAAGTCCAGTGGCATCCTTCCTTGTGCAACAGGGGTGGGATGCAGGCCGCTGATGTCATCTCCACGCTCTCGGGACCCATGAGAGAGACTGGATACAGTTTCCTGAGACGCGCTGTGTAATTCCGCCCTTAGATTTGGTTACATTAGAAACCACAGGCAGTAATGCTTTTTTTAGGAGCTCTTCAGCGGATCAATAAGAAAGAACAATAGAACTTTGTGCGATTCGATAATCCACAGCACAGCCACTGGGAAGTTGTCAGAATCTGTCGGAGATGTCATTCTGCCTAGGGTCAGAGGGTGCTGCTAAGTAGGCCTCAGGCCCTTTGATATATCAAACATCTGCACATCTCATTTTTTACCTTTTGTACCAGTTCTCAGGTACCGTTCTGTTGCTGCGTGGGCTAGAATTCACCTGTATGTCAAACACTGTTATACGTTATTAATCGAGAACTTGCTATATGAGACTGAATATGGCCGGTACCACCTAAAATATCTTTCTAAGGAAGATATTTAGTTCTTGCCTGGATCAGCTGTCACAGCTCTTTCTTGAGTCTTGCACGCAGGTCAATTACATTTTTTTCCAACTCTATACAGGAAATGTTGAACTGAATGATTGAAATATGATTGTTGGAAGATATGGTTGATGGATGATTTATATGCGGCAAAATATTTTACAGTATAGAATTGTTTTGTAGAATTCGGATAGATTACAACACTTCTGAGAAGGCTGCAAAACTCTCTGCAACACAGATATATACAGAAACTGCGGCATTCTGGACATCTCGTCAACATTTCATCAAATACCTGCATAAAAACCTACTCTCTGAGAGAGTAGTGCTCCCTGGGATCAGCACTGGATCCCAATCATGAAAACATATCGCCTGAAGTCAAAGTTGAGGTGCATGACAGATTATGATATGATTTTAGTAATGTTATCTATTAATATTTGCACCTTCACAAACTGAATGGTCACATGATTCTTTAATAAAAGGTGCAATGATAACTTACTTCAACTCATGTTCCAACGTCACAAGCATGCCTCTGGAAACTGAGCCTCTGGCCTGCAGTCACAAAACACACACACACACACACACACATTCATGCAAGCAAGTGCACATGAAAACACACAAACAAGCACATGCACACATCACAGGCTTTTGTACACTGTCAGGCTTTCGCAGACTGACCTGCACACAACACCTACATATATACAAACATGAACACCCCATACCTCACACAAATAAACACACAATCCTGTATGCTATAAATATCATTATTTGTGGGATTATGCTATGTATTTCTTGGCTGGGAATGATGATGGTTAAGTTGGTCGACCAGCTTCCAGACCTCTGGTTTGCAGAATAGATAGAGATCTCTTTATTAGGCACTGAAACCTACAGAACTATTTTTTCCTGATACTAATGCTCAGAAACGTCCACATGTTTGTGTAAGGGTATGGGCACGGCATTAGACGTGCAGCAGTGTTGTCTAGCTTGTGGTCAGTGGTCTAATGTAAAATGATGGGGTCCTGCTGACAAATCTGGTGAGCACCCCCAAAGTGCACTCAAGTCAAGCTATCCCTGAGACTGAACAGGGTGGGCCTGCGTTTGGAGCCCATGTCACGCCCTTGCACGTACTGCGCACACATCAACTGCACCAGTCTGACTCTGACCTACCTGTCAATCAATGGCAAACTCAACCAGATAGTCCAAGTTAGCACCTGCCATTTCTTTCACTTGTATCGCTGTGCTATTACCAGTCATTGGTTAATCCACTCATTGCTGTGTCTTGCTGTGCCGTGGTCCTGCAGTGTCATGTGACAGCCATATTTGTACACTTGGAAGACACTTGTCAGAAAATAAGCCTCTCCGTGGATATTAGCTGCTCGCTTGAGGCCTGGCTGACTTTTGGCAAGCAACGCCCTTCTGAAACTATTTCAGCCCTGGCCCGCTGGGCTCTTTAAAGTCTAATTTTGGCCATGTCGAGGGTTACTTAAACCCAGAGATAGCATTAATCGTTCACTGGGAGCAAGTGCTGGCGGTGGCTGAGACCAGGAGCTCGGCATTCCAGCAATCCAAATGTTGTTGCATGACATGAGTAATATGTCCTCGTCGCCGGACATTATATCTGCCAGGACGCTGCTCGGCTCTGTGCTGCTGATGCCATCTCACGCCGCCGCCTTCACACTACAATTGCCGTTGGGTTTATACAATTTACAGGATGTATGGAGCCTGCTGGCTAACGCCAGGCTCTGCGAGATACCTGGACGAGCGCCGCCTTTATGAATTTGTTCGGTATTAAGTGAGTTTGCGGCAATATGTGATTACTGCCACGGTGGGTGATACAAGGCATGATACGATGTGTTTATCTTGGTGGGGGGCAGGGGGCCTATTTATAGGCCAAGTCCCTTTGTTGTGCATGCTGTGTTTTCATCTGCCCTTCTGTGTAACGCAAATTATCTGTACACGGATAGGGCAGCCTTGGAGATGCACCGCATAATAGGGAGCGGCTCGGTGTAAAGAAAACTATTATACTATGATTTGGGAATTAAACACCTTCACAGCTCAGCCTCAATAGGGTTTTGAATAACAATACAAAGCGTGGAGAGCTTCTGGGTTTTGTTGATTCACAAATGGACGAAAAGTAGCAGCATTTTCAGTGGAGATTACTTGGGAGCAGTCACCAAATGAACACTAAGCCTGGGTTAAATTTCCTTTATGACATCACATTCTTACATAATTTACTACATTTCGTGTTACAATTGTGATGCCATTATACCACATAGTCCAAAGAAAATTTAAATTGGGTTAAAATTCTAGGGACTTATTTATGAAATTGTACCGCAACGCAGTGCAGCAAGTCACCTTTCCGTGCTGCGCTACAGGAAAAGGGCAGGAATGTTCCATATTTATTACAATACTGCACATTCCTGTCCTTTCCCCAGTGCTGGAGCACAATGGGCAGCCTAGCACCAACGCAGGCAACTTTGCACCATGGTGCAAGGGGGCCTGCCTTGCATGCAGGATTGTTTTTGTGCAGGAAGGAGCACCTTCCTGCAGAAAAACAATCCTGAGAGGCGTATTGCTCTTTCTTTGTGTGCTGCAAAGTTCAGCACACATAGAAAGAGGAAATGACGAGTCTCCTTGTTACGTCCCCCCTGAGAAGGCGTATCTTTTTTAGTGCATTCCCATGTCTAGCAGTGATGGTAAATCTGGGAACTCTCAACGTACATGAAGAGGTAGAAAGAAGCAGAGATTCACTCGGCTTCCATGAGGTTAATATATCAATCAGAGGGAATGAATCGCGTGTCTGGAACAGACACATGATTCATTCCCTCTGATTGATAAATCTGGGATTGCGTCAAAATCAATGGGAGTTGCGTGGAAACACCCATGCAAAGCCCATGGAATGCTTTCCCAGGGCACAGTAACACAACACAGTGATTTGTGCTGGGTTGCGTTACTCCAGATTTATGTGACCACTCAGGGCCACCTTGCGTGGCTTCATAAATCACATTTTGGGATTGCGTCACGCTTTCTCCACGTTGCGTGGTGCAAGAGCGACACAACTCATCTTGTAAATATGCCCCTTAGTGTGAGAGCACAGAACAATGCAAGTGAATCGAGCAACTGTTGTTCGCATTATGCAAGAATGTGTGCTATTTTTTAGTGCTAAATGCCTCCTTGTGTCCACTTTAGAGTTGAGGTGCCAGGCTGGCATTTCACATCATAATGTGTAATTTCATATAATTTTTTCAAATTTTGCCTTACTTAGGGCCACTTTGCGTGGCTTCATAAATCACATTTTGGGATTGCGTCACGCTTTCTCCACGTTGCGTGGTGCAAGAGCGACACAACTCCTCTTGTAAATATGCCCCTTGGTGTGAGAGCACAGAACAATGCAAGTGAATCGAGCAACTGTTGTTCGCATTATGTAAGATTGTGTGCTATTTTTTAGTGCAAAATGCCTCCTTGTGTCCACATTAGACTTGAGGTGCCAGGCTGGCATTTCACATCATAACGCGTAATTTCATATAATTTTTTCAAATTTTGCCTAATTTCCTCCCAGGTGTACCGAGCACAACTAGCAAACTGACCAATGGCTCTTGATAGAAAAGCCACTGTTTGTAAAATCACACACTTCTGTTGTTGACGGCCACCCAGCATTTACTACCTGATTAAGGTGCATTGCTTCTGGAAGTGGTCTGTAGTATAGTATGCTTCCTTAGTATAGTGGGGTCACAGACTCTAAAGCCCACTTTTTGTGATGGGCTCGATCTCTTTGACACTGTCTACATTACCGGACCCTTAGAGCAAGATTTCTAACAGGATGCACTGTAGTGAAACACAGACACTCTTTACTGACCTTTGCTGATGGGGTTAGAGTGGTAAAAAATCAAGTAGAGTATGGTGGCAGCAGAGGTGGAAGTTGTTTTTTTTTTGTTTTGTTTAAATAAACAAAGAGGTGTGCCCCCGAAATATCGTAGACAAAATATTGAAACTGAAATATCGAAAGGAAACTATAGATTTTCTATACATAACTCCACATATATGTACCCTTGATATATATATATATATATATATATATATATATATGTATATATATATATATATATATATATATATATATATATATATATACCTACATATATAGCGAAGTACTGTTCTATTTGAACAGGCACAGATGCCTGCAAAGGTTGCCTAAGTGGTGTCAGAGGAAGGAGACTAAATATATATACTACCCTAAAATGGTATCATCGGTATCATCCTTGCAAAACTGCATCTGCTTCGATTGTACTACTGAATATTGAAAAGTGAAATATCATCATATAAGAATATCATTGACAAAATATTGAAGATCAAAATATCAAAATGTAAGTGCTTAAAGAGAAAGAATAGATTTACTATTCCTAACTCCACATCTGCATACCTTGTGCCTGGTTAAATAGAACAGTACATGGTTAAGAAGACTATTAGCTTGCAAAACTACGTATAAAAAGATGATGTCAGAATACAGAAACTGTAGGCAATAAATGAGTTCACATTGGCTTTGTTTGAACAAATAATGTATTCTGAGCTGCAGAGAGGGGGCAATGAAAATGAATAAATGGCTGTGGCTAAGATTAAGTGGCCATGTTTAGAAAGTAGTTCTCAAAAGGAACCAGGCTACCATAAATGCATGTACTACTGTAGAGTTCTCTATCGCAAGTGCAAAGAAATGCGCAATAGTAACTTCCACTCAGGTGGTAAGAAGGGGGGTGTATCAAGGCACTGTTTGCTTTGGAAATGTTGGAATGCCTTCAAATATATGCATGTGGGCATTCTCAAACTAGGATCTGACCCTTTCGCACTTCGACAGTGATCAAAAATAAAATTCAGCCATGAACTTGAGTAACTCCCACCACATTTGGGCGATAGCTTTCTCCACAGGAAAAAAATGCTTTCCCTGCACACAAAAATAAAATAAATGAGCATTTGCACAGGGGACTCCATTGCCTCTGTGCCATGTTCAGCCCAAGGGGAGTAGGACCCACAGGGAGATCACATTTTCAGAAGTGTGCCTGGAAATGTGCGCCTGGCACAGCTTCCAGGGGAACTTCTATCAATGTTCGTAAATAGAAAAACATAAACAAATGTTCTCAGACCGAGTTGTAAATCACATCCTGTATTTTCTTCATGAAAAGGGCCCTGGGTGTGCAGTTATATTCATCGATACTTTCTAAGTGCATATGCAGTATGTTGACTTTGCATTTGAAGGTCAACGGGGCACACAGTTCATGTTTTCATCACATTTTACATTTGGCCACCGAATTTGATAGTACGTACTGATTTTCTACTGTGTGTGAAATTTACTTCAAATGGCCAAGTTCACTGTAAAATGTTCTTTTCATAGTGCACATAACATGACAAATCCCTGCCGGAACCATTCAGTACACATGTTAAAATAAGGGCACCTTGGTACCTTGGGCTCCAAAATGATATAAACATGGACCATATAACAATATGTCCTCCCATAGGGTCCCTAGGGTTATAGAGTTATAGCAAAGTGATAGAACTCTTAAACGGAGAGAGAAAACCAATCTTACACAATGTGTAAGAAGCTATATACATAGGGATTAGGAGTGGGCACGTTTGAGCTTTCCTACATAATTCCTAAATACGACTCATGAAGGTGGTTAGGAGATACCTTAATATGGAAGTCTAATAATGAAAACAGATGCTATGTTATTGTAATTCCTTCAGGGGAGTGGATGCTTATATTCTAGCAAAGCTTCTGCAAATTTCCTTGGCGGATGAGTCAATTTTTCACACTGAACAATCAGACCTAAATGGACCATGTCCCTCAGCTCTGAGCATTGAATGCCTAAATCCATATTTCTGTTGAGGTCACTGCTCATGTATTAGACAATATTCACAAAATATGAAAGGATGATCAAAAATCTCTCTTTCGGTCAGATTCACAAATGTTTTGTACACCTAAGTCCATCCTAGGTGCACAGAAATGCCATTTCTGATGTCTGAATCATAATAATTAGAAGTTTACTAGTGAAACTAACATTTGTGAATACGGGAAACCTTCAATATGAATCACAAATTAAGGGTTGCGGGCTGATTTGGGGGCATTGTTGGGGTTGGGGTTAGGTTTGTATATCAGAGTATGAAGCGTAAGATATTGTGCTGTAAAAGTACTTACCTTGAAGATAAATATATAATCAAGGTATGTGTATGTGGAGTTAAGAATATTAAATCACTACCAATATATGCTTTACTACACTATAATTTGGTAGTGGATATTGTGGCTGCAGCATTTTTGTAGCATGATATTTAAAACTCAATATTCTGGCACTACACCAGGATAGGGGGTCTATCTGCAAAAGTAGGTGCATCATAGATGTCATTTGGAGGTAGTCAGGGGTCGCAGCCGTGACCTCTAGCTCACTCCCTGCTTCTCTGGCTTCAGAGGGGCAAAGCTGCCCCCTTTGAGGCCAGGGGTTGCAAAGGAAGTGCCAGGAGTAGCAGGGAGCAAGCTAGAGGTCACAGCTGCTACCCCATGACTACCCCAAATGACGTCCATGAGGTTCATACTCACAAACTCGTAGGATTTGGGCATTCATCTATCCCTTGTATGTTGAAGTCCCACCTTCGAAAAATACACAAATTGGCTGTTGTCAATAAGCTTTTCCAGTGTGGGAGGTGAGAAGCAACACACGTTATTTCTACAGGGTTATTTACACATGAACAAAAGTATTTTCCATCTGAAGAAACAAAAATAATGCACATTTGCTCCACCTTTTCCCGTGTGAAATTTTTCACTTGATGGACATTCCACATTTGTAAATGTTATGTTTTAGAGGAGTTTGCAAGAAAATGCACATTTGTTGTAGAATTCCATGAGTACTCCTTGGATTCTTTGTGAATCTGATTAAGGTATGACATTTGAATCAAATGTAATTCTACGGGGGCAAATTTCAGACTTGTAAAGCTCTCGGTTTATGAATCAGGCTATTTATGGAGACCATAGTGCTCCCTGAAGAAAGAGAAAATGTAGCATGACAACAAAAGTCTTTTGACGATGGCATGGTCTGTGCTAGGCTATTGCCATGGATCTATTTTGCCAGGGGGCTTCAGCTTGGCCCCAGAAGTATCGAAAAGGGCCCTATTCTCAGGGGTGAGGCAATAGTTGCAATCACCAAGGATGCCCAACTTGCTTGCATGGCCTCTTGGTGATACAAAAAAAATGCCTCATTGGATAGTGTGATGACTTCGCTTGAGGGACATCAAACAGCTTAGGGCACTAGGGGCTCGCCATATTAACACTTCTGCCACCCACTTTTCACAAAATATTCTGAATATTCACTCACGGCGAGGGGTGGTTTGTGGCATGTCAACTCCTTGGACCCCCTTGTGGGTGGAAATGGACACCAGCTGATTTAGCTATTAATATTTATGGGACGCTTAGTGTCAACAGCGGCATCAGTTGGGTGCGGCTGTCACGGGGAAAGGCACAGACAGTGCTGTGTCAGCACTGTGTCCTTATTTATATAGGCAGGGCTTATTGAGGATATCAGTATCTCTTGTGTTGCATGGGGTGCACAAGAAGGAAGAAATGCACTCTGGGAGCAGGAGTTACTTTAATTTGTGCTGGCCCGAGAGGCGCCCCCGACAGGACGGGTCCATTGGCTGGCCCTGCGAAAATCTTATTAGGGTGAAGTGCTGCTAAACTGTATTTATGACCTCTTGACGGGGAGGACAGCTGAGGAGGGCCTGCCCTTCATAGGCCAGCTCGGGGATAGTGTGACTGTGCCTCTGCCTTAGATAAGTGGTGAATAAAAGGGTGCTGACAGGCCCTTAGACCTGGGACGACTAACTGGTTCATCGTGATGGGGCTAGATTAGTGCAGCACGCTATATCACAATACACGTAGCTAATTTTGGAACCAGTATCTGCATAGCTTCTTCACACACTTAGGGTTATCTGCAGAGAAGGTACATTTGAATTTGTTATAGTAAAGTAATTACGACTAGTCACTTAATAACATACAATTATTTAATTGTGTAGTTTCGCAGCCTTCCATTTTGTTTGCTATCCAGTGACAGCACCTGTCAGTGTGTCCAAGACATTCCTTCTAACGCACAGAGCCGCGTCAGGCACAGGATCGAAGGCAGCAATGTATGAGCTGTAGCTCGATGGTAGCGCTGCAATTTGCATATTTTCTTCAGTTTTTTATTTTGCTTAGTAATTATTTTTCCTAAGTGAGAGCCTGGCCAGTTTATGTGCTAAGGTGTTGTCTTCGGTTAAGATGAAATCAGTTGAGCTTTGCTTTTGTAACCGGTAGGAGGTATTTTGCAATTCAGCGGCATAGGCCTTATTGAAGAAGAATTTGGTAGCAGAGGTATGGTCACTTACTGTGGTAGTTGTTCTCAGCAGGTCTTACACAATAGGATTGATTGCATTTAGTGTTGAAATGTAGTAGGCACAACATGCATGAACATTGAATTTAGAGAGTGGCGGGCTATCTGAGCCAATCGTTTCTTGCGAAATAAGAAACAAACTCTTACACTTTTCAACCTTCAAGTTTGCTTGGTATATATGAGCACATTGCTAACAGAGTTAAACTTAACTTATATGATACCCACAAGGGTCATGTTCGCGCTATATAAAAGTGTTAAAATAAATAAATATGTCTAATTTATTCGTGTGGGTGACTAGATTGGTGCTTCTATTGTGTGTTAGTTGTGCAGCGCTTGATAGTTTAGTGGTGGGAGGTTTAAGCACTATAGAGTGCACTAATCCAACTGAAGATATCAGGTTGGCTTCACCACTAAAAATACAATTAGGTAGGCTGCCTATCAATGTTCCTCGAGACAGAGAAAGTCGCTCTTCAGATATTAACAGACTGTACGTCAGATAAGAGAATTGATCTATTGATGAGGGAGCCAAGTCTTCAATATTGGGCTCCTATGAGCCCTCGGATCGGCTACTTAGGAAATCCATTGCCTAGAAAAGCTTTGTACTGTGTAGGCTGAAGATAACTGCGATTTGATATACATTTAGATCACTACTAATAATAATAATGCTGGGATTCAGAAGGATTTATGTCCTTTGGTAAAAGCATAGCAATTAGTGCTGATACATCTATTAACTAATAAACTATATTCTATAGCTAGTGGTATATAAAGCGCTCTGCAAAATATCAGTGTCGCTACCATGCCAGTGACAGGTGTTGTGTGCAGTAGACATAGGTTTCTTTAAAAATAACACAAGGATGAGATTTTAAGCATATATAACACGCACTATTTCTTTATTTTCTGTGCCAAATCAGCTCCATCACTGCGAATTCTTTAAGTAAATGGTTATATCCACTTCAGTGTGAATTAACTGCAGACCACATAGGAAGTGCTATGGACTAAAGAGCAAAAATAGCCAGTAAACCTTGAGCATCAGCAGATGCACAACACATTCCACGGTGAGGATGATGTGCAACAATTTAACATGTTTTGCATGAGAGCTAGTTTGAGAAAAGGTTCTTTGCGAAGCCACGTCCAGAAATCCTACAGTCCACTGACAGGTAGCTAGGATGGAATGTTAGTAGGGATAAAAGGAATGCATCAATAGGCTGCTGGTCTGGATGTCTGCACACCTGAGTTCACCCAGAGCGGTGTTTCAGCATGTAGCTTAGGTCAGCACCGTACCAAGATGGACGCATGTGACCAGAGCCGCCGCACACAGCCTTATGATTGTAGCTTAGGTTAGCACAATACCCAGATGGACGCGTGTGACCAGGGCTGCTGCACACAGCCTTATGAGTGTAGCTTAGGTTAGCACCATACCCAGATGGACGCGTGTGACCAGGGCTGCGGCGCACAGCCTTATGAGTGTAGCTTAGGCTAGCACCATACCCAAATGGACGCGTGTGACCAGGGCTGCTGCGCACAGCCTTATGAGTGTAGATTAGGTTAGCACCATTCCCAGATGGACGCATGTGACCAGGGCTGCTGCGCACAGCCTTATGAGTGTAGATTAGGTTAGCACCATACCCAGATGGACGTGTGTGACCAGGGCTGCTGCGCACAGCCTTATGAGTGTAGCTTAGGTTAGCACCATACCCAGATGGACGCCTGTGACCAGGGCTGCCGCGCACAGCCTTAAGAGTGTAGCTTAGATTAGCACCATACCCAGATGGACGCGTGTGACCAGGGCTGTTGTGCACAGCCTTGTGAGTGTAGCTTAGGTTAGTACCATACCCAGATGGACGTGTGTGACCAGGGCTGTTGCGCACAGCCTTATGAGTGTAGCTTAGGTTAGCACCATACCCAGATGGACGCATGTGACGAGGGCTCCTGCGCACAGCCTTATGATTGTAGCTTAGGTTAGCACCATACCCAGATGGACGCGTGTGACCAGGGCCGCCGCGCACAGCCTTAAGAGTGTAGCTTAGGTTAGCACCATACCCAGATGGACGCATGTGACCAGGGCTGTTGCGCACAGCCTTGTGAGTGTAGCTTAGGTTAACACCATACCCAGATGGACGCGTGTTACCAGGGCTGCTGCGCACAGTCTTATGAGTGTAGCTTAGGTTAGCACCATACCCAGATGGACGCGTGTGACCAGGGCTGCTGCGCACAGCCTTGTGAGCGTAGCTTAGGTTAGCACCATACCCAGATGGACGCATGTGACCAGGGCTGCTGCGCACAGCCTTTTGAGTGTAGTTTAGGTTAGCACCATACCCAGATGGACGCATGTGACCAGGGCTGCGGCGCACAGCCTTATGAGTGTAGCTTAGGTTAGCACCATACCCAGATGGACGCATGTGACCAGGGCCGCCGCGCACAGCCTTATGAGTGTAGCTTAGGTTAGTACCATACCCAGATGGACGCGTGTGACCAGGGCTGCTGCGCACAGCCTTGTGAGTGTAGCTTAGGTTAGCACCATACCCAGATGGACGCGTGTGACCAGGGCTGCTGCGCACAGCCTTGTGAGTGTAGCTTAGGTTAGCACCATACCCAGATGGACGCATGTGACCAGGGCTGCTGCGCACAGCCTTTTGAGTGTAGTTTAGGTTAGCACCATACCCAGATGGACGCATGTGACCAGAGCTGCGGCGCACAGCCTTATGAGTGTAGCTTAGGTTAGCACCATACCCAGATGGACGCATGTGACCAGGGCCGCCGCGCACAGCCTTATGAGTGTAGCTTAGGTTAGTACCATACCCAGATGGACGCGTGTGACCAGGGCTGCTGCGCACAGCCTTGTGAGTGTAGCTTAGGTTAGCACCATACCCAGATGGACGCATGTGACCAGGGCTGCTGCGCACAGCCTTTTGAGTGTAGTTTAGGTTAGCACCATACCCAGATGGACGCATGTGACCAGGACTGCGGCACACAGCTTTATGAGTGCAGCTTAGGTTAGCACCATACCAAGATGGACGCATGTGACCAGGGCCGCAGCGCACAGCCTTATGAGTGTAGCTTAGGTTAGCACCAAAGCAAGATGAACGCATGTGACGAGGGCTGTCGCGCACAGCCTTATGAGTGCAGTCACGTGCAAAGGATTTTAGTGAAACAGGAAAAAGAGAGTCATCACTGGAGCAAAGCCTGATGGGCTTTATGAATCCTTGAAGGACTCCATGCAACGCTGTTACTGTTATTAGCCATAATCATAGTAACAAAAGCATTCCATTAACGGCGCAGGCTGTTTGCCGGCCCTTTTCACAACAGGAACTCTTTCCAGTCACAGCACTGACAGAGCTGTGTGCATTGTTTTATGCTGATCCTGACATTTGAACAATAAAACAAAGCCATTAAAAAAAATCGCAGTGTTTTAAGTGCCCTGGCTGTCAAGATATCAAACGGTACAACTTGGAAAAGCAAAAATCGGAATCCACTCTTAATGGCGAGCACTTAACACGCGGGCTGCTATGTGCGGATCCATTTTATTTTCTATCAATATGTTTACACATATCTACATCTGCAGATATACCACTCTCTCGCTATACCCTTAGCCTTCTTCCTTCTAGCTATGTCTGTCTATCTGTCTGTTGGTCTTCTTTCTACCTTTCTGTCTATCCGTTACTCTGTCACAATTTTTCTGTTTGTATGTGTGTGTATGTATGTATATGTTTGTGACCCATATACATGTATATATATATGTATATATCTCCATATATACTTATTTATATTCAAACACACCTTTGTGTGTGTGTGTGTGTATGTATGTGTGTGTGTATGCATATATATGTGTACATGCATATATTTTCTTTTTATGTGTCACAGGGGGGAACCTAGCCATTTATAGATAACTTTTGTTTAAATCTATCTTTATGTCTCTCATTTTCTTGCTCTAAAATCACACTGTTCTGCATTAAAAAGATATGGATACACATATGCTCTTATGCATGTACCTCAAATATACATATATTGTTAAATATTCACATATATACACATGTATTTGTTCTGGTTATGTATATGTTTATGTGTGTTCGCAAGCACACACAAAGACCAGCGTACATTTTAAAACGCACACATGTGTATTTATGTTAAGTGTCCATATCTTGCTGAATATAAAATTGACTAGATTCTCTTAAATAGACTTGTCTCAGGAACAATCACCGTATTCAAATGTCAGAGGAGCAGAGAGTGAGGATGTCATGTCGGGTCACAAATGATGTCGGGTTTTGACAGATTGTAGCCTTGCTTTACACGGGCGGTAACATCTCATTTGTCACTGTTTGATCTGTAAGCGCGGCGAGGAGCGCGGAAGGCTCTCCGTCTCCGCAGCCGCGCTGTAATCGTCGCGAGGCCGGCAGCAGCGACGAAAGCCACCTGCCCGGGCACTGTGCTGCCGGTCTCTTTTAATTTAATCGCCCGTCAGCAGGGATGCAAGCATAAATTGTCTCCTTTTGATCTCCGGCACTGTATGCTTTTTTTTTAGGCGTGACACAGGCTCAGGGAGACGAGGTCCACGTGAACCACAGTGGTGTCAAATGTGTAAGTTATGCGGCGTATTATGCGGTGGTGGTGGTTCCACATCACTGCAGGTCACAGGAACTCTCCAGCATCAAGGCCTGTCCGGGCACATGCTAAGCTTTGTTTGCAGTCTTCCTTTTTAATGCTCTAGGCAGCTCTACAGGCTGGGGATTGCTTTGGGACAGGAGGGAAACGACAGCATCAGGCGGGCTGGTTCGCTCTCGCGGGGAGTCAATGGGCAGCCTGCGATATTCCCACCAAGGCAATTTATTCCACCAGTCTGTGATTGAATGGTGCTCTCCGGCGGTAGACAAGACAGAAAGTCCAAAGATACTGACAAATTGCCTAAGCCAGCAGCATTAACCAGGACACGTAACACAAAGAAATGGCCCCTTTCTTGCTTATGTTGTTTGATCTCAGTTGGGGTTCCACTTCTGTGTGTTCTGTATGTGATTGTGGTTGGTAGCTTCTTTCCTCCAGGTTGTCCCATTACATACATGTTTATTCTCTAGTGCCTTCCTTCCATCTCCAAGAGATTAATGGAACATGTGTGTTATTCCTACTTGCAGCTTCACTAAAGCTATAACAGGAATGACCACACATTTTTAATGTAGGTTTAGATTAAGCTCGTGAGTATGTAACAGTTATGCTGCTTGAGCTATTTATGTCTCCTGCTATGTTTGGTCAGAATCGGGCATCACAGAGTGTTGCTTTCATAGCAAATAGCCAACTTCATTGCCATCAAAATTGGCTGCAGCACTTCCTATCAAGTACAAATAGTCCTATGGAATATTTAGGGCTCATCGAGTTTTTGTGAGCGATGATCCTGTGCTGTTATTCTAACAGATATCTGATGATGCGATGATTAAAATAAAGTTGCTCTGTGCCCCATCATCATCATTCCTAGTTTGACTGGATTGCGAAGAAATAACATTAAGCGTGATGGATTCCTTCGGCATTCATCTGCATACAGTCATAATGAATTCCTCATGAATTCAGATGTACATTTTATTGTAATTCATTGCACTAAATAAACTGTAACCGATTCACGCAACGTCGAAGAGCCGCAGAGATGAGGGTCTGTTGGAGTCTCTGCCAGTGGAGCAGTTCCTTCCTGGATCCTTAGCGGGTGATGCTGCACCTCTCAAGGATAACAGGTCGGTAATGAGCCACGAAGACTGGTGCTTGGTTGCCAAGTCATAAGAAACGGCTCCCGGTTCCCAGCGGGATGAACACCTCTCCACTATAACCCAGAAATTGCCACTAGTCATGGGTAACAGTGTCTTCATTTAGGGCCCAGTTCATAAAGCTTTTTTGAGGGCATAAGAGCACCTCACTGAGGAAATTCAGGAGTAAGTCAACTTTAAATCAGGAGTAAAACACAACTACTCACACAAAAACGTGTGCGAATAAGGCCCTTGGTTACTAATGGTAAATCTTTAGTGTCTGTGAGAAAAGAAAGTTTTCACATTTCATGGCTGTTCTTATTGTTAGGTGCTTTGACCATATAGTTCCTCACGTTGCATACTTACCTGCAGAAAATTCCACCTTCTAAAAACTCATTCATCCCCCCAGATGAATCTATATTCTAAATTGTAGGACAAAGGCAATAGCAGAAAGAAGAGACTAAGAGGATCGGATGTAAACAAAGAAAATAAGCTTCCTAACTTCTACTTGGGTAGTAAAAGACAACCATAAATGGGGTGCCCTGGGCCTCTCATATTACTGTGCCTCCATCCCTCAGCACATACTGCTCCAATGATAAGTAGGCCTGGGCGGAAAACTACGCTACGCTCGCGGAGTTTGCGTAGTTTGCGCTACTACGCACTACGCAAATTGCACGTAGCACAGTGCAAAAACGCGTAGCGGGCATTTTTTGCTTGCTCGTGGTCCTCAACGTCAAGTTGGCGACCGCGAGCGAGCAAAATCAACATCCCGGCGAGACTTTTTCCTCGTTTGCGATCAGCAACATCAAGTTGCCGATCGCGAGCGTGGAAAATAAACCTCCCGGCGAGATTCTCAACGCGGGGAGGTCAGGTTTCTCATTGCGAGTGGTCGCGTATGCTCGCGACCGCTCGCGATGAGAAACTACCAGTCCGCGTTGAGAAAGCTGCCGCTCGAGTACAAATCTACTCGAGCGGCAGAAAGCGACCGCTTGCACTGTGCAAGATGCCGTTTGCAATGATTGCACAGTGCGGACAAGCATCCGGCACTGTGCAATCAGTGCGAACAGCATTTCCCTACCGCACTACGCAGTTCGTGTAGCTACGCGTAGCGTGCGTAGCTACGCGTAGCGCTACTACGCGAACTACGCCCAGGGTTAATGATAAGCATGTCCTTGGATACTGACGAATAAATAACAAGCAGGCATTATGGTTCGCCAGCTGTTAATGGGCAACACCCTTGACCTGAAACAAGGCTTCACTATGGAGGGTCAGCAGTTTATGGGTCATTTCATGGGTCAGATCCAGGTAAAGGGGGTGTCCGCGGGGCAGTCTCGGAGTCTGACAGTCATCAGCGAAAAAGAGAGTGCTGATGCTGGGCCTCCAAAGCACCTGGAGAAACCTACTCTAAACTAAACTCTACGCATCTCACTTATTGTGGACAGCGCTACCTGCTTGTCATTTAATGTGGCCTGTGCTTCCATTGCGTGCCTGTGTCATTAGGTCTATGGATTTACATTGGAACCTTTCTTTTTTCTTTAATTTCATTGGTCTTTGCAGTGGAAGGTAACCAGCACCCCGAGCTCCTAGAGACAGCAGATAGCACACCTGAACAAACTTGATTTTTTTTACCAAGACAAAAATGCAGGGCCAAATCCACGTAGCACCCTTTTTGTTGCTTACCTAATAATGATTAGAGAAAAGAGGTGGTGTACCAGGCTTACACTCTTAGAGCATACATTAGTCCTGGAAAAAAACCAGTGTGCTACCATACTCCACTCTCTTTCTTATATGCCGCTCTCTGGTAGGAAGTCAGTCAAGAGGTGCAGGAATTGCAAACTTTATGTAATGTGGTCTGGCAAAGATTTCAATGATTATAACTCCTAGTCATTGCCTTTTGTCAGCAGGCTAAACCTGGATGGCCAAGTTTATCCAATGCAGCAAAAGACATGGCAGATTATCAGGATACCCATATCCTGTACGTTTAACACACAAAAAATAGACATGGGAAACATTTACGCTGCCAGTGGCTAGCCTGCAAATACCGCATGTAGCTAGCCATGTGTCGCCCTTTGGACACCTCTGGGCAGAAAGTGTGATAGCACAGAAGATACCAATGTAAACAGAGGCCAAGCATCCTACATCAACTGCATTGACAATGCCAATATCCTGGCTTATGAATATTTGGTTTAGGCACTCAGTAATCATCATACATACATTCTGTCAACTGTGTTTAAACTTGTGCTTCTATTTACTCATCCCCTTTCTCATTCTTGTATTCACCTCTGGCACAACCACAACAAAAAACACAAACTCAACTGCATATGCAAGATAAAAAGAATACGAGTAGGAAACAGAAAACAGGCTGCTGTTTAAACATAGCTGGCATATGCTTGAAATAACAAAACTAAATATGGCAGCAGGAACCCGTCTTGCAGTGGTATTGCATGCAGTCTATTGTTGTTTTAAAGTTTAAGCATCACCCCCACATTTAGAAACATTGTGATGGCCATCTTGGAATGGTAAAACAGTGATACATTTTGGAGAGCAGTGTTCCATAATTGTCACCTTGTACAAAGAAAGTGTCTATGTGGGATGCAGCACACTGCAGATGAAATGAGTGTCAAGCAGCCTGTTAGCACTGCATGGGGAGCTATAGATACCTCTTAAGAAAAATTAAAATGAAAGGAGGAGAAGCAAGGAAATGAAATTGGAACTATAACAGCAGAACATTCAAAACTAAAGGAGTAAGACTAATCAGCCTGGACAGCGAAGCACACTTATTTTCAGGTGGATATGCACATGTAATCAGAAAATGCCATCATTCACAGGGCAAGAGAGCCAATCACTGATGTGGACTGAACCATTACCCCAAGCAGTAACTGTGAGATTTCAAGTAACAGAACCCTTCTCTGCGGTCTTTCATACAGAGTAATAACAATCTTCCCTTAAATGGATTGATGTTAACATATGCTTTTCCGTATCAATACATCAGGTCTATTACCTTTATTGTAACAATTCATAATAAACAGATCAGGCCTAGAGTCATGGTTGTTGACTTGCCACCATAACCAACTTAGCCCTGCTGTATCGAGCATAAGCTTTACCACATGTCAAAATGTGCCATACAAGCACTCTTCAGTAGAAGCACACAACTTAAGACCAATCAAAGCCAGCACTCGGGGAAAGAAACATGAGGGTGGAGCCTAAGCCTCTCTCTCTGTAGTGATCTGAAAGCTCTTTTTTTGTTGATCATATTAAGGTTGACAACAGCTGCGCTCTCAAGCCAAAACTAAAAAATGGCAAAGCAATGAAGACGTAAACAACCAAAGTATATTGAAAAAAGATTGCCAATCATGTTTGCGCTTTTTTGGGTATGTAGGAAGTCACTGAAATATATCCCTCTACTTTTTTTAATCAAGCTAAAAGAAGCAAATGGTTAACTAGGTTCAGCTTTCTCACCCAGTATCCATGGGCATGATTCTCAAATGCACATGTACCCCTAAGTTCAACTTAGGTGTGAGAATACCACCATTCACTAGTGTAAGCCCATATTTGGTATTTGCTCTTGTATAACCTCACATGTATTAACACACTAGTGTGCCATAGCATTACTTTTAAGCAAATCTGATTAAGTGGAGTGTTGTTGGCATTCGAGGGTGGTGGTGCTGGCCTAAGTAGTTGACTAAACACAGCTTGCATGCTGGTCGGTATTCTCAAACCCTTGGCAGGTACTTTCACACTCTGTATATGGCCAGAACTATAATCCTATCTATGGAAGGAATAAATCTGTACCCAGGGGGGGAATGGGGGACCCCCACCACAGTTGTCGGGGGGAGAGTGAAGGGGTTTTTCAGTGGGGGAAAACATGTCCCCAGTGGAGAAGCAGGAGCAGCAAACAAATGTAGGGCCTGTTTCACAAAGGACATTTTGGAGTATGTAAAGTAATACTCCAGTAACACTACACATACTATAAAATGCAATTCACAAACCTACAGCCCTGCCTCTCTTATCTTTTCTGTAGGATATCTCCACTCCGGTGGCAGAGATCTTTGCAGAAGAAGCAATAGCATTTACCAGTAAATGTGCGTGAAACAAGGGGGAGTGGTGGAAAAGTGAGGACTAATTACAACAACATGGGCCATGTTAAAAGAAATTTAAGATTTACAAAATTCACTTCTAATACTACTAAAGCCCTAACAGTCACAAGTCACACTTAAATGTATTCCAGCCTAGCCTTTGTCAGGCACCACCCATGGCCAACTAAGTGTGTGTGTGTGTGTATCTCTTAATGTAATTATACTTCAATACTTTTTGCACTTTAATGTAACTATATATGTACACTTACAATTGATAGTTAAACTAAAATTACCCCCCTCCCAAATATTTTATATGTAGTATATGTACTACATATAAAATATTTGGGAGTACGGGTAATTTTAGCTTCAAAGTATTGTTCAAACAAATTATATTTAAATATTAACATATGAATTAAGAAGTTTTATTTGTTTACAATTATTTTACATTTTTATTTACATTACATTAATGTTCTGTATTTATTTATTAATAAACTTTGTTAAATTTCCCCACATTTTCCTATAGAGACATCTCTGCCCCAGTGGCGGAGTTCTCAATCAACAGACAGAAAATTTCTAACATAATTATACACTCTTAAATTCAGTCAGAGAAGTATTCACCCCCTCAAGTGAGGGGTTGGAAACTCGTAAGACCAGAAAAAAGTGAAATGTTACACCTAAGTGTAGGAGTAGAGCTAAACTTGAGTAGATCTACACATGCAAACCTACCTTTGTGAATCATGCCTATTGTTAGAATTTTTTTTTTTTGCAGCATAGTGTCACATTTACTTATGTGCAAATGTACACATGCTATATTTACACATGTGAAACTCCTTTTGCATGTGAGTATCTTGGGATTCGCAAAGAATTTCAGACCTACTCCTGGGGACCTGTGGCTGTAACAGCTTTTCAGCAGTGCTTCTAAAATTCTATGCAAAGTAAAAAAGTTGTAAATTTACCCCAAATGTAGATGTATAAACCTACATGAGTACATTTCTGACTGTTTTGGAATGAGGCACATCGTTTATATTCTTACACTATCGGCATAATTACATCCTGGATGTCTTATGATTGTTCATGGAATTGCATGGGAAGGGACTGGTGGGCGATCTTCTGAATCTTATCTCAATAAGAAGGAAAGAGAGGCTAGCCATAGAAGAAAGAAGCAATAAAGCAGCTAGTCCAAGGAACAGAGCGGAAGATTAAATCTTCCCAATTTGAAACATATCAGAGGCAATCCATAGAGAAAAAGATAAAGTGTGACTCCGGGTAAGTTAACTAAACGTATTACAGTGTGTGAGAGCAAATGGAGTTAGTCCATTGTACATGTTTAATTTCCTATTAGTCTCTGGCGTTTACTACTACCATCTGAGTTGGGGCATCTGTAAATTCAGTTAAATACAGTGCATTGTCTAAACATATCAGAGCTCCAATCAGTCACTCTGGCTGCTGATAAGAAGCCTGGTGTATTATTGAATCTTCAATAGGCAGGCTCTGCAGGCAGACAGATAACAGCTAGTTATTTCACTCTAAGTATGAGGGAAAACAGTGGTTCTCCTTTTGCTACCGCTCTGACATTTATTACAATTCGTCTATTTGTTTTATGCGACTGATGTGAATTTGCTTTAGGATATTGCTTTGAAACGCTTAATTTAGCCCTGCTAGCTAAACAGAAGATAGTAGTGGCACGAAGACCTTCCACTCTACACACCTTTATTTTTTTATTTTTTATTTTAAATGTTTTGTTTGTTGATCCTTGCTAGATTATTTCTGGAAAAAGGCTAATATTCTATAGATGACAGATAAAACGGACATTTGCTCCTTTAGTCAATTGCATTCATTGAATTAGATTGAGTTGTTCCATGCGCGTTTATACTAGTTTTAAGGGGTGAAGGCATCTGTGTCTCTTCGGTGGGCTCAAATGCAAATATTAGGTTAAAGAACGATAGCTTAGAGCGGATAACATATGCCTGTAGCACCATTGGAAGATCAAATTATGCACAATGCTTGTACATATAGATTTAATCTTAGTGGCTTTTTCTATGTACACATTGCAAAACAAATAGCTTTTAGTTGCTCACATAATCAAGCTATGATAAAATTCACTCTGGCCTTAAAAACATGGAGCAGCAATGCAATCTTCATTGTCAGGTGACAGCGACCCCCAAGAAGCCAGGCCTATGGATAAGACACCTGAGACAAAAAAATCATCACACATGTTTGTGTTGTGCTGTGTGCCTTTTGTTATGTTCTTTTTTGAGGCATCACTAAGTAAATGAGTGAGCGAGCAAGGAAGTAACTGGGAAAGATAGTGATTGAATGTGTGAATCAGTCATTAAAAGAGTGAACCAGTGAGTTATCAAACAAGTGAGTGAGTGGATAAAAGGAGTTAGTGAGTGAGTGTATGCGAGTGGGTGAATGAGGAAGTGTGGGAGTTCATGAGTAAAAAGATCTAGTGATTTGGTCGTTTACCTGAGGCCTTCTTCCCTGGTGATGATTATACACATTTCATATCTTGCCAATAAAGGACCAGAGGCTCATAATGTTTAGGTTCAGGTGTATTGATCATTTTGGAACTTGTCCATGCACACAATGTTTGTTTGAAGTGGGTAGCTCTCTATTTGTATTTATTGCTGTTCTTAAGTAAAATCCCTTTATTTCACAAATAAAATTATCTGAGGAAGTTAACAATATCATAGCTATACACACAGAGTAAGTGCAGCATATCCTGTACATGTTCCCGACAAGGAGTTTTGATACAACAATGCTGTGTGAAATGTGGTATATGCTGAGAAATAAGAATTTAAAAGTCATTTAGACATGCTTCCCATTAGAATGGCAACCCACGACTACTAAAAGAAATGTTTTTTTGGATTGATTCCGGTGCTAAGAAGAGCAAACACCATTATTTTGAATCGTAATGCAGACCAACATCCTCACACATTTTGGTCTAAGGTTGAGTTACCTTCCTGCCATTGTAAGTATACAAAACATGAACTACATATGGCACCGTATACCCCTACATTCCACTACCCCCCCCCTTGACTGGCAACAGTCAACCCTCATTCTCTTAGCACATTAAATTGAGCGTAGACCTGCTACACCTGCACCCTCTTCGGTGTGCTGATGCTCCCATGGATGACGTATGTAGGCAGCGGTCACTTGCTGATGACATGCCCAAAAGCCTCACGAGAGCCAATGGATAACAGGGCTTTAGGCACGTGCCTGATCCTTTGCTATGATAGGTGGGTTCAGGTAACAACTAGGAGTGCAGCATCTGCGCTCGTCGCCGAACCCTCCCACACGCTGCAGGTCTCATTTGTGGATGAGGACTTGCAGCCATTTACAATACAACTACACATTTGCCATGGCCATTCTGCTCAACGTAAAGGTGCGGCCTTGTATGTGTGAACTTGGCCGCCTGTTGATTTACTCAATTGTGCACCTCGTGAAAAGAGTTTCATCGGATTTTCAGAGTCCAACTTTCTCAATAGCACTCCCCCTCCTTGCTAGCCAATCCCAGCACTTTCTATGTCTGGTTAAATTCTTTCAT
Organism: Calotriton arnoldi; assembly: GCA_963921515.1. Taxonomy (NCBI): domain Eukaryota; kingdom Metazoa; phylum Chordata; class Amphibia; order Caudata; family Salamandridae; genus Calotriton; species Calotriton arnoldi. The sequence continues at coordinate 959,358 of CAWUFW010004098.1, forward strand.
GTTTCAGGTTTTGTTAACAGAAGCGATTAATGTATGCTTCCCTAATCCCTCTTCAGCACTGCTGCACCTCCAACCTTACCAGTTTAATTAACACTGCAATTCTCATATTATTTTGGTGCGCTGATTACAGGCAGAGACTAAGTGGAAGCCAGTTTGCCGTCCCAAGAGATTTCAGTGTTAACAATGCGTCGGCTTTTTTCGCTTCCTTCATGAACTCCAGATAAGCAGCCAGCCCTGGCTAGATTTCATTACTGTCACGCGCTCTTCATGGTCATCTTTTAATATTTGAAAGGATCATTTGTTAACTGGAAATGGTCATTTTTTTCCCTTTGGCCTTTGAAATATAATTTTCAATTTTTAATTTGATTCATTTAGATGAAATCATTAATCAGAGTTGAAACTGAGTTAATTTTCTGGAAAATAAATGAGGTTGTTGGAGTGAACATTATTAAGTGGGCTCTTTGTGGGGACAGGATAATAGCTGAAAATGTGGAATACTTTGCAAAGTATGTAGTCCTTTGGGTGCCTGGCAGTGTATTGCAGTCCTGATGTATTCTCTTGAAACAAAACATCTGTGCTGAAATATTTAAGGTAGATTTCAATTTGGAACAAAATGCAATCCACTAGCTGCATTTCATGCAATCAATATGCAGAATTCAAAATTGTCCAATGCGTTTTCCAAACAAAAGTTCCAAATAAAATGTTACGACCTAAAGTTTGGAATTGAGAAAATGGTCTTAAGCAGTCCAAGTGTCTATCTGTAATTTTCCATAAATCTAGTCTGCATACAACATGCTCCCTCCCCATACTGTAGATCAGTTTTATACCCTCATTCCTAAACTTTAGAGCAGCAGTTCAATTGCACATTATAAAGCTTCAAAACACATTGATTCTGTAACTATGTGGCATTTTCTGGATTAATTATTTAATTTAGAGGAAGAGTCCCTCTGAATGAGTAATCTAGGAGCAGATTCACTAAGGCTTCACACAACGCAATGCAGGGAGGCAACTTGCTGCGCTGCGTTGCGTAAAATAGAGAGACCATAAATGTGCACTATCCACTAAGATATGATGCACTTATGCTTCTTCCTTGCATTGGTGCACTGTGTGCTGCATAGCACTAACGCAGGCACCTTGTGTCATGCTGCAAGTGCGCCTGCATTAAGGTGTGCCTTCCTGCACAAAAACAATCCTGCAAGGCGTATTGCTCTTTGTAAGTGGGATGCAAATATGATGAGTTGGTGGTGTTTAAGAGATATTAGGGGGAAATGGACTTCAACACGCTCTTCTTACAAACAACCCAATGATCAGCCACCTTTGTGTCAAACCACTCAGGGAGTGAACTATAATATCCATCAAATAAAGGTTTCTTACAGTGGCCTCAGAACTCTCGTTCATGTGCAGTTGAATATCGCTGCAGCCCAGCTATGTGATGTTCATATTTCATATTTCCATGCTTAGAAAATATATTGATTGAGATAGAGAGCACCACACTATAAATACAGCCTCATTGTATTGTAACTGTTTGTATTTTATCGCAAATTTGGTGCCCCTTCCTCCCAAAAGCAACTATCTCTTTTGAATTGAATGGAAATATATATAACCTTATCAAAGGGTCCCAAACCAAAATGGTGGCTGCTAAATATGTTTATATGTAGACCGTGCAGGAGGTAGCTTCATAGAACACTTGTTAAATACATCTTTTCATTCAATATCTTAGGTCTAGAATTGCTTTGAGAATTCATGCTTGTGTTCCGAATTGGGGTATATCCTGTAGACATTTCTGAGCTTTCCAGTGTTTATCTACCTCTTCTAATTTATTAATGGAGGTATTTACTGGCAAGCAAGACATCCGACCTCTCAGGACTCAAACACTACCTGTGTCTATGGCTATTCGGTGTCATCTTGCTTTAATTGTTGCAGTGTTTGATGTACGCCCGATACGATTACATGCCTAAGAGAGCCAGCAGCACAATGGGGTACATCACTGAAGATGAGATTATTTTCCTCTTCATCAGCAGTAGGGTCTGAGAGGTGGCTCAGAACTTTATGCACAAAATGTGATCAGTACTGCACAACAGGATGGGCGGTACCCAGCTTCAGAGTTCAGGAATAGGCATTTTCTTCATCTGCCAGGAGTCAGTGTGATACATTCTACTGTATTTACTACAACGTGTCACAGCACATTTTCTTGTCTGATGAACACAACTGAAGTCACAAAGCTATACACAATGGTACAATTAGAAGTAAGAGGAGAAACACTAGAAGATTATCCCTAAAGATCCTTAGCGCAGATAGCAATGGGGGTTCAGTCATTAACAAATGGAAAAAAACTAAAGTATTTACCAACATAGAAATCGATGAAACCTTCCCGAGCCTGCCAAATTTTAGCAAGCATTTCGTGTACGACATGCTATGTTTCATGCATCCACGCCCAATTTTGGCTTTTGCATTCATTCGATTTTTCAGTTCCTAAATATTAGCAACTTACTAATGATTAACCTTGTTTTTTGCACTTCATATTCTAAAAGATGAACAGAAAAATGGTAGTGCAAACGTTAAATCATCTTTCTTATAATATTAATTTATCTGTGTAATCACAACTCTTTTTGCCAATCCTGGGCCCTTAGACCTCAGGCGTAGCCTAAAACAGTTATTACCAGTTCTTTTCTTTAGACTTGTGCCTCTCACTTTCTTAGCAGATAAGGTTTTCAGATGTGGCTGCGGGCTTTATTCATTTTACCCGCCACTGTAAATTGCTTGGTAACCACGGGCCACCGTTTTGCTTAAAACTGTGCTAATAATGCCCTTAGGTGAGGTTTATCCGCTGAGCTACCTTACTCTTTCATTAGATTTCTCATGCTTTCAAACAGCAAAGGATCAAGATGATGAAGGTATTTCAACTCTGCTATCTTGAATACTGAGAGGTCCACGTGGCGGAGGGAGATGTCAGAGGGCGAAGCCACTAAAATAGTGCCTGCTCTAGACTACTGCCTCCAGGCAAGCAGTGTCCAAAATAGGGTCATAATTATTAGGGCCGGGGTTGCTGCAGAGTGTCCAGCACTTTGGAGTTAAGATAGAGCAGAAAATTCATCATTACCAAGTCACCAGAGGCCTCCAAGGCAGGTTGCAGAAAGGAAATGCTCATGGGACATCAGAGAGCAACAAATTACTGCAGGGGAATGGGATGGGCTGGCAAACCGATAACTTCCTAGGGTGATCAGTTTGGCTTTAGAGGGCAGTCCCATGTGTTGAGTGGATAATTCTGGGAAGGGATCATAGTAACCTGCCTCCGCCATGGACGGAAATGAGGGTACACCAAACAATCTCAGAAGGTAAGGTTGAATATTCTTTCAATATCACATAGGGCAAAGGGATGGTGGATGCCTACTCAGAGGAGTGTGGCGAAATGCCTGCCAGGCAGTAGAGGCATTGCTCACAAGAGTAAAAGGCTCCTGCTATCACGACAAAAACATGTGATGCAAGGTGCCAACTTGCTCCAACTGTCCTTTTCAGGAGAGAAGGAATACAGCCTTTGCCTGAAGAACACCTCTCCCCTCTTGGACAATAAACAGAACAAAAAAATGAGGGAACAGTTACTGGCCAAATTGTTACACAATTCCCTGTGCCTTGACCCGAAGTTCCTGCCAATGGGTCCTTTGCACTACCCCAAAGGATTCCTTGAAAATGATCACATTGGAAACTAGGCCGAAACCTGTTCCTTATTCCAGGGGAGTCTGAAGTAGTCTAACTGGAGAAGAGAGTAAGATGATTGGTTGAGTGTTTCCAGTTCACAGGTTTCCTACGATGCAAGACGGGGAGAACAACGTCACTGATGAAAAAACGCATTTCCGAGATATGCATATTTTTCTGCTGCATGTGTGGAAGCTGAGCACTAGAACACAGGACAATGCTGACTGGCTAGCATCACTATGTAGGATGCAAAAGACTGAAGATTATTTATTTATATTCGTAATAAAGGTAAAAAGACCCTTAATCACCACCCAGGGAAGAAAGGCCTGACGCAACTGACCCTGGTTTGTTATTGGCTGTCCATCGTTGTGAGCATGTTCCTCATCGCTTTTCCATGCACGCTTCCGTGCCACAGACAGCGCAGCGCCTGCTCCCACGCGAGGGCCGCCAGCAGTGGCGCATTTCTTTCTCTTTTCAGCGACCAAAAATAAGTGCTGGCATGAGCTCATTTGCAGAGAGTGGAGCTGGCAGTCTTATCAGGAGGGGGGAAAGGCGAGCTGAAGATTAAAAGCTATTGCAGTGACAGAAGTCTTTATTAGGTCGGGCAGTAGTGGAATGTGGTGTACACAGGATAAAGTGACGGCACGGCGAGCATTTAGGCAAAACTAGAGCAGTGATCATGTTTGATGTTGCTCTCAGCCTCCATGCCTTGGTGATCCAGTTGGCCTGCAACAAGCACAGCCTGGAGACGGGGTTATGTGAAGGAGGTTGGGGGGCGGTTCGCATCCATCAGGGGTAGTAACTCATGCACAAAGAAGCCTGGGTGTCATTTTTTGTGTGGCAGAGCTATTGCAATTACAAAATATAAAGAAACAAATACACTAGTACAGACCTTTGCATTCCTGGCACAACAGTCTAGTTCTGGAAAGGACAGGATTTTGCTCAGTCCCATATGTTCTGATTTTGCAATTCAACGATTCGGTGCTTGTTTGCTTCTCTTTTTAACGCATCAGAGAGCTTAGGTTCATCAGGGTGAAGCAAGCCTGCCTCTTACTGCATGGATCCAGTTTAAGGCCAGTGTTTTATCCACTGAGCCTGTTCCAAACTTACCATCAGTACATTTTACTCTAAAGCATGAGGTGTACGTCATGGATCCAACAGGGTATGATCAAAGTCACATTTTGAGGATAGCCAGTGAATTTAAGTTCCATTTTAATGAAATAAATGCCAGTTTTTCGGTTTTGATTCTCTTGAAAATCTGACCTAGAACCAGCCCTCTGCACCAATATTGGACAACGTTGATCTAAAGAAGAGCCTTGGTGATCCTTCAATTCTAGTTCATTGGACTCCAAAAGGCAAAACATTGGACTACAAAAGGCAAAACACTCTAACTTTATGTAAAATTGGGTTTATTCTTTTTCAGGGATCCTTGCACAAAAAATATTTGTTGTTAATAATTCTTTCCGGATTTAGGAATAAGTCTTGTTTAATCATGAATTTCCCCGCCGCACTCTCCTGCAGGAGACTAGGCTCATATTATCTGCTATTTTCAAATTGCATTGATTCATTTATTCAGACAGGCAACTCATAGGTCAGACCAGCATGTTGGGCCCACATCAGCTTTAGGTTGCTGTATCCCTTGACTTTGCCTAGCAGTATTCCTACATGTTCAGTGTTGGGCCAACAGGCTCCATCGCTGTGTGGAACTAACGTTTTTAGGTCTCGCCTACAAACAGCTTTAGCTGTCTGGTGAGAGCTCATAGCATCACACACCACACGTGCACACACAGACACATACACACAGACACACACAGCATAAACATGTGCATGCACATAAAATCAAATACATAAAGTACAGCTCCCAGTGAGCTGTATTTCACTATTTCCACTTTTGACAATAAATATTCCATATAGACATACTAATAGGATCAAACCACTTATGGAAGCTGCAGGGAACAGTGGATTAAACCTAAGGGAAAATAATGTACAAATCGAATCATAATAATAATAATTATTATTATTATTATTATTCAAATTTGTACAGCGCATGGCAACCCAACCAAGGGTTCCCCAGCACTATTCTACAGTATAGGCACTCAGAAGCATAACAGGGACTGCTCCTAATGTCCTAAACCAGGTTTCAAGTCTGCTACGGAAGACTGAGAGCGAGCGTCAGGCTCTCAAGTCAGGGGGAAAAGCGTTCCACAACTTTGGGCCTAAAAAGAAAAATAACATCACATTACCACACAATTACATTATTCTTCATTATTCTTACTCTTTTGTTTATTTTTTTAAACAGAAGGTCCTTTGTGGTCTTTCTAGGTGCTTCTTTCTGGTGTGCCTCTCCAGCTCCTATACTGCCCTGCCCATCCCTGTCCCGGATGTCTTACATGTGTTGGTGTTTTTTGAGGACGCACAGCAGCAATGTGCTACCAGGCCACTTACATTTTATTTTTTTTAGTTCAGTGTTCCACCATGGCTCTCTGCTGTGTTAAAACAGAAAAGATAGAAAAGCTGAAATGCCCCCTGCATGTCACAATGCAAGCCTTGCTGGAATGCATTTGCATACACAACAACCATCTTGGAATGATTATCATTCCAAGATAGCCACCACCTATGTACAAGAGTGGTTTTCTCTTTGTCTCTTTTGTGTTTCTTGCCCTTTTTTGGTATCCAAAACAAGGCCCATTGTACACACATGGATCTGTAGATAAGGGGCCATATTATGGTATGCGGCGCATTTTCCTTGTTTGCGCAGGGCACACCTTTCGAAAGGTGTGCCATGTGCAAAGAAGGAGAGTGCTCCGTATTATATTGAAAGTACTGCCCCCCATATGTATGGAGCGGCTTTGAAGCAGCTGCTCCGTGTTTCTCTGTGCAGGCGGCAACCCGCTTGCACTTTTAAGAGGGGAGAGAGATCTCCTTTGAGGCGGGTGCAGTGAGTGACTGCACCCACCTGCCAGGGGATGTCTAGAGGGGGTCCATAGGAGCCCCTTCACCTTCAGAGGGCTGCCATCAGGGGGTTTACTGACAGTGTGCCACCTTTTAGGTGGCACATTGTCAATGCGCCTCCTAACAGCTTCTTTGCCTCTGCGCCCACATCTATAATATGGCGAAGGCACAGAAGCAAAGAGATTCCCTCATATGCATGGGGCCACGCCCCCATGCAAATGAGGGAACGCTCTCTGATGATAGTGCTATCGCTATATGTATTACAGAAAGAGTTGCACAAGCGTCTGCGGCCCTTTCTGTAACAACGAGGTGCCCCAGGGGCACGCAAAGCGGGCGCAAACATACATTGCACCCCCAGGGCACTTTGTATAATACGGTTCCAGGCCTCCTTTACTTAAGGCATTGACTTGAAGCATCAGGCACGTGCTTCTGTCTTTTCTCCCTGGGTGGGCGATAAGTGCAGCTCTCACTGTAAGCGCAATGAAACCATCTCACACCAAACAAAGGCATATGATAACATCTTTCATGGCATTAGCACCTACAAGCGGAGGCTTCTGTCCTCATGACACATAGACTATCCTTCCTTTAGGGTTCCTGATAGATCTGGGAGGACGTATTGACTGATTGTGCATGTATGCCAACAGCTGTTGTGCAATATGTTTAGTTATGGGGTTCTGTGGCTTTAAGTTGTCAGATCAGACTTGAACTGAACTGATCCAACCATGTGCCCATAATCTGATTGCAGCTCACCTTACCTGAACTCTGGACACTGCGCACTAAACCCTTTTTAAAATGGGGTTGCAGAGACAGCCACACGAGGCCAACTACACGTACACTTCGAGCAGAGCATAATTGCTGGATATCCTTCACTGAGAATGAAACTGTGCATTAAACTCCTCCCAGAACTCATTTATCATGCATATTTTGCAGCTATTAGCGATGCATTTTACAAGGTCAAGAGATTTATTTCTGGGGTATGTGGTGAATATTTTCCCATAGGGGCTCCTTGAACAAGCACATATTAAGAAATCACACACATAGGGTGCAGATAAAATCTAACACAGGACAGGCATTCATTTGGGAAAGGCATTCATTGTTACTTTTTTCAGATTGGTAGGCATTTAAGGCAATGTTTTTAATTTTCCTCTTTCCATTCCAAAAAGCACACATGAGGCTGCATAGGTATATTTTCTGCTAACATTTGTTAGTATAAATCATCTCGGGTGTGGCGCTGCCTGTTTAAGAGATAGGTTACATGATGCGTAATTTGTAGCGCTGTGACTACAAGATGATTTCTCTTTGGGAGAAGGAATGGCTGCTTAGATGAACTCACAATAATTTGGAAAACTGAGGCTATGAGACTGTGCAGTGCCTGTCCTCATCCACAGTCATCCAGCGGCTGTGCTGTTGGAACTGACCACCGAATGATCCTCGTTGTTGAGTAGCGTTGTCCAGTATTGTGTTGTGTGTTATGGTTCACCGATGAGCTAAATTGGCACTTCGGGCTGGACTGTTCCCACGAGGCACAGGGTCAAGACTGATCTGCATATGGCTGGGTCTGAACTGGGATGGCAAAGTGAGCTAAAGAACGATGATGGATTCAACCCAGACCTGTGACTGGGGGTGAGTGTCTGAAAAGTTTCAGCGCTCCGTCCATCATCTCCTTGTGTTTGCTAAATCGAAGGCAGTGCATCTAAAAAGTCAAAATCCCTCTATGCAATAAAACACTAACAGATACGATCAACCTAATGAAGTATTCTGACAAACAGCATATGAAACAAACCGGTGCCCTCGTTATACAATGGGTCCTGAAGCCATACTGCTGTTCACAACAATAACTGTGCAGCCATTTATAATGTCTAATTTAGAACAAACAAAATGATGGACAACATGTTAATACTTGCCAGGCAATGGCACTTAATTTACAATCAAGGTATTCCAGGGCCCTGTTTGTTGTGCAGTATGTACAGAGTTAACATATGGGGCTCATTACTCTAAAGTGCTATTCAGGGAATCTCTCCCTCTCCGGGACTCCATTATTGTTAATGGGGTTTCTGCATGGAGCTCTGTCAACATTAATGATATCTGGATGCAGAACTCCCAGCACAGTGTCACCAAAGTATGGTTTAATGGAGTAATATGGCATATGGTTTTATTGGACACATTTCAAGACTTTAGAGGACAGCAGGTCCCCCCTCAATTCAGATGTAAAGGTCCCATTTATATCAGTGCCAGCCTTGGAAGTTCTACAAAGGCAGCCATGCCGCTGCACATGTGCAGATGGTATTTTTCAATTTTGGAGTTATATACAACGCATGAATAGCATTTCAGCCAAGGTTTGCCTAATGCATCAATAGCAATTGGGACATAGAAACATACATATGAATCCATATCTTTGAAAGATGATAGCTACGTGAGATTTGCCTGTGAGGCCGCATCTAGTTGATTCTGGCTCTATCTTGTGATGTGCTGTGTTTCCCTTTGTTTGTGGCACAACTGTGGCACTCTATGTTTGTTTCTCTTATTTTGTTGCAAGCTATGGAACAACTTCCCCAGTATTTGAAAGATATGAAGTCCCATTTCGATTCCAGGAAGAAACTAAAAGCTTGGGTGCAGGGTAAAGAGTCTATGTTGGAATACACTGGAAGATACGGATGGCTACAATATTTTCCTTCGATATGTGCTAGGAAAGCCCATGGGATACCTGTGTACATTAAGAAACTAAATTAAAATTAAATTTAAATCAGTTGAATATTGGTAGATTTAGCATTTAGGATCCTGGATTAATGTCCATGCATTATTACTGCATCAAATTTAGCTCTGGGCTCCTCCTGAAGTCCAGAACAGGCCAGTGTTAGCCTAGACCTGCTCGATTGTGCAAGAACCGTACTAGTAGATATCCCTTTCTGCATTGTGTACTGATACTACATTAACACGATTCCCTTTAGAAACATGGTCAAAATCCACTATACAATAAATAGTGCTATGTACACTACCATCTGAGTTAAGACTTCTGTATCCATGTTTGAAAGTATATTGACTCAATCATTTCTTTTGAGCACTTTACACCCTTAAGCATCCTGTATCTTTCTAATGAGGATCAATGGACTTTTTCAAGAAGGGAACCATTGGGGTAGAGGACAAATTTAGTTATGATTAGATACGGTCCCAACTCAGACATAGCATGTGTGCTCTGTATAGACGCATATACAGATCGGATTTTCAGTGCTCCAGACTAGTATCTGGAGTATGCTTATGCATTTAATTTTAACGCTGTGCATAGAAACTTAAAACACATTTCCCCAACACAGATCCTATAGCATAGCATTATCAGGCAATAAGTTGTTTAATAGTTGTTCTAATATTCCAGTGATCTTACCGCTTACACTGAAAGGCATTCTATTCCATGGGCGGGGTCCAAATACATAGCCAAGGGACAAAAAGTGCAAAGGCTGTGCTTTCCTTCGAGATTTACACAAATGTAGGGGCAGGAAGCAGACCCATGTGGAATGGGGTCAGGGGTAAAGGAACAGATGGAGATAATCTCTAATCCGGTTGACATCAAACCAATTCTGCTTCCATATCTAACCTGGCACACCATTAAGATGGGCTTTTCTCACAAAACTCCATCACCTAGCTTATGCAAACCACATAGTTAAACACGCAAGCGTCACTGGGCTCAATTATTGTTTGGGAACAATTAGCAATAAAACAGGTCCTGGTTAAAGGAAGTAAGACGTAAAACTTGTAATAAAAAAGACTATTACAACAAATGCACATCGTAGTGTGCGTGTAATGTGGAATGGATCATTGAATCATGGTCACTTTTATATTTTAATGGCTCTTTATCGTCTTGCAGTCTTGCTTTTTGTGTAGGTTTGCTGTAAACACATAACGCGCACCAGACAGAAGACGAAAAGAGTACTTTAATTGGCCAACATTTTCAATATAATTTTTTCCAATATGTTGTTCTGTTAGATTTGTGTTTGGGAAATTTGTGAATTTTCTCAGAATGAAGTTAAAAATATACACATATACGTTCCACACTGGCCAGTATTTCAGAAAACTGCAGTTTAAAAACAATGTCATCAAGATCACACTTTTCTGTTTTTTAAAATTCTGATATTTCATTCTGCCCAAGAGAATAGGTGTGTGGATCTAATTTCTCAGTTTTACAAATTCATTTCTTGCTACCTATATGTATGCTTCCTCAATCTGGAAATATTTTGTGATCCATTTCTCCCTACTCTTCAACGGTAGCATTATATTTTATAATTGAAAGATGAATCAAATGTTTTTGCAAACATATCAAATGTAATTTGAAAATATGACATGCAGGAAGACAGTTCAAAATGTATCGTTAAAGTGGCTAATGCAGGTATATAGATCAAGTATATAAGGAATAATTTATCATTGCCTATATTCTCACTAAATGTAATATCTGATAATTATTAAACTTGATGAACTCTAAGGAGAAAGTTGCTCTACTGCCCACAATTTACACTAGTATAGAGCAGTTTCAAGAATAAAAGCAAAAATATATATTTTTGGGATATGAGCACACACAGCGTCCACGTCATCAATCACATGGTACGATTCCCCCTAATATTAGTCTTCTTGAGGTTCTTTTACCATCCATCAAACATATACTTATTTATAATGGACCATTATTAAAATGTCTGTTATTGCTGCACTGTATCTTAATCTAAATTTATTTCTTTAGTACTGCATGGGCATCATCTGACCGCGAACAGTGTTTATCCCTAAATGTAGTAAAATTGGTTTAAAAAAATAAAAATAATAGGATTTCACGTAACATCTTTTTTTCCTTTATACATAACAATAACTTGTAAAATACACGGTTAGGGCGAGTGACGATGGCTTAAAAATAGCAAACTTCCAATATCTTCTAAAGCTACGTCATTATCATTTTTAGCCTACACACAAAGCAATGTGAAGATGGAATTTCTTAGCTAAAAGGCTCAGCTTCCGTGTTTTATTTGTGGAGAGGGATTCTTAACCCTTTTTTGCAGCCTTTGTGTACGCTTCACGTGGGAGGTGGGTTGTATATGGAAGGCTGAACTGAAATGAGAGCCGCCGCTCGACCACATTGCAGTGCGATGATGTATGGTCGCCAGGCCAATGCCTCTTCACCACAGGTTAGTGAGGCTTCAAATGGGGGAGGCCAGGAGCCGGCAGCCCAGCCAGTCAAATTACAGAATGCTGAAAAGGTCAAAGAAGCAGAGAGCATGCCACCATTATTTACAGAATATATGAGGCATCACGTTTCTGATGCCTTTCATTTTGTGACTAAGATTGTTACAAGAGCAAAACTGATGGATCAATTCCAGGGGCTGCGACTGTGCGGAACGCTGGAAATGGCGGACTTTGAGAAAATTGTCATGCTGATATTAAGGGAGCTCTAATGCTGTGCATGGGCAAATCTGTACCAATCTGTACCAATGGACTATGTTTTGGTGCAGAGCACAAACCATAAGAAAAAAAATGGGGAGGTAATTAGCATATGCAAAGTGGCACAATAGGAAGCACCTTTAACACTCTGCATAGGCGGGAATATTTATGCATCTGATATATTCCTATAATCCTTTTCTTTTTTGATAGATTCACAAATGAAAACCTGCATACATTTCCATACTGGCTAGACTGATACAGCGTTGACTTGAGACCACGGGTTCATATCCTAGCAAGGTTAACTCAGCCTCTCATCCTTCCAAGGCCAATTAACACAATAAAAATGAGTAATACAAATCCATGCAAAATGTTCTTAGGAAAGAGCCTTTATCGTTATGATAAGCCATTTTCTCCACTCTGAAAGTGTAATGCATTAGTTTCCGAAATGTATTTGTTCAAAACTGACAATGCACAACAGAACATTTCTCAACAAATAAGAGACATGTTCACCTCTTTGAGGGACTAACACAGTGATCATGTGGCAAATCGTGGATGGGTGGATGCTGCCAAAGCGTGAAAAAACAACAAACTGTGTTTCAAAACAGAGCTGATTTAACATACTAGCAGTTGTCGTCGTGAAGTGCAAGGTGATGCCCCAGCTTAATAAAAGGGATAGTGATCCCTCCACAGACAGAGGCCCAGGCCCTTTGCACCGGGTTTGTGTAATAAAAGTGATGCACACCCGCACAAAGTTTTGAATTGGGATTTACTTTCCAGCTGAAATCTTGTTTTGTGCTCAAAGGAAGCCCTAAAATATTATAAAGTAGCGTGCATCAAGGGAGTGTCAAATGGGTGGCACCTGGGTTTTCCACTGAAACCACCCACAATTTTTGATGCAAAGCCCAATTTACTACAAAAGGTAGACAGGGCTTTGTACCAGAAAATGTACACCTCCTTGAGACAGGCATAATATTGGAAAGGTGTTTATTTCTTCAATTTTTTCCAATTCTTTATGCATGCTGTATTGTACAGCGCTATGGCGCAAGGGTGTGTGAGTGGCACAAGGCAGCCGGATGTGCGGCAGCGCAGAGAGACAGAAAAACTAGATACTACTTATATAGATATGGCGCTCTTCTGCTAACTCCCTTTCAGGCAGCTCAGGAACTTTGGTCTTCAAATCAAAGATGTGCGACCACACAGCATAGCTCCAATTCCACTGCCCTTACAATGTGGCACCTTTGAGTTCTGAATACATGGATTCATTAGGGGATCCCAAGATATGTGGCAAGTTCTAGGGCATCTAACAGGTACACATTGCCTTTTGCATTCTTTGAACAATCCTGGTCCTAGTCTCTTCACATTTTGGAAGTCTGTTTTCTTTCACTTCGTCATGCATGCATTGCTGCAGACTGTTATGGCCATATTTCAAAAAGTCAATTCTTAAAAACAAAAACAATAAAATCCACAAAAATCGCACTCATATTACCCATAAACCATATACGCATCAAAATCCACTAACCTCGAAACCCTTAAGACACAAAGTTGCCTACGAAGGACATAGGTATATGTGAAAATACTCAATCATGAGTTCCCTCCTGAGCCCTTGGGTGGATGAAACTCCCAGCTAAAACTAAGCCATGATCTATACTACTTAAAAGCCTCCTATCGTGAAAAAATTACAGGTAGCCAGTACTGATCTTCTGCACTCATTGGCCTTTTCTTTTTACGCTCATGGGGCACCCTTTTCATTCTGTCGCCTTCTCTTTTGTTCTGCTCCTTCTCTTCTTTCCACTCCTACTCTTCTAAGTTTATTTTGTACTGTGTTCTTGCTGTCTTGTCCTACACTAAAAAATGTCCAGTTTCTATGATCCCCACCCATAAATATGCAAGCGACACCAGCACTCCTCGTGCCCACGTGTCAGGCAAACTGAGCGTCACTGTGTGAAAGCATTGCACCAGTCAATGTTAGTTGTCTGTCTTTGCCATTTTATATGACACTGATAGCCCTTCCTTGGTGACATCCTCTCGCCCCACTGCTCTTTGAGCAGTGCAAAGAAAATGATAATAAGAAGTTATTATCATTTTATTTTTCTGTGCCACTCAAAGCCACGTTAGGGCAGGGCAGGGCTTGCCACCGTCAGAGGGAGCAGGAGTGGTTTGCACTCCCTAAGTGCGCATCTTGGGCCAGCCAAACCGTCATGCGCACTTAGCATGTTCTCCACCTGGCTGTGTGGCCCAGCCCAGTGTAGAACATGCCCAGGCCCCCACAGGCCGCTCAGACCAATCACGATGCTACATCAGTGGCGTTGTGATTGCCTGGAGAGTCTGGGAGCCTGGGTGCTTCCGGTGCTGCCAGCAGAGTGAGGACGGAGGATAGGCGTGCAGCAGTGGCAGTAAGTTTATTTTTTTCACCCTCCGCCCCATCACCCCCTTTCCGAGGCAGCCGCCACTGGAATAAAGCCTGAATCTTGGGGGCACAGTAAATTAAAACTGTGTAAAGCCATCATGCAAATGCATTCATAAAGTCTTATTTATTCCATGAAGAGCCAACATTTAGTAAAAGAATATGAATTCCTGTTGATCTTTAGTCGCATGAATTATGATATTCATGTTAGTCCATTATTGCCGTTCTGTTTTCTAGCACTATTTAGCATGTTAGCTATGCACGATTATTCTGAGAGCATCTTGCCCTGGTTTTTCTCTGATGGCTCTGTGGTTAACCAATGTAATAGCGCACACAAGTCTTGGATGATGTAATTCAAGCTTCAGTCCTAGTAATAGGAGATCGCTAATCAGGCGCCCATTAATCATACAAGTATTAGCCTGCTAACAGATGCAAAGAGCTCCAGGCAGGATAACACATCACCTCACTGCACAGTGATAGTGTTACACAAGGAACAGATGAGATGACTTTTTCATATGCTGCATTGTATCTCATGCGGATGTTGTGTAGAGGCATGCACATCTAGCCCCAGACTACACCATTACAGACCAAGGCTCTGTGATTTGTGAATGTCACCACAATCCTGGGGTGGCATTATAGGGCCGTATTAAACATTGCTCTTTATTGTATTTTTAAATTATAAATTTTTTTGGACAGTTAGTTTGAAAAGGTGTTTTTATAATGATTTACATGAAATGATTGACTGTAGTTAAAAAAATAGAAAATAGTTATGCAGTTAAGAATGTAGTATTTTAGAAAAAATATTTTCTTTTTAAAAAACACATACAGTTTGTGGAAGAAGGGGATCGTTGTAGTTGCCCTATGCAAGGTGCAGCTAACAATGAGCACTTATTGGAATTAGATTGTTCAGGTTTTTTTTACCTTTCATGAAGAGATTGTTAATTAAACAATAGACAATGGTAAAGCTCTGCAGATTCTTAAAGCGACATGACAGCTCCACACTTGTAAGGCCTATTTAATGAAAAGTATCTTACTAAACCGATTTAATCACTTCTGTTTTAATTCAAGTCAAATACCCTTCACAACTTAACTGTTTAAAATACTTAAAATACCACAGCATGACCAAATCAAAGCTTTGCACCTTCTCACGAGTAATGAAATGATGCCTGCCCACTATCTATAATAATAGTAACTAGTTCCACACTTAGCATATCTACTCATATATACAGTGTGTGTGTGTGTGCGTATGTATGTGTGTGTGTGTGTGTGAGTGTGTTTAGGTGTATGTGTGACTGTGTGCGCGTGTGTGTACACACCTGATTATTTATATTTACCAACAGGTGACTTTTTGTAGGCTAACTAGAAATACTGTTAGAATCTAATAGATAACATTAAGCAGCAATAGCAATGTGAAAGGTGTTATCTGAAATCAACTGAAATTGTGTCCATAGCAGTAGACTGAGAGAACAATTCTTCCAAATTGCTGGTAGTTCTTGACATATCGTAAACCTGTGAACAGTGCAGAAGAAAACTATAGATGTGTGGACAAAATATCTCGACTGCAAGGTAAATGAACTTTCTGCACCAAACACAGTAGACATCAACAAAAAGGAGTCAGTGTTAATGAAGGGAAGGAAGCATATCACACGCCTGCCTGCCCCTCAAAAGCAACCAGATGTGCAACATGGAGAATTCTTTGGCTTTTCCAGTCTTCATACAGTTGACACTGGTGTAAATGCATGATAATCCCACCACAAGGTTAGAGGTTAAGACAAAGTAGGATTCTACCACTACAATCTCCATCATGCACCCATTCCACATCAACAGTGGAAATGGTTACCTCAACACCACGCCTTTGCGACTCATGCAAATGGCTGCCTGTGCCGCAGCACTCCGCGGTCCTCCAGCGTGTGGCCTTAGAAAGGAGCGCATCAAAACCAAGGACATCGCACCGCAGTGGTCACCACTTTGTTTTCTTTATTAAGCAAACTATCAATACGAGCAGGAAGAGTCTGGGACGATGTAACCACAGTGCTATAAAATATTTCTACCCACAAAATGGACATTACTTCTTTGGTATCCAAGCCAGGAGGAAATTAATATTTTACATGAAGCAATTTATTTAGCTATAATCATATATTGTAATGGGATGACAGTCTCACCACAGAAACGTATTAAAGCTTTTTGACATCCTATTATTTATGCCTGCTGTGCAGTGAAAACGTTGCTGGAAACAGGATACATGCTATATATTCCGATAGCTCCCTATTCTGTCTGAGCTCTAGGCTTCTTGCGCATGTGTCACCAGCTGCTCCACGCCAGTCAACTTCTTATTGGGTATGGCAGTGCCCTGCAGGCCAAACACATAGCATGGGTTCATTTTTTTACATCTAAATGCCAGGTAAATATTCCTCTTATGGGTTAAATAACTGCCCCAAAGAGAAGAGGCACGAAGAAGCTAGGATCACGAACTATTAGCTTTCAAGACATGCGACTGTAAAGCGGACGAACGGCCGCGCTGTCCTCTGAAAGCCGTGGATGGTGGAGTAGTACGGGTAACATTTATAGATGAAAGTATTTCACTAATAGGAAACAAATTTATAGTGTGCAACACAAATACCACTACTGTATGTGAATTGACCTATTTGTTTATAAAATGTGTAAAAAAAAAACTACTTATTTTTTTGTTTGTTTATTTATTTATTGCTGGCTTGCAAAAAAGAGCACCTTGTATTCCTGTTGGTGTTGTAGGCATGAAGGGCCCATGGTGACCACGCCCCGTCCCACTGGGTGAGAAGCCTTACCAGCAAGTGATCAAGGAAATCATGCAGATGTTAAATCTTTTGAGGGCAGCTCTGCCCCTCTGAAATAGATGAGCAGTAAGGTGCCGTGCAGTACTACACACCCCGTGTGCTGCCTGACAGTGCATAGAAAGTGCAAAAAATGCACTAGATGGCTAACTAGACTAAACCACCAACTGAGAAATAGGTAATCACATACTTAACTTCACAGAGATGCATTTTAGTTATGATAAAGCTTCTCTGTTAATTTACCGCAACACCTTAAAGTATCTTTATGCACTGTTCACACCAATGCAAATATTTTAAATACATTGTCACATGGTATATGCAGTGCCCATCACGGGCAATAGAATGCTTCTAGAAGAGACTCAACATTGGTTTATCTTGCCAGAGCAGCTGTATCATGAGGTCTTCTAGCCGCGTTCCACCTGAGGCACTGGGCTCACTTTGTAATAAAACCTGTATGGCACTCAGTGTCATTTTATCGTAGCTAATAAATATTACACCCATTTCCCAGTCTGCTAAGCAACGTAGACACCCACGGAAGAGAGAGAAGTAAACAGAATTTGTGATGACCAGCAGCAATTGCTGATTCCTGGCTGATGGTCTGCTGAGTCTGCTCAGTGCTGATTCCCCGCTATTGTCTCTCCACGTCTGCTTATTTTTGAGTCCCCACTAATGTCCTGCCTCGGTCTGCTGATTACTAAACGTGGCTAATGTCTTGTCCAAGTCAACCCAGTGCTAAATATTGGCTAAAGTCTGGCCCGATTGTGACCTTTGCTGATTCCTGGCCAACGTCCTATTCGAGTCACCCATTGACCAGGCTGAACCTGTTCATCATCTGACCTCAAATAACCTCGTCTGAAGCAACAAGCATATATTTTTCCCAGTTACAGTTTATAATATGTTTATTTATCCTGAAACCACTGAGTTCTGCTTTCTACGTAATTTGACATAAATGTGCTACATTTTAAATCTTTTTTAAAATAAATATAAAAATACTTGGTTTAAATGGAACAGGTCTTTTGGGTTCGCAGACGTGGCAACCAAAACTTCACCAAAGTATACAAGAACATTTGCAAAAGGAGAAGTTCCTGACTCTGTGACTGAAAAAAATATTTCCCACATCCATCTTTCCATATGAATGGCTCATTGAATGTGTGTCCAAAGGAGATTTGAGGATCAAAGACAATTTAAAAAAGTGCTATATATGTTAGAACTAAAGTAACTTTTTTGCATTCAATTGATGGTGCAATTATGGGCCAAAATCAAAGGAGTAAGAGAACAAATAGATATAGGTATCTGTTTAAGTACAGATCAAGAAAGAACCCAATAATAATGCTTATATGGACAGAATTTGAATCTTTTGATCTCTTCCTGAGCACCAAGCTCACTCCTCTGCCACATGCCTGATGACCAACAAGGGCAGATCATGCTAGTGGACATAAGACCATGCTGTGAGTCCCGATCCTTGAAAATCGTGCTCTCTTGAAATACCGCATGCGCGCAGTCATCGAGCAACAAGGTGTCACCGGAGAAATATTTAATACTGTTCTTTTCCACCAGGATGCCGGGATCCTGATTCATGCTCCTGATGCTTCACAGTCGGATTACTGCGATGCACTTTATTTCGACCTCGCCATATCTCTTGCAAATCATTTGCAAATGGCCCAGAAGTTAGCAGCCAGGCTGCTTAACTATTACTGTTGTCATCGCATATCTCTCCAATCCTTTACAAGCTTCATTGGTTGCTGGTGTGATCCGGCATCACATAGCATATGAAATTCCGCTTTGACCTTCAAGGCTTACCACATCCTTGTGTCTCTCTCTTTGTAGATTGCTTTTTATCAACAGAGCTGCCTCACTGTTATTCTGGGACACTGCATTGGTTTATTGACGCATTCTTAATTTGCAGATATTATCAAACCCCCAAAAATTGATGCAATACAAAATAGAGACTGAACTAATGCGTATGTTTTTGGGTAATTTATGCAAATGACAGTTGTTTTCTCTGTCCTGTACATCATCAGTTGATGAACATATACTACTAGGAAGCATAGAGACCCTCATAATATATATATAGCAGAAAAGGGGATCTCTTGGATTATCCTTGTTTATGCATTGACAATTTCATATGAATGAATGTAAATATTTTGTTTTGCTCATTCGAAGTCTGTTACGCCAAAGCATTATTAAACATAAAGCAACATAATAACCTAAGCAGCTACAAATTAAGCAAAGCAATACAGATTGTTTATCATGACAATCTGTCCACCAGGAATAAAATAAATGGCTCACAAGTGTTTTATTGTCTGCTACACGAATATAAAACAGAATAAATAAAGAGATAACTAAATGGATTCGATCAAAGTAGAGGAGTATAGTTTATTTAAGACATGAATAAATCACCTGAGGCAAAGAAAATAAAAGAGAAGATGATGCAGGACATATTAAGCAAAAGTGCAATAGGTTTTTGGGATGTTGGTTACTAAGGTGCAGAGCACGTCCAGTGAAAGACACCCATCCACCAGTAACTCTGTTTCACTCACTCAAAGTCTATTTTCTGGTAAAGTGTCTAAGCAGTGAATTAGTGAAATATTGTCCATGGTGAACCTCAATATGATAATTGCTCAAGCTATTTACACTGTGGTTAGTAGCTCACTATCACCCGCTTGCAAACAAAGCATTTCGGGACAACAGAGACCCTCCGTTCAAAGACCAAACACTAGACTCTGCAGTAACAATTGATCAATTTGCAGAGGTGATCAGAGAAGTGAGCGACTATCACACCCATGTAAAGGCCACTTGTTTATTCTTGTCTAATGAAGCCTGGCGCATAGCGTATAATGATACCTGAGAAACTGATCAACCATATGCAGTACATACCAACAATTCACAACACTAAAACCAGGTTCTTTCCACAGAACAAAAAGAAAGTATGTTACTCAACACTAAAATGTCTGCTATGTCATCCAAGTGTTTACCACCTTATTGGTGGTCATAACCACCGATAACACTGTCGTAGTGCCACTGAATACCTCAAGAAGTGTATTATCTTCAGCACAACAAACATTAACCAGCACCCACACCTTTCTCCAAATACATATAATCTCCAAAGTCGGCTCAATGGAAACACGATGCCTGAAACCAGACTCACCGATAGATTTTACAATCATCTCAACCTGCAAGGCCTCAGAAAACTATGTGGTGGTCACCTCTTCTCCCATCACCACACAGAGTCCAACATTTGTGTGGTGCTTTGTACACATTGTGCGGATTTGGCATGATTAAACTGCAGTTTTAAAGCTGCTGTGTTCCTGTGCTGGGTCTTGCGTGCTAAGAGGGACTGGCTTGTAATAGGCTGACCTAAGTGTGTAAATATTGGTCGGAAACATAAATTCCAGCCACAGCATATCTCAGCCCCTAAATCCCCTTTACTTTAAATCGGAGCCTATGCTGGAATGGATTTCCATCTTCTTACAATTCCCCTGCTCCTCAACCTTCCTCCATTCTTACTCAGCTAACTTGTCGAGAAAATGTGCAGTATACCACGCTACGTATGATGGCAATGTAGGAATACTTATTTTACTTAATTTATGTTCTTCTCCACAGGGAAGCATTTTCTCTGCTGATAAACCACTTCAAAGCCCCTGAGACAAGTGGGGAGTTCCCTTCTCGTTCCGCCCTGCTCACACAGATCCTTAAAAATTGTTGCAAGTACATTTATGAGTTTTTCCAGGGTGGGAGTGGCCCTACCAAATGTTTGTGGATGCCCACAACCCCACAACTTAGTAGGTGTCTCGTGCATCAGACATGGCTATCTTGCTCCTCTGATACTCCCCCATACTTCCCCAGCCCTACATTTACAAGCACTGAAAATATGTAATAGTGTCAGTTTCTCAGGCATCATAACTGTCAAAAAGATCCCTAAGTTCTAGTTGTAATGTTTCTATAAAGCAGGATGTGAAATGTAACATCATCTTTCTTTTAGTGAGTCCTGAAGTGCTATCTACTTCCTTGTGCCAAAGAGATTGTGACAACAGCTATCACTGTAGCAGTGTTAGAAAACAGAGGAAGATTTGTTTACCTGAAAATAGCTTATGAAAAATATATTTTTATATGATGTGTGTGCATTAGGCTGTGTTTTTCCTTAATGTAAATCGAATGAAATAGCTTTGAGAAGCCCCAGAATGTGATAAAAGGCAAGGGTTTTCAGAAGTAGGTTTCTGCTCACCAAGTAATGTGTTTAATAGCGCTGATCAGCAACAGGAGACCAACCCTCTGCAGACCTCCCCGCACTAATTGTACATTCAGCTGCCGAGCGAGAGAGCTTTAATGTTAGTCGTGCCTTTTATCTCTCTGGATAACTTAGGACTTAGGGTAGTTGTTTGAAAAAACAAACGCCTGTCTAATGGATGTGCTGTTCATCCCACCTCATGCGTGAAGCTTTAGTTTCACCTGAGCAGAAGGTTTGTTCCTGCCAATGCACAGTCAAGTGATCGCAAGAGCTGTCAGACCAGCACCAGGGGTGTACCAAAGGCCCCTGAGGGGGGCCCACCCTTCAGGGGCCCCTTCCACTCTAAGGGCTAAGAATGTAGGGGAAACATAGGATACTCAGGGGCCCCTCGCCACATTCTGCAGGGGAGCCGCATCATTTTTTGTTACAGCACTAGCTAGCTTCACCTTCTTCTGTCTCGCCACATTCTCACTATTAGTGCACGAGCAAGACAGGATGCTGCCTTGATTGTATTATGGTGAATTATTTTTGCTTGTCTGCATTGCAGATTTACCAGCCACCCCACATTCAATTTGATAAAACCATATAGATTACCAGGAGTAAAATGCTAATACATTTGAAGACCTACGGTCTAAGTACAGGACTCGAGAAATACCCGATGTGGACATACCACAGTGTGTGAAATTTACAGGTGTCATGTTACTGCACTACTGCAAGTGTGAACCTGGGAAATGGAGAATGTGGAAATCCGTGTTTCCGTGCATGTGTTTTTCCTCACTGTGAGCCATTTTCCCCACAAAGATTTCACCAGGTTTTTGC
The DNA here is from genome assembly GCA_963921515.1 of Calotriton arnoldi. Taxonomy (NCBI): domain Eukaryota; kingdom Metazoa; phylum Chordata; class Amphibia; order Caudata; family Salamandridae; genus Calotriton; species Calotriton arnoldi. Next base: position 981,676 of record CAWUFW010004098.1, read on the forward strand.
TGGTGAAATCTGCACGGATAAAAAAATGAGAGTGTGGTTTTCTTGCACTACCTGTAATCCTGAGTCTGCGTGTAACTCCCATCCCTGGCTGAATCATAACATAATTACCGCCTGAGTCAGAATGAGGGCCCCAGAGAGAAAGAAAAGCTCATTAAAAATGGGGCAGATTTTTGAGATATGACAGCAGTGGTCATCCATGCCATATACTTAGCATTGACGAAGCCTTTTTAACTTATTTTGAACCTCAGGAGTCGTTCTTACCTATTACATGTTTAAAAAGCTCACACAAACCCAAAATCGTAATATGCATGAGGGTGTGGCCCATATTGGCGGAGCGTTTATCCACTCACAAGATCCCGTGTGTATATGAGAAGTGCGTGCAACCCATAATAGTCTAGGAGAAGGGGTTTATTTATCCACGGAGAAAATATGTGTGCAGTAAATTTCTAAAATCTGTCACCAAGTATTCAAAACAAAGAGTATGTAAAAGTTATTTTACCTTTTATTTAAAAATGAATGTAGTAGTCTTTCTTCCATGGACATGTTAGTCTATTTTTGACAGTGTTTGAAAATTAGTATATATCCCTTACTATCAAGATACCAAAAGCATGTGCAACATTCCTATACCTTTATTAAGCATGTAAAGTCCGTTTTATATAGCGCAGCTACTCACCCTTACGGGTCTCAAGGCGCTGGGGGCCGTAGTGGAAATTAAGTGAGCTATTGCCCAGAGTCACTTGGTGCTGAGCTGAGCTGCTGCCAGAGCCGGGGATCGAACCGTGAAACCTGTGCTCCGAAGTCAGCTGCCCTGGCCGCTGCACCACACCTCTCCACTTTGTGTGTCCCTTTTAATGCATATGTAAAAATATATGATCATCAACTCCATGGAAATAGAGAAAACTATCAATTTAGTGTATTGCTCTAAACATTTTCTTTTCTATCCATTTCAGGGGTTCGTCTGGATCGAGTGCGCGGAGGCCGTCAGAAGTACAAGCGCAGAATAGATGCAGAAAACAGCCCCTACCTGAATCCGCAGCTAGTTCAGCCGGCCAAAAAACCATGTAAGTATATACGATACTGCAGGTAGTCTTCGGATTATGCATATCATACCCAGAGAGGACAGGCCCTAGCTCTTAGCATCACTTGGTGCAAGGTTGCATGGTATTACCTTGTTTTCTGCTTGTCCTTTTCTGTGATAAGTACTCTGTAAACCTAAGTTAAAGGAGTATTAGAGATTCTCAGGTACATTAACGCAGCAGAAGGTGAGCATAAATGCATTCGTATATTTGACTCCCTAGCTTTAGATGGTACATCTAAAGGATTTTACAGATTTCTAATTCAATGAGTTGATTGTTGCTGATAATGGATGTGCCTCAGTGGTTAATTTGTAAAAAAATAAATGCCGTTGCTCACGTCAGGAGGCAGCTTGCACCAGTCTGGTTCTCCTGTTAGCGCTGCCTAAAACAGAACCAACTACTAACCATGAAAGTGGGGAGAGGATTTGGTGTAATGGCCAGAGCTGCCGACTTCAGAGCTCAACATCCTGTGATTCTGGGCAAATCACTTAATCTCCCTGTGCATAAATTATTGTGTCCTTAACTGATGCTCTTTAAAAGTGCTACTGTTGATGATTAAGTGCTGGTGCTGAGCACCAGAAAACACTGGCTCAAATTAAGCAGTGATGTGCCTCATTGTCTTGAGTATTGTAAAACAATGCTGAGCCAACAACTTGTCATCATTTTGTATGTGAAAGCATACCTTGTATAGCTTTTCTGCATGAATCACTCAACAACAGCAAAAGAAAGGGCTGTCAGGTTACAGCGGTGTACAAAATATTTAAAATGGATAGCATCAAATATTAAAGCTAGGCTTAAGTCATGATTTTCATGCAGCCATCACATATTTTTCTTAGTTTTTATGAAAAATACATAAAAGTCATGCAAAAAAATATCATTATGGCACACCTCGAATATCAAACTCGAGACGTCAGCTCATTTCAGGAAATTCTATGGAGCATTTTTGCGTTCTTTGGGATCATGCCATGCTCGCTCCTAAACCATCAGTGTTCATCAGTCTGTAAATCCTTACTCTCTGGGAATTAAGAAGTAGTGTAGAGCATGTTGAGGTTCTGTTAGATGTTTGGTAGCTTGGAGAACAGCCCCAGCCAATCACTGTTTGCAGTACCACTGACCACATTTCAAAGAGCTCCACTCAGCTCCGCTATGAAAGGCAGAGTATTGCTACTGTATCTGTAGTTCTGCCCTTTGCAACATGCTGTTAATAACATCCATATACAAGTGAAGGAGAAAAGCACAGAAAGTAACAGAATATCTCCAGGTTCCCTGACAGAGCTGCTCTTCATTCTGCCTGGACTTTTCACTTATACTTTTACATTGTCTGGTGTCTTAGTGGACTCATGCGTCCACTGTAGGGTCCTGTGTTTGACCTCATTGTCACAGGTTCAAATCTCAGTGGGTCGACTCAGCCTTTCATCCTTCTGAGGTCAATATAATGAGTACTGTTGGGTAGCAATAAACATCTGTTATTGAGCACCAAGATACCCTTGGGTGAACGTGCTCTTTACAAATACACATGTTATGTTATGTTGTCACTACCCAGTGTTTCCCACATGGTTCTTTGGCTTTCCTATCACTCCCACCCGAACCACTGCTGGTGGGTGAAGAAGGGCTCCTGCTTGCACCCCACTTTCAATGAAACCAAAATATGTCTGCTTCTCTTGGGCCACATCCTTTACTCTAGTCTCATAGCCTCTTTCCTCTACAATCATTCTTGAGCCAAAAATCATTCACATTGATTGCTAAATGCACATGTAAGTTGATTCCGTTTCATGCTCTCTGTATAAGTATCTTTGATGGACTGTCCTAGAGCTTAATTTGAGCCAGTGGGTCCAGGTGATTGTTCGGCACCGGCACTTAATAATCAATAGTGGTGCTTGTGACAGCCTGCCACAAGGTGGCGCTGTCTGGCTAATTTAATTAATAATTCAATATACATTAAGAAATGACTATTACCTGCTGCCCAAGACATTCTTATAACTTTGGGGGCCTGGAAGAGTCCGAATTTTCGCACTTGTGGGAGTTTGATGGCTAGTAGTTGTGTTGTTACTACGATTGGCAGAATGACAGGGGCAATGTGTGGTGCAAGCTGCAGTGGCCTCCTGACAAGAGCCCTGGCACTTATATTTTTTCTACAAATTCAGCACTGAACTGTCCATGTTTAATTCTACCAATCTCTCTTCATATGCCCCAAGAGTACATCTCCAAGAACGCATTGTGTTGTTAAATGTAAGCCCAGTTCCGGAAAATGGTGCACATGAAGACAGGAAGCCTTAAACCTGAGTCTCAAATATGTGTTTACATTTTTGAAAAAGTAATTTCTCCTCTATGCAGGCTACACGCCTCCTGTTGTGTAGGCACTAAACCTCAGGTGAGGTTTCAGAATGCATATGAGATCCCTCTCTGGCATTTGACTGCTGGCTGGCAAAGTCCCCTCAAAGTCATTCCGCCCAGCAGGGGTCACTGCTGAAAACCGCAGCTATGAACATATGGGGAGCTGTTGAGCACATAACAGACTTTAAACTGTAAGTGAAAGGGCATTTTCTCTACGTCAATGGAAAAACAGGCCGTTTTACATAAAATTAAAGCTTAAGTGAACATATGGCATGGTTTCCCTGTGCCTTTCCAACAAACATTATGCTGATTATACCTTCAATTGTCCAATCTGGCTTCCGCTTCTCAGCCTGTCTAAGCTGTTCCGCCAGTCAGCAAATGCATTTTGGGCCTGCATTAAGCAGATTTTCTGCATTATAATAAAAACTTTCTGATAATTCTATAAAATGTAATAAACTCTAATGCTTAATTTCATTAGGGGTTTTAATTTGACTGGATTTTGGCAAGGCAGAGACTGCCCTCTTTCATTTTTTTTGTTCAGTGTAGTCATTGAGCTCAAATGTTGACAGTGTCATTTACAGAAGGCTGTTAAAGTGGAGTTTAGTTACCAGCGCCTTAGCCGTACTGCAACCACGGATAGTGCTGGAAATTATATAATGATGTCCTCCCACTGCAGGCCTACCCCTGAGAGTAAATAGGAGGGTGAAATGTGTGGCTTCCCTCATAGGCAAGGGTAAACACATGATCAACACACACGTAACCACACACAAATCACACACACAAAATTCACCAACAGGAGTAGAGGGTCTGTCCCACCCGGGTACCACCCTCTGAGTAGTAATTTGAAAAGAAATTAACGCCAAATACCACATATTTTTTCCTGTTTCACATCGTTGCTGCCCTATCAGAAATCAGGAAGTGCTGTTCCTGAAAATCCATGACGTTGGAAGAAAAAGTGCGTGTTCGTACAAGTTCATAAAGGGCCCAGTTATCCAGGGCCATCTACCCAAAATGGGCACTTGGGTGCGGCCTGTACGCTTGAGCGCAATATGGTTTTTTTCTGATGCAGGTAAAACCTCAGCTGTGTTTTTGAGTGGGTTTACAGTTATTCCAGTTCAAGGGGGATATTGACGCCTGAAGCTCCTATCTCATTTTGGCATGGAGTTCATGAACTTTGTGCTGCTTTAATAAGGCACGAGCCGGTCTTTTTCTCCATAAAAGATGGTGGTCTGGTCCTATTCAGATGGCTGGGAGGTCCGAATTTTCACCAGGTCTACAGCCTTTCCCTACGCACCAGTTCACCCTTGGCCTGTGCCTCCCTGCAACGGGGCCCCAGAATGTACTGAAGCAGCACATTAAAAGCCAACTAAAATACCTCCTCCCTTTTACGGCAGGAGCGCCTGCCTCTTTCTCAATTATTATCTGTAGCCATGGGACTGATATTTCTATTATCCGTCCCATCAGATTGCTTTTAAACACACACTCGTAAGTGCTAGTTTTCAAAGCCTGTCAGATAAGCGCCAAGAAACGTCGAAATCGGCTTAAGTGAAGAATTAGCCCCAGAGATTTTATGGAACCCGCGTGCTTGTTTGCGCACCAGAAAAGCACAGCAATGAAAATTGGGTTGTATTGATTGTAATTAGGAAATCATTAAATAAGATGTAGTTTGAGAGAGCGCTCGTGGCTATTCCGTTTCCTTGGTGACGGGGAACTGCAGGGCCCTTTCCCACCACAGTCCATCCTCCTCGGAAAGAAGGGGCGCGCGCGAGGCTGACTGACCCCTTCCGGCGCTTATGCCTGGTTCTTTCCTACCGTCGTCCACGGGTCCAGGGCTCTCAATGCCGGGCGCTGCCCAGGGGAAGGAAAGGGGAGCCGCGGCTGCGCGTTAGGGCGGCTTCCCGCGCACCCCGTGCTCTCTTTAATTCGGCCGGTTCGGTGATGTACCTCACGGTTGTGACGTTGTCACAATTATTAACGGCCGAGATTCTGTGAAGCAGTCACAGGAGTGAGCGGCAGTCACGGGTAAAACTGCGAGCAGCCAACCTTTTTTTTTTTTTTAAACGCGGCCTTGTGGTAACCGGAATTGCCAGGCTCGCTTGGCCCTCTCGCTTCGCAGGCTGAGGAGATCTGACTTCTCCTTCTCTTCCTCACTTTATCAGGCACTTCGGCTTTACTTTCGATTTAACGAGACGTCGAAGACGACCGGACTCGTGCTAGGGTTGTTTTGAAGCAGGCACGATATGATATTTAGGTTAAGTGCCATTCACGTGCAATCTCCCATTCATTATTTCCCGTGCACTACACAAGTGCGTTCTTGGGCACGTGACCATGCACTCTGCTGGCCTTGCTTCGCCCTGCCCATTCTTGTCACAAAAGCGAGTCAACAAGATTAGGTCATCCAAGTATATTCTTTACAATTAATATTCCATCGCCCTCACAGATTTTCGAAAGAATATAAATAGACTGTGTACACCCTTTTGTTTCGTTTGGAAAATGTCACTTACTAAGAACACTAAAACAAATGTCAATATTTGAAAGAAGCGGTCAAAATGTCCCAATTCTTTCCAATGATTCATGTTTCAAGTGTTACATATCCAGCTCACAGGTGTATGAAGCAATGCATAGTCCTATGCATGAAAAACCAGGAAGCACATTAAACAGTCCTTGTTAACTTACCTTCTAAAATATATCCCCTCTAATCTATCATGTGTGCATTCGTCAGCAGGGTCGGATTGGGATCACAATTAGGCCCGGGCACTCCTTAAAAATGTGCCCTTTCATTAAACACTAATTGATTAGTCTCATTGGGCACATGTTTATATAAATGGTTGGTAATTTTAACATTTTATAGCTTATAGAGCCTGTAACGTGGGTAAAAACTAGAAGCACAGATTTTTGGCCTGGCGGGCAAGGTGAAATATAATGGTCCAAGTACGACAACACCTGATCTGAAGGGTATTTTAATATACTGGCCTGTACGAAAATGACAATCACCCTAATCAGTATGTATTTTAAACAGTAAATGTAAGGCAAATGCACTTTATATTGATTTCTAAAGCTGCCCTAATGACCCGTGACTGATCGTTAAATTAAAGGCAGAAAAGCTATGTTAAAAAGGAATAAGGTTTTAATTATATATAAAGATTCCTTTAATTATCATTCTCTGGCGTTTGCAGCATTCTAAAACATGAACAATGGCCAGTTATTTTTGGAATGTTTTTTGCAGTTTTATATAGTGTGAACTGGTCCCACAGGCATTGGATCTACTTACATGAGCACCAGTTGCGGTAGAGGAGATCAAATTTTTTTATTTTTCAGCCTCAGGACATTAAGTGATTTGCCCAGAATCACAGGATGTTGAGCTAATGCCGGGACTCCAACATAGTTCCTGAGTTCCAAAGTTGGCATCTCTGGTCAAGGTAGCCTCACAGTTAGGCCTATGCAAACACACCGGTGCCCCCCCCCCACACCTTACACTCAGTGCAGAAAGACATGGGCTAAGATGACAACACCTGGCCCCCAGCAAAGCCCTTGAATACTCTCTCCCTCCCCATCCACCAACACCTGAGTATGATGTGATGGCCCAGTGGGGAGAGGCCAGGGGAAAGACAGTGCGTTTGGGCTGGGTCGAACCCAAGGGGGTGAGGTGAGAATGCCCCTACAGCCAGAGCAACAACTGGCCCCCAGGCAGGCGGCTTCCCACTCCACAGCCCACTATAGCCTCAGGGCTATGGCCTGGCAGAGGTGAAGGAAACAAAGAACAAAGCTCCTGGGCCGGCCTCGGAGGTGGAGGGCAATAGGGGCTGAGGTGAAGATGGGCCATCGGCCGTTATCACCTGACACTGAACCCCCTAGTGAGTGTGAGAAGTTGGCCTGGTATATGCTGTCCACTAATTATAGTGGGCACCTTGCACCAGTCCAAACAACCCCTTATTGGAGATAGGTTAAAGACAACCTTTATTGAAAGCTATCCTAGTGGGAGCTATGGAGAGCAGCCTTCAGGCTAAGTCTTGAAGGAATGTAAAGCAGCTTGTTTTACCAGCCTATAATCTCTTGAGTGACCAAATGAAAGAGGACCACACCAGGTATATATTCAAAATATATGTATTTATTGCTAAACACACCCCTCTAGTCTCTTTATGAGGCTAGAGTTCGAAATACATAAGTTATAAGTTAGTTATCAACAGTAATAGCACAAATACACGTTTGAGCCCTAGGGGCGTACCAAACCATATACCAATAAAGTGGTATAAGAACCACGACTGAGCTAGACACAAGGCCTAGAGCCTGTAGAAGTGCTTGGACCACAAGGAACCACCCAAGGTAGTGACACAGGGGACCCACGGGGGACGCGTGCAGTGTGAGAACCCAGCCGCGAATCGCCGTTGACTTCTATGGGGAAAGTCGCGGTTGGGATTTTAAAGAAAAGGGACACTTAGAGGAGGACTTGGAGCAAACCCTTTTAGAACTGGGTTGTTCTAGAGTCTATACCCACGGGAGCACCGGAGTACTCGTGTTACCTCACCCAGGGAAGCCGGGTGCATAGGTGTCTTTCGGGGTCGGGTTTCGTCGTCGTTTTCAATGGCGATCTGCTGCAAAGTGCTGCTGGCGGCCAAGTCGAAAGTGTTCGGGTGGATCCAAAGGTGGATCGAAGATCTGAAGAACCTGAAAGCAGAGGGGACAGAGACTGGGTCACTAGCCAGTGACCAGGAAGGCGATGAGCGGATGCCCACCGATGTCGAGTGCTTCAGGTAGGTTGACAGTTGTCTTGACTCTTCAGCCACGAGGTCCAGGAGGCGTCGACGACAACCAGGAGCTGGATTCGAGCTGTCCCACAAAGTTTGTCGATTGCTGAGGTGTCGGTGACCGGATTGGACCCAACAAGCCTTGGCAACGGCAAGTCTCGTGGAAATAGAAGAAGCACGGTGGTGCAGACCAGCAAGGTCTGAGGGACTCACCCAGCGAAGGTAAGTCAGGGCACGCCTGGAGCAACCAGGGAAGCCCAAGCAGAAGAAGATTGGCCTTCGGGAGGGCCTACTAGCCAACGGACTAGCGACTGCGAAGGAGCCTCGAGTGGACGCACTTGGAGCTGGCTCACGGGACACTCGTGAAGTGGAGGCCAGTGATCTTCAGTGCAGCGGGTGCTGGAGACAGGGGCTACTCGGAGCCCAAAGCACAACTTCGTGGGAGCCCAGGAAGAGGATGCACTTGCAAATGTGCTCGGTGTCCAGGGGTCACGGTTCCACGTTACCCACGACAGCTACGGGCCTCAGCTTTGCTGGGGACTCAGGGCAGCCTCGGGGAAGTCTGGAAATCCACCTCTGGTGATGCAAAGACTTCGGCGTCCGGTGGGAGCTTCAGCGATGCAGACCGGACAATTGCTTCTTTGGTGCCTGCCAAGCAGGGGAGTCACTCCTTGACCCCAAGGGAGATTCTTCAGTCCTCTAATCTTAAAGTAGAGCGTCGAAGGTCCAGGATTCTGTGTCAGAGTTTCGTCCAGGTAAATCTAAAGTCCTAAGGACTGGGGTCCCATACTTATACTAAGGTAGGGGTTGGACATACTCTGTGGACCCACCTATGGGAGGGTCAGGGTAGAGGGGTGGTTACACCCTTTCCCTTTGTCCAGTTTCGCGCCAGAGCAGGGGCTGGAAGCCCCTGAGCCGGTTTGAACTGGGGTATGCACAGGGACACCAAATGTGCCCCCAGTGCAGGACTTCAAAGCACCAGAGAGTGCTCCCGCCCAGCCCCAATACACACTATCCTGTCTGGGGAGGTGGTTACACCTCCCTGGGACAGGAAACCAATTGTCCAGGCCTCCCCTGCCGGAGTTTCTGTCAGCAGCAGGAGGCCAGACTCGTGTCTGTGGCAGCGGCATCCATTTTGTGATGCCAGGGCTGTGGAAAGTCAGTACCGGGTATACCGGTGTGTACATGTCTCTCCCTCTAGAAGGGTGGAATGCTACCCCCGCCGCCAGAACTGGCGGGGGGGGGTAGTATTCCAAGATGTTTGACGCCAAACACGACATGTTTCCGTGCAGCCTTCCCAAAGTTAGCATTTAACGCGAGGTTATAATGCGCTTAAGAGTATATGGTCGGGCTGCACTACAAACAGCATCAGAGAAGGGTCTCCGAACACTGCAGAGGGGCCCAGCTCATGCAGGGGCACCCTCTCACATAGGAACCACGCACTCTGCCTCCAGGATTGATAAGGCCTGCCATAGGAGTGACTTATAGGTTTATATGTGTGTATGTATGTAGTGATATAGGTAGCCTATATCACAGTAAGGGGTGCATGCACCACCTTACCCAGGCTGCAGTAGCAGACCTGTGGTGTCCTTTTGGCTGGCCTTCCAGGGGTGGCACAATACATGCTTCAGCCCCTGGCAGGCCTCTGAGGTACCTATGCCCTGGGTACATAGTATACCATATACTAGGGACTTATAAGGGCACCCAGATTCCAATCAGAGATGTGCCTAAGGCACATGGAAACCATTTTAGAGAGGAAGCAGCTAGGCTGGGGTTCTGATTAGCAGGGCCCCAGCCAGACTAAAGTCGAAAAACAGTGAAGCATCAGCAAAAAGTGGGGGTACCCATGTGAAGCAGATCCTACTCTCCTACACAACCCCCCAAACGTAGGGACATTAAACTAACCTTGCCCAGTTAAGTCTTCATGTTCTAAGTGGAAGTACCTAGAGAGTCCATCTGCATTGGCATGGTTACTCCCAGGTCTATGTTCCACTGTGAAGTCCATCCCCTGTAGGGAAATGGACCACCTAAGCAGTTTGGGGTTTTCACCCTTCATTTGTTTTAGCCATAAGAGGGGCTTATGGTCTGTTTGAACAAGGAAGTGAGTACCAAACAAGTATGGCCTCAACTTCTTCAGAGCCCAGACCACAGCAAAGGCCTCCCTCTCAATGGCTGACCAACGTTTCTCTCTAGGGGTCAGCCTTCTGCTAATAAAAGCTACTGGCTGATCCTGACCTTCATCATTCAATTGTGACAGTACAGCCCCTACCCCCAATTCAGATGCATCTGTTTGGACAATGAACTTCTTGGAGTAATCAGGACTCTGTAGAATGTGAGCAGTGCACATGGCCTGCTTTAGGTCATCAAATGCCTTTTGACAGCTAACTGTCCACTGAACCTTTTGGGCATTTTCTTGGAAGTTAAGTCATTCAGGGGTGTCACTATTGATCCATACCCCTTGACAAATCTCCTATAGTACCCAGTCAGGCCTAAAAGGCTCTCACCTGAGTCTGGGTAGTTGGAGCAGTCCAGTCCATGATGGTCTGGATCTTGCTCTGCAGTGGTTGAACCTGGCCTCCACCCACAAGGTGGCCCAGGTACACAACCTGACTCTGCCCTATCTGGCACTTTGTGGCCTTGATAGTCAGGCCTGCTTTCTGCAGGGCCTGCAAAACATTTCTGAGGTGGACCAGGTGATCCTCCCAGGTGGAGCTAAAGACAGCAATATCATCTAGATATGCTGCACTATAGGCTTCCAGACCTGTAAGGACTGTATTCACCAACCTCTGAAAAGTGGCAGGTGCATTCTTCAGACCAAAGGGCATCACCACAAATTGATAATGCCCACTAGGGGTTGAGAATGCTGTCTTTGGCTTTGCATCATCAGCTAGTCTGATCTGCCAGTAGCCAGCTGTCAGGTCAAATGTGCTTAGATACTTGGCTGAGGCCAAAGTGTCTATTAGCTCATCTGCCCTAGGTATTGGATGGGCATCAGTCCTAGTGACTGCATTGAGACCCCTGTAGTCCACACAAAACCTCATCTCTCTTTTCCCACCATTGGTGTGAGGTTTTGGCACAAGGACCACTGGACTAGCCCAAGGGCTATCTGAGGGTTCAATAACTCCCAAATCCAACATCTTCTGGACTTCTGTCCTGATACAGTCCCTGACATGGTCAGGTTGCCTATAAATCTTATTTTTAATAGGCAGACTGTCCCCAGTGTCCACTTCATGAGTGCACCAGGTAGTCTGACTGGGTGTCAGTGAGAATATGTGTCTGAACTGATTGAGCACCTGTCTGCAATCAGTTTGCTGCTGGGCAGTGAGGCTGCCTGCCAAGGCTACACCATCCACTGACCCATCATCAGGGTTCTGTGAGAGCAGGTCAGGGAGTGGGTCACTCTCTTCCTCCTGTCCCTCATCAGTAGCCATGAGCAAGCCCATGTCTGCCCTGTCCACATATGGTTTTAACCTGTTGACATGGAGAACCCTGTGGGGACTCCTGGGTGTTCCTAGGTCTACTAAATAGGTAACCTCACCCTTCTGTTCAACAATGGTTTGGGGTCCACTCCATTTGTCTTGGAGAGCTGCTGGGGCGACTGGCTCCAACACCCACACCTTCTGTCCTGGCTGGTAAACAGTCAGTACAGCCTTTGGTCATGCCAGGCTTTTTGCAGTTCCTGGCTAGCCTCAAGGTTTTTAGTTGCCTTTTTCATGTACTCAGCCATCCGGGAGCGGAGACCAAGTACATAGTCCACTATGTCTTGCTTTGGGGGCTTGAGAGGTAACTCCCACCCTTCCTTCACCAAGCACAATGGACCCCTGACAGGGTGACCAAACAAAAGTTCAAAAGGGCTGTAGCCAACCCCTTTTGAGGCACCTCCCTGTATGCAAATAAAAGGCAGGGCAAGAGTATGTCCCATCTTCGCCTAAGCTTTTCTGGGAGCCCTTTAATCATGCCCTTCAAGGTTTTGTTGAATCTCTCAACTAAACCATTGCATTGTGGGTGATAGGGTGTGGTGAACTTGTAAGTCACTCCACACTCCTTCCACATTGCTTTTAAGTATCCAGACATAAAGTTAGCACCCCTGTCTGATACAACCTCCTTAGGAAAGCCCACTCTTGAGAAAATTCCCAGGAGGGCTCTTGCCACCACAGGCGCTGTAGTGGTCCTAAGGGGAATAGCCTCTGGGTACCTGGTGGCATGATCCACTACCACCAGGATAAACCTGTGCCCAGATGCTGTTTGGGGATCCATGGGACCAACAATGTCAATCCCCACCCTTTCAAAGGGAACCCCCACCACAGGTAGTGGTATCAGGGGGCCTTTGTAGTGCCACCTGCCTTGCCACTGGCCTGGCAGGTTACACAGGAGCGACAAAACTCCTTGGTGTCTTCAGACATGTGGGGCCAGTGAAAGTGAGGGACAATTCTGTCCCAAGTCTTGTTCTGGCCCAGGTGACCTGCTAAGGGAATGTCATGGGCTAGGGTCACTAGGAAGCCCCTGAACTTCAGAGGTAGAACCAACCTCCTGGTGGCACCAGGCTTGGGGTCTCTACACTCTGAGTACAAGAGTCCATCATCCCAATACACAGTATGGGGACCACTAGCTTTCCCAGCAGCCTCAGCAGCAGCTTGCTGTCTGAGGGGTTCAAGAGAGGGGCAGCTCTGCTGCTCCTGGCTCAGATCTGCCCTGGAAGGGCCCCCTGTCCCCAAGAACTCAACCTGGTCAGGTTCAAGCTCCTCTGGGGCAGTTCCTTCCTCAGGACTGAGATCATCCCCCTCAAGAGACTGATCTTCCTTCTGAGCCAAGGGGGAAGGCACTGCCTTTACCCTACTACTCCTCTTCTTGGAGGGCACTTGGTCCATTATTCCAGAATCCAAGGCCTGTTCAGTGTTAGACATTTTGGCTTTTGACCTGGTCACAGCAAACACATCTGCAGGGATGCCCAGCATTTCTGCATGGGTCCTGAGCTCCACTTCTGCCCAAGCTGAAGTTTCTAAGTCATTGCCAAGCAAGCATTCAACGGGTAGGTCTGCACTTACCACAACCTTCTTAAGGCCAGTTACCCCTCCCCAGGAGAAGTTAACAACTGCCAGAGTATGGTCTGTTCTGACGTTGCTAGCATTGGTCACTTGGTACATTTCACCAAGTATAATCTGCCCAGGATTCACAAGGTCTTGTGTCACCATGGTGACACTTGCCCCTGTGTCCCTAAATGCCAAAGCCTCTTTTCCATTGATTAAGGGCTGTTGCCTGTACTTGCCCAGATTACTGGGACTCATAGAGGAGGTCACATCCATGCCTCCATCACAGACTAGGACAGCCTGAGTGAGTTCTCTGACTAGGTCAGAGCTCATCTCCTTACCCAGGGTCAACCCTACTAAACCCTTGGCTTGTGTAGTCCCACCACCAATTGTAACTGCACTAGGGGAGCAGGTGCCTTAGGGGCATTGGTGGGGGCTGGAGTAGCGTCTTTGGACTTGGTGCAATCACTGGTCCAGTGGGTCTTTTGCTTACAGACCTTGCACCATGGTTTCTTTTGGCCTCTTCCCTTGTTAGACTGTGAATCCCCACCTGAAGAAGATTTTTGGGGGCCTTGTGAAGACTTTTGGTCTTTACCCTTCTCCCCACCCTTATCAGAGTTTTTCGAATCTTGCTTCTTAGGGTCACCACCTTGGTTCTGTACCTTCTGCCTCACCCTGGTTCTGACCCATTTGTCTGCCTTCTTTCCCAATTCTTGGGGAGAGGTCAGATCAGAGTCCACCAGGTGCTGATGCAACAGCTGATTTTGACAATTGTTAAGGATCTGCTCCCTCATGATAAGATTGTACAATCCTGTGAAGTCACATACCTTACTGCCCAATAACCAACCTTCCAGAGCTTTGGCAGAACAATCAACAAAGTCCACCCAGTCTTGAGTCTGTGCCTTTTGGGTATCTCTGAACTTTAACCTGTATTGTTCAGTGGTTAGGCCAAACCCATCAATCAGAGCACTCTTCAAGACTTTGTAATTATCAGCATCCTCCTCTCTAACAGTGAGGAGCTTATCGCTACCTTTGTCTGCAAAGGAGAGCCACAAGATTGCTGCCCACTGCTCCTGAGGGACCCTCTGTACTTTACAGGCCCTCTCTAGAGCAGTTATCCATTTGTGGATGTCATCCCCACTCTGGTAGGGAGGGACAATCTTGCTCAGGTTTCTATGGTCATAAGACCTTTCCCTATCTCTGGGGAAATTGCTGCCACCATGGGACTCTAGTCCCATCTTTTTTCTCTCTTTGTAGAGATCTAGGGACTCCCTGTCTATAGCCAACTGCTGTTTTCTGAGTTCAAGCTGGGCTTGCTCGTACTCAATCAGTCTCTTTCTCCTGTCATGAGAGGATTCTCTCTTATGAGAGGAGACAGAGGTCCCTATTGAGGTGTCAGAGTGGTTAGACTCCTGAGAAGGAGATCTAGACCTTCTGGGCACACTCACTATTCTTCCTGGGGGACAAAGGGGAGGTCATTCTGATCCTCCTCCTCCTCCACAGGAGGAATTGCGTTTTCCAGGTCAAGGTCAGTTTCACCTTCCTGGCCAGTTTCAGAGGGGGGGCCTGGGATTCTTCACCCCTGACCCCTTCCTCATCTTCTGCCCCACCCTCTCTGCCTACCCCTTCAGACCCTAGGGCCTGCTGAGATGTTGGGTGCTGACACTTTTGCCTGCCTTCAGCTTCCTAGTATTCCATAATGCTCTCAATTCCAAGAATGGGAGTTTATCATACTTGGAGGGAAGAAGCCCACTGGCTTCTGGCAAGGACTCACTGGGTCCTGGCTTTGAAGACATTACTAGTGAGGTGTGGTGTATGCACTACCTACTCTAGTGTGGCCTACTAAACTCTCTTGAGTTGTAGAAAGGGTGTGCTATCCCTTAACACACAACTCTAAGTTCAGTAGAACTTAATGTATACTAAGCTTGATTTATATGCACCTTAGGTACCCTTAGTGGTTTTCAGTTGATCAATTCAATTGAGATTATCTGGTAAAACAATAGCAAGCTGGAATCCCACACGCTGCACACCAATGTGAGAAGCTGGCCTGGCATATGCTGTCCACTAATTATAGTGGGCACCTTGCACCAGTCCAAACAACCCCTTATTGGAGATAGTTTAAAGACAACCTTTATTGAAAGCTATCCTAGTGGTAGCTACGGAGAGCAGCCTTCAGGCTAAGTCTTGAAGGAATGTAAAGCAGCTTGTTTTACCAGCCTATAATCTCTTGAGTGACCAATTGAAAGAGGACCACACCAGGTATATATTCAAAATATATGTATTTATTGCTAAACACACCCCTCTAGTCTCTTTATGAGGCTAGAGTTCGAAATACATAAGTTATAAGTTAGTTATCAACAGTAATAGCACAAATACACGTTTGAGCCCTAGGGGCGTACCAAACCATATACCAATAAAGTGGTATAAGAACCACGACTGAGCTAGACACAAGGCCTAGAGCCTGTAGAAGTGCTTGGACCACAAGGAACCACCCAAGGTAGTGACACAGGGGACCCACGGGGGACGCGTGCAGTGTGAGAACACAGCCGCAAATCGCCGTTGACTTCTATGGGGAAAGTCGCGGTTGGGATTTTAAAGAAAAGGGACACTTAGAGGAGGACTTGGAGCAAACCCTTTTAGAACTGGGTTGTTCTAGAGTCTATACCCACGGGAGCACCGGAGTACTCGTGTTACCTCACCCAGGGAAGCCGGGTGCATAGGTGTCTTTCAGGGTCTGGTTTCGTCGTCGTTTTCAATGGCGATCTGCTGCAAAGTGCTGCTGGCGGCCAAGTCGAAAGTGTTCGGGTAGATCCAAAGGTGGATCAAAGATCTGAAGAACCTGAAAGCAGAGGGGACAGAGTCTGGGTCACTAGCCAGTGACCAGGAAGGCGATGAGCGGATGCCCACCAATGTCGAGTGCTTCAGGTAGGTTGACGGTTGTCTTGACTCTTCAGCCACGAGGTCCAGGAGGTGTCGACAATGACCAGGAGCTGGATTCGAGCTGTCCCACGACGTTTGTCGATTGCTGAGGTGTCGGCGACCGGATTGGACCCAACAAGCCTTGGCAACGGCAAGTCTCGTGGAAATAGAAGAAGGACGGTGGTGCAGACCAGCAAGGTCTGAGGGACTCACCCAGCGAAGGTAAGTCAGGGCATGCCTGGAGCAATCAGGGAAGCCCAAGCAGAAGAAGATTGGCCTTCGGGAAGGCCTACTAGCCAACGGACTAGCGACTGCGAAGGAGCCTCGAGTGGACGCACTTGGAGCTGGCTCACGGGACACTCGTGGAGTGGAGGCCAGTGATCTTCGGTCCAGTCGGTGCTGGAAGTGGGGGCTACTAGGAGCCCAAAGCACAACTACCTGGAAGCCCAGGAAGAGGATGCACTTGCAAATGTGCTCGGTGTCCAGGGGTCACGGTTCCACGTTACCCACAACAGCTATGGGCCTCAGCTTTGCTGGGGACTCAGGGCAGCCTGGGGGAAGTCTGGAAATCTACCTCTGGTGATGCAAAGACTTCGGCGTCCGTGGGAGCTTCAGCGATGCAGACCGGACAATTGCTTCTTTGGTGCCTGCCAAGCAGGGGAGTCACTCCTTGACCCCAAGGGAGATTCTTCAGTCCTCTAATCTTAAAGTAGAGCGTCGAAGGTCCAGGATTCTGTGTCAGAGTTTCGTCCAGGTAAATCTAAAGTCCTAAGGACTGGGGTCCCATACTTATACTAAGGTAGGGGTTGGACATACTCTGTGGACCCACCTATGGGAGGGTCAGGGCAGAGGGGTGGTTACACCCCTTTCCCTTTGTCCAGTTTCACGCCAGAGCAGGGGCTGGAAGCCCCTGAGCCGGTTTGAACTGGGGTATGCACAGGGACACCAAATGTGCCCCCAGTGCAGGACTTCAAAGCACCAGAGAGTGCTCCCGCCCAGCCCCAATACACACTATCCTGTCTGGGGAGGTGGTTACACCTCCCTGGGACAGGAAACCTATTGTCCAGGCCTCCCCTGCCGGAGTTTCTGTCAGCAGCAGGAGGCCAGACTCGTGTCTGTGGCAGCGGCACCCATTTTGTGATGCCAGGGCTCTGGAAAGTCAGTACCGGGTATACCGGTGTGTACATGTCTCTCCCTCTAGAAGGGTGGAATGCTACCCCCGCCGCCAGAACTGGCGGGGGGTAGTATTCCAAGATGTTTGACACCAAACACGACATGTTTCCGTGCAGCCATCCCAAAGTTAGCATTTAACGCGAGGTTATAATGCGCTTAAGAGTATATGGTCGGGCTGCACTACAAACAGCATCAGAGAAGGGTCTCCGAACGCTGCAGAGGGGCCCAGCTCAGGCAGGGGCACCTTCTCACATAGGAACCACGCACTCTGCCTCCAGGATTGATAAGGCCTGCCATAGGAGTGACTTATAGGTTTATATGTGTGTATGTATGTAGTGATATAGGTAGCCTATATCACAGTAAGGGGTGCATGCACCACCTTACCCAGGCTGCAGTAGCAGACCTGTGGTGTCCTTTTGGCTGGCCTTCCAGGGGTGGCACAATACATGCTTCAGCCCCTGGCAGGCCTCTGAGGTACCTATGTCCTGGGTACATAGTATACCATATACTAGGGACTTATAAGGGCACTCCAGATTCCAATCAGAGATGTGCCTAAGGCACATGGAAACCATTTTAGAGAGGAAGCAGCTAGGCAGGGGTTCTGATTAGCAGGGCCCCAGCCAGACTAAAGTCGAAAAACAGTGAAGCATCAGCAAAAAGTGGGGGTACCCATGTGAAGCAGATCCTACTCTCCTACAGTGAGGCTGCTTTATTCTTCCAGTCCCGTCTCTGTTTGACAGTCCGGCAGGGGAGAAGGAGCACTGCTTTGTCTCTGCAGCCCCCCAGGGGCTAAGCTGAGGTCTGCTACGGCAAGCCTCGTGACACAAGTCCCTGCCCTGACCTGACATTCAGCCTGCCTTACAATACAGCAGCCTGGCTGGGGGGGCTGCCGATGATAGCAAGGTTCTGTGGGCCGGGTGACATAAGGCATTAAAAAATGACCCACGGGTGACACTTGGGCGACGGCCCATCGGCAAATGCCCGACTGCCCGCCTTCCCAATACCACCCTATTCAACAAGAATGTTTTGCTGTGTGTTTGTTTAGCGCTACGTCACTGTGTTTTAGCGCTATCAACGTCTACATCATGGAAATAGGGGAATAAGCGTACTGAGAAGGAAGAGGTGGCTGGAGACCATTTGGAGTCTGAGTTTAACTTATAGGCAGATAATTGTCAGGCTGGATGAACTTAGCCGTCTTAACATAACATGTCCACGTGTAAAGCGCCTGGTCGCTAGTGTGTATCTTGGCGCAGTCAACATCTGATCTCGTACTCCATCTACCTATAAAAATAGAATTCAAGGGGTCTGATTGATATCTATTGTCCCGCAAGTTTTCAGAATTATCATTAATGGTGCCAGACCTAACATGCAAACACAAACATTTCAAGTTGACTTAATTATGAAAACTATGGGCTACATTGCATGAAATCTATTGAAACAAAAGAGCACAGACAGAATTTGAACAGTTTTTTCACTTGTTTTGTGCTAGCCTCACTTGATGTATTGCAGAAGGGTACAAGGCTCTTGTGTAAATGCACTAGTGCAAGTGGAATTGAATTTGTGACTGATTTGTACATCCATGCGCTAGTCCCATACCATAGCCAGGAGGAGGATTGCCAATGCACCATAGACAGGCAGTGGATAGCAAGAGCACACATTGATAGATCAGCATTAACAGCTGCTTGAGTGGGCACTGAGAAGAGGATAGTGCAGTTTAGTATTGTCAAGAGCCATCAGAATTATAGACTACACACAGGGCCACCAGAATTATGAGATACTGTGGGCGCTGCTTTTTCAGCATGATTATGGATTTGCCAGAAAATCCATCATCTGCTACATACTTTTCAGATTTCAGCAAAAAAAAAATCTAGCTCAAATGGATCAAAAGATACAAAAAAACACAGCAACACTTGTTGCTGTGCAGTGGAAGGCCTTTCACAAAGGTTGACTGGTCACCTTTTTGTTGTTTCTTGCTGTATTTGGGTGTTAAACTTGTACTAATGAGGTGAAACAATTTCCCAGACAGTTTAAACATGTAAAAAAGACAAAATAATGAATCAATACTATCACAAAATGTGCTCCATTACGTGCCATAATTTGCCTTTTGTTGCTCCAAAATTTAGTGAACCCTGCAACATAATTTGGTACTCCCCTGCAGCATAATTCCAGTGGCCTTGAGTATACATCACCTCTTCCTCTTGAGGGCTCTCTCTGCTTCCACCCATGGAAGTGCAGAAAAGACTGTAGTTCTCAGCCCATGATCCAGTGCCTGCTGTGCATTTTGGACCGCACTTTGGTATTTGGACAGGCATTGTGTATGTGCAAAAACACTGCACTTTTTACACTTTTCCATGCACAACGTTAAATCACATGCACGTAATGTATGACTGCATTTACATGTATGGATCTCCTTTAGAACAATTATTGTGAACACCTTTTTCAGTCCCAGTTATTCACTGCCCTCGTATCAAAGCAGTGAAAACATTTGTTTAGTTTTTTGTCTCCTCTGGCATCAGATCAGTGAAACACCAGGCTCCCTTTATAAGGTAGTTTATGCAATACCTGCTCTAGGTCTCTATAGACCAGAGGGAGATAGGGGATCATGGGTGGTGCTCGTGCACCATTACCCACTATGGGCCACTCATCTGTGCAGGCTCTCACTGATGGTAAAAGGCATTCTTCACGGACAGGCAGTTCTCAGAGAGGGACCATCAGTGCAGCACTGATAATTCTTCCTTCTGTGCTTGTCCCCTGATAGTAGTGGTAGTTCCATGCGTTCCGTTGAAAGCTGATGGGAAGTCTAGAACTACCCCAATTGAGAGTAGCTTGGTCAGTAAGATTGGGGGGTGAGCTTCTGATTTGCCAACAATCATGCTGGCATATCTTGTTAACATACATTATCTAAGAAGCAAGACATGAACGGCGCTTAAGGAGCAGTGGAAAGGGAGAGCCGTGTGGATTGTTAGTGGTACTTAAAACAAAATATTGTGTAAAATAACCAACATTTTTAAGAACTTCAAAACAGAGAGGAGAGAGAGTGTGTGTGTGTTTTAGTTTGTGTGTGCACGTAAAAATCCTAGGTGAAATTAGACAGTCACCTCATCATACCCGACTGAAAGCACCTGATCCCAATTATTTGCTACATAATACATTTATTAGGGGGGTGTAACATCCCAAACACCCCCTCGAAGCTATGCTCTAGATCCCAAATATTTGAGGAAGAATTACCATTGCAAGTGCGTTGCTTAAATCAACCACAGTGGACCGGAGGGTGGCAGGACACACGGTATCTTAATTTTGGGACTAGCCAGCGGCTATGTGAGTTCTCCTGAAGATGGTGAGAGAGGGTATCAGGAAGCCAGATTTTTTGTTATGTGTGGGCAGTTCATTGGAGGGGAGAGATTACTAGAGGGTGATAGGGTGGTAGTACACCAGGAATTTTTAAGGGACACTGAGGGAAGCCAGTTTGTGGATGAATTCTCTACCGTTCTGCTGCTGATTTCAACTGGAGAAAGGGCTCTAGGGGCCAACACAACATCAAAGTGTAGATGGCTAGTTGTCAATAATGTGTAGTTTATCCAACTTGGTGTTGTACATGACAGCATAGACAATCCCTTCATGGGAAATGATCTTCTTATTGGTAGCTACCCATCTTTAATTACATATCATTTTTCACCAAATATATGGAAAACCGTGTAACAAATGGTGGGTCTTCAGTAACGCAGATACATGAATAATGACTCCTCTATCAGCCTTACCTGAAAATTGAACACCTGAGGGAGTTTTCTTGTGACGATTATTTCAACTCAGGCTCTTGCAAGGCCACAGCATACTGAGGGTTAAAGGCCAGGTGGCACAATGTTGTGGTTTCTGGCCAAGAACCTTCAGCATTATGGGCGAGATGCTGCATGTGTAAGGTCATGTCAGAGGCAGACAAGAAGACCAGACATCTAGTCAGATCTGACAAAGGAGAATAGAGAAGGAAAGACAAAATGTGGTAGTTAGTCACAGTTTATTAGCCAGTTTTCTGTTGGAATTTCTGAGAAATCCATATTACAGTACGGTGTTAAAACCAATATATGAAGTAGCTGTATTCACAAAGATGTATGCATGCTTGGGCCTTTGAATTCTTAATTTGAATGTGATAAAGCAACTTTAATTCAAGTTTACACAAAATATTAGCCACCATGACATGACTTTGACACCTCATTTCCTCAGGCCCCAATTATCATCCATGAACTTTGGCAAATAGGAAGATACTACTATTGATCCCGCAGTGCTGTGGTCTATTCTTTCAGATAACAAGATTGTCTCCCACTTGCTGGTGGCCGAACCAGAGAAGATCTATGCCATGCCGGACCCGACGGTCCCTGACAGTGACATCAAAGCCCTCACCACGCTTTGTGACCTGGCCGACAGGGAGCTGGTGGTGATCATCGGATGGGCCAAGCATATTCCAGGTATGGAAAATATTTTCTGTTTTCGCGGAGAAGTATTTCTTCTTGTTTTAACATCATTAGCAATAATACCAGAAATGCACCCTGTTGCCATGACGTTTGCTTTAAAAGGTTTACATATCCAAGTTTTGTGTCCACGCTTACTACTGACAATTTGCGTGTTCGTAAAAGTTCATTGTTTACTTTCTTCGATTGTACGGGTTCAACAGTGTAGTAACATTGATGACGGAATAAGTGATAAACAGCAGGATATATTGTTGACTTTGCATCCGGAGAGAACAGTATAGGTTTGTGAACATCGTCATGCCTATCTACAATATTTTATTCAAGTGAGAATACATTTAATGCACATTGGAATTAACTGGCTTATCCAATTCATCTGTTTTTCTTTGTTCTGATGCTACTTCTCAGGGTTCTGAGATGGCCTTTGTGGCTTCTGCTTTACCCTCTGCCTCTCCCACAATGAGACACCCACAGCACCAATGGGAGTCTTTCAATGAAACTTTTGATGTTACAGATGGAGAAAATTAGTAAAAGATTCTCACCCATTCCATTTACAATTCACATTTGCCTTCTGTTTGAGGAGAGAAACACCACTCACTCCCTTCTATGCCATAAATGTTTCTAAAGATTCCAAAGTATTAATTGTTGGCGTATATGGTTCATCAAAATTATTTGTTTAGGGACTTTCTTGGTCTTTTTTATTTATTGGAACCTGTATTTTTGAAATATTTCACAACTTAAAATATTGCCCTGGCTAGAGTAAGTGGGATACTGCACTCAATTCTCTTTGCTCATATGCTGCTTCATAACTCATCTCACCTTAGAATGGGTGTTGAAATTAGTACTACATTGCTCCCACCACTACTACAACTATTGCTTTTATATCTGCTACTGCTTATGCCACTACTCATAATAATAACAATAACAGCAAAAAGAACAGTAAAACCAATACTCGGACAATCAGAACCAACCAAGGGCCTGATGATGAGTGGGTCATTGTTTTACACCCCTTGAGTAAACCCCTATTTGTGCAGGGGTCGGAATTACAAGTTTGGTTGTATTTATTGCATCTGATAGTTATTGGAAGCATTAAGTACCTCAAACTTTATTAAATTTCAGCAGGTCTAACTGCCAAAATTTAACAGTGGAAATGTATATGGTATTTACCATATCAGGCGGATTTTGCTGTGTTAAACACCAAAATCTCCATGATATTCTCCCAAAACTCGTACTAGAAGCTATTTATCACTCCTGATAAAAAACATCCCCTGGGGTATCGCTATTTATGAGGTGCGCTAAATAGTACCTTGTTAACGACCCACTCGTAATCAGGGTCTAAGTGGTCTGGATTATTCTTTTTTGACCAGTGCTAAGTCATAGCTGATAGAGCTAGCTAAAATGTTTTGCACGGGATGTAACACTCTTCAATTATGTTCACCCTGTGTAGACTGTGCATGTAGAATTTTGAAAGAAGCCAAACACAGCCCCTTCCCTCTTCCCTCCTATAGTAATGCGCTGTGAAACTTATTATCGATAAGAGTCCCTTTGTTGCGAGTGTTTGATTGGATAAAAACTACCACTCCAACAAATTGTATTCTGTGGGAACAGGCGTGGTCTTAGGGCTATTTTCCTTACTGGCACTGTTTCTGGTGAGTTATTTTCTTTTAGGACCATCATCAAATGCATAATGTTGCCAGCATGTATGTGCTTTCAAATCAGGGCTGAACAGGAAGTATTTGTTACTTCACAGCAGTCAATGTTGCACAGATCCACATCTCTGGTTTCAACTTATTTCTGTAGGCCTAAGTTTTCTCTTGCAGAGAACCACTAGTTTTAGTGAATGAGATAAAGATAATTTTTACAGAATTGAACATTATTTAGGATGCACTCTTTTATTGGGCCTTTCCCAAAATGGCTATCCCAGGATGAACTCAGAGGTCTCTACCTGTCTGAATATCAAGACAAGCAACACTAGACCATTTCATGCTTCTTGGGCTTCCTCGGTGAGCTGCACAGGGAGCTAGCTAAGGGCACCAGACCTGGCTGTGGTGTTCCTGCCCAAGGTTACCCACTGAGTGATAGAAAATTGATACAGGGAACACCTGAAATGTTCTGGAAATCTTCTTTGTGTTGTTGGTCTTCATGGTTGTAACTCTATCAAATCCTTTTGGGAGTTAAAATAAAGGTCATAATTTCAAACATTGTATTTATTTGAGCTGGTTTTTCTGTGATAAGAGCATGAGATAATGGATGTTTTGTTGCTCAGAACTCTTGCTTGGTAGCCTTCTTAGATGGTCTAGAGAGGATATTCTCCATCCCTAATAGAAGCAATTATTGTACATTCCTACCTTTATTTTTAGAATCTATCTTTTTCTCAGGGTAAATAATCAGTTCCACTGGAATTATGTGATTGTGAAGCCACAGCACTCTCTGCATAGTTTCAAATGTGTCACTTTTCCACATAATCCAGCATCTGGCCCAGGATTTGCAGGTTTCACCCAAACAGATCAAACAGATCAAAAATTGCTCAACAAAAAGCTTCATGCGTGGTGCCATGCAGTAAGAAACCATTTTGAAAAGGTTAATTGGTAACCTTTCAGTTTCCGACTGCTGTATTTAAGCATTGCATGAGGTGCAAAATTGTCTAGGCAAATTAATTGGCAAAATAAAAAAGTAACACAGCTACAGATTGTGCTGCATTGTGCAGCCTAATTTGCTTTTCTTGCAGCATAAGTGGTCAACCCTGCCACATAATGTGGTCCTCCCAATGCCGCGTAATTTCAGTGCCCCTGTATGTAATGTGACCGGATTCTCAAAATTGGCAATATGCCAACATGGCCAGTTGATAAAATATCTCAATAATTGATAACATGTCTAAATAATTCTGTGAAACACTCACTAATGATGCCTCAGGAGCCACCTGAGTCCTGCTGGTCTCCGAAGTCTACATACCTTAGTGAAATGTGAGCATTCGGTCTTCACACAACCAAGGGTCTTTCAACGCGTCTTTTGAATCGTGAACAATGTGTTTCTGGTCCAGTTCACTTCTTTTCTGTCTCCTTAAACTAGTTTGTCTTTATGCTTTGAATGCTACAGTAGTTTCTTTAATCAAATTGATGGAAATCCCTTTCCCTGCCCCAACTGAAATCAATTTATTGGTCATGATACGCTAGCCATGTTGCTAACAGTCGTAACGAACTGTCAGGCGATATGGGAGTGAGGCTAATTTGAAGTCATTAGGTGTGCAGAGTTCAGGCAACAATTTGTTACACTGGTTAGCAGCACAGCTGACATTTCTGAATGGCTTTGTTCAGAGCAGTTCTGGATGAGACCAGGCAAATTGTAAACTAATTTAAACATCACTCTGTGTTATCCTGACTGCTTTGCCTTACACCGCTTGCTAATAAAGCGCCGCAGATTAATTCGCAGCTAGTTATAGCGGAGTGGGAGATTTATCTTCTGCGGATACATCAAGCGTAGAGTACAAGCAGCTCACACACATTGTGTAGCAGACAATGTTATCAGTTGTTAGGTAAATTTGTTTGTGTTGCTGTGATTCTCAAACAAGCACATCCATTCATGGAGATGTTTGTATTGATTATTTTTTTGGGGGGAGTTTTATATAGCGCGAACTAGACCCGAGGATATCAGGTATCAGAGCGCTTTACACGAGCACCAGTTTCGTTACAGACGGACACATTCATTTTTGTTAGGCACAGGGAGATTAAGTGATTTGTCCAGAATCACAGGATGTTGAGCGTCGTTGCCGAGACTCGAACCCATTTCCCCAGCTTCGAGATTGACCGCTCTAGCCGTAAGGCTACATCCTCTCCCCATTGATGTTGTGCAACTTGCTGTTTTATGTTACAGGCGGGGGAGTTCCAGTCCTGGGAAACTTTTATGGCCAGTACAGACTCTAACCCTTAATACCAAAACCTCCATAGAATTTGATAACATCCATACCAGCAATTCTTTGTATATCAGATCTCAACAATATATATTTGCCGATTACAGAGGCTGAATTTGTTCATTGTGTTGTTTTCTGTGTTCAATACACATACATAGGGGGTTCAAGGCAATTTATTCATATCAATTGTGTAATTGTTGTTTTGTGGGTATTGTATTGTGTCATAGTGAAATTATTATTGCATATATGATGGTACAATAATGCAATCCTGTGGGTCTGCTGACACCTAGAAATAAATTATCCTGTGACCCCTATTGGCATTAAAGAAGCATATTAAAATAATGCTGCCTTGGCCTTCACTCTAACACACATCCATAGACACTTACAGACACACACACAAACACACACACCTGTATAATAATATACAAATGTTCGCTTAGCATAACTTTCAAAACTTGATGAACTGTGCAGTATCTGTTGCACTCTGCAGTGTTACCCGTCCTGTTGCATCACGTATTTCTGGTGATACTAAAGATATTGCTTAAATGCATACACAGAGGATTTGCAGTTGTCATCCATGTTCCCTAACCAAATTAATTCATCCTTGCCACTCAATTTGGTCAAACTCAGAGTTTACCATAATCCTAATCCCCATCCACCACAACATTAACTGAAACATTTCTATCCCAAATGAAGAAGTGTTGGTGACACTGCAGCCTGCCTTCACATTAACTGCAACACCCCAGACTCTTGCCTTGAGCATGAGCAATATTAAATAGGTAGTAGCATACTCTCTTATTTTCTTTAGAACTTCCTCTCACAAAAGCAGAGCTCCCCAAGGCAACATAAAAAATGGGTCAACTCAATAATCTTGGAGGATTGCTGGGCTAAAAATGTTGGTAGTTGCCAGAGACGGAGCTGCAGTAGGCATGCATCTCCCTTGCAGCTCACCCCCACAAAATACCCACCGACGAATCAGCTGTGGTGGAATGCCTCTAAGAGGCAGGCCATCTTCAACACCCCAGCAGACCATGGTTAAGACATGGCGATGTTCTCACTTCCTGACCCACTTGAAACTCAAGATCTGCTGGGGCTACATCAACAGGACTACAGCCCTTTTCAAATGTTCATATGGGCCATGTAGGTTGTCACAATTTCATGTAGGAGATGTAGGGGCCATAGTTTCTAGGGGTTCCTCCAAGGTCCTCCGGTGTAAGGAATGAAGGCTTGTTGTTGAAGCAGGATCATCTTCAAAAGAGGACATTTCCTCATTTCTACAGGGTGTTGACAATGCAAATGAAGGGCTCCTCACTGCCACTGCTCCTTTTAATGTTACTGAAACATGCACACAGGGAGACATGCTGAATATGCAACACCCGTTACAGCGCATTTATTGTATGTTTACATGCAATTTTAAAGAATTTTATGTATTTTTTTTGTTTGTTTTACAAGCTTAAAGATTTCTTAATTTAATTGAACAATCTGTGCATCAGCCTAAGATCGTAATTCTCTCCCCATTCCTCTTCACCTGTCTCTCTTTTCTTCTTACTTCTCTCTCTAGATCTCTTTCGCACGCTTTCCTTGTCCCCCATCCTAAATGTTCAATACTATCAATTGTACGTTTTTTATATCCCGGTAACCTGATGCCTATCACATTAAGTAGGAGTCACACATTAAATACGTGATTCAGACATAGGTCCCACATAAACAGCCTAATTCCAACCTGGTCACAATTATTGTGCAAACAACTAACAGCAGAAATACCAGTAACTCTTGGACATTATATTACGAAAGGCAGTAACACGTAAAGGGAATTACAGGTACATGCAAAATTTGCGCACAATTCAGAATCTGAAATAGTTCACAAATGTTACCACTCGATTCCGAATTCTCCATAGGACTCAAATTGATCAATAAAATATTACTAGACATATATGAAAAATACTTTCTATGAAATAGTCTACGATATTCACTGAATTTGGACACATTGAGATTGGTGCACCTATTGTTGATGTCCAGTATTAGTACTGATATAGTGTGAGTTCTATAAATCAGTAAAATTTTTCTATTAAATAGAAATATTTATGACTTTTGGCACTATCCATTACTGCAAAATGGTTGAAACACTCTTCACCACTCTTGAAGTGGCTTGCACAAAGAGGCGGAAGGAGTGCACAGAAATGGTGACCAAAATGTCCTAAACAGTTGCACTAGCACTGGTGCAAAGTGGTGTAGACAGCAGAGATGACTTTCATGCACAAAAGCTATTTAGTACCGAACGTTGATCCTCGTGCAGCACCTAAATCTCTCGGTGCCATCCTCCTGTTAGTGTATGCAAGGGGGGCGGGGAGGGCCTAGGGTGGGCCTGGGGTGGGCCTAGGGTGGGCCTGCATAAAACCTGTAGGTCTTGGCACAGTGCCAGATCTACTAAAGTAGTGTTAGCGTAATCTGACTTTACCTAAAATCCTATCGACAAGTACAAGCAGGTATAGTAAACAAGGGGTCAAGTGGTATAGCGCCTTTTATAACCGCATGTAACATGTGCACTTTACCTACAGCGCACAACTTATGCGTGTGACTCCTGTGTTGTTGCTCACTCGTAGCAACTTGTACTGGAAGTGAACCTCCAGTAGAAATGAGAGGCTAGACCCTGCTGGCTCGCCTTTGCACAAGAAAGCGAGGCTAAGCATCATAGACAGCAGATTTCGTGAAAGTGTAATTGAAGATTTCATCAGCAGACGACTCTCACTAAATTTGATATTGCGTCACTTTCTGCCCTTTGTGCCATGAAGTGCTGCAATTTTTCACCCAGTGCTCTATTGCATAGAGTTCAGTAAATCTAGGTTGGTAATCGGTCTCTATTTAACGTTGGTTTAGTCTTCACCATTGCAAGCTCTGAACACAGTGGCAAGATTAATTTGAAAGAAGCGCCTTTAGATACATTAAGCAAGCGATAGGTTCACAAACGTTCCTAGGTGGAGAAAAGGAGGCGTTTCTGCCCGCTGCCCAGTGATGTTCCTTCATCAGGGCTGGTGCCACATGTTGTGTTAATCTCACTTACAGTCCACCTGTTTATCCCACTTTAAGTTTCACCGACATTGGGCAGGAGATTTTGAGACTGAAATACGAAAGCATAACTTTGAGGGAATTTTTAAAGCCCGGGCTAACACACAGGAATGAGCTCTCTGTAGCCACATGTCAACAGTCACACGGTACTAGGGACAGGCCTTGCTGAGCAGCAGCAGTGATTGGCATCAACTGGTGCTGCCTGGCTGTGACCAGCAGGTGCAACC
The DNA here is from genome assembly GCA_963921515.1 of Calotriton arnoldi. Classification (NCBI taxonomy): domain Eukaryota; kingdom Metazoa; phylum Chordata; class Amphibia; order Caudata; family Salamandridae; genus Calotriton; species Calotriton arnoldi. The sequence continues at coordinate 1,010,610 of CAWUFW010004098.1, forward strand.
CTTGATCCTGCGAGAACAGGGTTAGGGAGCAGCAGCGAAAGACGTGAATAGTAAGCAGTCATCTAACAAAAACTAGTGTGCAGCTGTAGTGTGCCCGCGCTAGTAAAAACAGGCATCATTACTGTGGCCAGCTATGGCCAGCATCATATGCACAGATTGCCTGCAGGTTCTGACTGTGCATTAGCCCTCAGAGTCTTATGTTGCTATGCCAAATGTTCTGGGCATGGGGCTTAAGAAATAAACCAACCTGGTTCCACACTAGTCAAAGGGAAGGGTTTCCCTTAAGATATAGTACTCAACATAGTCAAGAATGGGCACAGTCTATTTTAATCAAAAGAAGCAATGTTGTAGAGCAATGCCTTCCACAAAAGAAAAGGTAAACAAAAAATAATAGCTAGGAAAGTAGTCGTTGTCTGAAAACAGAATTAGCCCCTTTACGAAAATAAATCAAACAAACAGAAATGGTGTTATTATGAAACATGACCAGGTCTTATCAGAAGAGGGAGCGATGGCGGAATCGGTGGCAAATGCTTGACTTTTGCGCGAGGAACGTGAGGGCACGTGAACAGAAGATTGTGGCCTAATAGCCCTTTTTGAGAATGACAGCACCCCGCCATTACCATCCTTTTATAGCCTCAGAAATTGCTCATGCCTCACTTTTCTGGTTCCTATCTGCCAGAGCCTTTTTTTATTTCTCTTTCAATTCCGTCCGCGCTCGGATAAGCGCATTGCTAACACAGTATGATTGAGCTGTAAAAGGGGACGCTGTCGCCTCTAATCTCTTTTATGTAGATATGGAGGCACTTCCACACTCCACTTCACTCCGTTCCCCCCAGCGCAGGCCTTCTACGGCGGCCCGGTCTGCAGGAGCGATGGAGGCCGCCGAGCCGGGTTTCGCAGGGGGTGATAAGACGATTATCAACCCAGCCGCCAGACCTTTTGTTGTTCTTTGTGTCAGATGAAAAATATGCCTCTGGAACTTCGTTAGTGAAAAAAAATGCTTAAGGTGCTTAATCAGGCGTCTTGGCTGCTGGAGAAGGCGTAACATATATTGGCAGAACTACATGAACATGTCTACACAGGGAGTCCAAGTTATCCATTGTCTCTTACCATGGAAAATGATGACTAAGAATATTGAAATGTAAATTTAAACTTTGGATTTTCTATTTTGGGGTGAGGGGTCATTCACGCAGCAGGCAGCATCTTAAAATATGGCCATTTGTGTTCCTGTACAATAGATTTTGAGGCTCTCCTTTTCCTAAGGAAGGCCTGTCAGTTGCCTGATGACAATGTCTTAATCAGCTCAGCAACATCGCTGTAATGCAAGTGTCTCATTGACATTCAGCAAAAAATGTGCACTCTCCTCCTGTTCCAAGTGGAGACCGGAAACATTAGGCTCTTAAAATATGTACCTAACAAGCTGAGAGGGGAACAAAATGTTCTCTAAAAAAATATGGATGCAGACAAAAATGCCCTCTAGACCACTGAAATGAACGTGTAATGGAAAGACATTGGTAGAAGACATTAAATCATCTTCATCGATCATGAAGAGGCCATTTCCAAGCGCTCCTAAGCCTTGTGTGTCTAGTGATATATAAAACCCTAGCCAAACATTACAAAACCACAAAGGCTCACCAGGGGGCCACAGGGGGAGCTTTTGCCTATTTTTTTATTCAGCAAGAGTCACCATCAACTATCCTTGATGTTCTTATTAAAAAGACGTTTTGCTTTTTTGGTACTCAGCTAGATATCAAAGATTCATCTTGGAGCATCATGGCTGAGTTGAAAGCCCCCAAATGCTGCTTTTCGGGGTTGGTACTGGACAAATAGCAGTGAATCCGTGCAATGATATCAATGCCACAAATTATTGGTCAGCTATCACATATTTGAGGTCATTGCGATTAAATATGCATAATTAGCAAATAATAAGCCTAAAAAAGACATGAAAAATACAGTGGATGTTGCGGTCTACTAAGCCATTATTGGATCTTGTGATATCTACTGCTTTGTGGTTCACCAGAACACATAAATAGTATCATACAACCAACCCACCTGGCTAACAGGTATGGCCACCTGGCTAACAGGTGTGTAACTTTTATTCACTACATGCTTTAGAGATTTTATTTCAGTTTTAGCAGTGATTTCACAGTCGGTTACTCAAAGAGGTAACATCATTAGGGGTGAGCGAAGTTGCTGAGATTTTTCGTATTGAAGTCAACAAAGTATCCGCTGCTCTGCATTGGTGCCTTCTGTAGGAATATCACGACATTCACAAGCATCTTCTGTGAAAATGTAATTTGAGTTGAGTCAGTCACGGGGAAAAACTAAGGAGAGTGAGTACTCGAGTACAAAGTGCTCTTGAGTTACTAGCACAAAACCATTTCAGAACAATCGTGAGAAAAACCTACTACAGATAGGCACTCATATGAAATGCGCATGATTCAACAAAGCCACCTTGCACCACAAATAATAATTATTTAGTATTATTGACCATAGGAGTTTTATTTCAGTCCTTCATCCAAGAACCATCAATTACCTTAAAGGTGTTTGGAGCTCACAAGATACTTTAAGAGCTTATTCAGCAATCACCGATATATCAAATGCACAAAAAACGTTGAAATATGTAAATCATCGAATAGCTTGATGAACATCAAATTTATAAGTTTATATGGGAAATTTACCCTAGCACTAATGCACTCTCTATCACTACATCCACTCCGCTTGTGATGCTCTTTATCACATTTCCATCATCCACTATCAGTGATATTGGTCAGTTCAAATAAACCAATCATTCACGTAAATTAAACTTCTTCTTCGTTAGTATGTCCATATCTGTAAAATGAAGCAAAGTCTATATGAAACAAATTTCAAATGACATACGTTACATAAAAAATGATTCTACATGAATTTTCAGATAACCTAATCCTAACCTCTTACTCACCTGACAACTTTAAACACAAGATCTACAAAACGATAATGATATCTCCCAGACAAAGAAGAGTTAACGGTGTGCCATTCTCTCCATTCCACAAGGAAACCATGTGGTGTTTGGAAAAAAATCTTTCTTCTACACCCTCCTGAAACATTGGAGATGTATTAGGTCCTTTCCCATCAACGAGAAGGACTTACTAATGTGCCAGAAGTAAGTTTCCAGTGGATGGAAACACCCTGCAAAACGTTTGGGAATGCCCACACACATATGAGTTTATGGGTGGTCACTAGCTTTTACAGGCTATCCCACCAGAAATGCACCATGTCCCGCCCATATTCATAAAAAGACCACAACGGATAATCCTCCATATTAGCGGATTGTTAGCTCCAGTCCGTCCCATTTCACAAGAAATAAATGTCCTCTTATCCTCATTCCGTGAGTTAGGTCAGTGACAATCCGTCTAGAGGTCCCATGTAAGGCATGTAAGTCCTACTTGTGTGTAGGAGAGTAGGATCTGTCTCTTATGTTGCCCCCACTTTTTTTCTGATGTTTACACTGGTTTCTGGCTATAGTCTGGCTGGGACCCTGCCAATCAGAGCCCCAGCCTCTCTGTTCTCTCTAAACGACTTGGAGTGCACTCTAGGTGCACTAGTGATTGGATACTGTGGTACCTTATGAGTCCCTAGTATATGGTACCTTAGGTACCAAGGGCATAGGTACTTCACAGGCCTACCAGGGGCTGAAGCATGTATTATGCCACCCCTGGGAAGCAGACTAAATCTGACACCACAGGCCTGCTACTGCAGCCTGGGTGAGGAGGTGCTAGCACCCCTCACTGAGATATAGGTTCCCTATATCTCCCCTGCACACACATTTAAACCTATCAGTCACCCCTAAGGCAGGCCCTATCAATCCTGAGGGTAGGGTGCTTAGTTTCTATGTGAGAGGGTGCCTCTGCCTGAGCAGGGCCCCTCTGCAGCTCTCAGAGTCCATTCTCTGGGGCTGTTTGTGAATGCGGTCAAACCATATACTCTTAAGTGCATTATAACCTCGCGGTTAATGCTAACTTTGGAATAGCTGCATCAAAACATGTCGTGTTTGGTGTCAAACACCTTGGAATCATACCCCCACACCAGTAACTGGTGTGGGAGTATGATCCCACCCTTCTAGAGGGATAGACATGTACCTACTGTAGAAACGCGGTAGAATCCTGAAGAGCCCTGGCATCACAAAATGGATGCCACCAGTCACAGACACTGGGCTGCCCTCCTGCTGATGACCGAAACTCGCAGTGGAGGAAGCCCAACAATAGGTATCCTGTCCCAGGGAGGTGTGACCACCTCCCAGACAGGGTTTAGTGTATTGGGGCTGGGTGGGTGCACTCCTAGAGTGCTTTGAAGTCCTGCACTGGGGGAGCAGAAGGCTCCTCTGTGCATACACCAGTTCAAACTGGCTCAGGGGCTACCTGCCCCTGCTCTGGCGCGAAACTGGACAAAGGGAAGTGGGTGTAGCCACCCACTCCCCTGACCCTCCCATAGGTGGGGTCATAGAGCTAGTCCCTCCCTTCCTTTTAGTATAAGATAGGGAACCCTTGATCTTGCAAACTAGATCTCCCTGGACGACGCTCTACGGAAGAATCCCGGACCTTCGACGCTCCACTACCTCTGGAAGACTGAAGAATTTCCCTTGGAGTCAAGGAGTGACTCCCCTGCTTGGCAGGCACCAAAAACTGAAATGACGGTCGCAAACTACGCCGCTCCCCCGGAGCCCGAGGTCCCTGTAGCCCAAGACGAGGATTTCCTGACTTCTCCAAGGCCATCGTGAGTCCCCAGCAAAGCTGAGGCAAGTGGACCCCACGAGTGACGAGGAACCGCAGTCCCTGGGTACCGTGCACTATTGTCGAGTGCAACCCCTTCACGACGTTCTACGAACCTGTGCTTTGGACCACGTGTGGTCCCAGCCTCTAGCAGGAATCCCTCCGAAGATCAGAGGCCTACCCCGTCCCGAGTGACCGTGGGCCCCTGTTAAAGGAATCCTCCCGAGGCGTCTTCACGATCCCTTGCCAGCTGGCTTGTGGGTCCCCTGAAGACTTTTCTACAGAACCAAAGGGCTCCCCTGGTTGCTCCAGGCCTGCCCTGACTTACCCTCGTTGGGTGAGTTCCCCAGACCTTGCTGGTCTGCACCATTGACTTTTTGCTCTTTCCACGAGACTTGCTGCTACCAAGGCTTGTTGGCTCCAATCGGGTCGCTGAATCCAGCTCCTGGTCGTCCTCGACGCCTCCTGGACCTCGTGGCTGAAGAGTCAAGACACCCGTGAACGACCTGAATCTGTCGACAACGGTGGGCATTCATCTTCCTTGCCCCGGGTCACTGCCCAGTGATTTTGAACACTGTCCCCTCTGCTTTCAGGTCTTCCTTCTTCCGAATCCAGTCTTGGATTCCCCCAGACACTTCTTCTGGCTTCACAAGCAGCAAGTCTTCATTGGCTCCCATTGAAAACGACGCCGCGACCCGACACCAAATGACACCTATGCACCCGGCTTCCCTGGGTGAGGTAACTCCAGCACTACGGTGCTCCTGTGGGTGTTGGCCCTAGAACTACTTACCCTGTAAGGGACTTGCTTGTAGCTACTCCCGAAGTGCCCTTAAACTCTTAATTTCCAACTGCGACTTGCCCCATTGAAGTCCACCCCGATCCGCGCCTGTGTTCACTCACTGCACGCGTCCCCCGTGGGTCCTTTACTTACCTGCCTTGGGTGGTTTCGTGAGGCCCCAGCACTTCTGAAGGCCCTAGGCCTTGTCCCTTTGCAAGTCGTTGTTCTTAAGTCTCTTTTTAGTATATGGTCTGGTACGCCCCTAGGGCCCCAGCCATATTTGTGCTTAATTTATTGTGAAACGTTGATTTGTGCATATGTTCCTGACTTCTAATCTCACAAGAGATTAGTAGAGAGTTGTTTAGTAATAAATACATATATATTTGATATATATACCTGTGTGGTGTCTTTTCATTTGGTGATTCAAGAGATTGTGTGGTAAAACAAGCTGCTTTACATTCCTCCAAGACTTAGCCTGAAGGCTGCTCTCCACAGCTACCACTAGGATAGCTTTCTATAAAGGTTGTCTTAAACCTACCTACCATAAGAGTCGAATTGTACTGGTGCAAGGTGTCCACTTTAACTAGTGAACAGCATATACCAGGCCAACTTCTCACATTGTGTTAGCAATAAACTTTGTGAGTTGGGACTACCACTTGAAATGTCACAACTGCTGATACTCAAACATGTATACAAAGATGTAAAAAAGCCGGTGAGTATTCATATAATTGGAAAGTGCAGCTCAGTTGGGCACATTCTGATAATATTTTAGAGCCCAGATAATTTAATAGCTTATCGTAGTACTTAATTAAATAACACACATAGGGAAATAGTAACAAAATCCCTAGTAAAATCAGTTTTCATGGAGCCCTGTCATATCTTGACTGCGCGTGTAATCTATATTGATATTTGTACATGAGGGGTACTCACCTCTTCAGTTCAGCATCACTTTCTGTTGCCATGTGAACCCCCAAGGTCTGGCGGTCGCCCTTTTCTTTCCCCCACCCCCCTATGTCTGAGTCAATCTCCAAATGAATGCCTGTCTGTCATGGCCTCAGCTCTGACACTCTGGATATATTGATTAATAGTTGCCCTAAGCTCCTTTTAGCAAATCAAATTTAACTTTTAGCAAGGATTTCACCTCTGATTTATTCAGCAAAGTGAACTGCACTAAATTGACTTTGACATTCAGGGAAAATGGCTGCAAAATAAAGAGAGGGGTGATTGAGGCGTACCTTGTGTGGCAGCCAGTGATTGTAAGCTGCGGCGGGCCAGGTTTCTGCAGGATACCAGGGGACCTTGGTTTAATGTCTTGTGAACAAGGTAATGATTTTTTTCTGATAAATACCCTTACCCTGAAAGCTGCTGCAGTTGCCAGTTGTTGTGGGACTCAATACACCATTTGTATCACCACATCCATTTCAAAAGAAACATAGAGACATAAAAAGGTTTAAAATCAGCATTGAGCTAAACTGGTTGAAATGTTCTGACTAGAAAACAGCATATTAGTGACGTCACGTGTCCCTTTGAGTTTATCTAAATACAAATTGAGTGACATGATCTTGAGTTTTGATTGGCTCATGTCTGTAGAGGGCCAGATTGTAACATTAATGACCTTGGAGGGATACTGTATGTGCCCCTTTTCCACCGACATGAAATTTAAGTCAGAGAACTAAGGAACACTGTGAGTCTATAGCCATACAAACAAAATGCGCGAACAGAAAGAAAACAAAAACAGTGCCAAATTGCTGTATTTAAATGTATTTTTAAGATGCATGGCAGAAGTGTGTGTGTGTGTGTAGCAGAATGTGCACAATAATTCCAGGTTTTCACGCAAAAAGTGTGTTTGGAGGAGGGAGCTTTCTTATATTTTTCCTCAACCCTCGGCCCCCCTCCCCACCCCAACTGCACTCTGAGATGGCCACCTGTTAAAGTTTGAGAACTTTAAAAAAAACTTGCAAATAAATAATTGAAAAGGAGAGGGTACCATGAGCGCTAATGCAAGTGAGGAATATGTGCCCCCTGGTGACTGAGTCTTAAAGACAGCTCTAACTAGAGTACAGTTTACCCTTCGCACTGCTGTGCCTCAGTGCTACTGCACCTGCTGCACTAATGAAAGCTATGCCCATAGACTTTCATGTATGGGTTTTCAGGTACTCCAGGCTGGGGGTGGGTGAAGTCTTTCCCTACAGTTAACCTGCCTCCATGTCTACTACACTAGTTTTGTGCTATATTGAGTGCCTGCGCACAGCTTGGCATAAACCTGGGTCTAGTGGGTGCCAGATCAGTAAGGCAGTCAAGCAGTGGCGTCACTAGGGTTGGTGTCACCCAGTGCGGTAACTCCCGAGTCCGGGGGTGCGGGCGGTGCGGACCGCACCGGGGCGGGTGACACCATCACATGGGGTGACACCGTGAGCCTCTGCTTTAAAGCAGAGGCTCACGGTGTCACCCCATGTGATGGTGTCACCCGGTGCGGTCCGCACCCCCCGCACCCCATAGTGACGCCACTGCAGTCAAGCATAATTTCTGATCCCATCCTAACCAAATTGAATGCGTATGCGGTGTAGCGTTCCCTATGCAGGCCGTTAGATGAGGCCTAGTCAGTTGCGGCACTGCACAAAAGGAACATGCACTAAGTGATACTGTGTGAGCTAAGGCCCCAAGCAACCTTACGCCCCTATATTTAGCTCCTCGGTCCAGGCCAAGCCCAGGGAGTGATGTAGTGGGTGTATCGTGGGGTAGACGCAGGGTGCCTCTCTACATGCGGCATTGTATCTTCACAATCATTCACATTTTGGAACAAAATCTCAGACTTGTTCTCTGCTGTCCTTAGGAGATCCTTGTCTTGTTTGTCAGGACTTGAGCTGCAAAGCCATGACTGAGGAACGGACGGCATGCTTTTGTTTTCATTTTTGAAGGACGATAGTAAATGTGGGGGAAGAGTTAGAAGAACGGCCGACAGCGAAGTAAAGGATACCTAACAGTTTGTTTGTGAAAATCAGTTGGCCGTAGTTACCTCTGAACAATGGCTGATCACCATCACATTGAACCTCTGAGGCAACTCAGTGCTTAATTTGCAAAAGATTAAGTGCTGGGGCTCTTGTCAGGAGGCACCACAGTTTTCACCACACATTGCCACTGTACTTACACAACTACTAACCATCACACTGAAGTGTGACAATTCAGACTGTTCGAGGCCGCCAAACCTTTAAGAATAGCTTGGGCAGGTATGAGTTGTTTTTAATGTATATTCAATTAACAAACAACTGTTTTTCTGCTCATCTTTAAATTACACAAACAGCGCCACCATGTGGCAGCTGCCATAAGTGCAGGTTCAGGCAATTAAGTGCCGGTGTTGGCAATTAAGTGTTGGTGCCGAGCACCGGAAACTATCGGCTCAAATGAAGCAATGGTGCCCGTGTACATATTGTCACGTCGTGCTGTGAGCCAGTGGGGTGTGAGTTACACTTCCGGCTGGAATGTTTTGCTTTCCTCATCAGAGGACATTCCGCCGCCTGAATCGGTGTTGTTACAGGGTTTTCTTTTTCCTGCTGAGTGGGGAGTGCAACCACTGTTAATACCCCTTATCACATGACATTTCTGAAAGCACACGGCAGCAGTCCTGTGTGTAAAAGGCTTCCCTAATGCATGCTTACTTTCACTTTCGCTTTACACCACTGTACTATTCTTTGAGGTTTGACTAAGATAGGGGTCACTCTAAAATCCTGGAGCGAATGACATAGTAATTGTTAGATTTGGGGGTCTCTAGTTGGCAGAGGTATGTACCTTTGTCCAAATAGGGACCCTTGAGTCTAGTCAGGGAAAGTAGGTACACTCCCGAAATAACCCCTGCTCACCCTCTTGGTAGCTTGGCACGAGCAGACAGGCTTAGTTCAGAGGCAGTGTGTAAAGCATTGGTGAACACATACAGTAATCAAGTGACAACACTACAAATGGACACCACACAGGTTATATATTTATAAAAATAGGTATACTTTATATAGATTTATCACAAGACCAAAAACGACAAAAATAATCCACAATACTGTTAAGAATACTTAGTTCTGATCAAAAAGGCTTAATTCAAGGTTCTGTGCGAGTCGGTAGCCTCCTCCGGCTACGGCGATGTCGAGAACAAACAGAGTCTAACAAATCCAGCTGACCGCGTTGAGACGGGCCAACACAGCGTAGACAGACTCGGTCACAGTACCTTTTACTTGAAGCGGCAGGCACGGGCGTGCGAGCCGGATGGCTGTTCGTCGCGGTCGCGATGCAAAAATGGAAGCGTTGCAGGACGCGTTGTCCCTCGATGCGGTGCAGGCAGCGGCTCGTTGACGTCGTCGAGACGGAGTCGGTGAGACCAGGGCCGTGCGTTGCAGGGCGAGACGGTGCTTCGATGCGGTGCTGGCAGGTTGCGGTGCGGCGACGGAGCCGGATTCAGGAGCTGGCGTCGATCAGTCCGGACAGCGGTGCGAGTCGGGCGGTGCGTCGCAAAGCGTGCGAGCGGTGCCCAACTCCGGTGCGGTCACAGGACTCGAACTCAGCAGCAGTGACCGTGTCGGTCGGACCAGTTCGATTCGGCGTAGCGAAGCGTTGCAGGACGCGTTGTCCCTCGATGCGGTGCAGGCAGCGGCTCGTTGACGGAGTCGGTGAGACCAGGGCCGTGCGTTGCAGGGCGAGACGGTGCTTCGATGCGGTGCTTACAGGACACCGAGTCGGTCGTGAGAGTCGGTCACCGCTCCCTACCTCTGTAGCCACTGAAACAGAGTTTCCAGCAGCAATTCACAAAGGGGTGAAGTCCAATGGTCCTGGGACTTCGGTCAGGGGGCAAGCTCTCTTCCAAGCCCTTGGAGATCCTTCACAAGTTGATGAAAGTCACAGCAAAGCAAAAGTTCCTTTCTCCTTTCTTTGGCAGTCAGGCAAACCACTGCAGGCCAATCCCCCAAGCAGCACTTCAGGCTTAGGGATAGTCTCTCCTCAGTTTCTTCTTGGTTCCGCTCCTCAGCAAAGGTTTCTTCTTGTTCCCAAAAGTGATCTGATTTTCCTGGGGTCTGGGTGCCCCTCTTATACCCTGATTCTCTTTGTTCTCTGGAGGCAGAGAGGCCTCTGCCTAGTCCAAAACCAGTTCTGGTCAGTTCTGGAGCACTTTGTTTTTCTGACTCCCTCTTTCCTTTCAGAATGTGGGGCAGAGTGCTCAGCCGCCCGGCAGGAGGTGGGGCCAGCATTGTGGAAGGCAGGCACAGCCCTATTCAGACCCAGGTGCAACTCCTCCCTCCACTCTGGATGCAGATCTTTCTATTCAGCCCTGCGCTGACTCACCCTGTCTCCGGTAGCCACCCCCAGCCCCTGTCACTCAATCTCCAGACAAGGAATTCACAACCTAGCAGAGGCAGGCTTGGATAGTTAGGCAAGAAAATACCCACTTTCTAAAAGTGGTATTTTCGAACACAGAATGTTAAAACCAACTTCACTAAAGGATGTATTTTATCATCCTGAGTTCAGGCATACTAAATTCGTTTTTCTACCATGTTCCTGGGTCAGTTCTGACTATAAGGTGTAATAGTCAGTCTGCCCATTCTGGCCTATGGGGAGCAGGTAGCCTTGCAATAGTGAAGAACGAAAATGGCTGTAATTCACTATTAGGACATGCCACACACACCAGGGCATGTCCTACCTTATACTTACAATGCACCCTGCCCTAGGGCCTACTTTAGGGGTGACCAACATGCAGTAAAGGGAAGGTTTAGGGACTGGTAAGTGGGTGTACTCACCAAGTCGACATGGCAGCCCGAGGCTGCACACAGGCTCTGCGATGGCAGGCCTGAGACACATTTTACAAGCCGCTTCTGTGGGTGGCACAACCAGTGCTGCAAGCCCACCAGCGGCATTGGATTTACAAGCCCTGGGCACACTGAGTGCGCTGTACTAGGGACTGACAAGTAAACCAATCATCCAATCATGGAGTCACTAATACATGTATCAATTAACGATAGGGAGCACTTGCACTTTGGCACTGATTAGCAGCGGCAAAGTGCCCATGAGCATCTAGTCCAGCAAAAACATATCGGCAACCGTGGAGGCATTACGAAAAAATGGAAGGGAGACCCACGCCAAGGATGCCAGGTCTAACACGTGTCCCCTCCAGCTGAAATGTGGGGAGAACTATCCTACCCCTAGGGAGTTCTCATCGCTAAGGCGGAAAAATCTGGACAGTCCATCAGCATTGGCGTGTTCTGTACCAGGGCGGTGTTCCACCGTAAAGTCCATCCCCTGTAGGGAAATGGACCACCTCAACAGCTTTGGATTCTCACCCCTCATCTGCATCAACCATCTGAGGGGCCTGTGGTCTGTCTGAACCCGGAAGTGAGTCCCAAACAGGTATGGTCTCAGCTTCTTCAGTGCCCAGACCACAGCAAATGCCTCACGCTCGATAGCACTCCATCTCTGTTCCCGGGGAAGTAACCTCCTACTGATGAAGGCTACAGGTTGGTCTAGGCCCTCCTCATTGATCTGTGACAGAACAGCCCCTACACCATGCTCTGAAGCGTCGGTTTGAACAATGAACTCATTGGAGAAGTTGGGTGCCTGGAGCACAGGTGCCGTGCACATGGCAGTCTTCAAGGTGTCAAAAGCTTTTTGACAGGCGTCAGTCCAAATCACTTTCCTGGGCTGCTTTTTGGAAGTCAGCTCGGTCAAGGGGGCAACAATGCTGCCATACCCCTTGACGAATCTCCGGTAATACCCGGTGAGTCCTAGGAAGGCTCTCACCTCTGTCTGGGTCTTGGGGGCTCCCAAGCCAGAATGGTATCAATTTTCGGTTGGAGGGGCGCCACCTGGCCGCTCCCAACCTGGTGTCCCAAGTACACCACAGAACCCTGCCCAATCTGGCACTTACTCGCCTTGATTGTGAGGCCTGCCCTCCGCAGCGCCATCAACACTTCCCAGAGGTGGCGCAGATGCTCTTCCCAACGGGCACTGAACACTGCGATGTCATCCAGGTAGGCGGCACTGAAATCCTCCAGTCCAACCAACACCTGGTTGACCAACCTCTGAAAGGTGGCAGGGGCATTCTTCATCCCAAAGGGCATCACCCGGAACTGGTAGTGCCCATCTGGTGTGGAGAATGCTGACCTCTCTTTTGCCCCATCAGTCAAGGCGATCTGCCAGTATCCAGACGTTAAGTCAAACGTGCTGAGGTACCGCGCAGCCCCTCAGCACGTCTATGAGCTCATCAGCTCTGGGGATGGGGTGGGCGTCAGTCCTGGTGACGGAATTGAGTCCCCTGTAGTCCACACAGAACCGGAGTTCTGGTGTGGCACCAGGCGCGGCAGCTTTTGGAACCAAGACCACGGGGCTGGCCCAAGGGCTGTTAGAGGACTCAATCACCCCTAGCGCAAACATCTTGGAGACCTCCTCCTTGATGCAGGCTCTGACCCTGTCAGTCACCCTGTAAGCCTTGTGCTTCACAGGAAGACTGTCCCCAGTGTCCACATCATGGACGCACCAATGAGTGACACTGGGAACCAGGGAGAACAGGTCAGGGAACTGTCCCAACAAGTGGCGACAGTCACCCTGCTGCTCAGGTGTCAGGGAGGTAGAGAGGTTTACTCCCTCCACTGATCCATCTTGCTCTCGGGCTGACAGGAGGTCAGGAAGAGGCTCGGTCTCCTCCTCCATTCCATCATCTGTCGCTAAGAGCATGCCCACTTGGGACCTCTCCAAGTGGGGCTTCAGGCGGTTCACATGCAGGACCCGCAAGGGGTTCCTGGGAGACTGCAAGTCCACCAAATAGGTAACTGGACTCTTGCGCTCCACCACCGTAAAAGGGCCGGTCCACCTGTCCTGGAGCGCACAGGGCTCCACAGGGGCCATGACCCACACTTTCTGACCAGGCTGAAGCTCTACCAGAGTGGCATTCTGGTCGTACCACCGCTTCATCTCCTCCTGTCTGGCTTCCAGATTTGCCTCAGCAAGTTCTCTGAAACGCCTAGTCTGGTTCCTGAAGGCCAGCATGTAACTGTATACATCCTGGGGAGGTTTCCTGGGAGATTGCTCCCAGCCTTCCTTGACCAAACTCAGAGGTCCTCGCACCGGGTGTCCATAGAGGAGCTCAAAGGGACTGAACCCTAGAGACTTCTGTGGCACCTCCCGGTATGCAAACAACAGGCATGGTAAGAGGACGTCCCATTTACGCCTCATGGGTTCTTCCAGACCCATAATCATGCCCTTGAGGGTCCGGTTGAATCTCTCAACCAGCCCATTTCCTTGAGGGTGGTAAGGAGTGGTGAACTTGTAAGTTACACCGCACTCCTGCCACAGGGACTTCATGTACTTGGACACGAAGTTGGTACCTCTGTCAGACACCACCTCTTGAGGGAATCCCACACGTGAGAAAATTCCCATCAGTGCCCGTCCCACCACGGGGGCCGTCACTGTCCTCAGAGGATGGCTTCAGGGTACCGGGTGGCATGGTCCACCAAGACCAGGATAAACCTGTTGCCCATGGCTGTCTTGGGGTCCAGTGGCCCCACAATGTCAATACCCACCCGTTCAAAGGGGGTGCTGACCACAGGGAATGGCTGGAGAGGAGCTTTGTGCTTCCTCCCACTCTTTCCACTTGCCTGGCAAGTCTGGCATGTTCTGCAGTGAGTGGCGGCACTCCTGCGCATCTGGGGCCAATAGAAATGGGTAACAAGCCTGTCAAAGGTCTTGTCCTGCCCCAGATGTCCCGCTAACGGTACATCATGAGCCAACCCCAGTAGGAAGGCTCTGAAGCGCTGGGGTACCACCAGCACACGGGCTGACCCAGGCTCAGCAACCTTAGGCTCTGAATACAGGAGACCATTCTCCCAGTAAACCCAATGTGATCCAGACTGATCACCTGCTGCCTGGTCTGTGGCCTGTTGCCTCAGACCCACGAGAGAAGGGCATGTGTTCTGCTCCTTGCAGAACTCTTCCCTGGAGGGTCCTCCTTCTTGCTGCCAATGGGTCAGCTCAGGTAGGTCCCCCAGTTCAGCTACCTGTTCCCCTGTAGGCTCCAGGGCATCCCCCTCAGGGTCTGCCTCCTCCTGGACCGTGGGAACCTCGGGGGCCGGTTTCCCGCGCCCCCTGCCTCCTCTCTCTCCGGCAGGCACCTGGGCCTCCCTCTCAGGCTCCAGGTCCTCTTGAACACCTTTAGCTGCCATTGACCGGGTGGTCACACATGCCCAATCAGGCAAGCCCAACATTTCTAAATGCGCACTCCGCTCCACCTTAGCCCAAGGTGAACTCTCCAAATCGTTCCCTAACAAACAGTCAACAGGCATGGCTGGCCTCACAGCTACTTGAAGAGTACCCGAGACCCCCCACTCAAAGGGAACCTGAGCCACCTTGCAGTGACTCTCTGTGTTGTCAGCGGCAACAACCGGATAGAAGGCATCAGGGATAACCTGCTCTTTAGACACCAGGTGACACTTGACAGCTGTCACACTGGCTCCTGTGTCTCTCAGAGCCTCCACCCTATGGCCATTGATGGTCACCCACTGCCTGTATTTCTTAGTGTTCTCAGGCAGCGGGGTCCTAGGGACCATCTCAGAGTCTCCTAATGAGACAAGGGAAAACACTGTGGGATCCCCCCACCTTGGGCACCCAACTCCTCCCCCAGGGCTACACTAGCCAACTGCCGGGGGACTGCACTGGTGGGTGCTGGTTTTCCATGCAAAGGGCAACGAGGATCGTTTGCCTTGTGGCCAGGGGCGCCACACTTGTAACATACCAGTGGTCCCTGGTGAACAGGGGGCCTGTCAGGGCCACTGGCTTCTTCTCAGGGGAGGCTGGGAACCTTTCCCTTGGTTCCCTTGGGGTCTACTTTGGGGCCCTTTATGGAACTCCTTCTGTTTACCCTTGTCCCCCCACTCTTCTGCTGGGGACCCTGCCCACCCTTGGCGGAGTCTCCCACGTGACCCTTGTGGACCCGGGTACTCACCCAGCGGTCCGCCTCCTCAGCAAGCTGCCTAGGGTTAGTCAGCTTACTATCAATCAGGTGCTGGCGTAGCTCAGGAAAACAATTACCGGACAAGTGCTCCCAGGCAATCAAATCAAAGAGCGCCTGAAAATCAGTCGCTTTGCTACCCTTTACCCAACCATCCAAGGCTCTGCAAAAGAAGGTCACATATTCAACCCAGGTACTGCTTTCAATCTTACTACAGTTCCTGAACCTTTGCCTATAAAGCTCAGGGGTCAAACCATATCTAGTCATTAAGGCATCCTTCATGTGGCTGTACGAATTATAGACTTCAGAGGGCAAATCCAACAAGGTATCCCGCCCTTCACTGAGGAACCGTCCCCACAACCCCGCTCCCCAATCCTTCTCAGGGACCCGGTGGGAAGACATGGCTACCTCATAGGCTTTGAACCACTGCCCTATGTCGTCATTTTTAAAAAACTCCTTCACCACATCTTTGGGAATATACACCCTAGCTTCAACAGGCACAGGCGGTACACTGCCACCAGAGGGAGTAATCTCTAAGCTCTTGGCCTTCAATTCCAACTCCCTCAAAACTTTCTCATGTTCAAACTGCATTTTCTTTTCCTCTAGGGCTAATTTCCTTGTTTGCATTTCGAATTCTAACTGCTTATTCAGCTTGAGTTTGGTCAGCTCCATTTCGTGCATCCTACTCTCTTTCCTGTCCTCCAACTCCTCTGGAGACAGTCCTCGGGCAGAAACACTGCTACCTACTGGGGAAGGTGGTCTTCTAGCCCCTAGACCCAATAGCCCCTCCAGCTGCCCTTCTGCATTCTCAGCCCCCTCCACAGGGGCACTCCTTGATTCGACCCAGGCCCTCAGCGCCTTTTGGAGGTCCTCCTTCCTGGAGATCCCGGTCATGGACACTTTAAACTTTTTGCAGAATTGCTTGAGCTGCTTAAGGGTGTAGCATTCTAGCCTCTCTTCTTCCCAATCACATTCAACAGAGGCTACTGATGCTGGTTTCTCCATAGTGACTGAACTTGGCATTTGCAAAAATAGGAAATCCCAGAAAAAATGCTATTAAAGTATGTGGTTGCGTTTTGGTCTGCACTCACTAAGTAGTGTTCACCAATCACTGTACATGAGTCACAAATGCAAGTCCAGAATCCTCACCGCTGACCACCAATGTTAGATTGGGGGTCTCTAGTTGGCAGAGGTATGTACCTTTGTCCAAATAGGGACCCTTGAGTCTAGTCAGGGAAAGTAGGTACACTCCCGAAATAACCCCTGCTCACCCTCTTGGTAGCTTGGCACGAGCAGACAGGCTTAGTTCAGAGGCAGTGTGTAAAGCATTGGTGAACACATACAGTAATCAAGTGACAACACTACAAATGGACACCACACAGGTTATATATTTATAAAAATAGGTATACTTTATATAGATTTATCACAAGACCAAAAACGACAAAAATAATCCACAATACTGTTAAGAATACTTAGTTCTGATCAAAAAGGCTTAATTCAAGGTTCTGTGCGAGTCGGTAGCCTCCTCCGGCTACGGCGATGTCGAGAACAAACAGAGTCTAACAAATCCAGCTGACCGCGTTGAGACGGGCCAACACAGCGTAGACAGACTCGGTCACAGTACCTTTTACTTGAAGCGGCAGGCACGGGCGTGCGAGCCGGATGGCTGTTCGTCGCGGTCGCGATGCAAAAATGGAAGCGTTGCAGGACGCGTTGTCCCTCGATGCGGTGCAGGCAGCGGCTCGTTGACGTCGTCGAGACGGAGTCGGTGAGACCAGGGCCGTGCGTTGCAGGGCGAGACGGTGCTTCGATGCGGTGCTTACAGGACACCGAGTCGGTCGTGAGAGTCGGTCACCGCTCCCTACCTCTGTAGCCACTGAAACAGAGTTTCCAGCAGCAATTCACAAAGGGGGTGAAGTCCAATGGTCCTGGGACTTCGGTCAGGGGGCAAGCTCTCTTCCAAGCCCTTGGAGATCCTTCACAAGTTGATGAAAGTCACAGCAAAGCAAAAGTTCCTTTCTCCTTTCTTTGGCAGTCAGGCAAACCACTGCAGGCCAATCCCCCAAGCAGCACTTCAGGCTTAGGGATAGTCTCTCCTCAGTTTCTTCTTGGTTCCGCTCCTCAGCAAAGGTTTCTTCTTGTTCCCAAAAGTGATCTGATTTTCCTGGGGTCTGGGTGCCCCTCTTATACCCTGATTCTCTTTGTTCTCTGGAGGCAGAGAGGCCTCTGCCTAGTCCAAAACCAGTTCTGGTCAGTTCTGGAGCACTTTGTTTTTCTGACTCCCTCTTTCCTTTCAGAATGTGGGGCAGAGTGCTCAGCCGCCCGGCAGGAGGTGGGGCCAGCATTGTGGAAGGCAGGCACAGCCCTATTCAGACCCAGGTGCAACTCCTCCCTCCACTCTGGATGCAGATCTTTCTATTCAGCCCTGCGCTGACTCACCCTGTCTCCGGTAGCCACCCCCAGCCCCTGTCACTCAATCTCCAGACAAGGAATTCACAACCTAGCAGAGGCAGGCTTGGATAGTTAGGCAAGAAAATACCCACTTTCTAAAAGTGGTATTTTCGAACACAGAATGTTAAAACCAACTTCACTAAAAGATGTATTTTATCATCCTGAGTTCAGGCATACTAAATTCGTTTTTCTACCATGTTCCCTGGGTCAGTTCTGACTATAAGGTGTAATAGTCAGTCTGCCCATTCTGGCCTATGGGGAGCAGGTAGCCTTGCAATAGTGAAGAACGAAAATGGCTGTAATTCACTATTAGGACATGCCACACACACCAGGGCATGTCCTACCTTATACTTACAATGCACCCTGCCCTAGGGCCTACTTTAGGGGTGACCAACATGCAGTAAAGGGAAGGTTTAGGGACTGGTAAGTGGGTGTACTCACCAAGTCGACATGGCAGCCCGAGGCTGCACACAGGCTCTGCGATGGCAGGCCTGAGACACATTTTACAAGCCGCTTCTGTGGGTGGCACAACCAGTGCTGCAAGCCCACCAGCGGCATTGGATTTACAAGCCCTGGGCACACTGAGTGCGCTGTACTAGGGACTGACAAGTAAACCAATCATCCAATCATGGAGTCACTAATACATGTATCAATTAACGATAGGGAGCACTTGCACTTTGGCACTGATTAGCAGCGGCAAAGTGCCCATGAGCATCTAGTCCAGCAAAAACATATCGGCAACCGTGGAGGCATTACGAAAAAATGGAAGGGAGACCCACGCCAAGGATGCCAGGTCTAACAGTAATGAACTCATACGAAGACTGCAATGGATGCTTTAATACACTCCATACACCGTGTTACCTCTTACATAATGTCAAAGACTCTTACCAGATTTCATTGGAGGTTATGTCTAGTCCCAATTTTTTTCAGGGCAGATGTAGACTTTGTTTGTGAGCAGACATGAAATTTCTTGGGGATTCTGGAGGCCTATAAAGGTTGAATCATATGTTATGGTATCTGTATTTATATAGCGCACAACTCACCCAGGAGGGCATCGTGGCACTGAATCAGGAGCTGTATTTGATGGGGGTGGGGCTAGGTGAAGAGCCAGGTCTTCAGTTTCTTGCAGAATTCAAGAACTGAGGAGACAGCTCTGATGTGCAGGGGCAGGTCGTTCCAGGTTTTAGGAGACACGTATAGGAAGCCATGAGCGTCGGATAGGGTTCTGCGTATGCGGGGGGAAGTGGGTGCGAATAGGAGTCTGGCTGAGCAGAGCTGCCTAGTAGGTTTGTGGAACTTAATGCAGTTGTTGTGGTATGTGGGTCCAATGTTGTGTAAGGTTCTGTACGTGTGTGTGAGGAGTTTGAAGAGTGCCCGACTGTGGATTGGGACGCAGCAAAGCTCTTTGAGGCGCGAGGTGATATGAGTGGTGGGTGGGAGGCTGAGGATGAGCCTGATCACTGCGTTTTGTATGGTCTTGAGTATTCTGGTCAGTTGAGCATTGATTTCCGCATAGAGTGCATTGCCAAAGCTCAGCTTGCGGGTGTTGAGGGCTTGGGTGACGGTTCTGTGAGTGTTGGTGGGGAACCATTTAAAGATCTTCTTGAACAACTTGAGTGTGTCTAAGCAGGAGTCAGAGATTGCCTTCACTTGGCCGGACATGGTGATTTGGCTGCTGATTACTATTCAGAGGTTCTTTATGTCGATTGCCAGGTGGGGTGTGGGGCCAAGAAATATTTTTCTTTTTTTATTTAGAATAGCCTGCTGTAGTATTTACCCAGCACTGTGGGGAAATAATGTGCACGGTCTTGCTCTGAAAATAGCTTCATGATGCCAAAGAAGAAAGAGCTCTGTGCTGTAACATATAGACCAGGAGAGCATTGTTATGTATCAGGCTTGAGCGATCAGTGTCTATGAAGGGCTAGTAGGACTTGAACAGTGTCAGTCACTTGCCAGACAGGATTGGGAGAGGAAGCAGTGCAGCTTCACACTCGTATACCCTTTTAGCATCATACTGGCACACAGATGAACAGTGAGGGTTAAATTCAATTACTTCCTTGGGAGTAATGGTAAAATCTCAATAAAAGTACAATAGTTATGATGGATAGTACTAGTGCCATTACTATATATCATCCCTGCTGTGAAGTGTTACTACCACTTCACATTGTTCATAAGTGTGCACAGTTGCTCACAAGGTTAAGAAGAGAGCTCAGACTACATCGCCATTCAATATTTGACCACTCTGCTGAGACTTACAACCAAAAATATACAGTGCAATAATATTATGTGCCTACAGACAATTGCAAACACACAGCCCGCCCACACACACACACACTCACACACACACACACACATACACCCACACATTCCTCATACTCAACCAAAAGAATACATTTCATGCTTTACTTGGTCGATTTATTAATGCTTATCTTTTTGGTTATGGGGACTCTATAATATTGACTGATCCCATTACCAACAACCAGCAACTGACTATTGAAAAGCATTAATTGTTTCAGAGCAGGCTGCAATAACTACTATGTGGTACTCAGCATATAGAATTGGTGGTAACACCCTAAGAGAATCCAACACACAATTTCCTAAAGTATTACGTATTTGCTGTCTAATCGGAATGTTGCATAGTAAGAACATAGCAGTGAACTTGCTGTCAAAGCTGACACTTCAGAGAAAACTTGTCTGAGGAAGATGAAGGGCCACTTAGATAGGCGAGTGGTGGGCAGTTTCGCCATTATTCTGAGAGCAGGAGGTCTTCTGCAGGTCTATATTGTTACCCTTGTATTTGAAATGAGACCCTCCAGCTGAGGTAGGAATCCAGGCAAAGCTTAATTGTACCTGAGATGTAGAGGACTTTAATAATAGCAGTGTTAGTAGTAGTAATAGTACTTCTAGCACTGGTATTGGTTGTAGTAGTTGTATTGCTGATAACAACGGGTGATGTAAAAATCATTATCAGTAGTAGTAATAAAATTAGTAGTGCTCGCAGTAGTAGAAGTGACAGTATTACTATATTTATCATGCTTTGCAGGACTATGAATGGATTGCTGAGTGAGAATGTGATTTAAAAAGTGGTAATAAATAAGAAAGTGAGGGTGCCACTAAAAGTAAAAATATGTGGAGTCCCATTCTCCTTGTACTTTAATGTTGTAGTTACAGGATTTAATGACAAACCAGAACAATTAAAGCAGTTTTGATGTTTATCTGAAGTTTTATATAGTATGAAAGATAACCCAAAGGCATTAGAGCAATCTACATGAGGACGGTTACCAACTGCATACAAAAATTTACATACGAGCAGTATCACAACATTATACAGAGAAACAGATCAATAGGCTAGCGGATTTGACTAACATGTAGAAATTGAAAACAGAGCATATTTTGGGAATGAAAAAGTTTGATTTCAAATTTTCCATTAAAAGGTTCAATGAATCCTCCATATTGAAAAGGCCTCATACTCATTATCCATAGACAACAGGCTAATGAGCCCACACCTAATATGGCCGCCAAAGTCACATGATGTTTCTTAACGATATGTTCTTCTTAATTTCTTTGATTACCTGTCAAAGATGGGTGATTTATAGCCTGTTCCATTGACAACATTACTTTCCCTTTTCTTCTGCCTTGCAGCAGCTTCGTGGTATGAAGTAGGCGTCTGGGATGCCCAGGCATTTTGTCTACCCCAAGTTCAGTGTGTCAGTGTTACAGTTAAGCTACTCTCTCAGTGTCAACACCATTTGTCACTGTGTGGGTAGAAATGCACAAAACAGCTTTGGATTGGTTTTTCCGGCTGGAAAGCTCACTTTTTAACTGACAATTTCTAAATCAGAAAACAAAACCCATCAAAGAATAATAATATGTAATCCTGAGTTGTCCTTCCCGATTTCGTTTTTGGACCTAACATACCTTAGAAATGTACCTGTAGGAGAGAGATGCAATGCTGAGACTTTTAAAGGTTTATAAATACGCACTCAATTGTGCTTCTAGTAGTGGAGAAGGTAATTGAGAAAGTTTTGCATTGCGTTGTCGTTCCGCACTCTGCCATTCACCTTCATAACCTTATCTCAGTCTTAAAAATTGCTGTCATCAAAGGACACATCTTTTCTGGGCACACCAACATTCGAGTTACTCTCAGATGTATTATCCACTAAATTCATTGCACACATTAAAATCACAAGCTTAATGTTCTATTAATTTCCTATGGTACCATATGGAACATAATATCATGGTGCAATAAAGATAAATTATAATATATTATAATGCTTTCCAAGTAGACTTGGCAAGTGTGGTATTATTATAATAAAGCGTGCTCTATTGTCCAATTAAATAAATCATTCCACATGTTTAATTTATTTAAATCTACTCATAGTCTGTATAACAGTTGCTTTAAGTACATATATTATTTAGGCTAAAAGTTGTTTTTTTAAGGTAGCAGAGGGGATAGATGTAGCAATTGCGGGGCAGCATAACGAGAAAAAGGCTCCAAGTTCTCTTGGTGGGAGGAATTGAGGTTGGCAGCTGCTGGTACCTTTAAGGTTCCCTTTATGATTTAAACACTTGATGGGAACCTATAAAAGACGCCCACAGATGCTCATAAAGTCAGGAAGCTGCTATGATCTAGTTAGGACAGAAATCGAAGGGCGCATTCTTATGCACGCCGCTCGAGCTCTAATAAAACTTTATTCCGATGGGTGGAGGAGGGCACGTTTATTTTGCATCCACTCATTGTTTATACTATAAATCCCGCAGGAGGGAGTTTCAGAACGAGATGTACTAGATGAATAGAGCACACGTTGGTCTGCTGGACAGGCCTTCATGGCCACCGTCTGTCATGGGCACTCCTTGTTCCTGGGGACCACATAGCATGCTGGCTGCGGTAGAGGGTGGGGAAGTAGGCGCAGAGCATTGCTCCCGTGTGAATATTCACTGACTGTCGAGAAGTGACCTGGCCACTATATGAACACTGAAAAAGTGCACATGCTCATTCCATTAAATCAGCATAATTGTGTTGCTGGGTGCACATCCGGCACTTGTGCTACTCTGAGTTTTTTCCATTCATTCATTCATTTAGTTGATTTTTAAGGCACTGTGATTCTCCCTTCTGGCCACTTCACTATGTTTGAAATGAGACCACACTTGATGTCTCCTTTCAAGTGCGGTGGAAAACGCGGGTTGTCTGCGCTGATACCTACGTTTGATGGCTGCATCACTACAGGCGAGGTATTGATTGACAGACTGGAACCATACTGCTAATTCCTTGCACATAGGTAGCCACACCAGCTGGGTGATAACGTAGAAGCCTGCATTAGTGCTTCCTTGTTTCACCTGACCATGTTAACGCCTTGCATTGGAAGGCATGCACAGCGGCGCAATGGACATTGCCTCATGTCCACTGAGCGTGCTGGTGAGCACTCTTGGAGACTTAGTTGTGGTGCAGGGCATGACGGTGATGAGAAAGGGAGAGTGAGTGCATGGTAACGACATGATGTGCTGAAGGCGGAAGCATGGTAATGGCATGATGTGCAGAGGGCAGAGGCATTCTAACGACATGATGTGCAGAGGGCAGAAGCATGGTAACGACATTATGTGCAGACAGCGAGTGCATGGTAACGACAAGATGTGCTGAAGGCGGAAGCATGGTAACGGCATGATGTGCAGAGGGCAGAGGCATGGTAACAACATGATGTGCAGAGGGCAGAAGCATGGTAACGACATTATGTGCAGACGGCGGGTGCATGGTAACAACATGATGTGCTGAGGTCGAAAGCATGTTAACGACATGATGTGCAGAGGGCGGAAGCATGGTAACGAAATTATGTGCAGACGGTGGGTGCATGGTAACGACATGATGTGCTAAGGGCGGAAGCATGGTAACAAAATGATGTGCAGAGGGCGGAAGCATGGTAACGACATGATGTGCAGAGGGTGGGTGCATGGTAAGGACATGATGTACAGATGGCGGGTGCATGGTAACGCCATGATGTGCAGAGGACGGGTGCATGGTAATGACATGATGTGCAGAGGGCGGGTGCATGGTAACGACATAACGTGCAGAGGGCCGGTGCATGGTAACGGCATGATGTGCAGAGGGCCGGTGCATGGTAACGGCATGATGTGCAGAGGGCGGAAGCATGGTAACGATATGATGTGCAGAGGGCGGAAGCATGGTGACGACATGATGTGCAGAGGGCGGGTGCATGGTACCGTCATGATGTGCAGAGGGCCGGTGCATGGTAACCACATGATGTGCAGAGGGCAGGTGCATGGTAACAACATGATGTGCTGAGGGCGGAAGCATGGTAATGACATGATGAGCTGAGGGCGGGTGCATGCATGGTAACGGCATGATGTGCAGAGGGCGGGTGCATGGTAGCGATATGATGTGCAGAGGGCCGGTGCATGGCAACGTCATGATGTGCAGAGGGCAGTAGCATGGTAACGACATGATGTGCGGAGGGTGGAAGCATGGCAATGACATGATTTGCAGAGGGCGGGTGCATGGTAATGTCATGATGTGCAGAGGGCGGGCGCATGATAGCGTCATGATGTGCAGAGGGTGGGTGCATGGTAACGTCATGATGTGCAGAGTGTGGGCGCATGTTAACGTCATGATGTGCAGAGGGCGGGTGCATGGTAACGGCATGATGTGCAGAGGGCGGAAGCATGGTAACGACATGATGTGCAGAGGGCGGGTGCATGGTAACGGCATGATGTGCAGAGGGCGGAAGCATGGTAACGTCATGATGTGCAGAGGGCGGAAGCATGGTAACGTCATGATGTGCAGAGGGCGGGTGCATGGTAACGGCATGATGTGCAGAGAGCAGAAGCATGGTAACGTCATGATGTGCAGAGGGCGGGTGCATGTTAACGACATGATGTGCAGAGGGCCGGTGCATGGTAACGACATGATTTGCAGAGGGCGGGTGCATGGTAACGACATGATGTGTAGAGTGCTGGTGCATGGTAACGACATGATGTGCAGAGGGCGGAAGCATGGTAACGACATGATGTGCAGAGGGTGGAAGCATGGTAACGACATTATGTGCAGACGGCGGGTGCATAGTAACGACATGATGCGCTGAGGGCGGAAGCATGGTAAGGACATGATGTGCTGAGGGCGGAAACATGGTAACAACATGATGTGCAGAGGGCCGAAGCATGGTAACGACATCATGTGCTAAGGGCGCACGCATGGTAACAGCATGATGTGCAGAGGGCAGGTGCATGGTAACGGCATGATGTGCAGAGGGCGGGTGCATGGTAACGTCATGATGTGCAGAGGGTGGGCGCATGGTAACATCATGATGTGCAGAGTGCGTGTGCATGGTAACGGCATGATGTGCAGAGGGCGGAAGCATGGTAACGACATGATGTGCAGAGGGCGGGTGCATGGTAGCGACATAATGTGCAGAGGGCGGGTGCATGGTAACGACATGATGTGCAGAGGGCGGGTGCATGGTAATGGCATAATGTGCAGAGGGTAGAAGCATGGTAACGTCATGATGTGCAGAGGGCGGGTGCATGGTAACGGCATGGCAGTGATGAGAAAGGGAGAGTGGGTGCATGGTAACAACATGATGTGCTGAGGGCAGAAGCATGGTAACGACATGATGTGCTGAGGCAGAAGCATGGTAGCGACATGATGTGCAGAGGGCAGAAGGATGGTAACGATATGATGTGCAGAGGGCCGGTGCATGGCAACGTCATGATGTGCAGAGGGCGGGTGCATGGTAACGACATGATGTGCAGAGGGCCGGTGCATGGTAACGTCGTGATGTGCAGAGGACCGGTGCATCGTAAGGTCGTGATGTGCAGAGGGCCGGTGCATGGTAATGTCATGATGTGCAGAGGGCCGGTGCATGGCAACATCATGATGTGCAGAGGGCCGGTGCATGGTAACGACATGATGTGCAGAGGGCAGAAGCATGGTAACGACATGATGTGCAGAGGGCGGAAGGATGGTAACGATATGATGTGCAGAGGGCGGGTTCATGATAACAACATGATGTGCAGAGGGCGGGTGCGTGGTAACGTCATGATGTGCAAACAGCGGACGCACGGTGACGGCGTGGCGTGCGGAGAAGTGTCAGCACTTTTGGAGAATCCGGTTGCTGTAATCTTGTTCTGCATCAGCTGGATCACGCAGGAGCTTTGCAAGCCCTTGTTTACAGTGATAATAGTAAGCTCCTTTTAGAACAGTGCATCATGCACTCGAGTGGCTGCCGTCTATTTTGAGAATGGTCTCGCCGAGCAGGCTTGTAGGTTAGCGTGAACTCTGTGCAGCAAACAGTGCTTGACTCGCTTTCATTTCAACCTTTGTCGCTCTTTATTTTTCCAGTACTTCAACGTGACAATGATTCACTCACCACTTTTGCTCAAATAATCTATGTACACCCAGCCATATACACAGGCACATGCATATGTACTGAAAGGCCCTATTGTGTCTCTAATACTTCTTTGTGGCTTACTTTGAATGAACTTTCACTTTTGACATGCACTTTTAACAAACAGCCTGTTATGTAGCACCTGACAAGGAACTCTTCTTAATGACCTACCAGTCTGGATATGAGCAGCATCCATGCACTGAAGCAGAACTCCACCTCCTGAGGACTTGCACATAGTAAGCCTATTGTTAGCGATTGCAGTTGCCCTGAGTTTAATTATTGGGGTTTCTCTGTCTTTTATGTTGCAGACATTAATTTGTATGCTTTGTTGCTTCTAATCTAAAAGGAGATTGCATAAATATGACAAAATGACTGCAGAGTTATCAGAGAAGTGCTGGGTTAGTATAAAATCTACAGAACTGTAAACAGGGGGGCTCCTCCGTTTGAGCGGAAGAGCGTCGTCCCACTAAGAAAGCCCCAAGCCAGAGCTGAAAAAAAAAATGGTAATAAAGTTTATTACCGTTTTATTTATCAGCAACGACCCGTCCTGAACTGAGTGACAGGATGGGGTGGGGTCAGTGCTGCTGTGCCGAGTGGCAGCAGCAGGGAGCTGTGCGCTTTAAACTGCGCATGTCTCTTTGGCTGGCCGTCTTGTGACGGGCAGCCAGAATTGCGCATTCTAAACTTTTCTAACCTAGCTGTCTTTGACAGCTAGGTTAGAGAAAGCGCAGGTCTCCATTGTTCTTAGGAGCGCTGAGTGAGGCCACTCCAACCAATCCTGGCACTGGTCCCATGCTGGTGAGAGCAGTGCCAGGATTGTTTAAGGGAGTTTGGTGCTGGGTCCCACGGTGGAGCCTACCAGAAGACCGAAGGAGGACGTTGCATCGGAAGGAAAGTCTGTTTAATTTTTATTAATTTTTTTGTCATCCACCCTCCCACCCTCTGTACATGGTAGCCTCCACTGCCTGTAAACCACTTAAATGTATTTGCCATTCAGCATCTGTGGTCCATTTCAGTGGGTTTCTGATATTTGATATTTATGAACTTTTATAGCGCCCGAATCACCCCGACAGGGGTATCTCCGCGCTGGGGCAGCTTGCTTCAGCCAAACGAACACACCTCAGAAGAGATAGGTTTTTAGCAGCTTCCTGAAATGTAGGAGGTTCTGGCATTCGCGTAGTTGGCAGGGAAGTTCATTCCAGAGAGTAGGGGCACGGTGGAAAAACGCCCTGCCACCCATACGAGCTTTTTTGATTCTCGGGGTGCAGAGAAGTAGCTTGAATCCTGACCGAAGAGGCCTAGAGGGTGTATACCTTGACAGTTTGTCGGACAGGTAAGGGGGTCCTAGCCCATTGAGAGCTTTGAAAACGGTGCAACAGATCTTAAATTTCACTCGTTTTCTCACAGGGAGCCAGTGGAGTTTGTTTAGAAGCAGTATCGAGGCTGTTCTGGGAGGGGCATTCTCTACTAACCGGGCCGCGGTGTTCTGGACTACTTGCAATTTATCCAGGGAGGCCTCGTTGGCAGAAGCCAACAATGCATTGCAGTAGTCCAGTCGGCTTAACACTAGAGCTTGCATCAGTGTTTTTCGTGTGGAAGGTGGTAATAGGGGGAACACTCTTCTAAGGAGGCTGAGTATGTGAAAGCAAGTTCCTGCCGTAGTGGTGGCATGTGCTTCGAGCGTAAGTTTCTGGTCAATGCGGATTCCCAGATTCTTAACCACTATTTTCGGGGTGGGCGCAGGGCCCAGTTCCTCCGGCCACCAACTGGGTGACCAGCTTATAGCCGCGCCTCCAAACAACATAATTTCCGATTTCTCGGCATTCAGTTGAAGGAAGTTGGCTCTCATCCAAGCGGAAATGGTCTTCAAGCCTTCTGAAAAGATGAGTTGGATGTCATGGCTGGTTCTGTCGAAAGAGAGTAAGAGCTGAGTGTCGTCTGCATAGGAAATGGGACTGAACCCTAGGGTCTTCATTAGTTTGGCCAGGGGAGTGACATATAGGTTAAAAAGGGTAGGGCTCAAGCATGAGCCCTGCGGTACTCCCTTGGTTACTTTGGTGGTCTTGGATCTGAAAGTGCCCATAGTGACTGTCTGAGTTCTATCCGTTAGGAAGTCTGCCAACCATTTCAATGCAGCCCCTGGAACCCCGATGTCCTGAAGTCTCTCTAGTAGGATTTGGTGCGAGATGGTGTCAAATGCCGCCGATAGGTCAAGCAGCACTAGGAGTGCTGCCTGACCCTTGTCCAGTGCCATTCTGATGTTATCAGTTACCTCTATCAAGGCGGATTCGGTACTGTGCTTGGCCCGGAAGCCTGACTGGGAGACATCCAGGCAATGCGCAGATTCTACAAACTCAGATAAGTATTTGTTGATATGTTTTTCTAGTAACTTGCTTTGCAGGGGGAGCAGAGAAATTGGGCGGTAGATGGACAGTTCGTCTATGGGAGCTGTAAGGTTTTTCCGGATTGGAACAACTTGTGCAGCTTTCCATTCGGGGGGAAGTCTGCCATCCCTCAAGGTACTATTGAGGATGGTACAGATTGGAGTAGCGAGTTGTTTAGCAAGCCGGAAGGTGATCTTTGCCGGGATTACATCCAAGGGGGACCCTGATTTGACCTTAGTTAACAGAGACTCCACCTCTTCAGGGATAAGTAATGGAAAATTATGTAGTTGCGCGGTATTGACAAGAGTTCCTGAGCGTTCTGGCGAGGAGTTATTATGGACACCACTAGCTGCGGTTATTTTGTGGTAAATGGTGTCAATTTTCTGGATAAAATAGTCCGCTATGTTGTCACATAGAATTTGAGAAGGGGCCTCTACAGTGTCGCATGCCTTGGGATGTGTAAAGAACTTCAGGATTTGGTATAGAGTCCTTGAGTTGTTGCCTGCCTGCTCTAGTTGGCCAACCTCCTCATTGGCATAGTCATGTCAAATGTCATTTCGGATGTCCCTTCTACTGGTGCAAGTCTTGCCTAAGTCTATGTTTAAGATGATCTGCTACAGCGGGAGGATTCTTCTAACTACATTTTTCTGGGTTTGCCTTTGACAATGCGCTGATGCATCATGTGTGATTTGTTTTTGGTCTGAGACTGGGAGTCAACCTAAAGTAACAAGAGTCATAGCGTGGAGCATCCTACCAGCTTCAATAACGCCCGCACCTGAGGGTCAAGAATTCTGAGGAGCTCTAAAATGGTGCACTTTCGGTAGTCACATTGAAGAGCCTAGCTGGCTCGGACATTGTTGATCTGTGTTTCCAACCTATATATCACCTTCCTTCTTAGGGCCCATCATTCCACTTTTTGAATCCTTTACACATTCATACATTAAATTAACACTTGAGATAGCTGCTTCTGTTGGCACAGGGGTTTTAATTTATTTGGTTTTAATCCAGGCACATTTGGTGAAGAAGTTTTGATTTCAGAAGGATTTGATGTAACTGTCTTGCTTTTAGGGAGATTTTCGGGGACTTCATTACTATTTCAGGGGGATTTTGTTGTATTTTTGAAAATGTTCTCCCACTTTTCAATACCCAATTGAAAAGTTTAGTGTGCATTATTAAAGTGTCAGTATGCCATGTACACCATCATTTTATCATTACAATTAAGCAAATATCATTCAGATGTGGGTTAATGCCTGAAAATGGTATCATTAGTAATCTCATTTTCATCCCTTTGGAATTATTTGCAGTGAGGTAAGATGTGCAGTGTGCTGTCACCCCTGCGCCACAAAAGCTCAAGTTTGGAAAAACCATTGGTCTAGAGACCATTTTGGAGAATGTGGGTTATAGGTAGGGCTCCCGGTTTTATGGTATTTATTTTTTTGTCATTTCCGACTGTATTTATCCATATTTATTTTGGTCTTTGTGAAAAAATTAAGCTGAAATTAGTATATTTCCACATTTATTTAACCGATAAATATGCACTTATGCTTGAATTCCTGCCAGGTTTCAGTGCTGTGAATACCCACTGAAGTTAAAACAATGCACTTATATGAAAGCATGCAAATTTCAGTATCAGCCTTGTGTATATCTACTGCTGTTAAAGCCTCTTTACTAAAATCCCTTTCTTTTTTTAACCCTCTTTCCTATCAACCCACACAGCTATTGGCTTGGCAGTCATGGTAGACAGATTTTAGAATTACTCAAAAAACAACCCAATTTCCATTTTTATCCACATTTAAAAATAAATACAGACACGTAAATAAATGTTTTCTGTCTGTATTTATCTGTAAAAATCAGTAAAAATGGAAAACAGGGAGCCCTAGTTATAGGCAAAACAATCCCACGGTATTTATCCAAACTAAAAAGGAGTTTTCAAAATTAAATACCAAAGAAGAAACACCACACACCCAGCACATTGTGTGTGCACAATAGTTAAATATAAAATGGCTAATTAAAGCACAATTAATAATGTAAATTCAGGAGTATACCTATCATAAGTTCAGCATGTAGAGTGAGACAGAAAAAAACAGAGTTGGGAGGGCCCCAGAGCTCCCCCAATTATGTGTGTCATTTTCCACCCAGTTGCGGTTAGGGGCATTTTTTTGCTTGTGTTGGTGAATAAGGTCCCCTTGCTACAGCACTGTGCAAATTCCTTTTTTGAAGGTTCCGTGTCACAACAATTGATGATATTAGAGATTCTATGAGCCAGGTTTGGCTTTTAACGTGTCTTGTTGGCTAGTACTGCTCTAACAAGGGCTCTTAGGAAAGGACACCAAGCTCACCATGCTTGGCTCGTTATCCACTCATCAGAGCTCGTTGCGTCCCCTTGTTTATACGAAGAGACAGGAAGACTCTGTGCGGGTTGCTTAGTCAGGGATCCCAGCCTTGTTGGCGGGGGAGTGATTGCTAGTTGAAAAAACAAGGCATTATTGCTCATTTTTTCCCTCTTATTAGTTTGATTACATTTGCAAATCAAATCAATCCATCAGACATGATCAGGCCCCGTCCGCGTTTCAAGGCATAGTAATCTCCGCCTAATAAGATGCAAATGTGTCACATCGGTAAGTAACCAATAAATCATCGCCTTGTCTTCGGCAATCATTAAATATCAGAACCAACAGTCAATTTTTAGTATTTTCAATTTGCGATATGCTGCTGGAATATAAAGATAGATGGAAGTAATTACATAAACCAAACACTATTTCAGTTCATTCCAGACAGCAAATTTAGTGGAAGGTATAACTGGCTTGTCATCACACTGCATTATTCCTGGTGGTTCATGCAAAGTTCACAGGCAAGCTTCACGTGGACATTGCATATTTTTTTTACTCCTATAAACACCTCCCTGTCACAGCCAAACTTCAATAAATGACCTAATTGGGACATCTTTTCCATCAGCGTTGGCGGAAAAGAAGAGAAAAAAATCTAATTCCGCTCCAGCATGTCAGCGGCGCCCCATTACAAATAAGTAAAATTGATATTTAAGGCATTTTGGTAACAATGATCATGGCAGCCTGTAGACTTGTTATTTAGCCATTCTTTCTGATGTAATCATGCCAGACCCCCCCCGCCTCAACCAGCTTTCCTACCTCAAGGGTTTTAATATGTTTTGCGGTTGTGTCAACAGGCAAACGGTGCGATAGGCCCTTGATAGGGCAGAAGAAAACATATGATTCCTAGGACAGTGCTGTCTCAGCAAAGTTAGTGCAGTTGTAGTAACAGTCGTTTTCATTTAAGGGACCTAGCATCCTCCCCCGCGTAGGTGGCAGGCTTCATCATTGGGTCCGCTCTTCACGCAGGATGCCATGTTTCCACCCAGGGTGGAGTCCTGAACAGCAGGGATCTATTAATAGGAGATTTGCTGAACATTTAGTCTATGACAGTGGATTTATGCCTTTTTTTGATTTGTCACTGATATGCTATCCTTCAAAGTTCAAATGATCTTTATTCGGTATACAGACGTATAAGCAAAAAAGAAGCAAAAAATGATAAAACCGTTGCACAAGCAATGTATATATGAACTGTGTCACTTATCATAACAATTCCATTCCAAGTTAGGCAAACAAATATCAAATCAAAATAATCAAACATTTTATATCATAGTAAGCTCTGCAAGAGCAGAGACAAGTTCATTAACAAATAAAACACAAATATTAAAACAAATTTTAACACAACGCAGAAAATATGTCATGATACCCATGATCTGCTATCCTTAATCTCATTACGGTTGAGAGAATTGGAGGGGCACACCTATATTAAAATTTCCTTGTGGTAGACAATAGTACTTCATTCTAGTCTCCCTAGGCTAAGGTTAACACCAGCAAGGGACATTCAGGGTTGAAATCATCCTTTGTATATTTGTACGAGAGATACACGTGTCATTTGGATACATATGATCGCTTACATGGTAAGAAATGACATTGGTTGCAAGGTAGGAAACTGTAGGTACTGAATAGCAACTGAAAGTACTGACTCCTGTGGCATGCCTGCAGACATGCTAATTAGCTAACAAAAGAAAAAGAACAGTATCACATGATGTGACTTACTCCTGTCAAAATCAAGACTTTTTATGTGTGCACAGTAGGTGTGATTCACCAAAGTGCGTCACATTTTCATAGGTGTGAATATTATGCGTAGCACATGTCAGCAAGCGCATGCACACACACAAAAACACACACACCCACACTTTACTTGGAGTAGACGTGGGGCTGTTCCTAGGAGGGTAGCGGTGGGGGGGTTAGCAAAATGCAATGAACAGGAGCAGAACACACTCACAGGCATAACTTAATATTAGCATGTTATATCTGCAAATATATCACAGTGTTTTAGACATATGTTTAACCTACACCTTCATTGCCACACAGTAGTGAATATAGAAATGGTCGAACGGTGCACTAAAACTTCACAATGTGTTCCGAATGTTTGTAGGAATGGGAAGCGGTCATGGGGATAAAATCATCTACACAACAAAAACAGTCCGAAGGGAAGAGAATTCATCCTTTTTCCAAATTGTACCGATGCTAACTGTAAAAAAATACAGTGTGCACACATTTATTAGTGAAGTTAGTAAGAGTTAGCACTATACTTCAATGGCTAATGTTTATTTGCGTAAACTACAATATGCATATGTGCCATGCGCACATAGTGCCAAAAATGTTTATTGTGCTCGCATTTATATACACCCTGCTACCTCTGATGATATATGAAGGAGCCACGTGCTACAAGGGCCAGATGCGGGTGCAATCCGCCCAGGCCGTATTTAGATGTGTTCGTGTGAGCTTTCCCCATGAATTCATTTGTGACAGTTCAAATCAGATGCATTTTATAAGCCATGACATAAAGTGCCCCTCTAAGCACATGAGAGCACTTATTGCCCCGTGGCTCCTGACATGATGAGAGCCCATCCACCATCATTGCCTGGCCTTGCATCCAGTATTCTGACATTTGGAGGATGACAGCGATGCAGGTGCTATATTTTGAGTGGAACATGAGGTGGCGCAAAAATTGTGATAAAGCAAATCAGCATTATCTTCTTACTGCAATTAACAGAGGCACTCCATTTTACACTAAGAGGTTTTTTAAAAAAAGAAGAATTGTATCGGCCTTTCTTGTGAGGTTTATTTTCATTGATAAGTAAAAACACTCTGATTTTTTTTTACTGACAAGGTCCCAGAGAGACATAAACTGGTCAGCGGTTCATGATGCTCATTTGCATAGAAGAAGCACTTTGCATGCAGAGTATGTCAGAGCCTCTCATGAATATTCATGTTGGTAAGCCTGAGGCGCTTGTGGAGTTCTGACCCTTGGTGACCAACATTGTGCTCTTTGAGCTGTCGATGGATATCAAGAAATGAAGCCGCTCCCTCAGTAACATCCTAGAATATCCAGCTCGAAGCAGGTGCAATCCGCCTGAAGCCATACCCGGCTCCCAGGACAGTGCTCTGGCCCTCATAGCACGTGGACGCCCACCACCAACCCCACCCCGACCAGTAGAATTAACCGACCCTCAAGCCGCACAGAGCACATTTCTTCCTGAGTATGTTGTGACAGGTTTTTCATTGTCGAGCTCCTGCTCCGAGCCTGTGCTGAGGTGTGAGATTCAGGATGGCACAGGGAAAAGACCTTTCACACGCAAACGGCCATTACAGTCATTGAGGGTTTTAATGCTGATGGTCAGTGGAACTCGACTGAACCCATTTCCTGGAAAGGGCAATTACCTCCCTTGTCGTGGAAAGAAAAACGGCTGGTTCCACTGGTCTGGGAGGAATAGGACATAACTCACACATGTACAAATTTGATATTAAAATACGGGTACTTTTTATTATTTGTAATTTCATCAGTAGCGGGAATAGTATGCTGGTGCATATATTTAAATTCTTCGGGTGGAGTGGAAGTATGCAGTGGAATCATCAGTGACGTAACGCAAAATGGCGCCCCCCCCCCTGCAGAATGTGATGAGCGGCCTCCGCGTCTCCCATATCTCACAGGTATTCATTGGCCTTGGGATGAATGGGCCCCCTTGAAGGGTTGGAGGCTCCCTGGAGGGCTGGGTGCCGAAGGGTCTGCGGGGGTCTGTGTTATGCCCCTGGTGAGATGTTGTGTGGCTGACTCAAGCAGGAGGTGTGCTTCAGAACCACAATAAAAGACCAGTAATTTATTTTGCAAACTGCCCTATGCCGGTTCACAAAATAAAGAATTGGAGGGGGGGTCACAGAATAACCTGCCTAATGAATTTTGATTAGGCAGGTTCTGAGTTGTGACTTCCACTGATTGGCTACCTTAACAGGAATATTGGCCTGCAACGGACAGTAGATCACAACCCCTGTGAAACTATTTCAAAGTGGATTTTTTTAAAGCAGCCCGAGTTTCTTAAAGGAAATGAGGCTGCTTTAAAAAAAAAGGTTTTCCCATTTTGTAGTTCAATGAAAGCAGGCTGCGGTCGCCGGGACCACTGTTAGCTCCCATTGAAATTGCTACCATGATTTCTAAAGGGGACTGTGTCCATTGCTGAACGCGTCCCAATTGCAAATCAGCTACCAATCCAACTTGAGAGCAGGTAACAGGTCAATGACAGCAGCGGCCTGTGCAGGTAAGCACAGTGGTGCGGTGTTTGGGTGTCGACACACGACGGAATCAAATTAATTTTTTTATTTAATTTTCCCTATTCCGTCGTATGTCGACTCCCCGCCGCCCCCGCCCTGCCCCGCCCCGCCCCACCACACATACCTGCACGGACCGCTGCTGGTCAATGATTTGTGACCAGAATCCTGGTCACCAACCATTGATAGATTGCTTACTGATTTGCAGTTTGGAAAGGGAGCCACAAACACAACCCTTCAAAACTGAGAGTCCGCTGTGCATCTCACTGAGAAGTGACCTAGGCACTTGAGAACTGCCATACATAGACATTCCAACATGGCATTATGATGTTTGGGAAGGTATTGCAGGTGGACATTGTCTTAGCTGCAGCATATTGATGGGTGTGGACTGACCAAGGGGACCATCTTCTGCCACCCAACACTGGCAGCAAGTATATATGTATGTATGTTTGTATGTATGCATATAGGTATGCTTGAGGTGTGTTTTTTTGTGCTGCATGAAACATAAATAATTTAGTTAAAGCATGCTGAAACCAGATTATAGTCAAGAACTTATGAGGGCTATGAAAGAAAATCAAAGAAAATTCAGTTGTCGTAAGCACCAGGTTAACGATGGTAGGAGGGGAGGAGCTACAGCATTACACAGGTATGGCGTGGCCAGATTTACCTCCAGCAGAAAGGGGTACGTTTATGTTGTCGCTCTCCAGCAGCATTACCGCCCAGACAATAGGAGATCCAGCGGTGGCCTGGCGGAGCAGCACTGTCTGTATTGTGTTTTATGTATTTGTGTTACCAGATCTTATGGGAAATGAGACTAGCTACTAGGCAGACACTTTAGAAGGAGGGTACACTCCATAATGCATTTTTGTGCAACAGTCTGCATGAGACAACTCATAGATGTATACGGTACAGTTTGTTCGAGAAGCAGCAAAAACGATATTCCAATAAATAAGATGCTAGTCCTTAGAGAAGGGTCCTTGCTAAAAGCCTAGTTAATTTATGGAGAATTATAGCGATTTGAAGTTCAGTACTCATCAATGTTGAGCTTTTTGTGTTAAGACTCCAAACATGCGCTGATCTAGCTCCTGGTCATTGTTTGTCACAGTGCTGGAGCGATCAGAAAACATCTAGAGCATAATTTCACCTTTGGAGTGCCTTCAAACAGGGACACTGGTCTTGCCTACATGTGGACTAAATGCAGTAAATGCTTTTCTCACAAAAGTCTTGATAGAATCGTTTCTCATCAACTTGGGCGACAACTGAATGATGAATGTGTTTCGGGTGTGTAGGTCTGATTGATCATACAATCGTAGGTATTTTTGGGGTAGGAGTTTGTCTTACAACATGGGTGCCTCGCATAGGTCCAGGAGGGTTAGATCCATGCCATACATTCAGGATAACCACTGGCTTTGTAAAAAAGTTCTATTTTAGAATTATTGTATGAAATGTTCCTTTATGTGAATTTTCTGAATATGTAGCAAGGATCCAGCTCTCGTGGACCTATGCTGGACACCGCTGTCTTAATATAAAGGTTTTCTTCTGGTCCTACTAATTTCTGGCAGGCAATGCAAATTAATTTGAGGTCACTCATCCCTTGAGTTTTTAGTGGTCAGTTGTGCAGTATTCCTGGGATCAGCATTAAAGCCGCCAAGGTAAGGGGGGCAGTCCAAAACTGGTAAGAGTGCATTATGCGTGGATCGATGCAGAATCGTAGGTGGGGGTGCCTTTCTGCCTATATGCCACTGTTGTAGGTTTCCATGCAAGAAAGTCTGCCAGTCCTTCTAATGTGCACAGTAATGTGCCCACGCCTTGGATGTTTATCATATTTTGAACAGATTCCTTCAATTTGATAATCTGTAAATCCTTAAGGAATGGCGCCCCGCAGAGAGAAGACAGACATAAAGTTTTCAAAAGCATGTCCCGTATCTTCCTTCACTGCCCCTTCCCAAACTTTTCACCGTATTTTATCACCCTTTAATGCACACTTACCATTTTCATGCTACTGAAGTGCAGACATTTTATGTGTGTATTTTTATTAATGGAAACATCCGATTACAGCTTATGGACTGGCCTCAGCGCGGTGCCATTTTATGGGAAACACTGCAGTGCTCTGCAGCTGGCACCTGTGTTAGAAGGGCACCATCACACTTGTTTACAAAACAAGCCTCGCTGCAGGTGCACCAGAGCAGAAACCTGCTGCC
Source organism: Calotriton arnoldi (assembly GCA_963921515.1). Lineage (NCBI taxonomy): Eukaryota > Metazoa > Chordata > Amphibia > Caudata > Salamandridae > Calotriton > Calotriton arnoldi. The sequence goes on from CAWUFW010004098.1 coordinate 1,048,194, forward strand.
AGATGCAACAGTTTACCTCCCAGAGAAGTCGTGCTCTGATGACACATGTCAGGTGAGAGTGACTACACTCTGTGTAAACTGCAGCTCACCCTATATTTCCTCAACATTGTAAAGACACACTAGGTTGGTTGAGATGGGCTAAAGAACATAACACTCAGGTCAGCACAAATCACTTTATTCCGGCCGCCACGGCCATAAAAGTACAACCAGTATAAAAAGAATAAAACAGAAAAAGCAGGCATACACGTTTTTACAGAAAAATGTGAATAAAAAAGAGGAATGCGATATATAAAACAAGGTTTACATGAGCATAAGTGCAAAATCATACATTGTGCTAGCGCCCATTGGCTGCTTAGGCAATATATATAAATGGCTGCCAACAGTAAATAACAGTCATTGGAAATGCAATAGGTCTCGCCTTTGTTTAAGTTAAACCATTTGCTTTGCTAATGGTATTGTATTATAGCTTTGTATTATGCAATTTCCTACTAAATGGCTATCTCTTTCTTTCTTTTTTAACACTAAAGGTGTACGCTTTATTTTTTATTCTTGGTGCAAGATGGTAGAGAGTGGGTGTCAGGCAGAGGCAACATTAAAGCTCAGCTTGTTTTGGGCTCAAGGGTCCAAGAGGACCTTGAGCTGAGCCAGAGCTAGGCCTCTGATTTAAGCCTTAAGTGGCTCGCCTATTTCTAGTACCAGGGGCTGTGAAAGAACGGAGAGCACGCAAACATGTTGTAGACAGAGTGAGCGGCACAGAAGCCTTCATTGTTGCAAACACTGAGGTTCTCAGCAGCAGAAGGCATCGGAAGCTGCCAGCAGCAGGGGCACCAGAGTTTGATAGCAGGAGAAAGAAGAGTCTGTCAGTCGGTCAGATGGCTGAGACTGTCAGTAGGAGGGAGGAGAGGCGTTTAGATAGGGGGTGAGCCCGTCAGCAGGAAAGGTTGGCAGCAGGAGGGAGGAAAGACCATGAGCCAGAGGAAGTAGAGGCCTTTTTAGAAGGAGGGAGGAGAGGCTGCCAGTGGTAGGAGAGATCGTCTTGGCAGGAGAGAGGAGAGTCTGTGAATCGGAGGGAGGAGTATCGGTCAATATGAGGGAGAAGTCTATCAGTCAGATAGAAGAGACACTGTCAGCAGGAGGAAGGAGAGGCTGTGAGTCAGCAAAAGAGTTGCTATCAGCACGAGGGAGGAGTCAACAGGAGGAAGGAAAGGCTGTTAGTACGGGGGAGAAAGGCTGTCAGTAGGAGGGAGGAAAGGCTGTCAGTGATAGGTGTGAGCCTCTCACCAGGAAGGAGAAGAGGCTGTGAGTCAGCGAGAAGCGAGGCTGTACGCGAGGGAGGCTGGGCTATCAGCAGAAGGAAGGAGAGGCAGTCAGTGTTAGAGGTGAGCCTCAGCAGGAGGAACAAGAGGCTGTGAGACAGCGGGAGGCGATGCTGTCAGCGAGAGGGGGGGGAGGCTTTCAGTGATACGGATGAGCCTCCCATGAGGGAGGAGAGGCTGTCGCTAGGAGGAAGGAAATGCTGTTTGTAATAGGGTTGAGCCTCTCAGCGGGAGGGAAGAGTGGCGGGGAAACACAAGAAAGGGAGTCAAGTAAATGGGGGTTTGGTGTCTTGCATAAAAGGGGAAGCAGGTATGAGAGGCAGTCACTGGAGGCACAATAGGGGCTATGTTAGAAGCTGCAGTAAATTCCAACAGAACGTGTCTCCCCAGCTCGTCTCCAGCCTGCTGTCCACCAGTCTCTCCATCGCCTCTAGTCGCAAGACGCTGGCCAGTTCACCTGCAGTCTCCTGTGCAGAGAGTAAACCCCACTCCTGTGCCCCGCTGAGCCCGTGACACAGGACTTGAACCCATGCGGTCAGTGTCTCTGGCTTCCTCTATCCCTGGACAGCTGACCCGGTATAGCTCCGAGCAACCAGGTTGGCTGGCAGTTTTGTGCTGCAGTAGCCCGGAAGGACCAGGCCACGGCCCCCCTGCTCTCCATTGAAGCCAGAGTGTCGCCATCTTAAGAGGGGAACAGAAGTAACGAACCCGGAGGACAACAGGTCAGAAAAGAATAACAAGACCATCCAGCCGCAGATTAGGGAGGACACAATCTATGGGGCAACACCCACTCTATCTGCTGAATCCACGGTTAAACCAGCAATGGTATCTGTAGTCTGTTCAAGCAACCATGAAAACAGAAAAGGGACAGCAGCAGTGGTATAATTGCCAGAATGCCTGAAACTGTATGTGTGCACACCTGCACCAGGCGAGATCTGCGCGGTGCTCTCGGCAGCTCACAGAAGCAGCCCAGCCCGGCTTACGGCTGTTTCTCGTAGGTACACATCCTCTCCCAAGAGCACTGCAGTGCATTCCCCTGCCAAAATTTACTATAATAATAATCTAAAACCCCCACACAAAATTTAAAAAAAACGAGGAGAGAGAGCGAGCGTTCGCAGCTGTTCAGAACGAACACATGGATAACAATGCAATGTTGTATGTCTCGCATTTAAATGCGACACACATACAAACGGCCGCATTGCCCGGCTGCGCTTTAAAAGTGAAAGTGGGCATGCGCGCTCAATGGAAGCGATTTCCAATCACGAGCCAGCGTTTGCCATAAACCGAACCCTCCCACGTCACGCCAAACAAAGATGGCGTCGGCCTGTCCACATGGGCCGTCCTAAAAGTGGACAAGGCGGTAACCCAAAAGCCCGATTTTCAATCACGCGCCAGCGTTTAACATAAACGATGATGCAAGCCAATGGAAAAGAAGGGTGTGGCTTAAAGTCCCCTTCCGAAACTGTATCGATTCCAAAAGGCCCTCGCAGAGCGAGCAGCGCATGTGCGCTGCAACGCCAGGCGAAACCTAAAAATGACACTCAAACTGCTGACGTGCTGCACGTGGAGCTGTATCATGGTCGTGCAAAAGTGCACACAGATGCTGAAGTGTGTTGCGCTGCCTGGGCTACGGAGCTACCTCTGTGGGTTAGTGTGTGCGTTCCACACAGCACAACATGGAGACATGGGGTGGCCAATGCCTCGTTGCGGACTGTGCTGTCTGCAGCAGATGTAAACACTATGGTGTACGTGCTGCAGACAGCTGACACCTCCCTTCGGAGTCTGCACACCCTTGTGTACACATTCATGTTGATAGAAACCCATGTCTTCCATCTAACTGGCTTCCCTTTCTGCTCATCAGGTTAGGTTATTAACCACCACCAACACAAATGTAACTGTTGCAATTCTCTTTCTATGGAGAAATTAGAACGATAGAATTATGTTGTCTCCGTACTTTCACTGAAAGAGAATTAAACTATGTAGATTCGTTTTATTTTCTGAATTCTATTTGAGAGAGGATTGTACTATTGAATACTGAGGCTAGAAATATTGTGATACACTAATATCTGGGACAGAATATCTAGGAGCGAAATATCAAAATGTAGGTGCATATAAAGGAAGTATGGATTTACTATTCTTAACTCCAAATCTACCTACTTTGAAGATATATATATATATATATACATATATATATATCTGTATAAATATATATATATATATATATCTGTATAAATATATATATATATATATACATATATATATCCAAATAAACTCCTTCTCGCTTGGCCAATCTCCTAAGGCACCAGGAAAGAGCACGGACCACCGTGGTTCGTCAACTGCAATTTTAATCAAACTCCCCAAGAAGTGCAGCAGCCATGACGCGTTTCGTCCCTCACAGGGGACTTGATCACATGACGCGCTATCGGCCATGACAGTCCAATTAAATACTTTTTCCTCATTTTTTTAGTGATTAACATCTTAAAGTGACATGTGCGCTGCAACGCCAGGCGAGACCTAAAAATGACACTCAAACTGCTGACGTGCTGCACGTGGAGCCGTATCATGGTCGTGCAAAAGTGCACACAGATGCTGAAGTGTGTTGCGCAGCCTGGGCTACGGAGCTACCTCTGTGGGTTAGTGTGTGCGTTCCACACAGCACAACGTGGAGACATGGGGTGGCCAATGCCTCGTTGCGGTACTGTGCTGTCTGCAGCAGATGTAAACACTATGGTGTACGTGCTGCAGACAGCTGACACCTCCCTTCGGAGTCTGCACACCCTTGTGTACACATTCATGTTGATAGAAACCCATGTCTTCCATCTAACTGGCTTCCCTTTCTGCTCATCAGGTTAGGTTATTAACCACCACCAACACAAATGTAACTGTTGCAATTCTCTTTCTATGGAGAAATTAGAACGATAGAATTATGTTGTCTCCGTACTTGCACTGAAAGAGAATTAAACTATGTAGATTCGTTTTATTTTCTGAATTCTATTTGAGAGAGGATTGTACTATTGAATACTGAGGCTAGAAATATTGTGATACACTAATATCTGGGACAGAATATCTAGGAGCGAAATATCAAAATGTAGGTGCATATAGAGGAAGTATGGATTTACTATTCTTAACTCCAAATCTACCTACCTTGAAGATATATATATATATATACATATATATATATATATCTGTATAAATATATATATATATATCTGTATAAATATATATATATATATATGTATGTATACATATATATTATTATTCTGCACACAGTATTGAAGGGCAAACTATCAAGATGCAAGTATAGATTTCTATACCTAAGTCTATATATATATATATATATATATATACATATATATATATATATATATATATATATATACATAGATATATACATATAGTCAATGTGCATATATATATATAGACTTAGGTATAGAAATCTATACTTGCATTTTGATAGTTTGTCCTTCAATACTGTGTGCGCAATAAGTGGGGCCATCGAGAGTCCTTCCTCGATGTTCCGAAGGCACACTGTGAGAGAGGAGACCATAGAATGTATACATTATGAAAGTAGCCTATGGGCTTGGTGTTCCATGGAAGAGCAAGCGTGGTACAATAATAGTGAATGTGGGTGTCAATAGCAGGTAATAAAACATTTATGTTGCGATAAGTTATCAGCATTTTTATAGCGCACATTCTACCGTCTCCTTGGCCTCGTAGTGCTGTTGGCACTCTGCCTTTCTTGCCACTCTGGGGAAACAACCCCGGGCGACTTGTAATGAGGTCCTGAGTATTCTACTTTTAAACATGGCATTTCTCAAAGATACACAAACCATGCCAAGGCAGAGAGGACGTCAGAGCGGCTGAGATGTTGTCTTCTCTGTTAGATCATTTCTAATCCTTGAGGAGAGTCTGGAAACTGGTATGTCAAGTACCATCTGCAACCTGCCTGCCAGCTTGGAACTCCACATGACAGCTCCCGCCAGTGAAATCGTGTCAGGCCATTTTCTCGTTTGAAAGCAGATGAGGTGCGGACTTTGTCAGTGAATATTGCAATGATGACGATAATGAACTGATGCACAAATGTAGCAGACCATTGCTTCTTGGCAAAACACGTGCAGCCTTTTTATTACATGAGCAAAGCCCGAAGTAGATCACGGCTATTTAGCTACCTGTGGCTCACATTAGAACATTGGAATGTTAAGCGCTCCATTGAACGCAGTGGAGTGCTCTGGGCTTCTAATGGCTGGTAGAAGCCTGGAGCATCAACATTCCAATGTTTGTACACAGCAACAGCTGTGAACAAAGGCCTCACAGAGTCTGAGGGAATTTTAACCCCTTGGGCCACCAAGGGCCTTTGTTTAACAAATTAGAACATTCCGCCCTCCACGGGTGGAATGTTCTAATATAGCCTTAAACCCCTCTGTAGCCGGCTCTACCGGCCATTAAGGGCCCGCCTCCTTTAACACTGGAGCAGGCAATTAATAGCTGGTAGAGCCCGCTACGGCGGGCTCTAAGGCTATATCAGAACATTGGAATTTTGAGAACTCTGCTGAAGGCAGTGAAGTCACTCATGGCCACTAATGGCTGGTGCAAACCTTCGGCTCCTCTATTTCAAAGCTTCTCTTTTTTTTTATTTTAGAATATTCTACTCTCGCTGAGTTGAATGCTCTAATACACGGGTACTCATAGTACGGCCCGCGGGCCGCCAGCGGCCCGGCAAGCCTTCCTTGGCGGCCCGCGGACCTTGCACACATCGTACCTGTGTTTTTTGTTTTTTTTTAAAGTGTCAGCAAACGCCGCCGGTTGCAGCAGCGCGGACTCAGAGACTCTGCTCTATAGGGGCCAGGCGATTCTTTAAAAGACCATTCACTTGTTAATGAGGCTGAGGTGAAATACAACAAAGCCTCATTAACAAGTGAATGGTCTTTTAAAGACCTGTGAAGTACTCGGGTGCGGCTGTGTGCGTTCCCGGGAAGCTGTCTCAGCCCGGGCTGACACACGCAGGGTGAGGTGACAGAGGGTGACAGAGAGAGGAAGACAGACAGAGGGAGGGAGACAGAGAGGGGGAGACAGAGGGAGGGAGGCAGGCGGAGACAGAGGGAGGGGAGGGAGACAGACAGAGGGAGATAGAGGGAGGGAGACAGAGAGAGAGGGAGAGAGACAGAGGGAGAGACACAGAGGGAGACAGAGAGAGGGAGACAGACAGAGGGAGACAGAGAGAAAGAGGGAGACAGAGAGAAAGAGGGAGACAGAGAGAAAGAGGGAGACAGAGAGCGGGAGACAGAGAGATGGAAACAGAGGGAGACAGAGAGAGGGAGACAGAGGGCAACAGACAGAGGGAGACAGACAGAGGGAGGGAGACAGAGGGAGGAGGGCGACAGACAGAGGGAGACAGACAGAGGGAGACAGACAGAGGGAGACAGACAGAGGGAGACAGACCGAGGGAGACAGACCGAGGGAGGAGGGCGACAGACAGAGGGAGACAGACAGAGGGAGGAGGGCGACAGACAGAGGGAGGGAGACAGATAGAGGGAGACAGATAGAGGGAGACAGAGGGAGGGAGACAGAGGGAGGGAAACAGACAGAGGGAAACAGACAGAGGGAGACAGACAGAGGGAGACAGACAGAGGGAGGGGGACAGAGGGAGAGGGAGGGAGAGGGAGACAGAGGGAGGGAGTCAGGGGGAGACAGACAGAGGGAGGGAGGGAGACAGAGGGAGGAGGGCGACAGGCAGAGGGAGATAGACAGAGGGAGACAGACAGAGGGAGACAGACAGAGGGAGGAGGGCGACAGACAGAGGGAGACAGACAGAGGGAGGAGGGCGACAGACAGAGGGAGGAAGACAGATAGAGGGAAACAGATAGAGGGAGACAGAGGGAGGGAGACAGAGGGAGGGAAACAGACAGAGGGAAACAGACAGAGGGAAACAGACAGAGGGAGACAGACAGAGGGAGACAGACAGAGGGAGGGAGACAGAGGGAGAGGGAGGGAGAGGGAGACAGAGGGAGGGAGTCAGGGGGAGACAGACAGAGGGAGGGAGGGAGACAGAGGGAGGAGGGCGACAGGCAGAGGGAGATAGACAGAGGGAGACAGGCAGAGGGAGACAGACAGAGGGAGACAGACAGAGGGAGGAGGGTGACAGACAGAGGGAGACAGACAGAGGGAGGAGGGCGACAGACAGAGGGAGGGAGACAGATAGAGGGAGACAGATAGAGGGAGACAGATAGAGGGAGACAGAGGGAGGGAGACAGAGGGAGGGAGACAGAGGGAGAGAGACAGACAGAGGGAAACAGACCGAGGGAGACAGACAGAGGGAGACAGAGAGAGGGAGACAGAGAGGGAGGGAGACAGAGAGGGAGGGAGACAGAGAGGGAGGGAGACAGAGGGAGGGAGACAGAGGGAGGGAGACAGAGGGAGGGAGACAGAGGGAGACAGAGGGAGGGAGACAGAGGGAGAGGGAGACAGAGGGAGAGGGAGACAGAGGGAGACAGAGAGAGGGAAACAGAGGGAGGGAAACAGGGAGACAGAGAGAGGGAGACAGAGGGAGACAGACAGAGGGAGACAGACAGAGGGGGGAGGGCGACAGACAGAGGGAGACAGAGGGAGGAGGGCGACAGAGGGAGGAGGGCGACAGACGGAGGGAGGAGGGCGACAGAGGGAGGAGGGCGACAGAGGGAGGGAGGAGGGCGACAGAGGGAGGGAGACAGACAGAGGGAGACAGACGGAGGGAGAGGGAGGGAGACAGAGAGAGGGAGACAGAGAGAGGGAGAGAGAGAGAGAGAGGGGAAGGAGAGAGAGAGGGAGGCGGAGAGAGAGAGGGAGGGAGAGATAGGGAGATATATATATATATATATGTGTGTGTGTATGCCGGGTCTGGTGGCTCAGTGGACGAAGGTGTCCACTGCAGGGGCCTGTGTTCAACCTCATGGTCATAGTTTTTTTTTTGCTCTAGCCCCTCCCCCCTTCCCCACTGACCCCGCCCCCACCGGTGCGGCCCTCGGCCACAAACCACACTGTAAATTTGGCCCCCGAGAGAAAGTTTGTGAGTACCCATGCTCTAATAGCATGAAAACGGTTGTTAATGGTTCTCTCCCTTGTTATAGGCCTTCCCCTGTGCCTCAGGCCTATATCTCGGGTTCTGGGCCATTAACAACCATTATAGAACTCGGCAGTGGGGTACAACGCTTAAGTATTTCCCACTTTTCTAAGTTTTAGGCCATGGTGTATTTTGTGCCAGCAACTGGCAATAATTCAACAAGTGCTGCTCAGTACTGAAAATTAATGTACCTTTTCCTCATAACTTAACATAAAAATTGCTATCCTCGCGGTTTGAACCTGGAGGAATGTTACAATCCTTTTTTCCTCACAGAAACATTAAAAAAATGTGCAAATGACTCGATTTTCAGCGAAAATGGATATGCAGGGCACTTTGTGAACTATGGCTAGAAATATTAGTATTTGTGAAAATTGCAAGAGGTTTGTGAGAGAAAAACTGTGCACACTGATACCCATGGCTTGTTGAAAAAAGAAATTTAGAATAAGGAAGTAGGTGAAAGACTCATTTTAAGTATGGGAGAATGTTATTAACTTAACTGACTTTAACACTTTACTAACTTTTCTGTGAATTTGGATCTATTTGTTAATGTATGATTATTTCTATCTAGTGTTTAATACATTTCTAATTACTCTTAATATTGACAATTAAAAGTGAACTGTCCAGGATCACACTGGTTGGTGAAGAAGACCAACTGTGATTAGAACTCTGCTCTCCTGGATCTAGTTATAAATTAGCCATTAGGCACCACCGAACCAGAGCAGAAGGGTTTTTTTCAGACCAAAGAGACATCCATTGTACTCCAACACAGGTACTCACAGTACAATCTGATGCAAATCCTGTGAAACATAAATGTGGCTGCTGATTTCTCAGCAACTGAATATCGTGAACTGAAGATAGTAATCTATGACAACTCTTTAGAATATCCTCATTAACTTAATGATAAACAAGTGTTCAAGTCTCCTAGTGATGAGTAATAGGGGATTGTGTCAGCCACGGTGGTGTTCCCTTCCAGAAATGCTGTTCGCATGTACTGGCAAGGGTTCCGAGCGCTCCCTGCAGTATTTTCAGCAGGAAAATTGTTCCGCGAAATTAAAATAATTTGGAAGGTGGCCATGTTCCGGGACAGTGAACCATGTCGTTCTCGAGACGGGTGGTCCGAATGAAGAACAGCCCAGTGAAAGGTGGTGATAAATGTCCTGTTACTGGATGCTGAAAGCCAGTAAACTGCCCAGGTAGCGCTATATGTAACAAATGCTGTTATTACCCACCTCAGGGGTATCAGCCTACGTTGATTCTGTCAGCGTGACCTGCAGGTTGCACATTTATCTCAGAACTTAACTCATTGAGGCGTTTTAGAAGCTCCTAGAACAACTCTATGTGCTAAAAGTTACGCATCCTATCCACCCCTGAAGACCAGAGAATCGACAAGTGACTGAAAGAAGTGACCGCGGCAGTCCGAGGGCTTGTTTCTAGCCTGCAGTTCATAGCACTGTTGTCATCTACACACTAGGGACAAACACAGCCCTTTGAGGAAACCTGTTGCTTATAATACTCAGGAAGAGCATAAAATAGGCCTCAGGAGCCAACACTGAGGAGGTTCTTGTTCAGACCATGGCGCTTGAACATCTACGTGGTGGTCAGCCTGAGTGAAGTGTGAGTGGCAGAAGCAGAGGAGGACTGACCAAAAACTCACTTGGGCTACTGCCGGCCGGAGGGGTCGGGCTGAATTAAGGTCCTGGGGACCAGTTCCCTGATAATAGAGTAACAAGACGACCCAGTTTTTCCCAGACAGTCCTGGTTTTCAGAGGATTGTCCCGGCGTCCCAACGCTTTTCTTCATTTTAAATATATGTCCCGTTTTTTCGGACAAAGCGGACCCCTCTAATATCTGAAATAATGTATCTGTTTCTTTTGTGCAGTACAGGTCGGCTGAATGCTCCCAGCAAAGGGGAGACGGAGTGGGGAGGAGGGCAGGGGAGGATATATGCACATTTGAGTATATACATACACATATATGTATACATATACACAAATGTATATATATATATATATATATACATACATGTAGGCACACATTTACAAGGCTATGCATAAACCGGGACATGCCAGACATAGGTAGGACTGAAGGCTTTAGTCCTACTTTTATTCCTGGCCTGTCCTGGTTTCTGCTTTTCAAAATCTGGTCGCCCTACCTGATGAGGACCTCTAAATGTAGAAATGTATTTTCAAAGCTATGTTTTGCAGGGTACCCCTCATATTTAACTTGGAAACAAACGCTGTTCTTCACAAGCGCCTCTTCCCAACCCTTGTTCACAGTGGGTGGGGCTGCTTGTAGGACATCCCACCATGCTGCTCAAGGGTTCCCGCCGGACCACTCCCAAGCTTCACAGCTCGCCCCTGAGTATATATTAACAGTTGAAAAAAGCACAGTGAGGTTTGAACGACTGTCAATTATGGTTTCAGGACTGCAGTGGTCGCGTAATTAAGAAAGAATACTGTGTTGTTGGTGCAGCCGAGGCAATCCTCGCATTGTTAGAGCTAGAAACGAGTAGCAGCCTCTCTGGGATGCTGTCCTTCTGAAGATGCTCCACTGCAGCATGTTCTTGCTGAGCATATTTTATTTGCTTTCATCCTGCCAGTGTGTGTGATTGTGTGGGAGGATGGAAATAAGCACCGCCAAGTAGCTCGCACATGACCCTGATGCTAATTTGACTGAGCGCAACTCTACTGGGGAAGGGAGGACTGCGCGTGCCAATATCTGTCTGCTGCTGTGCCGCGTACCGTCAGAAGCCCCGCGCTTCCTTCATCTGTGGCGTACAGTGGGAATGGAGAGCTGCAATACATCTGATAACTTAAGATTTAGAGGATAAAGGTGGCTCAAATTTAGTTGAAAATAGAGGTTTATATAACAAAATGTTATCAAAAGCATTAAATTGTATTGATCATGCTACCCATTACTTTTTTATTGTTTGGATTCAACATAGCTCTTAACCCTGGGTTAAATAGCCATAGTTTATTTTTCTTCTTTAAAATGGACAAATATTTTATGTCAAAATAAATAATTAGGAATTATATTGCAACTTCTTTAATGTTAGATTGAATTCGGCAAGGGTACAATGTCAAATGCCATTCCTCTAGTTGTTTCTCAGCTCTTTTTAACAGGATTGCTACCGTCATGACTTTACCAGTCACACACTGCTCTCCTATCCGTCCTACATGTTTGCAAACTCTTTTAATAATGGTGGCTCTTCAGTGAGTTTATTCTTTCAGATGACTATTCAATAAACTATAACGTGTCTTGCATAGATGTCATTAAACAAGTATTCAATATATATAAATCTAGATCCGCGGAAAGGTAATCAAACATGAATGATTATATTGGCAAAATGATGTAATACAGTAGCATGTTTTATTCTAAATCAATTATAGAAATATTAATGACATAAAAGTACATATACGAAACATATGTACCATAGAGGAGGCATAGAGCCAGAATTGGTGTGAGAATTTGTAGCGCTCCAGGGAAAATAGTATTTTACCACATGGAGCACTCCTCATAATGTGAAAATGTCCCTTTTTTGTCTTTTGACTGTTAATTTTAGCACACCACCAGGTGATGCCCTGAGACAGCTAGCTTCCTTCCAACAACCTTATGAAAACATTTTGGCCCTGCTGAGCCCTATCTGTTTGCAGGCCGATCTGAATATAGTTCTCACTTCAATGAGGTTACCATTCCAGGTGACACATCTCTAGCTATTTCTAATTTCATATACATATTGTTGGAACTTCAGTGAGGTTGGCATGCCAGGCCATACAGCTGTTGCCTTTTCCTATATCGCCTAAATATTGTTTGGGGCTTCAGTGATGCTTCCCCTCCAGAGAGTGCAAGTCTAGCTGAAGATGTGTCACACAACTTGAAGTGACACAGTTCTAAATATTTTTAAACTCATCCAAACATCGTGAGTAGTCTGGTGGAGTCTCCTCTACTGCCTGAAAACTGTAGTTGAAAAACAATCTGACATGTTTTATATGTTGTAAGACTTCTTCACAGAACCATTCACTATTTGTGCACACAGAAGGACTTCTTGGGCTGGTGAAAGGGGGAAGAGGGAACCTAGCACACTCTTTAAGGGAGGAATTTATCCACTAACCAGTAAAATATCATGGGGACCGAGCTGGCATTTCTAGGACTTCCCTCATTTGTTGGAGACAGGGAATGTGGCTGGATTCAATGCATGCAAGTTAGTGAAATCCCAAAGATTGAGTGGTGATCTAAGTGTGACACCACTTTTAAAATGACAAGAAAGGCATTATGGCTTATTCTGTAATACTAATAGGCACTAATGCACAAAACAGAAGAACTTCTGGTTGTGTAGACTGAATGCAAATTATGTAGTATGGACCAATATGTTTGGTCGTAGAACGCTATCTCGACAGTTCTGAAGGGGAAGTTATGCAATCCATAAGAGCAATTCAGAATTATATCTTATTTCACTATATGGTTAGCTAAGTTTTCAAATTATTAGCCACAATCAAACCTCTGTGAAGATGGCAGATTGCCAGCACTCAGACCTTTGACCCTTTGAAACCTTAAGGTATTTTTTATCAGTGCTTAATTTAGGCCAGTATTTGCCAGGGCTGGGCGCCGGCACTTATTTCTTAGCACTGGCATACTTTTATTTTCCAACACATGGGGGCGCTGGCTGCCCAACAGAGCACATCAGTAATGTTTTAACAATTCAATATACATTAAACAAATAATACCAGTGCTCCAAGTCCATTCTTACAGCTTTGGATGACACGGAATAGTCCAAATTGTTACATTTGTATGAGTATGATGATTAGCAGGTAGCCTTGGTAATGGAATTGGAAGCACCAGCATAGACAGTGGGTGTTGCAAACTGCATTGGCCAACTGAGAAATGTGTTGGGCCCTGGCACTTATTGTTTTACAGATTGCGCACCGCTTTTTACCATTATAGACACTCAACGCATTTACAGTTGTATCATCTGAGTTCATAGATTGGACGTCTGCTTTATTGCTTACACATATGAGGGTTGTGGCATTGAAGCATGAGAACAGCCACTATACCTCGAGTCACGGCACCAACTTACCTGGCGGGATGTGGAAGAAGGGCTAAGTTGATGATTATGAAGTGAATAGACCTGTGTTTTGATCCTGCTTTCCACACTTGACTATACTGTGAAGTCCTGGATAAATCGCTTGGCTTATGCATGTCTCATTTTCCATGCCAGGCAAACCTAGAAGTGTTTAGGAATGCTCAGATAAACCATTATAAGGTTGCTTAGTCATTTAATTTAAAGCCCCTGTGGACTTCATATGGTAGCCTAGATGGTTGTATGATGACAACAATAATATGTTTTGAGTTGTATTGAATCTGAAACCAGTGCTCGTACTCTAAAAGACTCAAGACAATCCACATTGTAGATGTCTTCCAGTCAGGGCACAGCATAATACCAATAACTGAGCAGTGTTCAGGCACCTGAATAATAGTTGTTGTTTATACAAAACTCTTTGGTACTAATTTTGACGTTATTGAAACAACGAAAAGCTGTGTCTGCCATGTTGAGGTTCAAACTTGGGACCTGAACGGATATTCATCGCATTCGCTTTTGACGTGAATGAGAACAAGTTGATTCCTACAGTCAGTAATTCATCTGTCTCCGCTGCCAGATTTCTCTGGAATAGACATGCAGCGCCTTCAAAATTTCAGAATGCAGAAACGGTGGTGCCATGAATGAACTAGTCATGGCAACCATTTTTTGTTTATCTCTATATTATGTGCAATCGTCGAGAAATGCTTAGATACTGAGCCCACAACCACAGGGGAAAAAACGGTGGCCTAAAATTACCATTCTGTCTTCGAAGTGTTCGAGAGATAGATTTGAGCTCCAGTTGGTGGCTGGTACAGTCCCACTTAGATCTCCTTGCCATGCTTAAGAGATCTCATTCATTTACATATGTTGTACGCCGAGTTATGAAGTGATTGTAGATCTAGGACCAGATTTCCAAAAGGATTGTGTTGCCCTAAGGCGATGCAAGGAAAACGTAAGCCTTAAGTGAGATTTACTATGCCACGCAGAGCCCCTTGTGTGGCTCTGTGCAGCACAGTGAATCTGGAGTAAAGCAAGGCCTTGCGTTAATCTGCCGTTGGAGGGCGGTCCATGGGTGGAGCATGGGTCGTCCCACGCGTCCACCCATGGCTTTTGGCACATTCCCAGATTTACCTCCGGTGGTAAACCTGGCAATGTGTCAAAAAGGTACGCCTTCCCAAAGGAGGTGCAACGAGGGGAAATAACTTTATTTCTCCTCATTTTTCTCTCTTTCTAGGTGTGCTGCATTCTGCAGCACATATAGAAAGAGGCAAAAGCCTCTAAGGATTGTTTTTGTGCAGGAAGGTCCACCTTCCTGCACAAAAACAATCCTGCCTGCAACGCAGACACCCTTGCACCAGGGGGCGTGCGTTGGTGCTAGGCTGCTCTGTGTGCGCCAGCGCAGGATAAGAGCAGTAATGTGCCAAATCTGAGTAGATATGGCACATTCCTGCCCAGCTCATGTGAGGCAGCGCAGTACAGCAAGTTGTCTTATTGTGTTGCACTGCGTCACATCTTCGTAA
This sequence comes from Calotriton arnoldi, assembly GCA_963921515.1. Classification (NCBI taxonomy): domain Eukaryota; kingdom Metazoa; phylum Chordata; class Amphibia; order Caudata; family Salamandridae; genus Calotriton; species Calotriton arnoldi. The sequence continues at coordinate 1,063,203 of CAWUFW010004098.1, forward strand.
TTCTGGTCCTAGGTTTAGATCCATGTTGAATCTTTTCCTATTTTGAAATGTCTGCACAAAGTACGCTAACAATGGTCCATGAATCCAAGAGACCAGGCATATATTAGAGATCCTGTGCCATGGTTCTCCTTTGTTACCCCACTGCACAGACTGCCTGCTACTCCCAGGGGAGAGACGGTTCTAATGATAGGGAGTGCTGGCCACACGTGCAGGATGTCTCCAGGAAGGGGTTGGGGGAAAATTGCCTGGAAAGCAGCAAACGTGACCCCATTGCCCTGGGCCAGGAAGTGTTATGGGGGAGTGGCAAGGGCAAAATGACATATTGCTGAAGGAGGCACAAATGTTTGCAGCAACTCTCGCCCCAGAAGACGGCGGAAGAGAACAGACCTTCATGGGAATGCTTCATCCATATGAAAGGAAACCTTTTGAAAATAGGCGCGCAAAAGGCCCCGATAGTTGCCTGCCAGCCGGCACTGCTGCCTCCCAAGTGTGCCATCCCTTCCCCGCCGGCACCTGGCGGCGCGCGCCTGCATGGGTGCGTGGATTTATAGTTAATCTTTATCAGTGGCTTGGTCTGCAGGTAGCTATTACAGCAGCCGGGCCTGGATATTGTGTGGTCCTGATGTATCTTCGGCGAGTTCATCACAGGGGAGCCGAGTGGCTAAAAGCCATTGGGTCCGGCTGATGATGAAATACGAGCCATCAGCCCCGGTAATGGCTGTAAAATTTCATAATTACACGGACTTTATTACACTGCATAATGAGCCTGAAGCAGTATGGAACAATTAATTAAGATTTTCCACCATGGCTGTTTCAGAAATTAAAAGGTGCTCGTGTCGGAGAAATTGGGATGTGCCTGGACCTGGAAGCTTTAGCAATGCCAAGGGAGTCTGCCTTTCTCTGCAGCTCAGTCAGCTGTTAGCAAGCAGAGGTTAACTTCCGGGTCGGGCCATTATTTAAAGCTGCTACGGCATCGACAATCTGTGTGCTCCTGGTACCTCGGCGTCTTTGATTACGTCTGCAAGTGATGCATGTTTCGTGCTTTTTGTAGCAGCTTTTGGAATAAGTGCTCACCACAGCAGTGTACACTCGGGTTTCCCCAGAGTGCATTCTTGCAAACACTAGCTCTGGGGTGGTCTGCAGGCACGAGCCTGGGAATGCTACCTGAGTGGGTGGAGGATTCATCTACGATGTATTCAAACTCTGCATAAGTGTATCATGAACATCGCATCTTTGTGTGGTTTACTTTATAGGTATTTTATAAAAGGGGAGCCCAGTGTACGTCCAGGAATGTCGGATCTGTGCCAGTTTTTAGGATGGCCGTACGAGATAAAGGGTCATAAGGTCAATTTAAATGGAACTTTGCCCGTGGTTGTTCTGAAATTCAGCATGTGGCATTCTGCAGGACTTCACTGCCACATGCGTTGTACCATCCCATTTAATTTTGGTTGCTCCAATCAAAGGCACACATACTTGGTTTTGAAGAAGAGACAAACCTTATATCTCACTTATTATGTTATCCTGATCTGTACACTACAGATTAGCAGGCAGCGACCCTCAGATTGCGAAGTTTAAAAACACTTTTTGGCACATGCAAGTAGATGCAGGCACAGTAATGATTTCTGCTCATTACTGGTCCACACTGCTCTTAAAATGACTCAGTTACTTAAGTGTTTGATGCTGAGATATGTATTGAATCTACAAGTCGGGGCTTTGTATTCTGGAAGATTCGGATCATTTTCTTAACATATCCTAGGTCAAAAAGTTGAGTACCATTTATCTCTATTATTTTTAGCATGGCAATCTAAACCCATTGCTTTTTATCGGTATTCGCTTTATTTTGAATGAAAAAATTAAGTTACTAGTATGTTTTACCTTTATTTAACTGATAACATTAACTTACGCTTTTACTCTTGATAGAGTTTAGTGCACAAGGCCTTATATGAGACATCTACGATTGTCGAATTTGTGCCAGTTTTACATAAAGGTAATTTAAATTAAACTTACTTTGCCAATGGTTCTTCTGAAATTCTGGCATGGCTCTGGCCGTCCTAGACGTACACTGGACATGCTTGTTGCCTAGAAACATATACATGGCTTTTCTTTCTCAGGAAGTCATGTGAAACTTCAGGAGGGTCACAAATGGGGACTGTATACTGCAGGATTTTAATTTTATCATGGAGCCACTGAGGCAAGCCTAGGAGGGGCTGCATTCCTCCACATCTATGAATTCACCCCAAGCAACTACCACCCGAGATCTTTGTAAAAAAATGTGGGATCACCGGGCAATTGGCTTTAATTGGCAAAGTCTTAACCGTGGGGATAATGTACCCTGATAGTAAATGTGACATCTTTTTGCCACTGTCTACCACTTTTAAGAACCTGACTTGCATACTCCTTGTCATGGCAAGAACATAAAGGGTAGTAATTGTAGGGGACATTAGTCTAGTTGCCACTTTCTTGAGATCAGGCTAGGAGGAGCATGTTTGTAATGCCGAATTACACCATGTTAAATTACTTAGGTATTATTCATAAAATCGAGAAGGGCATGACTCGAGTAGAGTGATGTTAACCATAGGGAGATGTGGTGGTCTGCCACTTACTTTGACTCCTTGTGGAATTGAACTATTATTTTGACAATTTGGTATTCTAATATTTTAGTTATCCATAAAATTACCATTCATTACAACCACTACTTTTTGTATGGCATTTGTGGGGCCTTTTCAGATCTCACAGAAGGGCCGGCTGCAATCATTTGCTTCACACTCCCTCTTCAGAGACCACCATTTCCCTCCATGAATCTCCTCCTATTAGTTCCTGGTGAAGGGGCCTGAGCTGTGAGAGAGGTCTCTCCCTGTCATTGTACTTCATGTATGGCACAGGCCTGGAACAGACTGATCAAGCTTAAGCAGGGGCTCTGCAGACAGGCACAAATTATACAATAGTTTTTCTAGCCCTTAGCCATGCCACATGCAGCACTATTCTACAATCACACAATATTGGACCATGTATGTAATGTAAAATATATGGCTTGCTTTCTTATTTTTAAATGTGGGCAAACTTCTTACATATCATTAGACACCAATCCTCACTCCTGTGTGCCTGATTGAATCCATGAATGGCTGGCGGACTGTATCTGCCTTTATGCGTAAAGGACAGTCTAAATCGATGCGCAGTTTAATGAGTGGTCGCTTCGCATCTTTGAATTTGTCTCAATTCCACTGCCTTCCTGTGTTTTTGTGCATACATGTGGTGATTGCCTGCTGGCTTCCTTTTGTGTACACACTCTCTTGTGGAACATAGTAGTCCGCATGACAGGGCACATCTGTGATTCTCATATAACTTTCATTCCTGTTGGTCATTGTATCGGTTGGGAAACAGGTTAGGTATTTGAATCAACTCATTTATTAATGTAGAGAAGAAATTTACACAGCATGGACCCAGCCACACAGGCAATGGAGCACTTCATATATAACTGAAAAAATAAAATCACGGAAGTAATACAAACTTAATTAACAGTGTTGCAAATAGGGAATTCAAGTTTACGGTGCACTCTTACAGGTGCTTTTTCAAGTATTTTGGGGAGGAGATGAGGTTTGGATTGAGTCTGGATTCCTCAGGTTAGTGGTTCAAACGTCTTGCTGCTTGTCAAGAGTAGGTCAAGTTTAGTGTTTTGCACAGTTTTGTTTTCAGAATTCTTCATTGGTGTGATTTACTTACATTGTCTCTCTCTAATCCTGAGACGAAAAAATGTCAACCTACTTATAGTTGAACTCATACTTTTTAGCTGATATCTTTTGATTCAGCCCACGTCATCCATTGGCTAACTTCACTATGTGTGACACTATTCTGCTCTTTCAGAAAGAGCACATCCACACACAAAGTAGTTCCTTTCAGTGCCAAGGATTAATATGGGAAAGTGTACCTTTTGAGACCAAAAACATATTTTTGCTTTTATTTTATCCATTTTTTTATTGGTGCAGGGCCAGCAGCTCCCCTAAAAATAAAGTTTTACAAAAGCATAACAAAACAAGCATTGACAAACCCAAAAGGCCGACAGCCAATGCCAAATATAATGTCTTTGCAGTTTCTTGTTTTTAGTTTTTGTATCTCTCTTCCTACAAACCAATACTGTCAAAAGGGCTTCCAGTGTTCTACTTCTAATGAGCATAAAAATTTCATTAAGCATTAACATACCAGGTAATTGAGGCCAGACGTTGCCCACGTAGTGCACTGGTGGAGGCAGATTTCTGCCACAAGACTTGGTCTTGCACCTACACGCAGGAGTTCTGGACATCGGTGGTGCGTAGGGTGAATGAGACACTTATACTGGCTAAGAAGCAGATTACCATGATGTGGAAATCAGATGCTGGCCCGATAGTGCCCAGGTGGGAGGCCGCAATTAAGGAATGGGCTGAGGCAGAGGACCAACCACTTCACAGGTAGGAGGCCCGAGGAGAAGGCCATAGCGCCTCTCTGGGCGTAAGTGTTGGACACATTTGGGAACCCTGGAGGTCGAAGTTGCAGGCCCTCTGGTAGCTCAGAATCCGGGGATGAGGATGGGATGACTGCCTAGGGATAAGCCAGTTGGTATAGCAGACGCTCTGAGATGTGAGTGTTGCTGGGGTAGGCTGTCCGTGATAGTGATACAATGTGCCCTGGCCTAGCTGTTATTTGGTGTGGCTGACATGAGTGATCCCAAGTTTGTTTAGCTACACAATGTTGCAAGGGAGTCCCCGCGGCCCATGTCACCAGGGACCCACGCCTAATTGATGTACTGGATGTTCCTTCACCTAGAACCCATTGTTTGAATTGTTAGTTTTCTGTTTATGTTTCCAGTATTTTTATCCACCTGCCGTAGAATTATGTGTGGAGTCTCATTGCCTTGTACACACCGAGGACTGTAGGGAGTAGGGCGGGTTATGGTAGGGAATGTCTTCACTAATTTGCATTGTAATGCTGTAGGACCACACTGTTCAATCTATGCTGTCCCACTCTCCCTGAAGGCGTGATGGAGATATTATACTACTATACGTTGCGATTTTATTAAGATGAGAAAACTGCAGTAAACATATTTTCACAAAAAAAGTTTTTTCTACCTACTCTTAACAGAGTCAGAGTTTACCAGATGTTAAAAATGTGTGTGTGTGTGACATAGGTGCTTTTGATTGATAGAAAAGCCTGTGGTGTTTGTTTATGTCAAGTGTTATGGTTTTCAAATTGACACTGATTTCATAAAATATTTTGAATTCTAAATATTTCATAGGAAACTGAAACTTCCTCTGGGCATATATAATAAACATTCTGCCAGAGGAAAGGGCTGAATAGATGGGGGTGGAGTAGGAAAGAGGCTGTAAAAGGATTATGCACCCGACGAAGGAGGGTGGCCAGCTTCCCACTCAATTCTCCTGCCGAGGAATTTATTCCCTTAATAGGAATTTTCTGATCGGCTGTCACTCTGGTTTGCAACGGGGTGTCACCGCCTCCGAAACACTTGTCATTCTCTAATGGAAACACAATAGTCATTGCAGGCCTCGCCACAATGTCATCTCACTACCCCTTGCTGCGTCGGCAGTAGTGAAAACGACAGCGCCGCTCTCAGTAGGGGTAATTAAAATGTAAATATTGATATTTTATTATTTGAAATTACTTTCCAGTGCGGCATTTAATATCGTTCCATCTGTGCAGCACTCTTTAGCGGTCACTTTAGTGCAGCTCAGGGATGCTAAGCAGCGGCGCGCTCCCCGTTATGTCAAAATGCTTGTTGCTGCTTAATTTTGATATCTAATTAAGTGGAAACGTACAGTCCGCACCGTAATCCATGGCATCTTAACCAGCTGCTGGGGATATTTAGAATTAATCTCCACTATGGAATCAACCTAATGTATGCAATTAAGAGTCTGCCAATGGCTAATTAGGTGTATTAGAAGCGGGCATCTTTTTTTAGTTTGGGCGGCTGCATACTTGGGGCTTCCCGCCTCCAGGCCCCCCTAAAGGTGCACAAGTTTGTATAAGCGGTGAAGAGTCGAGTGGAAGACCCGCTTGGGAGGGGTTTGAATTGATACTCTGCTGTCACTGCCCACGTGCGCGGAAGCCTTCAGGAGATGTGGTGGCGGTCGCATTGAGGGAGTGGGACAAAGGGAGCGGCCATCTTTGTGCATAATGTATGCACAGTCTGGCTAATGAAACACTGGTTGCAGTGGGAGTGCTGACATTGCTTGGTTGCTCTTTTGTCAAGATCAAACAGGCCGTTAACCAGGCTGATAATATCATATAAATCAAAGCTATAAAATATGGGATTTGCTGGTTAAACTCCCAGATTCTTCTCATCCTAACCTGATGATGCTTTCAGCCCATTTTAATTTGCCCTGCTGATGACTATTTTGTCACACATCATTTGTTTTCATACTGAAAGACCCTTATTTAAGCTACTCTCAAAGACCATTTTAGTTAGCTTGTTGATGTATTGCATCGGTAATAAATTGAAACAGTCTGCCTCTAAAATGATGCATTCTTGAAAACCTTCTTGTGCTTTTTTTGTTTCACCCTTCACAATGCATTCTGGGCTCCATTCTCATCGAAAGTGATAAAACTGCACCTGCTGCTCTTAGACCTTGAGTTGATGCAAATGTACGACTTTCAGGAAGTCACAAACGTTCCAACAAGTGTGTGTGGAAACCTGCTAGGGTCGCAAGCTACTCCGTTTTCGAATGGGAAAATATATTTTGTCTGTATTTGATCGTGCCCCTGTCAAGAGTACATTTCAAACCTTTTCTATGATAGAAAGGGGTCAGAGAAGGATTTTGGAATACCATCAAATGTATAAATAGATGGGTGTGCACAACCTCATGGGATATTCCAACTCTGGAACTGTCCACTCCCGCCCACTCCCCGTCCTTGTAATTAGTTTTACTAACACAAAAATCTTTGTACGAGTAAGTCCTTCGATGAGTGCAAAATCAGGTTTTCTGATTTCAAAAATTTGATTTGCACCAGAAAACTCTATTTCGATGGGAACACAAACTTATGCATGAAAAATGATTTGTTAATTGGCCATTAATATGCACATACAGTTTAAAGATTTAAATCCAGACAGGGCTGACAAAGACGTTCTTCCTTCTGAGGCCAATAAAATAAAATTAGCATCCTTGAGTTTATCATAGTGACACCTCTTGCTTACAGTTCCTAGTGTATGACAAAGCTCTGGCAGGAAGCACTGTATCGTAAAAACAAAAGTTCCTTTTCATGTTTTTAATATGCAAAAGTGGCCATTTTATATCTGTGATGTGTGGATTGGTTGTGCAGCACTTATGCCTCACTAAGCTGTGTTGGGGTGCAGAAGAGGAAGACGTTAGCCTGAAAAGGAAGAAAGAGAAGGGAATTTGGGGCTTTCATCCCAGATTCACATCAGAAGCTTTAAGTATATGTACCGGCATATTTTCCTGAGGGCTATCCCTCTATTTTGGGCTAACTTCCCCAACTGTCAGTTCAGGGTATTGTTACTTTCATTTAGTGTGTCCACACACATTTCTGATATGTTATTTGCCCAGGTAGAGCAGCACTGTGGAACATTATTGCATTCCCTGTCTGGAGTTCATCAGCACTAGATAACTTCTATGGCAAATGAATACCAGAGAATTCTAAAGGCCACAGCGGCTACCAACGTGTTGGCTGGTGTATCCACTAGGAACAAGCCATTGGCTAGGATCACTCCCACTCCACCTTTGTGCCCCTGAATCAAAGTCCACTTGGGATCAAATTTTTTTGGCCTGTTTCTTCTAGTAGAATATGTGGCAGGATAGGTAGACCACCTCCAAAGTATTGGAATTGAATTCAGCACAACATGCAACATATTCTCTGTTTCATTTTGAAAGTAAAATAATGAACTCTTACTGGCCAAAGCATAAAGAAATAAAAAATAAAAAATCTTTAAAAAAAAAATAAGAGCATTCACGGTAGGCTCCTGGTTGGTGCCATTTGCTGAAAAATACTCTTTATTCGAGGTGCTGCAGCCACATGCTTTGATTCTGAAGGAAAAGAGCCCTTTATAACTGCAATTTCAATTTAGAGAAGTTCTTCCTCAAGCAGACTCCTAAGCATCAACGCTTGCGCCAGGCGCTCAAGCGGAAGGCCGCAAATCTGGAGAGACGCGCACGTTTTTACCAGTTGTCAGTGTCCCATATGCTGTGGAGCACACTTACCATACTTAGCACCGCTGAATGCATCATGTCCCTCAAATACTTCTGACAAGTGAATATTTGCTTAGCGGGAACCCATTGCCCCTAATGGACTGCAATGAACATTCAGTGTGAATGCATCTGATTGTAACGCCAGCTCCGGTATCTGTCGACGCAGCCATCGCGAGAAGGCAGAGGTGTGATGATAAAAGCGCAGGATTTCTCGAGCTGTTACATAGCACTTACCATCGTGCCAAAGGATTTGGGTTCAAGTGACGCCTATGGGCTGCAGCTAAGAATATAGATTGTTTTTCAATGCAAAGAATAGGTTGTGGCGCACACAAAGGGAAGTACATGGGATATATTTACCTGGCACAAACCATAAGGCTGTTTAGGCTTTTTTGCATGCAGCAGAGAGCAGGTGCATGGGCATTGATGTGTCAGGCAGGCTGTAGGGAGGATTTGACAAGTAGGATAGTAACATCTGTTTGGGATGGGTTTGAGGCCAAGTTAGATTGTGATGGGTATTTGTGGTACCCTCAAGCAGCAGGCTACATCACTTCATCACAGTGGGGTTCTTGGGACTGTGTGATGCCCTAGTGTTGCTAAGATTGGAACTTAGTGAAAACGAGATTTGGGCGGGATGGACGTCCCATGCCCCAAGAGCGGGCGGGTGTTGGCATAATTAACTTCATAGTAGAGTATCTTGAAATGGAAGTGATGAGAAATTAGTTTTTGGCAACATAAATGAGAACAAAATAATTCCAGTTTTCTAATTCTAACCTATAACTTATGCTTTGTTTTGCCGTTACTTTTTAAGAAATTATATGTGTCTAGCGGCATATTCATGTTGCTGTGTCCTTGTCATTTTTGTACAGCCATTAAGATGGAGCTACTGTAATAAATAGAGGGGTTTCTAGTGAACTAAATGGTGCTGAAACCACAAACATTTGTGATAGATTCATTCACGTTCATCGCTCTCTAGCATAGGCCGTATTCAGAGCAGTCACAGAGGTGAAAGGCTCCGTAGCCCTCTGTGAAATCACTGATTCGTCCACACCTGGTTACATGGCTCTTTGTAGTGAATGTTTTTGCCACTGTTAATTCTGTAAAAAGTGATTTCACCCATTCATACGTGCACAATTACAGAAAGTGATTTAAAAAAAGAAGTTTGACTAGGAGTAATAGGTACATACGGTGGTACTCTGGCCAAAGAATACATCTTTTGATTTTGCGACAGGCCAATACTTCTGAAAGGGCAGTAAGGCTGGGACAGAGTCAGTCTTATACAGGGATGTAGCATAAAATGATGGTTCCTCCCTGCAGAATTTATTTATTTATTTATAAAGCGCAACATTCATCCCATAGGGATATCACGATGCGATGAAGGACCCCTTGGTGTCCTATATCTCTCAGATATACATTGGCCTTGAGCTGAATGGGAGCCCTCTGAATGATTAGGGGTCCCTTGAAAAGTTGCCCCCCTCCCCCCATGCTCCGCAGGGGCCTACATTACATCCCTGACCATATATTAACTGCTGTCTGGTGTATGACTGATTCGCCCAGTCTTATGTGTCTTCCAGAGGCACCGACATGTAGAAAAATCATTAGATGACCCAATCTGCACATCTGCCTGGGAGGAAAGACTGTGAAGTCCTAATTTTATAAGTGTTACATCACTTACCACTTCACACTGCAAACAGCCATATGTTGCTAAATCAAATTGGCTAGCCATGTCACTTTGTTTTAGTTCAGAAAATGCTGCTTGTTGCAAAAGTAAACACACCTCACACTTTTTGTGACAATGTATTAGAAGTATGTGTGATGAAAGGTCTCTCAACGGGCTCAGGGTTGCATATAATTTCCCAAACTTGATATTGTAGGTTTGTAAAACAGCTCACTGCTGGATGGCATACCTTGCGTGGGTTAAACCCATATATGCATAGCTCAGCAGCCTATTTCTGTCAAAACTAGGTTTAGCAACTAAACATTTATGCTTTCTGAAACGAAAGTGTATTTCTGAGGACCTGAGTTCAACTATTTTTTGCCCTTCTTACTTTAAAATGCTTAGCCTTTTATGTAAGTGAACTGCAAAGTGCATCACTTGGCCGGGTAAGAATTAAACAGGAGAGCTCTTGACAGGTGCCTGTAGCTTCCTTGTCAAGTGCGTCAGCCCCCCGAAGAAAATGGCGGCTGGGCCCGGCTGCCATAACATTTCTTGCCATTCCTCGGGGACATCTGACTCCAGAGGAGCTATTAAATCCTCCCAAGTGACGTGATTCTGAACTGGCATCTAGTTTGTTTGGAGCGCTGTTCTGCAGATAAAGATGCTGTTTAACAGGAGGTCGAGGTACAGAGCCATCCTGCTCACAAATGCCTCTGATACATTTAGCAGCTCTTTGCTAGGGGAGGGGATGAAGGGATATCAAAGCTATCACCGGTATGCATGGAACTGTCCCCGGCTGTAAGACAAAGTACATGTTAAACAAACATTTGCAATGCCAAAAGGTCTGGCATATGAATGAAACTGAAGGGTGGCACTCAATACGGGCCTAATTACGAGTCTGGTGTTCCGAGGACCACCAGACTCACGGGGCGCGGTGGTGGCGGTCCAGCCACCGCCGCACCGGCGGGCCAACCGCCTTATCACAACTTTGGGGGTCGGACCACCATTAAACTGTCATAGCTGCCAGGGAACCAACGTTCCCTGGTGGTGGTGCGGCAATCAGGGCCTCAGTAATATGCTGATGGTGCGGCTGTTGCACCGCCATAAATATTATCAGTTTCAGGGCCGCCAGCAGTGTCATGGAGGTCTTTACTCCATGAAAAGGCTGGTGGTCCTGAAACAAAGGGGGCCCTACAGGGCACACTGTTGCCCATGTGCATGGGGATGCATGCAGGAGGCACAGCATGTGCCCCAGTTCCTGCACGGCATGGACTTTATAGTCCATGCCGTGCAGGAACTGTTTTTGGCGTTCCCATTGCGGTCCCCATTTTCAGAGGCACTGCTGTGGGACCGCCAAAAAATAGTCCGCCAGACACAAGGAAACATGGCGGTGCGGGCCGCCGGCATGTCGGTTCGCTCCTGCACCGCCAAACTCATAATCAGGCCCTAAGTCATCATGCATGCACTCTATGTCTTATATTTGCACTCATGCATCCATCCACTGACTCATTCTTGCATTTAGCCTCTAACACAACTGCGATAAAACACACAAACTCAACATCATGTGCAAGCATGCTCATTCTCAGCTCGATGGGCACGAGTGATCAAAAAATACCATCATTCCCAGGGTAGAAAAGTCAATGACTGATGTGGACTGAACCATTTTTCCATAATGTGTGCTGTCATGGATGGAAGCAGAGTGTAAATAACACTCAGACAGACTAATGGCAGAACAGAGCTGAACCAAAAGCTGTCTATGTATTTATGTGGATGTATATTTATATATATGGATTTATATGGATGGATGTATTTAAAGATATTTTATTACAAGATCCTGGCAGACAGCTTAAGAAGAGGTTCTAGCAAGAATTAGTACAACGAAAATCTTCTCCCCTACGGTTTGTCAGAGTTGGTGACCACCAACAAAATCCTTCCCTACAAAGGTCATCTGTGACATTTCATATAACAAAATGCCTGTAAGCTTTGATGCTGGGAAATAACAATCCACCCTTAAATGCCTATTGACTTTGACGTATGCTTTTCACAATGAATATGACAGCACTACTGCCTTTATCATAATTTTTCATTATATACAGATCAGACCTATGGCATCCAAAATATGTTTCTAGTAACTGAATCAGGCATCTAGCTGGTATCATTGGTTTGTCACCATAACCAACTCATGCCTACTGTACATAAGTAAGTTTATAATAACATTAAAGGCACACCAGTGTAATGCAATACACAGACATGCCAACCTTAGAAGGATTTTCACTCTGTAGAAGTGGATGGGGCATTCTAGAGGGGCCATGATCATGGAGAGTGGGGCTTTGGACCCCTGTACTATCCAGTGGCACCCTCATCCCCCACAGCCTGAAGAAAATCACCTAAAACCACCTCCTATGTCCTGGAGAGGTTTCAATTGGATCCCAGCTGTGCAATGCATTCACACCTGAGCTGGAATCCTATTCTGTGCAAGAGTTTCAAGCTCACCCTGTGACATTGTCTCTACACTAGTTCACGGTGAGGTGAGTGAAGTCAGGAGACCTGAATACAACGTAAGTTAACACCAGGGCCACTGGAATTATGCGATTGTGCGGACGCTGCGATTTTCGTATAATTATAGATTTGCCACATAATCCATCATCTGCAACATAATCTGCAGATTTTAACAAAAACATTTTTTGTTTCTAGCTCAAATGGATCAAAAGTCACTAAAAATACAGCAATACGTGTTGCAGCGCAGTACAAGATCCTTTGCAAAGCTGGACTGGTCACCTTTCTGTTGCTTATTGCTATATTTGGATGTTAAACTAGCACTAATGAGGTGCAACCAATGCCCAGACAGTGTTACCAAGTTTAAAAATGATTAAATAATGAAGTAATGCTAATACAAAATATGCTGCATTATGCCGCATAATTTGCCTTTTCTTGCCTCATAATTTACTCAGCCCTGCCACATAATTTGGCCCTCTCCTGCCACATAATTCCAGTGGCCCTGGTTAACACAAGCGACCAATGCTGTTGTTTGTTGTACATCAGATGCCCTCTGCTTGACCTATTCCTCCCACCTCATGCACACCTCACAGGTGAGCCCTACTGCCTATGAATGAGATGTACCTTCTTGTGGTTATAAATGGCATGCGTTAAAGACCATGATATGTCAGTAACTGCGCAAACACAAGGAGATGATGGACGGAGCGCTGAAACTTTTCAGACACTCACCCCCAGTTACAGATCTGGGTTGAATCCATCATCGTTCTTTAGCTCACTTCGCCACCCCAGTTCAGACACAGCTATATGCAAATCAGTCTTGACCCTGTGCCTCATAGGAACAGTCCAGCCCGAACTGCCTAGCCATGTCTTCCCTGGACCGGAAACAAGCATCCTGGGACCGGTTTCGAGCTAACAGCCTTCATCGGCCAGGCTAGCTTGAATCCAGTGGCAAAGTGAGCAAGGGATCCACGTCTGGGCATACCCTGCCAACTTAGGGCGAACAAAGCAAACACAAGGAGATGATGGATGGAGCGCTGAAACTTTTCAGACACTCACCCCCAGTCACAGATCTGGGTTAAATCCATCATCGTTCTTTAGCTCACCCCAGTTCAGACACAACTATATGCAAATCAGTCTTGACCCTGTGCCTCATGGGAACAGTCCAGCCCGAACTGCCAAGCCATGTCTTCCCTGGACCGGAAACAAGCATCCTGGGACCGGGTATGCCCAGACGTGGGTCCCGTGCTCTCCATGCCACTGAAGTCAAGCTATCCTATCTGGTGAGGGGTGAAACCCTGAAACCGGTCTTAGGATGCTTGTTTCCAGTCCAGGGAGGACCTGGCCTGGCAGTGCGGGCTGGACTGTTCCCATTGGGTGCAGGGTCAAGACTGATTTGCATATGGCTGGGTTCAAACTGGAATGGCATGGTGAGCAAAAAAACTATGGATTTAGGCCCAGATCTCTGTACTGGGGTGAATGTATGACATTGTTCTGCATTCTGTCTATCAATTGTTCTTTTTGCATATGTCAGTAACTGCTGCATGTTTTTGTCGCAAGTTAAGATGGACACATATTTAGAGCTGTGGGGGTTCAAAGTGCGTTCTAATGTCTTAAGAACCCACAGCCTCCTCATACTGCAAGCATTTTCCCTGGTACTGGAGCGAAGAGCCTGCTCTTCAGCACAAAAGCGAAATATTTCGCTTTGCTTGTCCTCCCTCCCCCAGACATCCAGCCAACCCAAGTGTGCGCTAATGCAGACTGACGGTAACACATTATTTGGAATCTGTGGAAATGTCGCCCCAAGAAAAAAATGTCCAAAAGTTGAGCGCGCCTGAAGGGAAACAAAACCCTACACTGCATCCAGTATTCAAGCGCAACTTTTATTCCAATGAAAACAGATTTTATTTCCCTGTGCTTAATTAAAGAGCGAAGAGGTGCACGACACTGTGCAGACTGAAAAAAAAAATGAATTCGTAAATCACAGGGACAAAAGGACTGTAGTGCCACTTTAAGGTTTCCATGCACGTAAATGTCAATAGAGCGGCTTCTCCATCATCAGCACTAAATTCACATTGATGCCTCTTTTCTTCTCCGTATTGATCCCTCCATGAGAACGTAGATGTGTATCTGTTAATTAATGCGTCCTGAAACAGCATTTGTATTAATCAGGCAGATAAGAAAAATTGGATGCCTGCACCCTCGTGACAACCGTGAAAAAGTGCTGGCCCGATAAAATCACGGCTCGGCCTAAATAAAATAAAAAAGTCCCCTTTCCACTCAATAAACTAATCATCCTGCTTTTAATTATTCGGCAGAAAGATGTGCGGAGATTGGAGAACGTGTAAATGTAATTATTTACTAACAGCGGTGTCTAGAAGGGAGAATGGGGCTGTCACAGGACAGTGCTGCGGGCTGCCTTCCGCGTCCATCTGCTGCGGCAGAAAACTGCTTCCTGGGCGAGGAGGGGGCTGGGGGGAGGGGCGCAGAAGCTAATTGGAAGCAGACCAGTCGTGCGTCCTCTCGAATAAAACCAGGGCCTTGCGGAGCTACCTGGCCGTTTAACTGACGGATAACAGTGACTTCAGTCATGTCACATCTGTCTCCAGTGCAGTCGCTTGAACTAGTTTTACGCATGCTTTTCAAGAACAGTATACGCAAATCCCAGTTTTTTGGTGGGGGGGCGGGGGGTGAGGGGATCTTTATGTTTAACCAGAAAAAAAGTTTTTATTACCGCATAAAAGACCACGAACCAAGCAAGTCTGGTGTAATGCAGCGTGTTCACAATTCATGCTCTTTCCTCACCTCAACCACATTCCAGGATCCAGGACACACACAGAATGACATTGAATACTTTGCCTTGTCCAGGCATTGACGTCATTTTGAGGTCGCCAGGGGTTGCAGCAGCGACCCCCCAGCTTGCCCCTTGCGACCCCTGGCCCTGCCTTTGCGACCCCTGACCTCAGATGGGGCAAAATCAGGGCCATGAGTGCAGGGGCAGCAGTTCATTATAGACGTCGGTTGCAGCAATACCTGCTTAGTTTTCTCTCAATTTATTTATTACACTAATAGTGAATAACAAAATATTATTCACAGGTAATAAAAAATGGAGTACAATTAGTTGGAGTATAATATTACCTAACAGTTAAGATAACTAAAAAAAAATGCTTTGAAATGTCTTGTGTGCGAGCTTGAGGTTGGGTGTGAGTTTATGTAAGAAAGTGCATGTAAGTGTGAATATGTCTGTATATGTAAGCATGTGTATGTGTGAATGAAATTTAAGATCAAAGGGCGTGTGATGTCACTTCCGCTACAGCTGGCATTTTGGTAAATTGACCTTCATGTGTCCAGGTGCATGGGTTTCAACTATTTGTATAAGGTTTTGAAATCAAAAGAGGAAGCGTCCAGTTTTGTTTGGGTGAGAGATAAAAAGTATTAGTTTTTGGTTTCCGTAAATTAAAAAAACATTTTTATGCCAACATTTCCAGCAGAAAATAAGGTAGCAAATATAGTAAAACTAAAATGTCATAAAATAAAATAAAAGCGGGTTACTAATAGGTATGATATAATCAGTTAACAGGGCATGGGATAAAGTAATGGGGAGCACTGTCGCTTTAAAGTGGGGGTGCTGGATAAAATAATCAGGAGAACTGTCGCTTTAAAGCAACTAGGCAACATTAACAGGCTGGCGACCCCGGAGATAAATGGTTAATCACATTTGGTGTCTGTGTTGACCAAGGAAACCATTCACTGTGATTGATTCAGTGGGGGCAGAATTCACAGGCTGATGCTTAATGGCCACATATGCCCCATCTATTTTAGGAAAGTTCGTTTTTTTATCGCACAAGAAGGAAAATCTTTATACGAGTGGTTTATTTGGTTTTTTTTGTCCTTTATAATTCTAGAAAATGAAATGACATGGCGTTTAGGGTTTATTTTGGTTATGAAAGATGTACCAATTTAAGAAACACAGGAGCATCTTCACAGAGAGGTCACTGAAAGCTTCAAAGGCCCCCTAAGAAAGGCTTGACTAATCCCCTTTGATGGTTTTATTAAGCCCCAGTGCCAACTGGCAAATTCATGCACTTCAACAGACCAGCAAATTACTTCCAATCGCATATTGTGTGATGGGGGTATTAGCAGTTCAGCGCAATAAATTAACAGTTAATGTAAACACAAGCATGAGAGGCAGGCTGGGAGAATGACAGCCATCTCACCATCTTGCTGGAAAAGGGTCCCTCAAAGCAAAAGGGAAATAAAAATCAAAGAAAGGGAAACATTTTATTTTATTTTATTTAAGAGTTTTATATAGCGCTGGGTGGACCCGAGGGTATCAGAGCGCTTTACATCAGTACATGCTCATATCAAGATATCGAGTAAAATCAGTTTAGTTGAGATGAATCAGATGAAACCAATTTTTGGCCTAAGGGAGAGAGGGTACGGGGAGAACCTGGGGTGGGGGAGTGGTAAAGGCCCTGTCTCGTTGGTCAGTTGACGTCCACTAGTTCAGATGCTGGTTGAGGAGGAGATCCTTTAGCTGTTTCTTGAAGCTCAAGAAGGAAGGGTTAGTCCTCATCATAGCCAAAGTATTATCCCATCCCCATAATGACTACATGCAAGTTGTGCAGCAAATATCCCCTCTTAAGCTTACATGCATATATAAATTCTCCAAGACAACAAATATCTCTAGTTCTATATTGTGCAATGGCTTGGTTACCCCTTAATCATTAATTTGCCCCTCTCCTGCAGTTTGCACATTTTTTTCCAAGTGATGTGCCACAGAAGCTGTTATTGATAGGAGGTAGAGAGTTGGAAGTGCACAAGGTGAAACACGTATATTTTCTCCAGCCTTTCACCAAACCAGTGCCAGACAAAGTCCTCCTTATACCAGTGCTAATCCTTCACTGTATAGATCGTAAACTAGCCCTTATCCATCAGGCTACACTCCAATTTTCCCGGTCAGTCACGATGCCCAAGTTAAGATCATCATCACCGTGTCGTGGCAGGATACCCCCTACTGGTCTTAGGTGTCCCACTCTCAAAATGTTCAAGAAGGAAAAGTTGCAGTACCACCTTTCCGATATGGGCCGAAGTGGAGCTACCAACTGTCACCAATCATCAGTTTGCCTAACTTCAGTGTCACACTTTCTTTCTTTTTGTGACCCCCTTTGAGATTATTTTTACATCTTCACCGAGAAATAATGAATTGTGGGATCATTAAGACCCTGGCAGGGGATGGCCACTCGACCAGCTCACCGGAGACATGACTCCCCTTCCCCTAGTGGAAAACCACCAGCTGAGTTTAGAAAACTCCACCAGGTAGAGAGAGATCTCTATGCCTTCAGCAGAGCCTCCTCTCTGGCAGATCCACTCAAAGCTCTGAAGCTTTGCAGAAATTCCCAAAAGCAGAAATTTGTTTCTTGAAATCCACCCCCCCCAAAAAAAACCACAATGGCTCTGAAATAGAGAAAGTCTTTTGGGTATTTTCCCTACTATGTTCGCCCTGCTCTTCATGACAGTAGTCATGTCCTGTAGTAGATGGGCTATCAGGTCAAAGGTAAACCCAACCCTTCTCCTGACTCCAAATAAAGGAGGGGAATTGAATGTTGGTATTTGTGGGAGCTTCACCAAACTGCTGTGTTGCCCCTGCTCTGCCAAACTCCAGATGCCACTAAAAGAGGGCCCACAATGCTCCTTAATGGATTTGAAATCAGAGCCAACTAGAGTAATATGACTGGATGATCTATATGAATTTAAACTCAAAGGCCATGCACAGCATCCAAAATGTTCTTTGGCTTAATGGGTGGATAAACACGTCTTGCCATAGACGCCACTTGAGCTGCAGGAAAGAATGTTTTCACATCGGTTGAGATGTGGCCTAGCGGCTAGAGCTGCCAAATTTGTAACTAGGGAACCAAGTTTGAATCATCCTATGATTCTAGGCAGATCACTTAACTTCTCCATGCCTAAAAAAGTGAACATCTGATTCATGTAAAAACGTTTGATTTTCAAGTAAAGCACTCTAATGTTCTTCGGACACTTTTGCACTATATAAAACTGTAAAAAATATGAAAGAAACACTTCAGCAAACATGTAGGGGAGTGCTGATATTCTAGTGTTAGGAGTGGTAAGCAAGGTGTGTTTTTAACTGTACAAGGTCAGGAGAAATAGTCCATTTATTTCTGTGAGGCTTAGAATGCTATATTGTGCTCTTCCTAGTACTCTAAAAGATGCTGCTCAGACAACTTCAGAAAGTTAAAAAATCAACCTTGCTACAAACCTCTGGGACCAGAACCAGAGACCACATTACACAATATTTTCTCTTCCAATACTGTCTGAGGACAGTATTGAAATCTACACAAAATCCTCCAAGGGTAATCACTTCTGAATCTATCTGACTGAGACGCCCTACACATGATAAACGCCAAACTACGCACACGTAGCCATAGCCATCCGTTAAAATTCACATTGACCAAAAAGCAGAGAAAGCTTTGATGTTCTTGCCCTTTGAGATCTGGAGTGGACTTCAAACCAAAATCTGTGTGGGGGAAGCCCATTAAAATGGATGCTTCTGAAAGTGTGCATGTGAGGTAGCTTTTGGCAATGATCAGTGCTTAGAGAAAAATTATTACACATAACAGTGCCAAAAAAGTGCTTATATTAAATAATTAATCTACTTATTCATGTCCTATTGCTGTAGATGAGGGCATCTACGATCTTCCAAAGGAGTGAATGTGTAAATGAAGTTTGCAGAGCACCAAACATTTTCAATGTTTTCCTAGGCATGCTGATTCTGGTTTATAAGACGTTGATTAAATTTGCACGAGATGTCAGTACTACTCAATGCAATGTATCACCAAATAATATGCTAGTCTATTATAACCTCGCCAGCCACAATCCAACATGACCGTAGTCCAAGCAATATGAAACACTACCAAGAAATATGTCACAAGCCCTGTTTGGTTCTGGTCAACAAGTATGCCAAAACCAAAACACACACCCACATGACGCACTTCTGAACCATATAAATTATAGTATAGCACTATACAAATGGACATAGCACCCCAATAAATGTATTTATAAGAATCCATCCAATTATATTGTTTCATTCAAAATGATCTTTTAAATAAAGTGTGGCTATCTGTGCTATTGATCACACCAGTAGGCTTGTCAACAGGCTGCCATCATGCATTTCAATGAAGCAGGTAATATTAGCACCATCTGAACAGGGTATTTAAGACAGTTGAAAACTGCAATGTAATTAATATATCGTGTGACATCAGTCACCAGTATCATTCCTAAACAAACGTAGAACAATTTTCAGGATGTATTGAATAATCATTACACTTCTGTCATCCTCTGCAGGATTCTCCACGTTGTCTCTGGCTGATCAGATGAGCCTTCTTCAGAGTGCCTGGATGGAGATTCTGATCCTGGGTGTGGTATATCGGTCACTTTCGTTTGAAGATGAACTCGTCTACGCCGAAGATTACATCATGGACGAGGATCAGTCCAAACTGGCCGGCTTGCATGAGCTGAACAATGCCATCCTGCAGCTGGTGAAGAAGTACAAGAGCATGAAGCTGGAGAAGGAGGAGTTTGTCACTCTGAAAGCCATTGCACTGGCAAACTCAGGTGGGCACCTTCGCTTGACACTTACTACAGCCATGTTCTGTGCCACAATTTGTTCATGCGTGGGCCCACTCTATGCAGTTTTCGGAAGCCTTTGATTCTGAATCACTCCTTTTGTAATTGTGACTGCAGCTAGAAAGGTGTCCCGAATCTGTGATTGAAATTGATGAATGTGTGTGATGCAAGTTCTATTTGGAAATTAAAAAATGTTTAAGCAGCATGTAGTGTGCCAAAGGTCTTCTGTTTGATTAGCTTCTATCAATCAAGTGATGAGCCTTTCAGTAATAAAAGTACTACCTCATGCTAAAAATGGTCTGCAACTCAGAATGTGTGAGTTATGCAAAATCAAATTTATTGGGAAATATTTTTTGCTATATTAGGTATGATCTTTGTGTGTTTGCACTATCACATGGTTCCAACATCTACAAGACAGGCCAAGAGCATCAGTATATTGAAGACGTGTAGACGTCATATAATATACTTTCCTTAGATTGGGCCACCACTAAGCACAAGACTGGTTATAATGTGCTCAAAACAGAAAATCCATAGCAAAACAGGAGCCCCCGGTGTGTAATGTCACTTTTGCCCGTGCCAGAGGGGTTAAGTATTGCAGAAGCAATTTTCTCAAAGTGAGCAATTTAAATAGCAAAGATAGTGATCACCGCCTGATAAGCAGAAAGAACAAATCATTTATGTCTTTTGTTGTGTGTTTTTTCCTTTTGTACTCTCCTCACGCCTTGTTGTGTCGCTGAGTAACTTTTTGGCATTTGCATACACTCCAGGACATATCCCTCTTAAATGACGGGCGGATCATTAGATACCTGTGTGTCGATAACGCGGGACGATGTGCCGCACCATTGACAGTCACACCGTGCCCCTCCATCTGCTTTTGTTCTGACCCTATCTTTGAACTTTATCTTGGTTGCTGGCCAGTAGTTTTCCCTTTAATTACAAGAAGGAACCTGTCAATAAAATCTGTTAAATGGGATGCAATGAGTGGCTTGAATGGGCGGGCGGCTATTTGTTCAAATTCTGCAGCGCTCAAGGTATTGACAGTTTGTTTTCTGGGGCCATATGTGGCGATCAATCTCAGGCTGGGCTCAGCCACGCTGAAAAATGAAAAAGCAGATTGCTTCTGCTTACTTGTGGATGACGCCTCGTGATTTGGCGCGGCACCGGTGAGGGGGAGAGCCTTCTGCCCAAATTGCCCCCAAGAGAGCCCAAGCACGTGATTGTTTTGAGGAATAATTTTTTAATTGATTTTGTAATTAACAGTTCATCTACAGTATTGATGCCTGGATCTTCAGATTGATGGAAGGGAAATTGTTTTTAACAATGAAGTTGTACTTTTTTATTTGTCTGTGTAACGCGATCGAGCAGTTGGAATCCTTAATTAAAAACAGGATTTTGGACAGGGAGTTGGAAGCTATCAGTTTATACATCAGCACAGCAACTAGCTCCTTTAGCCCATCACCGCGTGTGAAGCTCAGTCACTGATGTAGCATGCTAGCATAGGTAGGAGCTAACACTTGGGGCTACATGCTTAAATTATCCTTTACTCTCTAGCTAATCCAAGTAGTGACCAAAAGGTTTATAATATTTAACTGTATTTTGCCTTGTTCAATTGTTCTTGCTTGTTATTTAATGACTTACTCAGTAACCGGCTTTGCACTCAAAAAATATTTCTGCTGTTGAGTACTGCCTGGTTTATAAAGGTGTCGCAAGAAGTAAGTTTGCAACACATTTGTACGAATCCAATGTTTGGCAAGTATGTATGTATGCGAATTTTAAAGAAGAAACCTAGTTACATGGCAACTGGGCATAGTCACAAATTCTACTGGTAGATTTTTGGCCAGCCACCCACACCATAGGAGACATTGAGGGGCCGATTCCGATTCGGGCCGGAAATCTCTCCGGCCGAGCCGGACCCGGAGAGATTTCCGACCGAATCGGACCCGTGCAGCCCGACCGAACGAGTACGATGCGCACGTATGCCATCGGACTCGAGTCGGTCGGACTCCCATTGAAGTCAATGGGAGCCTGTCGTACAATGCGTACGCGGGCTCCCATTGACTCAATGGGTGCGAGGCGGACAAGGGCGCCCCTACAGCGTGTACGCGGCGAAGCGACTCGCGCCGTACACGCACAGGTAGGGGGACCCATGGGTCCCCCTGTGTGCGACTCGCACGGCTACGCATACAGGGGGTCCGACACGGACCCCCAAAGTACGGCTCCGACTGCTCTTTCGAGCCGGAGTGCGCGGCTCGGTCGGACTGCTCGCGGCGCGCGCATCGTACTTACCCGGCCGGGGAACGTCTCCATTGCGCGGTGCGAGTCGAGTCCGAGCGAGTCGGTCGGTGCGGTTAGACCCGGGTACGAGTCGGTCGGAGCGGTCGGGACGCACGGACGAGTCGGTCGGCGATTTCGCATCGTACTCGCTCGCCCGGACGCGCGTACGAATCGGTCGGGCAATAAGGCTCCGAATCGGATCCGGTTAAGCCGATTCGGAGCCCTACCGAGATCGGAATCGGCCCCTGAGTGTCTGAGATGGAAAAAAATAAACTAGGCATTTTCTAAATTGATCACAAATGCTAATCCAGAAATGGATTTTAAGGCACACTATTTGACCATTTTAAACATCCTTGTTTAAATTAGTAGATTTTAAAAGGCATCTACAGACTCAGCTGTTTTTTTCTGTAAGTTACAGAGAAATGTACGTGTGCGGGTAGGAAGATGTGCTTCTAAAAGGAATTGCTGGTAGATTGGTAGATGTAAGACAACAACACTATGAATTACTTTGCTAGTTTGTCTTCATTCTGTATCCATATATAATTGAGCAATAATGCATGGGACCGAAATGTATAGCACTGTACCAGGCAAATTGCACCTGCCTGACTCACTAACTTCTGAAGGCGAGCGAGAGGTCCACCGAGCCAGTGGATATTTGTCCAAGGGGATTTAGGACGCTTTGGCTCAGCATATCAGCCTGCAGTTTTGTGGCTTCTGGCAAAAATGGATTTGCTCCCCAGATGTTCCATCACCTAGGGCTTTTCAGGAAATCAGGAGGGGTCAAGAAAACATATTCGCCAAGAGTGCTTTACCCTAAATTGCTGTAATATATAAGATGCACTTCTCAGGCTTGAAGAGGCTCACAGTAAAGCTTTAATGACAGCAAGGATTGAAAACATGCATGGTGTCTGAGGTGCCTCTTGACCATAGGCCTTTTCAGTTTGCTATTTGGTCCCATTCACATCATACATATTCTTCAGAGTCTCTATCTTTTTCCTCGCTCACACCTTATAGTTCACCCCTGTTTAGCACAGGACTCGGCAAGAACACATCTTGTCATGACAAAATGGAAGGAGAGGGGTAGATGTTGGCTGGGAGGGTGTTCCCGGTCCAGGGAGAATAGCTCTAGAATAACTGATTCAGAGCTTTGGTTTGTCAGCTCAGGCAATGCTAGAGGCAGAGTGGATTTGTTTTTGTTGGTGGTGCAGCTTCCTTCATTGATACTTTGTTAGGAAGGTACATAGCTTGGAACAGAATCAGGGTTGTGCAATTTAGCCTGGCATTCACGAAGAAGAATCTTGCTTCTAATGGAAGCCCATGTAGGGAAAAGAGGAGACGTGTAATGTTATCACATTCCCTGGCTCCGAACATGATTCTTCTGCTAAGTGAACCCCACCTCTGGCAGGGATAAGGTGGACTTAGTCACTCCAACTAGAAGGACATCTGCATCAGAAATGTCGGAATAAGGCTTCGACTTCTGATCTAAAGCTCCTTGCTAGTATCAGTGCTTTTAATTTCTGTAAGAGATGTAATTCATAAAGACAGCGTTTGCCAATTTGGCAAATTGTGTGATGAGATTCCAAAGTGGAGCTGAGTCACATTGCTAAAGGAATTGAAGTGGGCCAGGGCCCTATGGTGGAAAGTAGCCTTAGGCAAGGTGGAACCTATAAGAGGGCATACAATTCTGTAGAATGCAAGGCATTCTGTCTTAACATGGTTCAGTTTCAGTGAAAAATGTATTATCCATGTCTGTAGGAGCTAAATTGTCATCAAAATAATTAGCTTCTTTTAACTATTTATGAAGAATCTGTGCCTTTCCGAATCAGGAAAACTGAAGAGCAAGCAACTGATTTTTCACACAGCCTGAAAAATAAGGTTGTGGTGAAGGTCGCAGTCCTGGCACAGGCTGAAGTGCAGATCACTCGAGATGACTCTCTTCTCATCCAAAATGTCATCCTTCACGCAAGTGTTGCACGGATTCACGAAGGAGGCCACCAGGAAGACACAAAACTGTTACTTTTCCTAATGATCCCCTCCTACCAGCTGCAACTAGAAGTGACACCCTGGACATGGATAAGGCCACTCAAGAGTGTGTGTTGCACGGCGAATGTGAGGAGTTACACAATCTCTGGAGGGAAGCAGAGTACACAGCAGTGCTTCACATGGACTTCCACAATGGCTTTAACCATGGCTTTACAGAAATCACGAAATATGCTTCTATGGCATTGCCAAAATGGTGTTTTCAGTCATTTTCATGGGTCCTAAACCCATATATTTTCGTATTTCAGCTTCTTTATAAAGTGCAATAAAAAGCCATTGAGTTGAAGTCATTCAGTTCTCAACAAAATTAGTATCTCAATTGTCCTTATAAACGACCTTCGTTAGTCTGCTAACAAATTTTAGTAAATTGAATCCTGAACCTTCACTTATTTTAGTTCCAAGCTCTCTCACACATTAACCTAATGAAGCACTTGTGTCCACCTGGGGATTGGTGTGGGGCAGAGAAGAAAATACCGCAGCTTTCTCTTTATGACATAATAACCATGCAAAATGGCATCGGCAAGCAGAGCCAGAGCTTAATTTGAGCCGGCGGTTTCTAGTGTTCGGCACCAGCACTTAAATGTCAGCCTTGGCTCTTATTACAGTCTGCCACATGGTGGCGTTGTCTGCCTAATTATGGATGAGCGAAACAACAACTGTTTATTAATTGAATATACAATGACTAATAACTGCCACCCAAGCCATTCTTATAGCTTTGAGGGCCTAGAATTGTATGAATTGTCACACTTGTTAGAGTGTGATGGTTATTAATTGAGTTGGTATTGTCATTGGCAGCACTGGGAGGGTCAGTAGATGGAGTAAGCTGCAGTGGCCTCCTGACGAGGGCCCTGGCACTTTTTTTTTTTTTTAACAAATTAAGCACTGAGCAGAATTGACCTATTGTGATGAGCTACAAGCATTTCACTGCCAACATCAAGACCATTAGTGATGCCATGTGGATTTCTATAGCCCACCGCATGCACTTAAGCATCATGGCACTATGGCATTCTGTTTAATAGCTGGTGTAAGTCCAAGGACCAAACATCTTCAACAACTACCAGAACTTCAGGAATTCGGTTTGTGTTCAGCAGACTTTTAGCTGATAAATGGATGCAAGTGACATCATAAATTACAAAAAGCTCTGATTTAATGCAGTTCTATAGCTAGTGCACCTTCTTGTTAGATAACATAGGCTTAGAAATCTTTTCTTTCTAGGGATTAGTGGCTTGCTCAAGCCACAGCCTTCCACTGAGCGGGTTTCCTCCCAAAGATATGTTTGTTTCCTTTCTACCACTTTGTTATACTTTGTTTCTTGGGTCTGAAAGAGATCTGCGCAGGCGCACTGCTGACAACAGCCACACGGAGGTGAACACAACACGTCATGAATTGTAGTTCTTTTAAATTACATTTGAAATTGTATCGCGCCACAGCTCCCTTTCTGCGAACACAGTCTGATCTCAGCATTACTTATGGCTCAGTTGTGGCTGTTTTTGAAAAGGAATGGCAAACATCTCTAAATCACTCCATCCGGACACATCCTTTTCTGTGAATGAGAAAGTGCCGAGTGCCTGGGTGAGAACAAACGCATAAGGCAGATGCTTGATTTAATGTGTCACTTATGAGCACATGACAGTTACACTCAAAAATAGGGCACAGCGTGTTAACCGCACGTTCCTCTCAGCCTTCCCTTGGACGAGTTATTACATTTTCACCCTTTGTGGATGTCCACGGCATTCCCACCTTCAACACTTCCTGCCCCCCCCCCCGAACCCCCAAGTAAGGGTAAGGTTCATGAGTGAAAGAGTCACCTGAGGGTGAACTCTGGCAAACACTTCAAAATGATTCAATAAATAGAAAGATATTTATTAAAGTAATTCTATGAATAAAGTATGTGTGTGTGCTTCTGTATATGTAATTTTATATGTACATATCTATAAAGCAGAAGCTCAGAGGTGCGAACTAAGCATAGTTACCCCTACTAGCAGAGGTGCTATTGTGGCCTCTATAGCTGTAGCTAGTTATGCTTAGTTAGCCCCTATGGGCTTATGGTTTTCTATTGGAAACATATTTTTTGTGTTGCTCATATCTGTGGTACAGTTTATCGAATCTATATGAAAATTCACAAAAAATGTGCAATTTGTATCATGACCTAAAGTTTCATGCAAATTAATCTAGTATGGAGATTTGAAGGAGGCTCCGAAAACATGATTTCTCTCTGTAAACTCCTAAGCAGAGTTTTTGGGATGTGGTTCAGGAAAAACTGGTGGGCAGAATGACTTCAGATTTGTCAGGCGAATGCATTCCCGTTTCTGTGCGTTTTTTCATATTATGTGTAAATCCGTGCAGCATTTTTTGAGAAATTTATAGATATAGATAATCGATAGATAGATAGATAGATCATTAATTACATCTATGACCTCTGTGCAAAACTCAAAATATGTGCCCACATATGCAAAAGCTCCAACATTTCAGCTGCAGGCAGTTACTTAATACATCCAGTGTATCATTGTCTCCAAAGCATTATCATGGACAATTCCTATAAAATACAAAACTTCAACAATATTACTCACTGTTATTTTTCCTCAATGTTTTTTACAAATTATGAATTCAATTCCATTCAACTAATTGTTTACCTTTGTATTTAGTCTTTTGTTGTTCGTTGTTTTATTCTCTACCTTTATTATCACTACCTAGTTACCTGTTTTTTATACCACTGTCCCAACTATTCCTACTTTCAGCGGGGGTATCAGCAGATTGAAACTGCATTTCCCGGAAGGCTGTGCACTAGGGATATGACCTGCACAATCCCATCAGATTGAAGATGATAGTTATGTGGGCAAACAAACTGTGGTGGATTTACTATTACCTCATAAATCTTACCATTAAAAGAACAAAAAATGCTTGTTTTCTTTGCAAAATACAAAAGTCAAAGTTAATAATGTCAAAAACCTCAGTCTGATAATCTATCCTTTTGCACTAGAATAACCAAAATAATAATTAACAAAAATCACTGCTAACATGTCAGCAAAGTAATGACTGTTCTTAATGTAATTAAATTATGCTTTTTATGTACTGAGTATTAATGCCACATGTCTTTTCTTTTCTATAGACTCAATGCATATAGAAGATGTTGAAGCAGTTCAGAAACTTCAAGATGTCTTACATGAGGCTCTGCAGGACTATGAGGCTGGGCAGCATATTGAGGACCCCCGCCGGGCGGGCAAGATGTTGATGACCCTTCCACTACTAAGGCAAACGTCAACGAAGGCTGTGCAGCACTTCTACAACATCAAACTGGAAGGGAAAGTCCCAATGCACAAACTGTTTTTGGAAATGTTGGAGGCCAAAGTTTGACTAGAGCATTGTGGGCCTTTCCATTATGCAAAGCGAATACATAATATATAAACATATGTATATATATATAAAACAAAGGGAAAACAACTACAGACATAGTGACAAAAACTCACCATGTTGAACGAGAACAAAGATTCTGCACTGAGAGTTCAGCAGCAAGACTGTGAAGCAGCCTAAAAACTCTATTGTGTCTGTCAGATGCAGATACACATAACTTTCTTATCCCCTGTCTCTATTTCGTTGCTGCTGAACTTTGGAAAGATCTCTCTAATGAAAGAGAGACGGAAGCCAGCCCTGCCAAAGGAATTAAATCCATAATATGGATACCAGTTAACTTGTCATAAAACAGTGATACCCCTAATGACAAATGAAACAAAGAGTGCACCATCGTCAATTATGACACAATGAACCGAACACAGTACTGGGTTTCACCGGAGCAGTCTGTAATAACAGAAACAGATCTAAAGGTGTTGAGTTGGCTGCTTCTTATCATTGCATTCTCCTTCTAGATCCTTTATAGCCATCTGATTCCTTAATTCTTTTTTCAAGTCTTCCAGATGTTTCTTAGGTTAGCTACTGTGCATCTTTTTTCAGGGACTATTTTAAGCTTTATTCATTCATGCAATATGAAAGATGGATAGTACATTTACATGCTGGCTCAAGCAATGACACCGATGATGAAGGACAAAATAAGGGACGAAGAAGGAATTGTTATTTTTTTAGGTATTTGGTTCTTTGCAGCAATGGAGATTTTTTTCTGTACCAGCTTTACCACTTTAATGCCATGCACCAATGTGGCAATTTATCTTACTCAAGCAATAGTTGGAAGGAAGGTGCAT
The DNA here is from genome assembly GCA_963921515.1 of Calotriton arnoldi. Taxonomy (NCBI): domain Eukaryota; kingdom Metazoa; phylum Chordata; class Amphibia; order Caudata; family Salamandridae; genus Calotriton; species Calotriton arnoldi. Next base: position 1,091,693 of record CAWUFW010004098.1, read on the forward strand.
TTTATCACGGATGCAATTTATGTTGTCTGGTCCTGTACATCCAGTTTCTGAAAAAAATAAGCTCCAGTAAACTGAATTGTTCTTAGATTATTAGAACCTGCAGTATGTATGTTGTAAAATCCACAAATGCGCCCTATAAGATGTAAATTTAAAGCATTTGTAACTGTGTAATATGCTCTGACAGTTGCCACATTAAAACCTAGTGGGTTTAGTTGGTAATGGAGCTCCTGTACACAATTTTAAAAGATGACTACTTTCAGACTTGGAACTGTGACACGGTACTTGTTAAGAGGCAATAAGGCAAAAGCCATCCTTTGAAAAAGGTAATCAGTTTAAAGCGGCATCTGTTCTGATCAAATTCTTAAACTTCAATCATGGACTGATTTTGAATAATGTTTTTACTGTGATTTTTTTGTACAACTAGTTGGAGCAATCCTTGTACATTTCAGCTGATTTGTCGCAGCATGGGAGGACTGGTCACATTTCGAACTGTTACAACTTGTAAACTAGCATAAACACTGATTAGAAAGTTCTCAACAAAACACACTCGCTTATAAGTACAGTATGTTTATTAAAATAAACTAAGAAACTATAACCTCTGTCTAATGCTATACCAATATACAAGTGTTAGAAACTTCTACTTGTACTATGTGATCCTCCCTATTCTATGTACACAATGTAATTACAATTGTAAGCCTAACAAACAAAATGTAGATCGAGTTTTCAATGTTTCATGTTTGCTGTGCTTTTTCTGAAATTTTCTGTTGCATTTGAGGACTGTTGTCTTGTTCTTCTTGTGGTGCTTTGATTATCATAGTGTGTGCTTTTAGAGGCAGGGTAGAATTAGAGACAATATTGGATGTACAATTCCTCAGGAGATCACAGTAATATGTTCACTTCCATACTGATAATGGCGTATCTTCCTACCTAAAAACTTAAAACAAAAACTAGGAAACTCTAAACAAGTACTCAACACCAACTAACGTGTTTCAAATGAAAAGTCATGCTATTTTCAAAACAAGGGACAATTTGTCTAACTGTATTATAGATTACCAATGTATAGGTTAGAAGGGGGGATCCCTTGAAATATTTCAAAACTATATATAAGTCTAATTTTTAAATGCTGTATATATTTCGCTTCATCTCATCCATCTCTGAATTCTATCAACTCGCACTGTGCTGTTGCAAAGTTTTTGGTGCGGAAAAGTTTCCAAAACTACTGCTGCTTTGTGTTCTTTGAACAAAATAGAGCGGGTTGGTAGCACATACGCAGTGTGCTCTAAATACTTTGTATCTATCATTAGCTATATGGGACTATATCGTAGATTGTGGTTTTTGCAGTAGAGAAGTGTCTGTAGTGTGATTGTAGATAAATCATCATTAGCAATTCATTCAGACAGTCAATAACTTGAAATTGTATAGCTGTGATGGAAGTTCAGAGACTGGCATATCCCTCTAAAAGTGATAGATAAACTACACAACTCCTGGGAAAAGGTGCTGGTGGTATTAGATTATTTATTTATGTAATTGTGTACAAAAATCTATTTATTTTCCAGATGGTGTGTGCAAGGTGCAATTGCTACTGCCCAATAGAAAATATGTATATGAGTATGTATATGCATTATGTGCACACAAAATATTATATATATATGTGTGTATATATATATATACATACATATATATATACACACACACATATACATATATATATATTTGTGTGTGTTTTGTTTATATGTATGTGAGCGTGCGGATGGATGAGTATATTTGAGACATACAAGTTATACACACTTGCCGTCAAAGTTTGGCTGATAACATGTGGCTGAAATAAGAGAAAGAGATGTGTGTGTGTGTGAATAGAGAAGTGTGGAGGTCATCTTTTTATTATAAAGAAGTACTTCTAGTTGTAAAGGGCCAGTCATCTAAAGAATGCTTCAGCTAGCAGACTGCTTATTAAACTACACAGACTTAAAAATGAAGCTCTGCTTAAATCTTGATGAAAACTCCTTCAAGTTTCAACCATAATAATGTATTTATTGATAGCTTTGGTGAAACTGGAAAGTGTTTATTTTAGCCATAATATTTTGTTTCAATGTTTTGCTTTTTTAAATAGTTTTTTTACATAATTTAAAGCAATATGATTGTGTGACTCACGGCAGTTGCACTTGTGTTTCAATCAGATCAAAATGTTGTATTTATTCTGCTATTTTGCATTCAAATGATAACAAGAAAAAGAGATAAAAATGAAAATCTGCTATTTTTCTTAAAGAATGAAAAATGGGTGTTGGTGATTGTATTTTAATTATTTAAGTGTCTCTTTGTTTACCTGCCTGCAAAAGCATTAAATGGCAGTCTTAGGTGCAAGGATTACTGAAGGACAACAAATACACGGAAAACAGAATTTAAAATGCTTCTAATAAGCCAGGAGTTTCATCATAGCCAGTAGTAAAAGGAACAGGAACAAAAACATGTCTATCGATGTAGATGTACTTGACATCTGTAAAGCAATCAACTGTATATTTTTGTGATGTGTATCATACTGTGTGCTCCAACAAATGTCCATTTGTGTAAATGTATTTATTTTATATTGTATATATTGTTAAATGCAAAAAGGAGACTTGATCCTGTAACTCCAATCGGTTCCGATATGTAACTCAAATTATTATGCCTTTCAGGATGATGGTAGAGCAATATTAAAAAAGCTTCCACTTTTTGATTGCTTTTTTTGTCTTGTGTTATTTTTGTTCCGCATAGTAGTGGCACAGATCGATACACTTTCCTCAGTTTGGTGCTTTTTAAGGAGCAGCTCACATCACCTTATTTTGTGCAAAAACAGGGGCAAGGGGTGACATGCTATGTAAAGCTCTGTCAGATTACATTCCAGCTTGCTGCAAGACACTTTGCATACTCGTAAATATGCAAAATGTCTAGTAGCACATTAGGATTCATCTTGACATGCCTTAATATAGCCCTTGTTTAATCTTAGAGCATCTCCCTATCAGCCTTGCTGGGACTCATTGTCTCGGTGTGTCAGTGTCACTGTGCACCGAATTTCCACTCTTTTAAGAGCATCTTCTGGGCACCCAGAGACGCCAATTAGTATAGCCTATCGACCATGAAATACCTCATTCATTACCAAGCAGTAGAAAGTCAGACCTGGTTAGCCCACACGGTAATCACGAATATTTCATAGCAACTGCAAAACAACTTAAAAGTAAGCGAGCAGGCACCATTTTCATGTTGCACTGAAGTCAGGTATCAAAATGGAGGCAGAACACTGACACAGCAGGATAATGTTAGTTCACTCTCGTGCCTCGAATTCCATTTTCACACAGGGCACCAGCGATTGTCACTTTGCCCCAAAAATAGCCTCAGCTGGTCCCTCGTGTCACTCTCCCTTTAGAGGCCAGAGCATGGCAAGTAGTCATGCAGTTTTCTAGCCAGTCAACCATTCCATGACGTCTCTGCTGATCATGCATTGGCGCAGGATTGCACTGTGGCACCATGTTGTTGCCATACACAATGACGCAAATGTACACTCCAATTTTGAAGATGAAGAGCATCTTGCTGGACAGATGGCACATTTTTTTTTGTTTTCAAATTATTTGTATTGGGTTTTCAAGGAAAAGACCATTATAAATGATAATAACAATAATAATAATAACAATTATAATGACAATTATAACGAAATAGAAAGCAAGAAAGAACTACAAAAGAAGAAAAAATGCCAAGAGGTTACAATTTAAGAGACAGTGGGAATCGCGGTTAGGTTAGATAGATAGATAGATAGATGGCACATTTTTCTGTAAATGTCTGTGACGTTCTTATGTCATACTGGTGTGATGAATTCATAGGTGATGCATGGATATTAATGTATCCTCTATTGGAAAGCATTCCACATTCTTTTTCCATTGATGATACAACACTTGCATGTTGTGCACAGTACAACTGACGCCAAATAATAACACAATAGAAGAGAGATAACATGAAGTACAGGTACACGTTTCTCATTGGTAGATGAGAGATTTGTTTTACAGCCATGTCTAAACCTGCTTTGCAAACTTGACATCAGTGGTGCAACAAAAATGATGCCCCCACCCGCAGAATGTGATGTGGGGCCTCCGAGTCTCATCTATCTTGGAGATATTCATTGGCCTTCGGCTTATTAGGTGGCCCCTCTGAAGGGTGTGAGGCCCCCTGGAGGGTTGAAGGCCCCCCTGCACTGCAGGGGCTGCAGGGGCTTGTGTTATGCCCCTGCTTGATACACGTGGTCCAAGAACCTTATTATTTTCCTTAACTAGAGGACAATAATACAAAAAGTCCTCCACCCACATTAACTATGGATTTAAAAATTGTATTGCTTCAGGGTGCCAGACATCGTATTATGTAAGTTGTGTCTGTATGCATGTGGATCGGTGCTCATTTCAGTGCACCCGCAGGCTTTCTAGAGAAGGGGAGTCGATTTGCAGCCCTGCCTTATTTTGTGAAGTCCACCTCTTCTCTCAACTGGGACGAAAGATGCCCTTACAGTCCATGATACTATATTACCTAACGGTGCAAACCCAAAAATCATAAGGGCATATTTACTAACATTTTACTGAACACAGCACAGCAATGGAGGTCACTGCGCTATGTTGCGTGAAAGAGAGAGAGCTGAACTGCACCATATTTACAAAGATATGGCACATTTCAGTTCTCTCTTAGCACTGGCAGACCCGTGGCTGCCTAGCACCAACAGAGGCGCCCTTGCTCCATGGCACAAGGGTGCCTGCATTACAGTACAGGCAGGATTGTTTTTGTGCAGGATCTCAGGTTTACTGACTGTATTAAATCTGGGATTGTATCAAATTTCTTGGGTGGGTGCACAGGAACACCCATGCTGCACCCATGGAACGCCTACCACAACTAAAGGTAATGCAAAGCAACAGACTCCACTGTGTTGAGTTACATTTCTTTACAAAGTCATGCAAGACAGTGCAAATCGTCCCTTGCGAAGCTTGTTAAATTCCATTTAAGGACTTGTGTTGAATTTCAACAACATGCATCCTGCAACGACAACACAGGTCCTTAGTAAATCTGGCCATAATTTTTAAACCTGATCTGAGGTGATCAAAACAGCTCACTCCATTGACCATGGACTGAGAGGTTTAAGACACTTAGGGCAAGATTTATAATGTTTTTTGCGCAAGACAACACATCAAGGCAACTTGCTGCACAGAGCTGCATGGAAGGGAGAGTGTAGGAATGCACCATATCTATCAAGATATGACACATTCCAGTCCTCTGCCTGCGCTGGGGCACAATCTGCAGCCTGGCGCCAATGCACGCTTGTGCCATGGAGCAAGGGTGCCTGCACTGCAAGCAGGGTTGTTTTGAGCAGGAAGACACACTTTCCTGTACAACAACAATCCTTAGAGACATTTTCCTCTTAGTGTGCTGCAGAATAAAGATATTTCTCCTAGTTGCACCTCTGGTGAAAAGGCGTATGAATCTGAGGCATTCGCAAGTCTACCAGAGTTGGTAAATCTGGGAATGCGTTAGAATACATGGCTGGATACGTGGGAACAACCACACTCCACCGATGTAAATCCCCCACCATGCAGAGTAACGAAAGGAAGCGACTTGCACTTCTTTGTGTTACTCCAGATATTCCAAGTCGCTCAGGGACACGCAAGGTGCCCTTGTATGCTGTAAATCTCATTCTAGGTTTTGCGCCACCCTGCGTCCCCTTGCATGTGTAAGGGCAACACAAAACCTTAGTAAACCTGGGCATTAATGTCAGGGGCGGCTTCTCCGCTAAGGCGGAGGAGCGTCGCCCCACTGCTCAAAGAGCAGAGCAAAGTAAAAATAAAATGATAATAACAGAACGTTATTATCATTTTATTTTTAGTCTGCCTTTAATGTTACGGCGGGGCGGGGCTGGGCTCACGTGACATCAGCAGAGAGAGGAGTGGTCGCTACACCATAAGTGCGCATGACGGTTTGGCCAGCCGTCTTGGGCCGGCCAAATCGTCATGCGCACTGTGCATGTTCTCCATCAGACCACGACGCTCAGACCAATAACAACGCTGCTGTAAGGCAGCGTCGTGATTGGCTGGTAGAACTTGGGTGTGTCTGTTTCGAGAGGAGAGGCGGTGGCGACTGCGTTCACAGGTACGTTTAAAAAAACAAATTTCCACCCCCTGCCACCATCCCCTACCAACCGCCTCTAATTAATGTGATAACATAAGACATAAAATTGCAGCATCGGAGCACTGTAATATGTTCGAAAGTAAGAAATCCAACATTTCCAAGGTCTTCTTATTTTAACCATGATTGTATTTGTTCAGAACACAATAAAGAGAACAAATTATCCAGCCTGCACGTATTTCGCCCCATTGGACTTCCTCAAGGCTAATGTGGAGGTTTTAGAAGATAAAGATGAACAGCTACAATCGTAGATAGAGATCAGCTGTGTCGGTTTAAAGTTCCGTGTGTAGTCCAAATGAGTCGGCATAAGACTTGAAACTCTGTACATGGGACGTCAGAGGAGACTGACGCTATATACAACATCCCAATCCCTGTGTCGGCACGCTTTGTATCTTGAGTCAGTATTGAGCTGAAGGCACCTATGAAAGAAACCACTTTCTTTGCATTAGAGCATGCTTTAGATTAGGCATTATTAGGAGGCAAGAAAAACGCTTTCTACAAATGGTTTCTTCAAGTGCCCGCGTAGCGTGATCCTGCAAGTTCTGTACAAACCTGCGTTACTAGCAGTCGAGCATCTTACAGCATTTTCAAAAACTCGAACATAGAAAGGATAATGTCCAAAGTGAACACTCAAGCAGTTCCTTTTAAACGACAAGCAAATTCTGCCTAAATCAGTGTGGAAAAATAGCACCTAGTTATTTAAATAAATGAATGGATGTTTCTTTAGAACACACAGGCCCTCATTAAGGAGTTACCAGGGACATCAGGAATTCCAAGTTGTGCTGACTTACTGCACTCTGCTGGCTTTTAGAAGACATGATTGCCAGGTATAACCTGGAAGAATATGGGGTATATGTACAAGACCTGCCGCTAACGAACGCTAACGCTAGTTAGCAGCAGTTTTCTTAACGCGGCCTATCACCAAAAACTATTGCCCTGTTAGCGATGTATTTACAATACGTCGTTACATGGCAATAGTTTCAGGTAGCCGTGGTGAAAACTGCCGCTAACACTATTGTGAAGGCGTTACAAATTCTGACGTTAGCGGGCGAAAACTGACGAAAGGCCCATTTGCGGCAAAAAAACTCAAGTTAGTCAGCTCAACGTGACTTTTTTTGCCTCTAGAGGCAAAAATAGCCTATAAGTCCACCTCCAATGAAAAATAGGAAACAAAACCAATGGAATGCAGAATGGAGCAGCCAGGGCCAAGTGCAGCACAGATCAGCAAACCCCCAAACCCCCCAACAGCCAGGATGACCAGCCAGAGTCCCAGTGAAAGAGGAAACTCAGGGCTACAAACATAAAAAAAGAGGCGCATCGCTGGGCAAAACCAGTGCTGCATCACTTATCAAAGCGCACTCCTTGCAACACCATGGCATCCAAAACCTTGAAAGCGCGGACAGTCCCCGAGGCCCGGAAGCCTCGCTGGGCTTGCGTCTGGGACCCGGAGTGGGATGCGGAGGTGCTGTGGAGTTGCTGGGCCGTGGCGGTAGACATTGAGGTGTTGGCGATCGCCCTTACCTGGTGGTGAAGTCTGCCAGGTCGCATGGAGCTACGTTGCTGACCTGTGTGAGAAGACCACTGGTGCCCCTTGGAGCTGTGAATGGTAGAGGCGCTGCTGCTCACCAACGTAGGGAGGTCTGCATCGCATACCATGTGCCAACACTACACCGGGGTGCACGGAGGAGAGTACCAATGGTGGGCCGCGCCTCTCTGCATCACAGGCCGGAGGATGTTGCGCTGGCCGGACGCTGTGGAGGGTGAGGGCCCTGAGCTGCACCAAACTTGTGTGGTGTGAGGACTGCAACTTCACGCCTAGGGGGCCCTGTTGCATCACCTGCATCGGGAGGTTCCCCAGCGAACATGGTGGCAACTGCTATACCCTGGCTTGTGAAATCCCGCCTGGCTGAGGCTCCCGCTGGCTGATTTACAGATTTGGAGAGAGTGCAGCGGATTGTGCCACAGTTTCAATGTCCAGGTGAGGAGAAGTTGGTACGCATAGCGGAGGAGGTCCGGGGGTCGAGTCGAGCCCAGGCTTAGCACCTGTGGGTGACGCACCCCCAGTGGCGGCTCATCCGCTATGGCGGAAGAGCATCGCCCCACTGCTTTCAAGCAGTGCAAGAAGAGGAAGCCTAACATGATGATAACTCTCTGATGTACTCGTGCTATGTTTCCTTTGCGGGCGGAAGGGTGGGTGGGGCTGCTCTACTCACGGAGCAGGGCAGGGGCGGAGTGATATGCCCACTCAAGTGTGCAATGACTGTTTGGGAGGCCCACTCAGGCCACCCAAAGCAGTCATGCGCACATCACTGTTCGCAAAGCAGGCTGCATTACAGCCTGCATGGAGAACGTGCCCACCCCTCCATCTCCTGGCTGAATGCGTTGTCACGGCGCTCAAGAACAATCACAACGCTGCATTGCAGCGTTGTGATTAGCTTTGGGGAGGGAGCCTGGCTGCCTGCTTCCTGTTCCTGGAAGCAGACTCAGGAAAGCAGGAGCACAGAAGACGCGGGACCCGTCCTCAAGGTAAGAATTTGTTTTAAATATATTTACATCCCCCGCTCCCCCTGTTCCCACCCCCGCCAGTGTCCTTTCGCGCATTTCCCACATCTCAGCTGTCCAGTCCCCCCGCAGCACTACATAATGGTAGCCGCTGTGTGGCCATGCGCAGCGGGCGTACCACTGGTGCGCCAAAGGCAAGCCCGTCTGCGTCCGTCTGCCCCTCGACCGCACCCAGCACCAAGGACCCTTCCTCTCAGACACTCCACCGCTATGACACCAGCACCCTCCTCACCATCAACCCTGGACGCCACACCGCCTGCCATCTAGCAACACTGCAGAATTCACTTGCACCATGCGCCTGTCGAAAGTGCTGCACCTTCTGCCACATCAGCACACCAGCGCCTCCTGCCACCAGGCCGACCAACATCGCATCCAACCGGCTCAACTGCATCCTCCTCAACATGCGGTCCCTCCACAAACATGCAACAGAAATCTGGGACCTCCTCGATGCCACCTCTTCAGACATCGCCTCCTTCACAGAAACCTGGACCAACCTCTGCTCCGGACTGGACATCACCATGACCAACCACAATGGCTACAAACTCACCCGCACGGACCACCCCGAGCGTCCAGGAGGAAGCATTGCCATTCTCTAAAAAAGGCACACTCCGACTGACCACACACTCTAATGACCCGACGGTGACCATGGAATACCTCCACTTCCAGATCCGGACCAACCCCAACACCACCCTCCGTGGCACCCTCATCTAAAGGCACCCCGGGCCAAGAATCCCCATTCACCGATGCCATTGTAGACCTCATCGCACCCCAGGCTCTCCCATCCACCGACTGCATCCTACTCGGAGACCTCAAGTTCCACCTGGACAACCCAAGTGACCAGAACACCACCCCCCTCGTGGGGAACCTCACCAACATCGGACTCAAGCGTCTAGTCACCGCACCCATCCACATAGCCTGACACACGCTCGAGCCCGTCTTCTCCATCAGTGGGAACTTCAACTACAGCCACACCACAGGACTCTCCTGTACCGACCATCATTGTTTACATCATGCCTTCACCACAACCACTGTACACCATCGCCATCATTGCCCCCCGTCGCAGCTGGATCAAGGCCACCGAAGAACTTCCCGTCAACTCCCTCAGCACCACTACTGCGCCAACACTTACAGACGCCACCACCACAGTGCACAACCTCCACCGATGGATCTCCAACTGCGCCAACACCCTAGCACCCCTCAGGAAAAGACCAGGCAAACAACACTCCAAGAAGGCTAACTGGTTCACTCCTGACCTCCACTAGTCCAGCCCCACCTAAAGACGTCTCGAGAAGAGATGGAGCCACAGCATAAATCAACTCTGCAACATAGTCACACTTGCACCATGGCGCAAGGGTGCCTGCGTTGGCGCATGGCAAATATTGTGCGCCAACGTAAGGGAAAAAGACAGGGGGGGCTTATTCATGAGCCTCTTTCTGACAGTTTCACCACGCAGATGCATCATTTTCTTGACGCACTTGCAGCGTGATTCTTGCACCACGTTGCGCCGTATTTGCAAAATGACGCATCTAGGGATATGCGTTACCTTGTGAAGCCCTGTGCCACATTATACCTGCATCAGGTATGATGTATGCAGGGTGGGCGTTCCCACGCAACAAAGCCTCATAGGAGTGGCGCAGTGAAATCCATCAGATTTCACTGCAACAATTATGAGACGCCACTGCGTCAGTACCTTACGCCTGCCTCATGGCAGGCATAAGGGTGACGCAGTGCCACGGGGATAGGCTGGCCCCATGCATTGCTGGAGTTGAATCATGCTTGTGACACAATTGCAGCAATGCGTGACTTTTGCGCTGACAGGTACATCAGGATTCCAGACGTATCTGTCGTTAATTGTGACATGGGGCTCCGAACAGTGAATACAGTGCATCCATGGTGTTGCAAGAAGGGCGTAGTGAAAAGTGTTGCAACGCTGTTTTGTCGCAGCGATGCAACACTTTTCATGAATGAGGCCTAGGAATGTGCCCTTTCTTATTGAGGGTGCGCATTCCTGCCCTGTAGTTTTGTCGCAGAGCAGCACCAAAACCTTCTGAAATGAGGCCCCAAGCGTTTGCACCATTTATAAGACCAGCTATTTTCTGGTCTTAAAAAACTGCCTCTAACTGGAGTTAGAGGTAGTTTTTTTGGTTTTGCACCATACAAGGAATTCCTTGTAAATATCGCAAAGTGGAGTTAATGGCAGTTTTTGCACGGAAACACCTACCTTGCATCTCATTTTCGTTAAGTCCCGCTAACAGAAGTGGCGATCTTGAAAATTCCCGTTTACGCTGAAAAAGTGCCGCTAATTGCAGTTTGCGGCAACTTGTAAAATAAGGCGATAAAAAAACCCACCATAACGTCAAAATGTTTTCGCTACGGTGGCGTTAAGTTCTTGTACATATGCCTCTATGTCTCTAGAAAATGACCCACTGAGAATTATCTGTAGAAAATGGTGCAATAATATTGATTACCCCAGTAAATAGCCATTCCATAAGAGATAACTCTTAATGATGCAGTAAGTTTGCATCCATGGCTTGCTGACCACTGCAGGTTCGGTAAGCAATGGTGCTGAATGAACAAGGCAGAATTACCACACAACTTCGAATGACCCCCATAGTTTGGTACATTCAATAACCTAATGTACCCACATATTATAGGCATTAAACAGGCGGAAAAGCATTTCTATTTTTTCGAATTGTCCATATTGTAATTTTTAAGTCTGTATTTCCATCATCATCATCCACAACTCGTACTAAATACTAAATTGCAAACCCACCACAAATTGAGCTGCATAAAAATTATTGCAAATCACTTAATTTGGTTGAGCAGTGCAGGAATAAGACGAAGGGTGGAAACTCTATTATCAGAGGGTTACAATACTTATTTCCACTGAGTATACAAATTTTCATTCATTATACTCTTGTGTTACTCTCCGTTGTAATATCTTTTGTCTCTGTTATTACACTTTTCATTTCGTTTTAATTGCATATTTTTCTTCAACTGCATTTGTCTAGAGCAGGCATTACTCTCTTCCTCTCCTGCCTGCAGATCCAAATCTCGTCTACTCCGATGTTCTTGTGATGTCCAGTTTCTGTGCAGCCTACACCAGCCTTCATCTCTGGTCCAGTTCATACTAATCCAAACTATAGGCGCCTGCTATATACATACAACACTACCTCCTGCCAGATTCCTTGCACCTGCAGAGAGCAGCCTCGCCATATTATCTATTACAGGACCAGTGTCAGCAGGGATTCTGATCGTTCCTCTGTAATTTGCACTCTTTTTGCTTTTTGGTCCGAGTATCACAGATTCCCCTCGCTGTGCATGGCTTAAGCTGAAAGACTAGGTAGCCTTGGTGCCACCATCCAACGAGGCAGAAATGGCGAGGGTAGCCATAGTGGAAAGAGAATATGACAGTCTAAACACCCATCAATTATGGTCATCATACAAATCGTTGCCCACCCTGAGGCTGCCAAGTTAGACTTCATGTCAGTCAGGTATTGATTAGCAGATCTGTTAGGAGCTTCTGGATAGATGTTACCTGGGTGACACATTTTTGTGTTTTCTAATCTGTCAGGCACTTCGGCCTCGGTTCTAAGTGACCCGATAGTACCAGTGGGCCTGGTCACAGCAGTTTGGTAACAGGGTGCGGTGCCTGCTTGGTAGCTTGTCTTCAGACTGCATGCCTGCCTTCGACTGCCTGCTGGCTTAGAGGATGGATCCTCGTTTGTCAGTGACTGCTTGCACACTCCACTGAAGGTGGTCCTAAGGATTGCCTTTGTGTCTTGTGATGAAGGGGTGATAGAAACAGTCTCCTCCACATTGGAGTGCACGATAGCCCTGGGCATTCACTCCTCTCCTGCTGTGCCATTGCAGCAGCCAGGGGGAATTCCTAGAGATATCCAGAGCCATTGGAAAATAAGATGTAGTCTGCCACTGTTCTGAGCCAGCTGGATCACCCGGCACACAACTGCCCAGACTCTATTTGATGAGCTATTTGGCCATCAGCTAAACTGAGTGGAGGAGAGAATATCAGTTTTACTAGTGGTATATCCGTCCTTCGTCCACCTTGTAGTTGGTGTCTGGGAGTCAGGAAGGTGAACCTTACAGAGGGAAGCTACCACCACCCTCCACTCAGGTCTAAATGAGACCCCTTGACTAATCCTTATCACAGCATTACAGAAATGTGGTAATATCACATTATTCCTGCAATTATAGGAAAACCCAAAGGATGATGACAACTGATTCACATATAAATGTATACATCTTTTCATCAGTGGCGGCTGGTGACTTTTGAAAGTGGTGAGGCGTTAATGTTGATGACCAGTTCCACAGAGCGATGGGGCACGTCAGTAAACATGATTTTAACAACCATTCGAAGTTTAAACACAATTTAGCTAGGTATGAGCAGACTACAATCAGGAACAATGTACCATAAAATAGAGAACAGGGTTAAGCAAACATTAAACACAAAAGCAGTGGAAAAAGAGCTCAACAAAGCGAAGTAAGCAGATAGAACGCACAGAGCACACATGTCCCCACAACACTGAGAAACATAAGTGAAACTATTTCTCTCACCTCCAAACAAGAACTCGCCAAACGAATTAACTCACACGCTCAAATTCACCTCTTTTTAAATAAATTACCAGTTCCATCTGATCTCTACGAGTTGCACAGAACTCCTATTTGTCCCAGGTGAGGCATATTCATTGTTCCTTAATGGGTACACACTTCTGATAGCAAGCTTTAAACAAGAGATAGCGACATATGCACCACATCCAGGCTCTGCAGATAAAATATGGGGTGGAACAGGGGGTCACAGCAGGGACAGCATAGACTAGGTGATAGCGTGAGGGTCCTTTCAAGGTATTGATGTTTCTGTATGGCTCAATGGGCTGCATCTAGGACTTTCTAGGCATGCAGACGAGCAGCAGTCAGTTTTGGGAGAACGCATTTCAATTTGTTTCAGGTACTCTATGCTTACTGTACGGAGAGTCCTTAAACTTTAATGCATTGTGGGAATTGTAGTCTTGGTTCTCCTAGTTAGAGCTAATTGTGCCAGCGCCTCATTTCTCAACAAACACAAAGGACAGGGCAGGCATCATTGCGAGGTGGAATCATCCCATCAGTAGCTGTGAGGTTGGTAATTCATCGGTAATAAAAATTAGAAAAAGAGCACACAGAACTTTTGTGCAACCGGTTAATATCTAGTGTTAATGGTTTTATAACTGCTTGTAAGGATGATTCACACATAATTATACCTCCTTCACCAAATAAATTTACTTTACACCTGCTTAAGGTTTAACCACAGCGTCACATAAAGGAACTTATAATTTGGGCACAAGCCCATTTTTCTAGCCATCAAAAATGTTGTACATAGCTTAGGGGAAGGTAGCTGCTCATGTTCTGCTCCAGCATGGAGGCGTGACTCTTCCCGCTTCTCGGGTTCTGTAACTGTTCGATAAGAGGCCTACTACAACGCCAGCCTGAGCAGTGTTTTCGTGATGCTAAATGATAATTCTAAACTGTCGGTCTCTCGAGCCTGGCTTAGGCCTGGCTTTCGAGTGCTAAAATATGCAAGCAGGCAAGCACAAATGCGCACAGACTACCTGTCTGTGCAGTGTTCCCCTGAAATCTGCTTCTTTTTGTCCTGTGTCTGCGTCCTGCTTTTTATCCCCCAATCGTGCGGTGCTGAGGCATAGCATCCGCACATAAGTAGCATGGACATGCTACAAGAAAGAGAATGGAGGAGGTGGACATTGAATAAGAAATATTTTGTGTGCTAGACATACTGGCCAGTCATAATAGTTTTCCTGCAGGCAGATGCACAATTCTCATATGGTGAACAGTCGCAAGGAAATTATAGCTGAAACATTAAAAATTAGGGTTGATTGCACATTTGTACACGTAATTAAATTTAACCATGTATCTGTTTACAGTCCTTGTTGCCCCACACCCCTGAGGTTTTCTGAATATGTGCAGGGTAACAGAGGTGTGCAAGAAATTATTCATTACGCATTACCTGAGAATGAATAGCTGACATTTTGCTCTAAGAGAACTCAAATTAATTCAGTTAACGGAACCTTAGCAATGCACTGTGTCTGCCCCCCAACCCCACCCCGACATCCATCCATGCGACAAGGCCATAAGGCTAAACAGGCTTATATAACTTAAAAAATGCCCGCCTGGGCCTTACCTGCTGAACTGCAACCCGACTCCTGAAGTCCAGAGTTTACAGGTCCTACTGTCCAGTCCTAGTACTCCGGACAGCAACCTGCAGTGCTGTGCGCAGCAGCAAGCAACCAGGACTAGCTCTGCTGCCGGCACTTCAGTAATGATGAATCCGATTCAGTCTGCCTCAGCTGCAAAAAACATGCAGTCTGACTCGAGTGACGCAGACAGTACAGATAAAATGGCTTCCACTCCGATTGACGAAGCCTCACGCGCGGGAAACAGTCTCATGTCAAGTCAGTGCACTGCAGACTCGATTCCTTGGCTTCCCACTTGCCACACCCTTTCCCAACTCGTCACAGGGAGGGGTCCCACCCACCCCCTGTAACGAGTTGGGAAAGGGTGTGGTGACAAGCTCTCCACTCTCTGATTGACATGGAGGGTTAGCGATACCGGGCTTGTATTTAAAACGCCCGGGGCTAACTTTACCTCCACGCCATCAGGGGGTGGAGACTGGGCCTTGAAGCTAGGTCTTTGCCGAACTGATGACATCACAGCCTTCAGGGCTGTGAGGTTGTCAGCCCGGCAAACACTTTAGGCTTCTTTGGGCCTGCCCGGGGAGCAAGCATTGCAGAGTCACGTCACGTGACAGTGTCCACATCAGCTTCACTGGACAACACCGATGTCGGTGAGTGGGGCAGGCAGTGCCCCTTGTTCTAGTATTAAGTAGGCCAAGACCACTACAATACAAAATAACCAAGGGGGTATTTTTTTAATTAAAACTAAATATGAGCATTGCTTTGATATTGTAGAATGTAATGGGGGCGGAGCCCCGACGCCCTCAGGGAGAAACCGCCACTGCTTTTCATATACATAATTACCATTTATTATTCCCCAATCATTTGTGGAACCAGGTGTATCAGTGTAATGTAACTGATTCTATAACTGCCACGTCACAATATTGGTCCTGATTTAGCATGTTTTCCTTTTTTTAAAGTCATTATTCTTTGGATTTGTGCCTACGGTTGAGTCCACCCAGATTGCCTGTCCACACTGAGTTGTCCACCAAGTGATTCTTCACCACTTCTTCTCTGGTGATTCAAGTTAGGCAGCACTAGGATTTTTGGGATTTTTTTTCTTAATTTTATATGGTGGAAATGTATTTGGGCTTTTTATAATATCCTTCTGGACCTAAAATGACAATAAATGAAATACAAGTTTCAAGATTCTGCCCTTGACTCTTCTCCTATGTGCACAATATCTGCACGATACATTTTAAAAAGCCCTAGACTCAGAGCAGATCCTGGGTAGGATTGAAGAAACTCCTCTCAGATACTTGCAACATGGCTCACATGATGACAAGGTGCAAGTCATGTCTTGTTGAGGTAAAAAAAAGTTGTTCAATTGCTACAAACATTTTGCTCTCCAGAATGAAACTCACTGACAGCTGGAAATCAGGATTGGACCCATGTGGTTCCTTTTTACATCAAACTGACAGTGTTTGGAACTGTCATTACAATTCTAACTATATTAATAACAATAGCAGAAAGACCATGTAAAGAAGAAAATAAAAAGAGAAAACAAATAAAACATGGCATCAACGTAAAATGATACTGAAATCGTACGGAAAGTTCAAAAGAATTAATTCATAACATACTTTTAACACCCAAGTTCTCGACAAAAAATTAACAATCCACTGGTGTTAGCTTTGCCTCTCTGTACTAAAATGAGTACATGCTTGGCTGTTTCTATAGTACAGTGCAAAAAGAATGGTATTATCTCTTTAGACGATGACTTATAGGGCAAAAAAGAGAAATGGTGAATAGTATCATCTGAGAACCTATCACAATTAGAGTAGGGGGAACACAAACTGTTCTGTTTTGTTATCCAGAATTTGTATACCACGTAACTGTCACTAGTGGGGCATCATAGCTCTCAAACTGTCGAGAGCGTGGAAAAATCTCTTTCAGTATGCAAACAACGTTTCCTTCTGACCTCATGTCTACTCTTTCTACCCCCTATCCACCCATGCAATGCCTTCCCAGTGCAGAGTAAAATCCGTATTTGTAAATGTAAATCCGTATTTGTAAAGCGCGAACTACTCACCCTTACGGGTCTCAAGGCGCTGGGGGCCGTCGTGGAAATTAGTGAGCTATTGCCCAGAGTCACATGGTGCTGAGCTGCACTGCCGCCGGAGATCAAACCGTGAGCCCTGTGCTCCGAAGTCAGCTGCCCTGGCCGCTGCACCACACCTCTCCAGAGTACCTCAAGGCAGCGACTTGCACTGCCTTGCATTACTTTAGAATTACCAAGCAACGCAGGCCCATGGAAAGTGGCCTTGCCTTGCTTCGTAAATCTGATTTATGGATTATGTTGCCCTTACAATACCCTGCATGATGCAAGGGCAACGTAATTCCTTGATGAATCTGGCCCTCAATTTCTGCAATTGTGTGAGTTTTCTCTCCACACTCTTCCAAACGGATTAAAGGCATACCTGTATTGTTGGTGGGAGAGTGTGCAGTTGTTTTATGCCGTTTATGTGAAGAGTCAGTTGTAGTGCATGTAGTCTGATTCTGTCTAGATGAATATGTGACTCCTGGCATGCCAGCTGGTATTCATAGAGGATGTGTGAGGTGACAAAGCATTCTTCGTGCAGCACTTATTAAGCATACCTGATGTTGGAGTCTTCCTTTGGTGGGTGTTTTCCCCTTTCATTACAATCGGGGTCCCCAATCTTAGTTTGAAGTATAACCCCTTCAGTAGGGGAAGCGACGTCTGATAATGATATGCTTCACAAAGTCATCCCACTTTATTGTTCAAATAAACAAGCGGCAAGAATCAATGAGGCCTTCTCATACATGATCATCCTTTGCTTGCCTCAAAATGCTTTCTTTAGTGCTCCTGTATTTATCACTAGTGGACCATCCTGCTTGATATTCATATAGCCCAAATCTAGTTCCTTCAACTAAAATTGCACTTGTTGGCACCCCAGTTGTTTAGCTCCATAGCAGACAAAAATAATTTCCGATGTAGCATCAACCCAGCAAATGGATTCAGATTGGATTTCTACTAAATCCATACTTCTATAGGTCAATTATATCCACTAGGGGTATTAGGAAAATACCTTCACTTAAATGGAGCACATTTTTCAGGAATCTAGTCTACACTTTCACTAGCAGATCAACGGTCAAAACCCGCTTATTTCCCCAAGAGGTTTTAGTTGCCATTGACTTAGCTTAATGTAGTATCAATGCAGCAGAAACCGATTCTCCCAAACCTTAGAGTTGAGTATTTAGAACATCCTAGCAGTCATATTAAGAACCCCTAGCAGTCTGACTGGTGTAGATCTGTTCATTATAAGCATCACTATTGCAATCGTAATAGTAAAGAAATTGATAACAGGAGAAAAATTCAGGGCATCCCAAATCATATAACATTGATGGGGCAACGTCTGTATCTCATCACCATAATTTTGGTTGTGGCAATATTTATAGTTTGTAATAGCAATATTCAGAAATAACATACAGGTAAAAATGAAAAAGAAGTTCAGTCCTGGCTAGGATAATTAAGTCATTCGCAAATAACAAAATACGTATGCCCTCACCACTGGGACATCATTTCGGAAAGTGTTGTCATCAGGATTCTGTTCTTGATAGGAAAGGGGTGTGATGATCTGTGTGGGAAACAACTATTTTATTTTTAACAATGAAGGGATTTCAAAGCTAGTGTGCAGAAAGTAGGCCACACTTTCTATGTAAGCTTTCGTCCTAATACATAATGTTCAATAGTTCAAGTGATAGCAGAAGGACTCAGAAGTGTCAGGACTATTAGACCTTTGAGGTTCAATTTTGCATAAGCTTGCGCACTTGGTATAATTCTATCAGTCTGTCATTGGCCTCTTCTCTGAGTTGTGTGGTCTACAAGTGATGCACTTTGAGTTTGACCCATCAATGCTTTCTTACTCATATAGCCTAGGATCAAACAGTTCATGTTGGTTAGCTATTCTGCAGACTTTTTTTAAATCTTAACATAGATTGTCATATGTGTCCTTTGATCTTGATTAGCATCCGGCAATGTCGGGTGTCAAGAAGTGTCCTGGCGCCTAACAATGATTTGTTTTTACATTTTTTGCATGTGTTGGGTAATCCAAGTAGCATCCAGTATATGTAATTATTATTCTATTGGCTTAGGGTTTCTTGTTTGATCAAATGCCTTTCTTTGGATTCTGATTGTATCACCATGGCTACTTTCTTCTGCACGTCACTGCTTTACAAAAGTCCGTCTCTAGTTCCTTGCTTGAGCCTTCAGTGATAACTAGAGAGTGACGATTAACAATTCTGATATCTTTTTTTGGGCTGACGGGGCCATAGAATGCTGAATGAGTTAAGGTGTTTCGAACTAATGGCAATGTTTCAGAGTATAGAGAAAAACACACCCAAATCAGGTGGAAGGAGTAGTCTGTCAACTGCAGATACAAAACTTGGAGAATTCGGATGAGATTAAAAACCAGTGCTTTTGTCTGGTTCTTGAGAAACAGAACAGTAACTAGGTAAACAAGAAGAGAACGTAGGCAACCTTAGAACACTGCATATTTTAAGGGCTTTTGGCTTAACCTTGGAGGCCAAAGATGATGATTTGCCAGAATACATTGTTGGAGGCTCTCTGAGATGCTATTTCCTGACATAGATCTTAACCTAATAAAGATTATGAAATGTTTTCACTTGAGGGCGGACCAGGGAGCCCAAGGATGACAACCGGACACAATAGACCACATCAATAATTCACTTTTGAGTTGCTGAGGAAAGGGAGGAGATGACTTGAGCTGCAAGGGGGATATTCCCACTGTTTGAACAACTGTCCTAAATTCTCCTCTTCCTAGATGTTGCTTAACAGATGAGTCAAGGTGAAAAGAAAGAGTTAACAGCTTGAATTTCACTGAAAGGAAGTCTTGAAAGACTGCCATTCTTTGCAAAGATGAAGTCCGCCAAGGAGCAAAAGCACTACATTCTTTCTGACTAGGAGCATTCTTAGCAGTTCTGGAGTACTAGGATGAACCTGAGGAGGAACTAAAGGATTGGTGGGGATGGAAAGGACAGAAAGACAGTCTTTACACTAGGCACGAGATTATGGAAAGGGCTTGGGGCTTTCTTGTATGATCCCATAAATATTATTCTGGCTTCAAAAAAAGTATAGGCACAGGAGATACCTTGTTGGTAGAATAAAGCAGAATTAATATTTGGATGGGGGAAATAAGTTATAACGAGTTCATGTGATATTTAGTAGAGATGGAAACTATTTTTTTGGGTCCTAGTGCCTGCCCTATAAAGTTCTGTAGGTCACTCTTGAATTTGTTACTACTGTCTTGACTAGGAACTTTGGGTACCATTATAGATATAACGCTACCACTCAAAGGAATCTGGGGCATATTTGCAATTAAATGGCGCAGCGCAGCGCTGCAAACAATTTTGCTGCGCTGAGCTGCATCATTTTAAACAAGCATTGGCATAGCCAATAGGTCTCGCCTTTGGTACCTTATATGTGTTTAGTTATCCAGCACAATATCCTTGGTGCAACAACATCAACTGTTGCATGGCTAAACACTTATAAGGTCCCAAAGGCGAGACCTATTGGCTATGCCAATGCTTGTTTTGAAGTTGCAACTAGTGATTTTTGAAAAGTGGTGGGCCGTAATACTTACCCACAATTGTAGCGAGTAAAGAGCCTGACATCCTGAGTAGTGGCGGGGCTCATCGCGCTTCATCTACCCTTCACTCAGTGTAGAATGAGTTTCTCAAAGGAGTGAGTGATCCTGCCATGTGATGTACAAGGTACCAATTGACCATTTCCACCGTGTCTGACGGCCTGGCTCCCTTGTGCTGACACAATGGCGTCTTCCTTTCACCTTGTCCTATTCTTCACGCTCGCTTACTCATTCATTGTCTTTTGCTTACTGTGATGTTTTCTAAAATATATTATTTTAGCTGTGATGGCTTCAATTATTTTACACTCACACACAATTCAGAGTTTCCACGCCCTCTAGCGGTTGACGAAGAAAAGGAACTGCTGATCTGAGCTCTATCATAGTTGGCTTGGTTAATTCTCTTTTGTGGTTGAATTAAGGATATGCATTATGGCAAGTGTTAAGGTGTTGTTTAATGGGAGAAAAAGAAAGAATAAGGTGTGTACAACTAAAACTGAACCGTAATTATTGTTCAACTATGCAAGTATAAAGCAGGAGGTAAAGAGTATACTTATATCAAATCACCGCATTGTGTGCACTGCGTACATTAATTAACACGGAAGCTTACTTGTGGTTCAAAGGAAAAACAGAAAAATAGGTGAAACTGGCCTTTGTGCATTTAGTTTAAAGGAAGCCTAATTTTTAATAATATACTACAAAGGAACGTGAAAAACAGCATTTGACAGTTTGAAATTTCTATTGCTCGGAAAACTCAAAATGCCTTTGTTCTAGTTTGTTCCTTTGAAACGCTGCATGTTATTACAACAATAGCAGAATGTGCATCTTTGAGAAACATATGACGTCGCACAGGGACGTAGCAAGTTATTTTAATCACCGACCTTGTTTAAAGTACATTAAAAAAATCGGTACGTGCAAATGAAAATAACAAGCTTAAATCAAAGCTAGCAAGACGCGCGGCCGCGAGACGCGCTCTGTGGAGGGGGAGGGGGAGGAGCGTTGAAGCACGCGCTTGGGAGAGCAAGTGAGAGGAAATCCAGATGGCGCCTGATCGAGCGATGCGAGGAATGGGCGTTACTGTGCGCGTAACCGCACGCTCTAGGCCACACAAAAAGCTGTGGTCGGCTTTTTAACGACGACTCACTAAATGTCTCGCCATTGCAGCGCATGCGCTGGCTCAGGCGAGACCTAAAAAGCAGGGATGTGCCGTATTTACAAGAAAACGGTGCACCCCTGTGCTCTCCCCTGTGCTGGTGCACAAACAGCAGCCATGCGTCAATCCAGGCACCCTTGCACCATGATGCAAGGGACACCTTCCTGCACAAAAACAATCATCAATGACTTTTTGCTCCTTCTATGTGTGCAGCAAAAATTGAGGGGAAATGAAAGTATTTCTCCTTGTTGCGCCACTTTAACGCCTCCTCTGGAAAGGCATTTCTTTTGGCCACTGCCTCAGATTGATGAATCCTTGTAAATCTTACGGCAGTGTAAGAAAGCCAGGGGTATTGTGTAGGAACACCCACAGCAACACTCATGACACGCCCCTTTGACGCAGAGTACTGCGTGAAAGAGGGCCATATTTACAAGGCTATATAAAGCCGAGCAAAGTGGCTTTGCGTGGCTTTGTAAACGTGCGCCAGCACACAGCACCTCCGGAGGGTAAAAAAATGACGCTTCAGTGGCGCTAGTGGCTTGTAAATATGCCCTTCTGTTTTCAGTTTGCATAGGAGATGCTATTTTTCCACGAAATGTCAGTGTCAAGCAATAATATATTTTGCACTGCAATGGATGTACGATTCTATTAGTGTAAAAAATGATATTTGCGTAGGATTCACAGAAACCCTTCACCGTTAATGTTAATGAGGGAGGACTCTGTTTGCGAATCATTCTGAATGTATGTGAATGAAGGGATGGAGGTCTGTGAGGAAGAACAAAACTTCATCCATGAATTTGCATGTCCAAAATGCCGAACTTGCAGCTCGTGTCCCTTAAAGGGTTAGCTGCTCCAGTTTTAAAAACAAATGGCACAATGCAAGACAACTTCAGGGAAGGGTTCATTGGTCTGCTGCACTGCTGCCTGCTCCTCTGATGTCATTATCTGTCATTTTTATAGCAAGAGCTTCTCTTTTGTGCAGCTTCTGTTTTGTTATCAGACTTTCCCCATGTTGGAATCCAGTCAATGGTTTACAACTGCAATTACGGTTACAAGGTAATGATACAATGAATGAAGGAGTCACAATGTGCAAATTGCAAGTCACAGATTCATTTGTGAATCTGAACTTGCCTTTTGTGCATTGCTAGTGGCTTTTCTGCACTTGGACTGGCTCCTGTTTTGCACACCGCCAGCTTTGTAGTAAGTTTGAAAAGTTTATTTAAGTGCTTTTGGCACAAGTGCAAAAAGACTTCATGCGTGGCACCCAAAGTAAACTATCATGACAGAGATTGGGGAATCCATTTGTCACCATAGTCTATCCAACTGTTTTATGACTTTTGTATTTGTCTCTAAATGAAATAAAAGTTACATTGCAAACAAAATGTCCCACGTACCGACATGGAGTGATCTTCAAATGTATACTAGTTCTCGAAATTCACGGCTCATTAAGAGTTTGTGAGACTCCGTCGTAGATGTGGCGGACATCCCATCCACCAAACCCGTGGATCCCTTGCTATAATTACAGTCAGGGGAGCAATCATCTTTTCTGTGGTGGAGCTTATGTTGGCTCTACCAGTGGAATGCCTCATTGGATATTTAACTATTGGAAAAAAGTACCTTGCACCATCTACCAGTAGTGTAGCAAGGGGGCGGCCTCTTCCCCCACTCTTACCTGCGGCCGAGAGGGACAGCCGGCTTGAGAATAGTCACCCCGCTCTTACATGCCGCTGCCGGGTGGCAAACGCAGTGACCACCACTGGCGGCACAACGTCTAGCTACGCCACTGCCATCTACGCTATTCAGGACAGACATTCCAAATACTTCTTACCTGCTCAGAAGCAACTAGTATTACAAAACCGGAAATCACGGGATGAGCCCCACACACTGGGAGAAAACTCCCAGCATACCAGGGCATTCCTTTTTTGTTTTTCAATGACAATATCCTGCTTTGTGAGTGTGTTTTGAAGAACAAAAAACTTTGCTGAGCTAGAGACATCTTCTGAAGGCACATAAATCTCCTCCTGCCGTCCTGTAAGTTTGGTGGTTGGTTTTCAACCAGTCAGCAAAATACATCCCTCCAAACCATGGCTAACTGATGGCCCAGCCACCATACTCTAAAAGAGTCCTTAGTATTGCTTTTGTGGTCAACCATAGTCAAGTGTGCGGATGTAAGAAAGATATCAGAATTATTGCACACTCCAGACAGTGTGTCGCCGGATGGAAGTGGCACATGATAAAATTTCTGAGCATAGCCAGACCTAGGAGTTATAATGAAAAACGGGCACTTTGTTACTGCTGATCAGTGCTAAAGTGCATGTGCTCTCTATTGTAAACTTGGTAAGATTGGTCTACACCTGTTTGGTGTTTGGCATATTTAATTTGCCTGTAAGTCCCTTGTTCAGTTGTATCCCATATACACAGGGCCTGTAAATTAAATGCTACTAGTGGGCTTGCAGCGCTGCTTGCTCCACCCACCAAAGTAGCCTTTCAAACCTGTATCAGGCCTCTGCCACTGCATGGCCTACTCGCGCAATTTACTGCCACTGTGACGTGGCATGTAAAGTGGTTGCCACGTCTGCAACTCCCCGTTTACTACATTTAAGTCACCCCTAAGGTAGGTCCTAGCTAGGCCTATGGGCAAGGTGCTGTGTAGGTAAAAGGAAGGACATGTGCCTTAACTGTGTGACATATCCTGGTAGTGACAAACAGCCTACTTTGGTTTCTCACTGATGTGAGGCTGCCTTCTCGTAGGGATGCATTGGGGATTCCCTGATATGTGCTTCAGAGGTAATTCCTGATCTGAGAGGGATAGTGTGACCATGTTTGGTATGTTTGGAATAGTGGCGATGAATCCTGCTTATTGGTGAAAGCGGATTTATTATTACTATTTTAGAAATGCCACTTTTGGAAGTGGGCGTTTCTGTGTGCTTATGTGTCTTTGTGCCTCTGCTGGTTTGTGAATTGACTGTCTGGGTTGGAGTGTCAGGGGATGTGAATTCCCTTCAGACAGCCACTGGGAGGGTTGATGTGTGACCTGCCTTTCCTGGGATAAGTCAGGGCTGGGCTGAATAGACCTGGGCCACATAGAGAGTGGTGGGAGGAGATTTGCCTTGCACCTGAATAGGCCTGTTCTGCCCTGAACAATGCTGTCTCCAACCCCTGCCAGGAAACTACACCAGTGAGGACAGAACTGGTTTGGACTGGGCTCAGAGCACTCTGCCAGCAGAGAACAAAGACTTTGTGGACTATAAGTACTCGGGCTGTGACCCCATGTGGCTGGCTTGGAAAAGAAGAAGACACTGCTGGGGCTGTATCCAGAGGACTGCTGTGTGCCAGGTGGAACCGCCATTTGGGACTATCTACTTGTGAGACTGACCTGCTGCCTGCAGGGTGGCTTAAGGGACTGCCACTCTGCTGGGTGACCCTGTGTGCTGGCCTGCCTGTGTCCTCTTCTCTGCCCCCAGAGATCTCTTAGGGCTTTGGTGGCCTACCCTACGGGTGGGAGAACTTAGCGCCAGGTGAGCGTTTTATTTTTACAATGAGTGCGTGGTGAGCACTTCACTTCAACAGACTGGGAGTAGCACCTTTGGGCTCTGCTCCCTGACCAGCGCGTGTTGAGAGCGCTGTTGTCGTAGCTTAAGTAAGTTGCAGTGCTAGTTGCCTGTCCAGCACCGTGTGGCGTGCACCAATTAAAGTTCAGCAGGGGGCTCTGCTGAAGTGGCCCCATACTGCTAGGACCCAACGGAGACGCTGCAGATCCAAAAGGCGGGGCAGGAGCCTACCCCGTGGTATTGTGCCGTGAGGAGGGCTGCTCTACCCCCTCGACAGAGTTGGGAGGAGTTCCGGCTCACTGCCGTCCATCCGGAAGCCAGGCAGAAGTAGGGCAGAGTCGACGGAGACTTCGCTCCGTGTGCGGCCGGCCGATACTTCCCTTTCCTGGATCGAGCCAGGAGACGCAACCAGTAAGGTCGTCCCAGTTCTGCCACTGCACTGCACGGTAGCAGGCAGCAGCCCCCATGGGATACTGCAGGTGGGGGCATTGTCGAAGCCTCTGGGAGCTGCTGACCGGTGACTCCCGCCTCCTGCTACTGAGATCACCGGGCGGGGCGAATCGAAGACTGGAGCAAGCTGCATTTGTTTCGGCAGCTGATCCTCCTGGTCGTTACAGTTGCCGCTCCCTGAACCTATTGCAGACCGCTGCTTGGTTACTGATAGCTGCGAGCGACGTCTGTGCGCCCTCCCCCCTTGTGTTGGAGCATACCCTGGGGAGGGCCCGAGATCACTGGGGTACACGTACCTGGGGGTGCTTGCACTTGCCGGGTCCCTGTTGACACCTAGTGGGGTGGAACCTCAACGGAGGCCCCCAATGCCCAGAGGCAGTGGAATACCCAGAAACTACTGCATTCCCGGGTGTAGGTGGGCAGGTCGCCCAGGAGCCTACGTGGGAGAACCAATCTTACCATATGATCTTTAATCAGAGCGTAGGTGCACTGGTGGTGTGGTAAAGTGTTCCTACCTCACTCTAAATTGCCTCATATTGTGCCCTGATATTATGATGTGATGCTGTTGCTCATACCTTGCAATTATCAGGAAGGGGCACCTATGTGTGCAATGATAGTGATATGCCTGAGGTGAGTATAAGGTGTTTATGAGGTGTGCCCTGCTGCAAGTGTTTACTATGGTGCACTACTAATTATGTTGATGCATAATGTGTGATGCTAATTACAGTTCCTACCAGTAGTTACTGGTCACCCTAACTGTAATGGTTATGACAATTGCCCGATTGGCAAAGTGGTTTATGTGACCCCCTGTGTAGTCATGACAAGTGCCTAGTGGCACAGTACTATATGTGATTGTGATCTAATGTGTTTTGTGAATATTACAAAGGATATTTTTTATATAACCTTGTGTGGAGTTTCTTTTGTGGTGTGCCTAGTGTATCACTGTTGTGTGAGTGTGTTGCTCAAACGCTTTACACATTGCCTCGGGGATAAGCCTGACTGTTTTGCCAAGCTACCAAGAGGGTGAGCAGGGGTTATCTTCAGTGTGTAACTCCCTGGCCCTGGCTAGAGTGGAGGGTTCTGCCTGGATTGGGTGCATACCCTAGCCAACCAGAAACCCCATTTCTAACAGTTCTTATGTAGAAATGTCCGGTAGCTAACTTATTGGGTTTCTTTATGGAACACGTCTTGAATGCTGATTTCTAATCTCTTTTATTATTTCTGTAAATTACTAAACTGAATAAAGATATTTGGGACTCAAACCTTATGGATAGAATAAAGCCATTAAAACTATCTTAACATCTCGCTATTGACTCATTGTAAATTATAAAAGACCATGATGTTTTGATAACTTTATTCTGCAGGGAGCTCTAATTCTGAACATGGTGAAAACGTCCATCGACCTCTCTGGTGCCTGGAGGATTCCCCATGGTGCTTTTTGTAAATGGGTGTATCCAAAGGTTTGAACCATCGAGGACAGTCCTTTTGGGCTCCAGTAGTTTCTGGTAGCAGATTGATGTTTTTACACCCAGAAAAGAGCATGAAAATGAATACTCAAAGTATATTTTAATAGTCCCAATTCCTTTTTCCATTGCCCGAATCCGGATGGAGTGATGAGCGGTTACGGTCTTGGCGATGCGGTTTTGGAGTTGTGAATAGCAACAGGGAAAATAATGCTGTGATTGTGAGAGTAGAGTAAATGTGTTATATTTGGACGAATCGATATTCACAGGAACAGTATTAAACGTTGTTGCCGTGAAGAAGTTGATTTCAGACTCTAAGAAGTTGAAAGACACCGGGATCTTAATCTTATCTGCAAAAAGATTAGTAGATGTGGAGTGTGAGGTACCTTCATTCCCATCAGTAACAGTAAGGACAAGTGTTGGCGATTGATTAACTTTTTAATGCTGGTGAAACCTTATTGCACACTAGGGTGAAACTGCATTAATTGGTGTGCATTTTCTCTGATTGAGAAGTCACTTGCGATTGTGGAATCTTTCTGAGTGAATGAAGATCTAAATATTTTCTGTTAGAAGGAGTTAAGCAAACAAGATTGGTCAAAATTTAGTTGTCTATAGTACGGGAGAAAATTGTGAAGGAGGGTGGATGCTGCGAGTAGTGCAGCCGCAGCCGATGCAGGGAAGAGCGGTGGGGCCAGCTAGGAGGGGATTTCGAGAGACGACCAAAAGGGAAAATTAAATAAATAATTGATTTTTCCTCATGGTTGTCTCTCGAAATCCCCCCCAGCCGGCCCCACCGCTCTTACCTGCAGCGGCTGCGGCTGGAGTAGTGAGAGGTTGACGTCATAGTGTTCTCACTGGTATTGGTTGGTTGGTGTGTTTTGCGCTGGTATTGGTTGGTTGGTGTTCTGTGTTGCGCCGTGAATAGGACATTGTGAGCTTGACTCTAAATTATGGATGGGATAAAGGGCCACTGAAATTTAAAACTGTTGTTTGAGTGGTTATTTGAAAATCTGCCATATACGGAACTAAATCAAAACATTCGGTTTCACATAAATGATTCGGTCAATTGAATTGCAAGAATGAAGGGCCTCATTACAATGTCGGTCGGAAACCATTCCAACTGACTCCTTGTCGGAATCCTTTCCGACCGACTCTGGTTTGGGGAGTCCGACCGACCAATTATGATGGTTCCAAACACCATTCGATCGGACTCCCATTGACTTCAATGGGAGCCTGTGTTCCGACTGACAACACAGGCTCCCATTGAAAACAAGCATTGGCATAGCCAATAGGTCTCGCCTTTGGGGCCTTATAAGTGTTTAGCCAGAGCTATTGACTTTGCCAATGTCTTCAAGCTGTGCTGTAGAGAAGTGTGGCTGCTGTGCGGCATGCCTAAAAGTTATAATAAAAAAGTGTCAGAAGCATTTTTGTTACTTTATATATGACCAAGAAGGCATTATGTAAAACTGAACGACCATATTAAAAAAAGTATTTACAATAAAAAATTTCCTCAGTTTTCTTTTGTTCTTGCAATGCTGGCAACTTGTTTCTGCCTATTGCAATGGATGTTTGTTAAAGCTTTTTTTTTGAGGGGGCATAATCAATCGGAGGGTGAAGGTTGGGAACTAGTACCTGTATTATAACACTAGCAGCGGCCAGACGCTAGGGGAGAATCAACAGATGCCAGATTCCGAGAGCAGGCTGAGGTGGTGCTGAGTGATGCTGAGGTGGTAGTGGTGGTGGTGGTGACTGTTGCGGAGACGATGCTGAGGTGATGCTGAATGATACTCAGGTGTTGCTGAGTGATACTGCTGTGGTGCTGAGTTATGCTGTGGTGGTGCTGAGTGATATTGTCTTGGCGCTGAGTGATGCTGTGGTGGTGCTGAGTGATATTGTCTTGGCGCTGAGTGATGCTATGGCGGCGCTGAGTGATGCTGTGGCGGCGCTGAGTGATGCTGTGGCGGCGCTGAGTGATGCTGTGGCGGCGCTGAGTGATGCTGTGGTGGCCCTGAGTGATGCTGTGGTGGTGCTGAGCGATGCTGTGGTGGTGCTGAGTCATCCTGTGGTGGTGCTGAGTCATCCTGTGGTGGTGCTGAGTGATGCAGTGTTGGCCCTGAGTGATGATGTGGTGGCGCTGAGTGATGCTGTGGTGGCGCTTAGTGATGCTGTGGTGGCGCTGAGTGATGCTGTGGTGGCACTGAGTGATGCTGTGGTGGCGCTGAGTGATGCTGAGGTGGCGCTGAGTGATGCTGTGGTGGCGCTGAGTGATGCTGTGGTGGCGCTGAGTGATGCTGTGGTGGCGCTGAGCGATGCTGTGGTGGTGCTGAGCGATGCTGTGGTGGTGCTGAGCGATGCTGTGGTGGTGCTGAGTCATCCTGTGGTGGTGCTGAGTCATCCTGTGGTGGTGCTGAGTGATGCAGTGTTGGCCCTGAGTGATGATGTGGTGTCGCTGAGTAAAGCTATGGTGGTGCTGAGTGATGCGGTGGTGGCGCGGAGTGATGTTGTGGTGGCGCTGAGTGATGCTGTTGTGGCGCTAAGTGATGCTGTGGTTGCGCTGAGTAATGCTGTGGTTGTGCTGAGTGATGCTGTGGTTGCACTGAGTGATGCTGTGGTTGCACTGAGTGATGCTGTGATGGCGTTGAGTGATGCTGTGATGGCGTTGAGAGATGTTGTGTTGGTGCTGAGTGATGCTGTGCTGGCTCTGATTGATGCTGTGCTGGCTCTGATTGATGCTGTGGTTGCGCTGAGTGATGCTGTGGTGTTGCCGAGTGAGAGCTAGAGTGAAGATATAATTCCCAATTAGAGAGGGTGGTGAGAGAGAAAGAGAGAGAAAGGGTGTACATAGAATAAAGAGTGGAGCGGGATAGAGAGAGAGAAAGAAGGGGAGAGAGAGTGAATGAAGGAGTTTGAAAGAGAAACAGATAAAGGGGTGAGAGAGAATGAAAGGCAAAAAAAGATAGAGAGGGAGAGTTAAGTAAGTAGAGAGAGAATTAGAGAGGGGAGAGAGAGAGAGAGAGAAGGAGAGAGACAATAAGAGTGGGGGTGTGGAGTTTAAATAGAGTGAAGAAGTGACGCGGAAAAAGTAACCTTAAATATAGCTTTGTGCTTTACGCAAATAAATATAAAAAAAAAACAGTGAGAGACAAAAATACTGGTAATTAGGCTGTGACTCCCAATATAAAACAAATAGCGATATAAGGTGAAATCAACCCACCGAAGCAATATTTCTAACTAGACAAAAAAAACTTGCATTTCAATGCTAATCGCTGTTGTTTTTCATGTGACTGTAGTCCAGGACCCTCAGTTGGTAATGTGAGCTGCTGCTGCGATTGAAACATCAGAGTCCAGAGAGTTAATGAGCCATGACGAGAAAATGAGGAAGAGATAGGAAACCCAGATGCCAGCTGCGCGTGTACGCCATCGTGAACTCAAGCTGGTCGCCAGCCGAAAGCCAGTGTTTGCACTTCCAAAACCCACTTACTAAAACTCTCAGCCAGACCAGCACAAGCGCTGGTGCAGGCCGAGACCTAAAAAGGGGTGGTTCTGGAAAACCTTGCACCTTGTGGCGGGCACCCCATGGTGCCTGCCACACTGTGCATGGTTGTAAAGAGGGGTCACATGGGTACCCCCACGGGCCCCAACTGGAGCCCTCCGGGTGAAGGGGGGCCTGCTATGGGCCCCCCAATTCAGTTTCCAACAGCCAATCCGTGTTGGACAGACCGATTCGGAACGGTGTCCGTAGAGCTCTACGATTTGACTCCGACCGGCTCGGACTCTCCAAATGCCGGTCGGAACCGGTTCGGAATGACCAACCAACTACTTTGTATCGTAATCGGTCAGTCCGAAATGTTTCAGAGTCGGTCGGAAACATGGTTTCCAACACGTGTTCTGTGAAACCAAAAGCCATTCGGAGCCATTCGTAATGAGGCACGAAATGATTAAAGGACTTTAAGAAATTTGTGGAAGGAAATGTTCCCGTTGGGAAAGGTGAGGAGTCACCTCCTGAGGGTACTCCAGGTTACATAATGACTACTGAGCATGGATTAAGTTCGTGTTTGTGGTTGAAACAATGGATGAGAATTACTGAGAACGAGGGCGCATTGCATTTCCCTAGATATGCAACTTTTAACACCAGAATTTTAGATAATTTAAGGGGAAAATTGTATTAAAAGAAGCCACCACCTCGACCCATGCAATATGAAGCTTTATAAATTTGGGGAAAGGTTGCAAGAGAGAAAGAGAAACAAAAAAATTTCAGAGGAGAGCAGGTAGGGCAATGAAGAATTATACAAACGCTCAATGGGACGAAGAGCAGTGTAGATAGAGGAAGGGAATTATTGAGGGAACTAGACTGTATCCATTTCTTACATCAGAAGTTAAGGTCAAGGATAAAGATGCAGTTAAGCGAGAAGGGGATGAATCAGATACTGATTCAGGAGATAAGGTACAGGAAGAAAGCTGTCACCCCGACCACCTCCTGTGACTTATACTGACGCAGGAGTCAGATGTGCCTACTGCCTCAGTACAACCAGAACTAGCGTCAATTGAACAAACTTTACAGGTTTGCAAATTGCCCCGTGAGTAATAAGGTGACCAATAACTGTGGTCCCAAATGATACTGACCCAGCTGTGTCACAAGTAACCCATACTGCACCACCCCAAATTGAACGAAGCCCAGAGGTCATGATGACTCCAGTTGTCGAAGTACCGACTACACAAAACACACAGCTAGTGCTATGGAGCCCTAATCAAAATTTTCAAGCTTTGATAGATGGAGGAGGAACTTTGGTCTGGAATGCGCGGACCATGATGGCTGAGCATTACTGATTTCTCAGCACGCCGGCGGAACCTAGGAAGCACTTCGTGCTCCAGGAACTTGGATGCCAATATAAAGGTGATCCCCTATAAAGGAAGCACGAAATTGGCTCCTTCATGGCCCATAATTGAAGCGGATTTGAATTGTCCATCCGCACAGTGAGGTAGTGATCAGTAAGAGGAGATAACAAATGGATCCCTTCATGCTTGAGAAACGTACACAGCTGGCTGTACCCAGTCCTGATGAAGACCTCATGGTGATATTGCCTAACCACACTCGTTCTCTGGGGTTTGAAACGTTGACGTGATATGAATAAGCGTACCACGCCCAAATAGAGATGCTCATGACAGGATGTAAATCACATGTCTCTTTAGGGTTTTCTATTGCATTTGGACGCAATAACTAATTCCTTTATATATGTTTATTTTGTTGAATGTTTTTCATTGTTCATTGTGTTAGCACCTGTGTTATTTATGAGGCACATTTATATGTGTCACAAGCAGTGTAAACAGTCTGTACTATATCCTTTTTAGATGTATTAGCACAGAAGATATATGACTTTCTAATATATCTATCTTTCATATTCTTTCAAGTAAACAGTGGTGTTGTCATTTGTAATGAGTGTCAGTAGTGTGTTTTTACGTATCATTAATTGATGGTCCTAAAATCTTGGTGGACAGACTTTACTCATAGAAAGTAATCAAGTTACATGGCAGAACCTCTGTCTCTATACTGCTGTAATTCCCCAGGTTCTGCATGCTACTGGGATACCCCATTACTAATAATGATTCATTAGTTTATGGGCAAGAACATTTCGAATACTTTTACTCCAGTTATGTTTTAGTGCTGAAACATCACTCAGAACCTTTGAGAGAGAGAATGAATTTACACCCGCAAAGAAAAACAATGGAACCAGCTTGGTATTATTTCTTCCCCCATTTACCAGTAAACCCTGCAGAAGCTTAAAAAAGAAATTCAACTTGCCTGATTCATCCCAAAGAAAAGGCATATACTATGATGTTAGAAGAAAGATACATGCAGGGCTTTAAGTGGGCCGGGTCTCACCGGGTCGGAGCACCGGCAGTTTTTTTAAAGGGGCCTCGAAACGGGTCTCTATCGGGCTCTGTTTTGTGCCCTGGCACAGTGGGTCAGTTTTTTTTCCCAGACTGCAGTGACAGCAGGCACATCGATGTGCGCCTGCTCACACTGCTCTTCTCACTAGTGGAGAAGTTACGGCATGACGTCATGCCAGGTGAGCGTTGTAAGAGAAGGGAAATCCTTTAAAGAGAGTCATTTTCTCTCTGGATTTCCATTCTCTTTTTGAAACGCAGGAGCAGCAACATCGTTGTGGTGTCAGCAGGGCTTTAAGTGGAAGCTTTTTCAATATTATATACAACAAGCCATAGTTGCTGCTTATTTATCTTATGCAACTAACAACCATTGACAAAGCCAATAGTCCTGCCTTGTTGTAGGTATGATGTTACTTGTTACTTGTTGTATCATATATCTGGATGCAGTGACAGAAACAGCAAAATAAAAGTCGGGCGGCACACTATGCTAAGCACAGGTTTTTAGCTTAAGCCACGCCCTTAATTACATTGGCCACGCCCCCTTGAGAGACCCCCCCAGTTTTTTCATCCCACTTAAAGCCCTCGATACATGAACATGACCAAGACTGCAGACCAAAGAGGAGATGTATTAGAAAATGTGTGGAAAAAGGAGGAAAATAAATTTAGGAAGAAAGTAGCATATCCAAAACTTAGATCGGACACCCAACATAAGGGGAAGGTTCGCTTTTAAAGAGATGAACACAAAAGCGAGCACGACATGTAGGAATTATCAGTTGTGACCACACATTTGAATTATTGAGGGGAACTTGGCAAATATGAAAGGGAGCTGAAAACGTCATTCCTGGGGTATATTACATTTTTGGACAAAAGGTTACTCCTTGTTACCTGCCAACTGAGAAGGAACATGATATTTAGGTATACTAATTCCAAAAATGGATCATGTTAATAGTATATAAGCATTAGCGCTAAAACAACGACGTAGACATAAGCGAAAAGCAGAGAATGGAGCTTCATTAACAGGAGATATATTTGGAGCAGTGATACCACCAGTGGGGATAATATTAAATGATGAAATCAATCAATCAATCACAGAATTTGTAGAGCGCACTACTTACCCGCGAGGGTCTCAAGGCGCTGGGGAGAGGGAAGGGGGGTGCTGCTACTGGTCGAACAGCCAGGTCTTGAGTAGCCTCCTGAAGGTCAGCAGGTCTTGGGTCTGCCGTAGGCTTAGTGGAAGGGTGTTCCAGGTCTTGGCGGCGAGGTGTGAGAAGGATCTGCCGCCGGTGGTTGTTCTTCGAATGCGAGGGACGCTGGCGAGGGAGAGGTCGGCGGAGCGGAGCTGGCGGTTGGGGACGTAGAAGAAGAGTCGTCTGTTGAGGTAGGCTGGGCCAGTTTTGTGGAGTGCCTTGTGTGCGTTAGTTGAGGAGTTTGAAGGTGATCCTCCTGTCGACGGGGAGCCAGTGCAGGTTCCTCAAGGGGGGGGTGATGTGGCTGTGAAAAGATCAGAAAACTAGCCACAATAGTGGACGAAATGGCAACTAGTACATCTGGAGAATTATTGCAAATTAATACAGAACTAATAACTATATGGTCTATGGTTTTGCAAGACCGTCTAGCACTAGATATCCATCTGGCCGAGAAAGGTGGCTCTGTCACATGCTTAAGTGAACTCACTACTGTTCGTATATCTCAGATGAGAGTAGGAAAATAGAGGAGTTTGCAGGAAATATATCAAATTTGAGACCTGAATGACAAGAATTGGAAACACCAAGTCTGTATGACAATTTCAGGGAAGGGTTAAATACAATTGGCAACTGCTTCTCAACAGCTGGGAAGGGAATAATAAAAGCTATATTAATGCCCATGCTAATTGTCGGATTATGCCTGATACTCCTATATGTCTTATATTTGACCTGTAGATATATATTACGTAAGAGACATGGGGCCAGATGTACGACCGTGGTAATAGCGCCTCGCAAATTGCGTGTTTTTTGCGACTCGCAGTTTGCGAGGTGCTATTTTCAATGTACAACAGTGTTTTTCACACTGTTAGCGATTCCCAATGGGGTCGCAAATAGAGAGGCTCGTGAATATTAATGAGCCTCTCGCAATTTGCGACCCCATTGGGAATGGCAGGCCCTCTCAGGTATGGTGGCCAGCTGGGCTCAGCAGACCACCATGTCTGGGACTGCTTTTAAATAAAGCAGTTTTTTTAAAAATGCAGCCCGTTTTCCTTAAAGGAAAACGGCATGCATTTAAAAAAGAAAAGAATGAGACGTTTTCGTTTAATTTTTTAAGGGCAGGTAGTGGCCCCTGGGACCACTGCCTGCCCTTAAAAAATATTTCCCCTTGCATTTGCAAAGGAGAAGGGGTCCCCTGGGGACCCCTTCCCTTTTGCGACCCCATTACCACCCTCTTGAAGAGGGTGGT
Source organism: Calotriton arnoldi (assembly GCA_963921515.1). Taxonomy (NCBI): domain Eukaryota; kingdom Metazoa; phylum Chordata; class Amphibia; order Caudata; family Salamandridae; genus Calotriton; species Calotriton arnoldi. The sequence continues at coordinate 1,127,240 of CAWUFW010004098.1, forward strand.
AATTTGCGAGTGTTTTGAGCCCGCAATTGCGGACGCAAAACATTCTTACATAGGGTTGCGCTAGCTATTAGGAAGGGAATGCCTCTTCCTAATAGCGAGTCGCAAAACCCTATTCTGCGAGTCGCAAAAAATTGCGAGTCTCAAAATAGGGTTTGTACATTCCCCATGCTGTTTTTGCATGCGCAAACGGGTTCTCAAACCCGTTTGCGCATGCAGAAATGGTCGTACATCTGGCCCATGATGCTTACCAACAAAGATATTTTGAAAAGGACATGGGTTTAGAGGGAATAATGAATGACAACTACATGAAGACACTGCAACACACAAGGGGGTAAAGAGAAAGAGAAGGGATACATTGGAGGGCAAAACTACATTTTAGATTCGGTTGTGGAGGTGAAAACTGTCGTGACCTGGGGCACAGGGCACTAGGACCCTGCACCCTAAGATGGGGAGGGGACAGAAACCAGACACCACTTCCGGTCAGGTAGTGGGGAGGGCATTCTAGGAAGGCGAGGGCAAGGAAGTGGACGTGCATGTGGGCACCAAGGAGAAGAAACTAATAAAGCATACAAGCTGACCTACCTGTCTCCGCGCGTTCTTGTGGCGACACGACAACTGGCGATGACGAGGTGGGATCTGGAATCGCCACCAGAAGCGCGTGTTCAAACGACCAAATGGAACCAGGAGCCCACCCTGGTCCGCCGGCCCCCAGACGAGAAAACGCGAAATCGGGAGCCCACCCCGATCGTGAGTAAATCGAAGCCAGGAGCACACCCTGGTCCACGTGCGGAGAATAGAGCGACATCGGGAGCCCACCCCGGCCGCATCGAGTGAAGAAGGTGAGGAGAAGGGGAGCGGTGCACCCGACCGTGACTGCAGCTGCCCGCTCACTAAAGAGATAGCCCTGAGCCTCCCGCGTAGATTTCAAGCTGAAATCTCGCGAGAACTCGGCGGCCATCTTAGAGTCAGGTGGGAGAACCAATCACAGGATGGAAAAGGCCCGGTGGCCATCTTGGAGTCAGGCAATAGAAAAGATAGGAAATCTCACTGAGCAGAAATCTCAGCGGCCATTTTGGAGTCAGGCAGGAGAGCGAATGAGGAGCTGGAGAAGGCTCGGCGGCCATTTTGAAGTCAGGCAACACTAAAAAAGGCCCAAAAGAAGCAAAAAAGGGAGAAACAAAAGGAAATTACAACAAAGAAAGGTGAATGAAAGAAAATAAAGTAGAAATAAAAAAAAATTACAACAAATAAAGGTGAATTAAAAGAAATAAAGTACAGCAAAAGAAGAAAACTGCACACAGAGTAAGGAGAAGAAGGTCTGCACCACAACAAAATGACAGAAAACGTAAGCGAAAAGAATAGCGCAAACGCAATTTTCTGCAGACCACTACCGTTCAGTTTGTCAGAACCACAAACAGGCATTCGGTGGGAAAGATGGATAAGACAATTCGAACGATACATGCGTGCCACATGCAAGGCATATACAGATGAGCAAAACATAGACCTGTTCCTAAACTTCGTAGGTGATGAGGTTGAGGACCTGTTAATTACATTTCCCCGAGATCAGACCGCAACATACAAGGGACTGATAAAGTGTCTCACAGACAAATTTGACCCACAAAGAGATGTGGATTTTGAGAGGTACACGTTCAATACTACGTGTCAACTAGCAGAGGAGTCCCTCGACAATTTCACAACCAGACTACGAAAACTAGTCACCTATTGCGAATTCGACAAGTTTGACAACGAGCAGGCCATACGACTGCACATCATTGAAGGCTGTCAGTCAGTGGAGTTCCATGCACGAATTCTGAAGGAACCGTCCTCACTAGAAAAAATACTGACCATGGCCCGAACAGAGGCCAGAGCCACAACACATGCCAGACAAATGGAAATTGGGAAGGTAAGAAGAGTGGAACAAGCAAACCGCGTTACTGGAAACATCAAGAAACGAGACAATACACCGCCACCACGAAAAAAGCAAGAAAGAACATGCTATCGATGCGAACTTGAATTTCCACATGCCGGCGCCTGCCCGGCGATAGGCCACAAATGCCGGAATTGCAACAGAGAAAACCACTTCGCGAGCACCTGCATGAGTGGACAGTTCAAAGTGAGCGGGGGAGACCAGCAAGACCACGGACAGTGACAAGCAGATACGCACGGCACATAGAAACACAGAATCGAGGAGACATTCCAGCACCCTGTCTGCTAAGCAACATCACCGCACAGGTGATGGGTCTCCTAGCAATGACCTACAACATGTCAGAAAGACAGAACATTCTGAAGGAACATCCAGCCATACTACAAGGGCTGGGCAAACTAAAGGAAAAGCAAATAACACTACATATCAATGAAGCAGTCAAACCTGTGGCTCAGCATCACCAAAGAGTGCCCATACATCTACAACCACAGGTGGAAGAAGAAATACAAAGCCTGTTGGCGCAAGACATCATAGAGCCAACTGAAGGACCGACCCCATGGGTATCTCCAATAGTAGCAGTACCAAAGAAGAACACATCAAAGATTCACATATGCGTTGGCATGAGAATACCAAACACGGCAATTGAGAGGGAAAGACACCCAGGGCCTCACCTCAATGACGTGATCAGCTGTCTCACTGGGGCATGCAGATTTTCAAAGCTAGATCTGTGCAAAGGATACCATCCACTGGAGCTTGATCTGCAATCATGGTACATCACAATATTCTCCACCCACATGGGTCTTTTTCGCTACAAGCGAATCAGCTTTGGAATCTCATCAGCAGCAGAGATATTTCAAGAGATCATAAGGCAAGTAATAAGGCCGGTGAAGAACAGTTTGAATTACAGTGATGACATCCTGGTGTTCGACCGCTCAGATGAGGAGCACAACAAAGCTCTACATGAGGTCTGCAACCATTTGGAACAGGCAGGCCTGACTTTAAATGAAGACAAGTGCGAACTGGGAAAAAAGGAACTAGTATTCTTTGGACACATCTTTTCAAAAAAGGAATGAGGCCAGACCCCAGCAAAGTAGAGACACTGGAAAAAGCAAGGCCTCCAACAGAAGTAGCAGAAGTGAGGTCATTCCTTGGTTTAGCAAGCTACTGTGCTCGCTACATAAAAGACTTTGCCACAGTGAGCACACTGATTCGGGACCTAACAAAGCAGGGTCTGAAATTTCTCTGGACACAGGAATGTGGTAGGGCATTTGAGGCCATCAGACACGCAGTAATGGCTGTAGATCATCTTGCTTATTTCGACCCATCGCTATGCACTGAGCTCACTGTTGACGCCAGCCCGGTAGGGTTAGGAGCAATCTTAGCACAACACATGCCTGGAAGAGACTCGCCCAGGCAAATTGTCGCATATGCGAGCAAGAGTTTATCCGACATTGAAAGGGCATACTCCCAGCCCGAGAAGGAAAGTCTAGCAGTGGTATGGGCATGTGAACACTACCACATGTTAATTTACAGAAAACCGTTCACCATTGTAACAGACCATCAGGCCCTAGTGACAATATATGGAAACCTGAACGCAAAGATACCGTCACGCATTGAAAGATGGTGAATAACACTGATGGACTATGATTCAAGATCGTGCACAAGCCGAGAAAGGAACACAACCCAGTTGACTACATGTCACGACATCCCCTACCGCAGGCACCAGAAAACACATCAATGGCAGAAGAATACCTAAATTTTGTGCTAAAGCAGAACACTCCCGCACCAATAACAATTGAAGAGCTGGAACAAGAGACAGCAAGGGATGCCACAATGCAAGCAGTCAAATTGATAACACGACAGCAAAGGTGGAGATACGTAAACACCAACAGCCCCATGGGAGAAGGAGTGAACAGGGAAGAAATGTTGGCATTCAAAAACATACAAGAGAAACTTTCGGAAACAGAAAGAGGAATCATACTAAAAGGAACAAGGATAGTAATGCCAAAAGCATTACGGTGGCAGACTGTAAACCTGGCACATGAGTCCCACAGAGGCATAGTAGCAACAAAAGAGATGCTACAGGAAAGAGTATGGTTCCCAGGCCTGGCTCGACTGGTGGAGGACACCATCTTAAACTGTCACTTATGCCAAATAACAGGAGGACCAGCACAGCCAGAACAGCTACAAATTTCGGAGCTTCCAGGGGCAGTGTGGACAACATTGGCAGCTGACTTCTGTGGGCCATTGGACACGGGCAACTACTTGCTAGTGGTCATTGATGAGTACTCCAGATTTCCCATAGTACGACACGTCTCGTCAACATCAGCCACCGCAACGTTGCCGATACTTGATGACATCTTTGCAGCCTGGGGCTCCCCACAAACAATGAAGACAGACAATGGGCCTCCTTTCTCAGGAGAGGAGTTTCGCAAGTTCTTGGCCTACCTGGGCATTCACCACTGGAAAATTACACTCCTATGGACACAAGCAAACGGCATAGTGGAAAGGTTCATGGGGAACATCAAGAAAGCAGTCCAAAGAGCAAAATTGGCGCAGATCTCCATAGAACAGGTACTCTGTCAAATATTAAGAGACTACTGAAACACCCCTCACAGCTCCACAGGACGCTGTCCAGCAGAACTGGTGCTAGGAAGGACAAGCAGGACAATATTGCCCCAACTAGAGGCAAAAGGGCCACCAGAACACAATAGCATTGCAGTAAGAGATCAGGAAGCAAAACACAAAATGAAACTATATGCGGACGCCAGGAGACATGCCACATCATCACACCTGAGACAAGGGGACTCAGTCTTGATGCGCCAAAGACAATCAAGAAAATCGGACAGTACGTTCTCAGACAAACCACTGACAATAATAAATGTCAAGGGGCCAATGATAACAGCTGCATCAGGCCCCTATCGGATCACTAGAAATAGCTCCCACTTCAAGGGACTAAAAACATCAGATGAGGACGGAGGAGATACAGCATCAAAGAACAACGCAACACATGACAAAGAGGAAGATATGGACAGCATGGGAAAAGAGGCACACAACAGCGAGAGACAAGAAGAGGCAACAAACAATAGAACGGAAGGGTCACACCCAAGGAGAGTAAGCAGAAGGCCAAAAAGACAGATTGAGGAAATGTAATGGTGGGTATCAGAAACACCATCTCTCTCTCTCTCTCTCTCTCTCTCCATCTCTTCAGCAGTTTCTTATTTTGATTCCACAAGAGGGGAGATGTTGTGACCTGGGGCAGAGGGCACTAGGACCCTGCACCCTAAGATGGGGAGGGGACAGGAAAAGGACACCACTTCCGGTCAGGGAGTGGGGAGGGCATTCTAGGAAGGCGAGGGCAAGGAAGTGGACGTGCATGTGGGCACCAAGGAGAAGAAACCAATAAAGCATACAAGCTGACCTACCTGTCTCCGCGCGTTCTTGTGTGGCGACACGACAAAAACCACAATTATTGTGATGATATATATCCTCAAAAGAGGGGGAGTTTGGGAGAAATTACTACATATTTAGAAATCGACATATTTTACCATATTAGAAAGGCAATTTAGAACTTGTTTAAATACAAATCAAATGTCCGTTTTAGAAATGACTCACAAATTGTGTGAATATATTTAGTAAAACAAATAAATAAAACTGAAATATATTAAAGAGAGACAAATGTAGACGCGTTAGATGTTATTAGAAATGCTTGATTTATTATTACATGTTTTCAAAATTTGCACCAACCAACTATGCTTTAGCCTATGCAGCGACTAGGCCTGAGGCTTTCTTTCGACCTTTGCTCATAGCAAAGTATTCTGTGCAACAACCTAACATTGATGTCATCCTAGAAATAGGCTGACTTTAATATTATGTTCATTTAGTTCCTCTCACCCCATGTCAGATCATTTCCACTAAGAATAATAGACTTATTGAAACTGTAAAGAACAAATGGCGATGTAGACTTATAAATGTTGCTTCAAATTAACTTGTTATATTTTTTCATATTTGCTGACTAGCTTTTGTTTCTGCATTAAAACTCATAATGCGCCTTTAGCTTAGGTAAGAGGGTTCTCATGAGAACCTTCCTTCATGTAACAATTGTGTTAGAAAACTGTATCAACCCAGAAGATGGGAGTGCAGACTGTGGGAATCGGAAGAAGATGCATCGTATGACTGACAACAACACCTTAAGAGCTGTTCTGATTGGACATAGAGTAAAAGCATCTTTGAAGATTGATACATGCACTAGAAAGGTATAATAACAAGTGTTCCTAGCTAGTTAGACACTACACCTCTACTTTCCCTTTCACCCATCTGTTAGTCTTGCTGGCGGATTTCTCCTCTGCCCGAGACTCTTCTTCATGGAGAGTTGATTCCTTCAGATATCTTGAGGTGATTCCCTTTATTAATTTGTGATCGATGCTACAGCACAGATCGCTATACTAAAACAGTTGCTACTGCAATTGTGGGAAACTCGGCTGAGTTTTCCAGAACTACTCTTTAATAGAAGGTCGTCCCTCATTTACTGCTCTTTTCCAACGGAACTCTTTATGGGTTCTTATGTAGAATTGGTCCCTTAGCACACCTATTAGGTTTCTTTATGAAACACGTCTTGATTGCTGATTTTGATCTCTTTTAATATTTCTGTAAATTATTAAACGGACTAAAGATATTTGAGATTCTAACTTATAGTTAAAATAAAGCCTTTAAAAATATCTTAACCTCTCGTCCTTGACTTATCGTTAATTATAAAAGACCATGATGTTTTGATGATTTTATTTTGCAGGGAGATCTAATTCAGAAGAACACAGTGGAAAAGGTCCATTGACCTCTCTGGAGCCTGGAGAATTCCACATGGTGCCTTTTGTAAGTGAGTGTATGTAAAGGTTTGAACCATCAAGGAGAGTCCTTTTGGGCTCCAGCACTCCCATCCCACCCAGCGAGGATCATAACTAATTGACCCACTTTCCTCTTCTCTTATACTCTGCCAGAAAAGAAAGGAAGTTATATGGTTGTCCTCTGTTAGAAATGGGGTCTCTAGTTGGCAGCAGTTTGCACCCTGTCCAAGTAAGGACCCTCACTATAGTCAGGGTAAGTAAGTTACACCCTCAGAAGAACCCATGCTCACCCCCTTGGTAGCTTGGCAAGAGCAGTCAGGCTTATCTCCAGAGGAAATGTGTAAATTATTTGTACACACATACAGTGACACAGCGAAAACACCACAAAATGACTCCACACCAGTTTAGAAAAATAGCCAATATTTATCTGATTACAACAAGAACAAAACAACAAAAATCCAACACACAAGTCAAGATATGAATTTTCAAGGTTAAATAAAGTTATAGCTCCTAGAAATCAATGGATGTTCTTGACCGTGACAAAGTACATTAGATGAATCAAAAATCAGAGACGATGCGTGGCGCTGGGGAGGTGAGGCATTGTTAAATCAGGTGATGCATCGGTTCCTTACTGCTATGCAGGTCGTTGGTGAGTTGGTGCTCGGTGACGGTGCGCTGCCCAACGGAGATGATGTGTCGCTTGTAGCATGTGATGCGTCAGCTTCTGGAGGCGGTGCAGGGTCATTGAGCTGCTAACGCCCAGTGACAATACGAGGCGCAGGGGAGGTGATGCTTCGATTGCAAGTGTGATACGTAGGTTCCTGAAGGCCAAGCAGTGTCAATGCCGTGTCGATTTCACAGCGTGATGCGTCAATTCCGTGGCATCGATGTCCAACCCTAGGCGCTGTGTCAGAGTTGGGGCAGTGCATCACGGATGTCGGTGATGCGGTGCTCAAGACTCATGCAATGGCGATTCCTCAGGACCCTGCAGCAAAGCTGGAGCATGCATTGTAAACAGTGGTCAGTGCATCGTGCACTCACCGAGCAGGGACTAGGCAGTGGCAATGTGGCAATGTGGCAATTCTTGCAGGATGCGTAGATTTCGAAGTGACGCTTGCAGTCGATGGATGGTTTTCATCTTTGAGCACCAGAACTCACTTCCAATGACCCAGAACTGGAATTGGCACCACTTGGCAGAACAGGGCTCTCAGCAGAGGAGCCCAGGTGCTGGTAGATGAAGTCTTTGATGGCCCTGAGACTTCCAACAGGGGGCAAGCTCAAATCAACCCCTTGAGGAAACTTGGAAAGCAGAATGTAGAAAGCAAAGTCCAGTCCTTTCACTCCCAGGACAGAAGCAGCAAGCAGCAGGCCAACACAGCAAAGCAAACAGCAAAGTGGCAGTCCCTCCTCATAGCAACACAGCTCTTCTTCCTGGCAGAATGTCCTCAGTCCAGAAGTGTTCCGAGTATATGGTGTCAGAGGTCCAGTGCTTACACCCATTTCAGCCTATGAAGTAGGCAAACTTCAAAGAAAAGTCTTTGTAGTGCACAAGACCCTGCCATGGCTCCAAACACACTATGGGGGGGGAGACTTCTTTGTGTGAGGACAGGCCCATCCCATTAAGGTGTCAGTGTCAACTCCTCCCACCACTCTAGTTCAGGAAGGCCCATCTGCCTGGTGATGAGCCATCAAGATATGCAGGGCACACCTCAGCTCACTTTATATGACTGTCTAGAGTGAATGTGTATGAGCCCAACTGTCACCCAGATGTGTATTCAGAGACAGGCAGAGGCACAGAATGGTTAAAGGAAGAAAAATCCCACTTTCTAAAAGTGGCAATTTTAAACCTGCAATTTAAAAGCCAACTTCACTAAAAGATGTGTTTTTAAATTGTGAGTCCAGAGACACCAAACTCCGATTTTCTATCAACTCCCAATTGGAAGATAAACTTATCAGATGTTACAAGGCAGCTCCAATGTTAACCTATGGGAGAAACAGGCCTTGCTGTAGTGATAAACGAATTTAACAGGCCAATCATGGAGATACGAAATACCATTACATTTTAGATATAGAGCCCTTGCACTTTAGCACTGGTCAGCGGTGGTAAAGTGCCCAGAGTCCTAACGCCAGCAAAAACAAAATGCAGCCCACAGTCAAAAAGAGGAGTCCCTAGGTAAAAAGACTGGGAAAACCATGCCAAAAGTTGCCAGGTCTAACATCCTCCATAACCTGAAGTAGTGGCAAGTGACTGTTAAAAATCCCTGTAGGCTATATGTACCCCAGTTCCTTCGATTTTAGACAAATGCCTACCTGGACTGGGCACATTGCAGAGATTGGCTTGGTCTAGATGTGCTACAGAGGGCTTGCAGAGTTTCTATCGATGGAAAATCTTGGTGTGGAGCTGAGGAACCATACATGGTATGGCCCCGCCACCAGCGATTGAGGGTGGTGGTTTAGCAGCCTAGGCTTGGGTCTCCCAACAGCTTTGCTAAGACCAGATCTAGGCAATTGGAATCAGAGATGGGTTAATATGAACTGTACCACAATATAATATACTACACCATTTCCATTGGTGTTCCCTCTTTTCACAGATGCAGGCGCTGGGGGGTATGACAGTGAAGCTGCACCTAAGACGCGGGTTAAAAACAGTTCCAAATGAAGAAAGTAGGGAAAAGTGGTGCTCTCGCTTTTAAGAAGATGCAATCTGACTTCTACATCAAGTAGGAATAGTCAGGGGTAGAAGCTGCTACTGCTCTCATAATTGTAGTACCCTTACTAATGCTCCTGCTACCCCTAGTCCCAGAGGCAACGCATACAGACCCAATGGCCAGCAAGGACAAGTTCCAAAAATGCATGAAAGACGTGGCCGTCGGGATGAACAACTGTCTCAAACTCATCACCGACAAGACAGAAGTATTCATCTTTGTGAAAGGCAAGGACACCCTCTTGAACAACGAATGGTGGCTACCTGAGCTAGGCCCAACTCCAAAGCCCACCGAACATGCCCTCATCCTAGGCATCATCCTTGACAGCCAGCTCTCCATGAAGAAGCAGGTCAGTGCCATCTCCTCTTCCTCCTTCCTCACCATTTGAATGATCAGGAAGGTCTTCAGACGGCTCCAACCCAACACCAGGCGAACTGTCACACAAGCTCTCATCACTAGTAGACTAGACTACGGCAACTCCCTCCAAGTTATAACTACCATGCAACTCATGAAGAAACTCCAGACTATCCAGAACACTGCAGACAGACTCATCCTCAACATCCCCAGGCGAACTCACATCACTCCTCTCCTCAGAAAACTCCACTGGCTACCAGTTGCAAAGAGATGCCAGTTCAAGCTGATCACCCACGCTTACAAGGCACTACACAACGAAGGACAGGCGAAACTCAAAACTCAAATGAACTTCCACCTACCTTAAAGGAAACTCCACTCCAAATCCCTCTTCCTCGCAGCCACACGTCATATCCACCGGATCAACAGCGGAGGCCTCTCCTTCTCCCACCTGGCGGCTAAGACCTGGAACAACCTCCCCCTGCATCTCGGGGCATCTCTATCGCTCCAGCAGTTCAGGAACGACCTCAAGACCTGGATGTTCAACCAATAAGAGAACCAGCAGATCACTCTCCCATTGCTTTGAGACCCTCACGGGTGATGCAGTTGTGCTCTACAAATCCGATTGATTGATTGATTGATTGATTGATTGATTGATAAAGTGGCAGAGGCTTAAAGAAAAAATGTTTTTTTGTAGCTGCCCCACTATGTGCACCTATATCGCCTTCTCAGAAACAAAAATAGGCTGTTGAGAGGCTAAGAGTCGGGTCAGAGGTCAAGCATGGGATGTCCCCGGAGCATCAAAGTGAAAGTGATGTCACTTCCACACTCATTTTAGAGAATCAAAGTCCCTGCCCCCTTATCCATCACGGTTCTGTACATGATAAGAAATTCTTATGCTAGCAACATGACAAGATGATGGATGGAGTGCAGAAACTTTTCAACCACTCACCCTCAGTTAAGAGATCTAGGTTTAATCAATCATTCTTTTGCTCACTATACCACCCCAGTTTGGACCCAGCCATATGCAAATCAGTCTTGACCCTGTTCCTCATGGGAACAGCCCAGCCCGTAGTGCCAGATCGGTCTTCCCTGGACCAGAAACAAGCATCCTGGGACTGATTTCGGGGCATCACCCCTCATCAGCTAGGCTAGCTTGAATCCAGTGGCACAGCGAGCAAGGGGCCCATGTCTGGGCATACCCTTGACCACTTAGGGTGAACATAGCAAACACAACAAGATGATGGACGGAGTGCTGAAACTTTTCAACCACTCTCTCCCAGTCAAGAGATCTGGGTTTAATCCATCGTTCTTTTCACTATGCCACCCCAGTTTGGACCCAGCCATATTCTTTCAACATTCAGTCCCTCATTTGTTGCTGCCGCACTTTTCGCCCTAAGAAGGATGGGTATCCTAGACGTGGGTCCCTTGCTCGCTGTGCCGCTGGAGCCAAGCTAGCCTGGCTGATGAGGGGTGTTACCCTGAAACCGGCCCCAGGATGCTTGTTTCCGGTCCAGGGAGGACCCTGCTTGGCAGTTCGGGCTGGACTGTTCCCATGAGGAACAGGGTCAAGACTGATTTGCATATGGCTGGGTCCAAACTGGGGTGGAGTAGTGAGCAAAAGAGCGATGGATTTGACCCAGATCTCTTGACTGGAGGTGAATGTTTGATTTATTCAGCATTCCGTCCATCATTTGTTGCTGCATGACTTATGCTGGCAGCACAGCTCAGCACCAGAGATCCATGATCTTTGTTATCCTCCGTGATCATCAGTGTTTTCCTGACCCTCCGTGTGTGTGTGTTGTTTCTGATCTTCAATGTTTGTTCTCAGGAACATTGTATGTCTCTTTTGGCACAGCATAATATTTACTACCATTGGGCGAGATTGACTCCCTGCAAAACCCTTAAGTTATCAGCATGAGAGAAATATGAGAAGGCACTATTCCTTTAGCTTCCACAGGGTTTTAGGAATTCATATAAAATAGCTGCAGCACGAATTCAAGAAACTCATAAAGAAACCCTCGAGATCTATTTAGAACTTTTATCAAAGCTGTTCATTCAGATGAATGATGCCACCAGAGCATCTCCAGCTTCAAGGCAACGGCCGTGCACCAGAGGGCTCTCGCGTGGCCAGCTGCATCCTTCTGGGGCCCGGGAGAAGTGCTAATGTGTGCTCTTTAAGCGTTTTAGTCTCGAGCCGTAGCGTCTTTGGTCCGCGCGCTTGGCTGACATATTTAGCGCTCTTTGTGGCGGCCATACTCGAGAGAGTCGGGGTGATGACACGAGCGCGGCTGTGAAACGGTACTCGGGGACCAGCATGTCGCAGGCCTGGCAGCTCACTCTGTCTGCTGCGCATGCGCCCTGCTTCACTTTAATATGCTCTGAAGCAAAAAGTTACCTCTTTCCTTTCTGAAGAAACGTTTTCTTAAATATATATTCTCTCCGCTGTTTTTGACATAAATGGAAGGAAACTGTGGAATGAGCCTTCTTTCACAACTACTCCAGACGCCATCAAAGCTGTTGTCCTCGTGTTCGCTCAATGTAACCTGGAAACTCTAAGTTCTACAGATCTAGGAAAAACATGCATAGGACCACGAAAACGGGAGAAAAGATGTGAATTGTAAAGCCGCGTGCTGACTATTAAGTTTGTGCAGTCTGCAGCTCCCCGAGACCCGTTTTGTCAAATTGCCCCAGGCTCTACACTGCGGCTGCCCGCGGCCCCCGCAGGGGGCCACCCTAAACGGGCGGCCCCTTTAGTGCCATTTGGGCACTTCCCCACCCCCCAATGATGTGTGGGACTCAAGGAGGAGTCCCCCTACCAGACGCGTCACTTCCGGCACGCAGAGGAGGTGGGGAGGTACTTATGCCTCCCCCGGCCATCTTGGCGTCCTCTTTGCGCCGGACACGCCGTCTGGTCGGTCATGCTGCGGGTTGCTGCTGTCCGATGCCCCGAGGCCGTGCTTTGGCTAGTGAGGTGAGTGCTATCATCCCCCCAACCTGCCCCCGTCCCAGCCCTCACCTCAGCCCCGACCGCGGGCACAACCCAGCGGGCCCCGCGGGGTTGGGCCTGAGGGATTGTTACTGGGACAGGGTCCCACACGGGTCATCAGCGTGGTGGGACCCGAAGGGGGGGGCGTAGCGCTCGTCCTGAACCAGGGAGGGTTTCAGCTCCTCCCGCCGGACACAACGTCTGCCGAGATCGCCAGGAACAGTGTGCGCGGTGAGTTGTCCCCCCCCCTCCTATCCCCACCAGTGGGGCAGTCCCTCAGGCTGGGTGGCCTTGTCCGGCCATCGCCGAGGCTCCTGCATGCCTGAGGGCGAGGTGGGGGTTTGGGCTGCTCCCGGCATGCATAGGCCAGTAGCTATGGCCTAGTCCTCACTCGGACATGTCGTGCGCCGGGGCGAAACGGGCCAGGAGTCTGGCCAGGCTCCCGTTTCAGAGCGGCGTGGGATGTATGAGCGTTTATTGCGGGGCGGGGGTTGGAGCGCAACGGGCGCTGTGTACCCCCTCCCCTGGTAGCTTGGCCAGCAGGGCCCTTGCTGCCTGCTCCCACGAGGGCCGGTCCACTAGCCAGGAGCGGTGCTTGCCTCCCGGTGCGGGCATACAGGCCTGTGCTGCGTGGGGGGTGTAGGTGTTCGCAGGGTTTCCACTGCGGTTATGTTGCAGGCTGGGTGGGCCCCAGGGCTGCGGCCGGCAGGCCGAGCATGACTGGGGGGTCGAGCAGGGCTCCAGTGGCGATTGAGGCACCATTGGGACTGCGATTGTGCAGGCGGGAGCCAGCCGGGTGGTTCGTAAAGGCCTCGATCCCCCCTTCAGGAATTGGTGGATTGACGGCCCGTAGGTGGGCGCGCCTCCGGGTGTGCAGACACCGCCAGGGGCGCGGCCGATGCTGGTTCGGGGGGGGTGTTTTCACGGCGGGCTGCCATGGGCAAGCGGGAGCCGGGTGGGCGCGCATCCTGGGGTGCAGGGACTTCCGACGCTTGCCAGGTGTTCGTGCATGCACGTCATGGTGGGCTGGGTGGCACAGCGCTGCGTGCGACACCCCCTTTGTCACCCGCTATTCTCTAGACGGCTGGGCCGGTTGCACCTTTCAGGCCTCACGGTACGAAGGTCTCATGGCACGCCAGTGGGGGATTCTGACCCCCCCAGGGCACGGCGAGCTCCAGCCGCACCGCACGATTCGTCGCCGCGGTACATATTCCTCTCCGAGGGACACAGCAACATGTATTGAGGAATTGCATTGCAACCTGCTGTGCTGTCACGGGGGCACTTTCCGTCCGGATCTTAACCTCCCCACGCTTGAAAGATCGGGCAGGTATCGTAGCTGTGGCCAGCAGGCTGTAACCGAAATTTGTTTAATGTTACTTTTCCGGTTGCTAAAGTATTTTGTGGTCAGGAGGGCTGAGTGGTCTAAGGCGCTGCGTTAATACCGCAGTCTCTCCTGGAGGCGTGGGTTCGGACCCCACTTCTGACATGCCTTTGACTGGTCTTGTGCTTGCTTTCCCGGGGTTGGATCTGCTGACGTCTTGCTGGTAGCTGGCGCGTACTTCCGCCGGCCGCCACCAAAGTGCAACGGAAGTTGCATTGGTAAATTTTGGCTCATGGCTTTTTATAGCTTGTGCAGGAGCAGCATCTTTACCGGGACACTCCCTCTCCAACCCCACCACGCAGTGGGGGGGTGGTGCTGAGGGGCTACATTTTGAGTAAAAATAAGGGGCGAGGTCCTTATTATTTCGGTTCCTCCGGGCGAAGGGGGCCCAGCAATTTGGGATCCCCAGCCCCTGGTGGGCCGGGGGGGGGGGTGAATCCCCATGTCATACTGAAAGGTCACCCTCGTGCGTCGCCACTGAGGCTTGTCCTAATTTAATAAAATAAATAAAAGCAGTTGGCGGCAAGAGTGCATGGTGCGGGCGCCCCCACACTTCACACCTTAATAGGAGGAGGCGTGCCGCTGCCCTGTCCGAGGACGAAGGCCTATATTTATGTGGTCGGCAGCATTTCTGCTGTTTGTCCTCTACATGTATTTGGGCCCGGATTCCCACGCAGCCTGCAGTGCATGTATGAGGGTGCGGAGTTGCTGCCCGGATCTATATATGTATAATCACGCCCACCCCGGAGTTGGCCAGGTTTGAGCGGGTGCCCACACTGGTGTTGCGTACTCTCGATGTCCGGGCTTGGGACTGCGGCCGCCTGGGGCTGGCGACCTGCGCATTATTGCACCGTCTCCCTAACCACCACCATGCCCGGTGTGGGCGGGTGCTTGTGGCTTCCGTGCATTGTCTACGAACATATCCGTGTTCAGTACTGCGGGCGGTGCGTCGTGTTGCTGAGTTGGGAGCCTATATAGGGAGCGGGCCTTGTGGTGGGGTAGCCTCACTGCTAGTGGCGGATTTGGCATCAGAACTAGCTGCTTCATTCGTTGCCATAGGCAGGAGTTCTCCAACACGCCTCCTCGGTGCGAGTTAACCTTGCATGGTGCCCACGCCCTGGAGCTTGCAGTGGGAGGGGTCTTGGCGGCAAGGCACGATGTTAGCTGCCCTGTCCTCAGCGCCCTCCCCGACATCAGCCAAGCACTGGTTTTGATACGTGTTTTGAAAGTGGTGCATTCTTGGGGAGCAACACTTATTCTAGACTGACATTGTTTATTTAAAGTACAGCCCGTCAAGCTGGTTGCTCCTTTGAGGTTGATGGTGTGCCATCGTCAAGAATGGGACCTCTCTGGAGGGTGTAAGTGGCCTGCGGATCGAGCTGTAATGATGGGTGGGGACCATGTCGAGTCCCGGCGCTGGTTAGCCACTTTTAGGGCACACAAATGCAGGTTCCTTTCGCCCAAAGTCAGTCTGGCCTTGGGCCCTGTTGATGCATGCGTTGGTTTGTTGCAGCATAGGTTGTGTTGCGGCGTCGGGCGCGGCAGTTTGTCCTCGCTGGCTTCGCTGTGCTAGAAAGGAATGCCAGACACAAGGTTACAGTTTTGATTCAGTTAAGAATGAGGTAGGCTGAGTTCAGTTTGGTGAATATGGCTGGGGTAGGGACGGAGTACCAGGTTTTCCTTCCGTTCCATCAAGACAGTGGGAAACCACAATTCCCCTGGGGGTTGCTCTCCCTGATAATTTCCGGACAGTGGTTCGGGGTAGAACTGTGTGGCAGCAACCAGACACGGGGGGAAGTCTGGTCATTATTAAGCCATGAGCCAGATAGGGTGCTGTTTCCACTCAGCCCATGATTCCGTACATGCTGCAAAACATTGCAATTAGGAGGGACGCACCTGGACTGGTGAGCGTAGCACATTTCCACTAAGGCCTTGCTTTTCATTCGCTGTGGGCACAAGGATAGTTGTGCTGAATATGTATGTAACTGGCGCTCAAGCATAGCGTTTTATACCTTGGCGTAGCTTCATTTGCTCAACAGTGTAAAGGAGTGTGGTGCCAAACCTGTGCAAGGATCTTGCGCTGGTTGATTGTCTACAGCCCCTTCTAAACTAGGGGGCCCCTACCCCCACTAAGACATTTTATGCAGTACAGCTCGATTTTGATGAGTCTATCGTAGTTTCTGATCGATGTTTGGGTTGTTGGGCTGCACTGATATTCATGCTGATCCCCTGGGGCGAGCTGCGTGCTGGAGCACATGTCGCCATCAGATGGACAAAGGCCCTCATTTTTGGATGCTTGAACCTGGCTTTATAAGAATAGGTATTCCGTATGGAAAATGTGGTGTAGGCTCTTGGGCCAAATGTGGCATAGTGTACAGGGAGACGGCTCAGCAGGGAGTATACTGCCAAATTACCATCACTGTATACTAATTAGTTGGTTCTAAATAGGCCACCACATGGCTGGGGGGACAAGGCGAGAGTCGCGGCCTGGGAACTGCGCCACGGGCCAGGGTTTACGCTTTGCGGCAGTGATTTCGAATTTTGGAGGGCTATGGGACGGTCAAAGGCATTGCCCTGAGAGTACTATGAACGCCTCATTCAATGGGTTTCTCCTGAAAATATTTAAGGCGCACCTCATGCCTCGCTTTTAGTACCATGCTTGCAGTTGTATAAGGGCGCCGCTCCGGTTCTGAGGTCGTCTGGTTATGCTGGCGACGTACTCTCCTGGTGGGGCTGCCGTGTGCCCCGAGGGGGCCAAGTTTCTGGTGGCGGGTGGTGCGCGCCTGCTGCCTTGTGCCTGGGATATATTTTGGTTAGCTTGTCGCACGGGCAATTAATTGGGTGCCACCCCAGAGATAGTTGTGCCCACTGCACTTTCCCTCTCCCAGTTTGAGAGCAGGGGCTTAATTTGTGTAATAATTGGCGGGGGCCACTGCCATGTAGAGCTAACTGCCTGTAATATGGCGTAGGTCATGGTATCACGTGACGGGTGCTCATGCAAGGCGCCTCGATAACTTCAGCTTGAGTATGTGCGGGAATGAATAATGCCTCCATTCACTAATACCGATAAGGGGCATCGCTACATCCTTCTCAGCTAAGTAGACATAAGTGGTTTGATATGTCCTTTGGCTTTGAGCGGGTCATTCAATGCTTTTCTTGCATAGAACTATTCTCGCCAATTTTAATTCGGCAGTTTGGATGGGGCATAGGTCTCTAATCCATCAATATTTCTTTGACGATCTGGTGACCCGCATTCAGGAGATGTCCATGGTTCTTGGTGGGGCTAAGTAATGTTTCCAGTACACAAAGACCCCATTGCTTAAGGCCTCATGCTCCTTTGTTTCAGCCTTGTTTTGGTCACACCATATTGGGGGCCAGTCACTTACACGTATAAACTGTGGGTGGGCTACGTCAGAAAGACCTTTCTCACACCCTAGATCTGGAGCCCCTATAGCTGCTTATTTCGGAGGAGAGTTGGTAAGACCACTGCCTCCAGGGGGTGTCTGCCCACTGTAGCACCAAGGGGCTAGGTCATGCGGGCATGTAGCACATTTGTTAATGGTGCAGGACAATCATTGTTTTACCCTAGGAAACTGGGATCTCATGACCAGGTTCTGACTTGTTGGATGTTAGTTACCGGCCCAAGGGGGGAAGCACAATTTTTATTTACTCTGTGCTGTTATGCGAAGTACAGTTGCTGCCAACAACTACGGGGTTGTGCTATCTGAGCTGTAGGACGGTGGCCTGATTGACCTAGTGAGTTATATAATACCGGTGATGTCATGATAAGGTTTGGTAGCACAGGGTAATAGGGGCAGATGGTACTAAGTCTCTCTTGGGTGGACGATACGCAGGGTATTTAGAATTGCCTGGTATGGAATCTCTGCTGCAGGTGCCACTGTGGGAGTGCGCATGGCACATTAAATTTAAACTGCCTCTGGGATAGCCAGTCTCTGCCTAGCCACCTAAGGGGTGGGCAGGAGTCAGCATAGTGTGCACTCCCTTCTCCGACTAGAAGGGTGGCTTCGGCCAGGCTTAGGTGCATACCCTAGCCTACCTGAAACTCCATTTACAACATGGGTAGAGAATGCCTAGGAGTGGCCTGCAGTCAATTCGCATCCGCCCTACAGGGCGAATGTTTTAGGCCACGAGGTTGTGGATGGCTCTTGCATGGGAGCCTGGTGAAGAGCCAAGGTCAGGCTAGGAAGTCTCGCGCCTTCGCCGCACTGTTGAGGCCCAGTCACGAGCGCATTGTAGCAGGGTAAGCTGGCTGTGGGGCATGAAGCGCCAAGGCATCAGTAGCACTGAGCGGCTTGCAGCCGGAGGCGGTATCCGATGCATGGGGCACTTGTTAGAGTAGAGCCCTACTAAGAGGTACCGCCTTTAGTGCTAGGAGGTCTGTTGGCACCACCTTTCAATGGAAGCCATTGTCTAGCGGGCTGCTCTGAGCAGAGCATTGGCAGGCGTAAGTTACAGTATCCGTTACCATTTCAAATGTGCATCTTTCACAATTTACCCAGATAACTGGGACAGGAAGAAAGGTGGGCTGGATAACTCTTTCTTCTACCTGAGTGGCACATCTTGGCAGTAGTGTTTGTCAAAGGGATTGCACTTCAGCCAGGTAATGTTAGCACCCATCCACACCTAGCCGATCGTCAAGGTCACCCTGGGCCGCACTTACACAGCCCAGCAGGAGCCCCTTGTGGTGGTCAGTGCCAGGAATTACTAATTTGAACTGACAGGAGGCGTGTCCGTGGGTTCCAACAGCAGAAGTTTGGGGAGAGCTCGACTCCACCCACCCATGGTCAAGGTGTAAGTTTAATTAGTTGGAGTGGCACTCTCATTTGACCAGGGGTTCATTGCCACACGAGGGCATCGCTGAGTTACAGCCAGAGCACGGGCATTGTGCGTTTCCCAGGGAGCAGCAAGTGAAGGCAAGACTCTTCCCATATCTGGCACCAGAACACAAAGTAGTCAGGGCCTACTTGTCTGTTGGGTGACTTGGGTAGGCACTGGTGTAGTTGTCACTCCACAACTACACATGAGGGGTGAGTTGTCTCCAATAGAGGGCTCAATGCATATATTGTTTCAAACCAGAATTGACTCCATCAATGTGTTCACCAGGGTCTAGCAATCAAAGAGGCCTGTGAAATTCTGGTCAACGGCGCGGATTAAGTGCACTCTAGAACCGAGGTAGGTGACACAGGAGGGTGATTCAAGATACACAGGTGGTGTGAAAGGCAACGCGAGACTGTCCGCTTATGCTGGGTAGGAGGTTCCATATTACCAACCAGAAGGGTGACATGTGGCAAAACTGTGAATATGTTTAAGAATGACATAGATGCCAGTCAGGAGAGGTTTGTCAAAGGCATTACACTTATTGCCAGGCATTGCTAACTACCCATCCACACCAAGCCTATCCTTAGGCTCCCTGGGCCGCATACACATAGCACGGTATTAGGCACCTGCAGTTGTCAGCGCCAGGAGTTATTAAATTACAACTGTACCGTGGGCGTACTTGCTGACCGGGCAGTACTGCCACGGCCTCCAAGGGCCAATCAGTCAGACACCAGTAGCAGTAAGTGTGGCTTGCCCTCTGTGCAGTTGGCGGGGGAATTTAATTCCATGTACAGCCTATACTAAACTTGCTTCTAGCAGGTCTCGTGGGTGAGCGAGTTCACTGCTTTGAACAAAGAATAAAAAGGAGCATGGCGTGACACAGACTATTAGGAAGTAAATCAGGGACCGGGTGCCTTTACACACGATTCCGGGGGAGGGCAATTAAGTCCGGGATAACCAAGTGTACCGGGTGTAGTGCCTTGCATCTTGGGTCAAAGCGGGTTGGCTCACAGGGGGTGTCTAGGATCGTCCAGGCACACCGTGCAGGGTAGAATGCTATAGAACTGCACGTTGCCACTATTTTGAGTGCAACAAATGGATCCCTCTCAAAGCAAACCTAGGTTGTATGGTCAGTGCACCACATACAACCATTCACTCCAGCTTCCTGAAGGCAGTCTGTTAGAAGAGGTGTCGATCGGGACGTCCTGCGCCAGGGTGCGGACATTGCACGGGCGACACAACAGATAGGGTGCTGTCAGACGAGGGTGCTTGCGGGCTAGGTGGCCAAGCAAGAAAGCAGAACGAATTCTATGGACCTCTCTCCCCCTCCTGACTGCCCGACACTGTGAGTGCAGGGGGATTTGCAATGTTACGGGTATTTTCCCGCCCATACAGGGGCAGAGGGGTACATTGCAGGTATCGGCATAAATAGAGTGGAGGCAGACCTACAGACTATGTGCACCAGTAGGCGCAAGAGGTTGGCGTTAGAGCAAAATCTCGCAGCGGCAAGGTAGCCAGGAGGCATGAGCCGGCTGGTTAGGCCAGAATGTCTGCTGTGATTCCAATAGCGGTTTGAAATGTGTTTGGAGCTCCATCACTGACAATTCCAGAGCACACTATGCACCTCGGCCCAGTAGGTGAAGGCCATAGGCTCATGTGGGCTTGATCTTGTGGAGGGCAATATTCCCTGGATTAACAAGGTACTAGGTCATTAGCTGGGTTGAACATCAAGGGTCACAGCTGGTTAGCAAGTATGTGTGTATCTGTCATCGAGCTTTAGTTAAGCAAGCCTGGCAGGTGGCGTCAGTTGTCACTCCAAATGGTTGCGATGACTGCAATAGTGTGCGCTAGGCGATCAGCCCTGTTCGCCATGGTTTATTAACACAGAGGTCGGTGCACTTGTCTGGTCAACCTCAACAAAGAGGTGCACTCTGCTCCCTGGGCAGGTTACGGGTTGCTTCAGTTAAGCATGAAATGCCCCGCCCGCATAGCCAGAGTATATAGCCTGGTTGTGGAAGCGGTCTTCAAGCATGTGTGCTGCTGTTCCAGGTATTGGGGAAACAGGAGTTGGGGAGCACGAACTGCTAGAAGGCCTGCAACTTCAGGTTGCAGGAGGTGGGAGCCACATCAGCTTGAAGGGTATTACAGCGATGTTTAAGAGTAGCGCTCCCTCCTGGGAGGCCATCACATTCGTGCAGCGCATGTGAGGCACTGGTACATTCCCAGAGAAGGATTATCCGCTCCATGCGCTAGTTTGCAGAACAAGGGGCTTTGGCTTCATCAGGCATGAGCTATGCCGGGCGAACACCAAAGGTTAATTTGACAATGTTGGAGTGCACTTGGCACAGGTGGGCTTGGATCTGTTCCTGCTGGACATGAATGAGGCCCGGGAAATTGCAGGTTGCAGTGAGAAAGGAGCTGTTTTGGTGGGGGGCTCTTTAGGCGACGGGGGCCGCCTCCAGAGCTGTGGAGGAGTTACAGGGCGATCTGGAAGCAAATGGGTACAGAAGAGTACCTCTGCAAGAGCACAATAGGGGTGCCAGAGCCAAATCCCAGGAGCCTCATGGGAGGGTCCTGGAACAATTACGTCGGCGCCCCGTTAGTCCTTCGGGCGGTTGTAGGCCTGAACAACCGGGGGCTTGCCTTGCTACGCTCCGCCCTGAAAGGGGCGTGAGTAATAAGGGACCAATGTGTCACGTGATCCAGTAAGGGGATCACCCCCATAAGGGTAGCGCTGATTGGTTACTCCACAGTGCTTGGCTCATCAGGCGGGCAGGGCAGCATAGGTTGGTACAGCTGCCTGCCCTTGGATCGCCCGTAAGATAACCCACCATATTGCATACTTTTGTATGGAATAAACCTGCAACACTATTTTTCCCAAACAAAAGTTGTGTTGTGTATTTATTTATGCATGCATACTCTGTTGTGGTGTGGGTGGGGTGTGTTGCCAATAATGGGACTATGAGGCTGCCCGCGGCCCCGCAGGGGGCCACCCTAAACGGGCGGCCCCTTTAGTGCCATTTGGGCACTTCCCCACCCCCAATGATGTGTGGGACTCAAGGAGGAGTCCCCCTACCAGACGCGTCACTTCCGGCACGCAGAGGAGGTGGGGAGGTACTTATGCCTCCCCCGGCCATCTTGGCGTCCTCTTTGCGCCGGACACGCCGTCTCCCACCCTACCGCTTACCCGGCGTGGGGTTGGCAGGCGAAATACATAGAACGTTGTAATGTTTTCTTTCTCGTTGCAGGAGGAGTTACAGGGCGATCTGGAAGCAAATGGGTACAGAAGAGTACCTCTGCAAGAGCACAATAGGGGTGCCAGAGCCAAATCCCAGGAGCCTCATGGGAGGGTCCTGGAACAATTACGTCGGCGCCCCGTTAGTCCTTCGGGCGGTTGTAGGCCTGAACAACCGGGGGCTTGCCTTGCTACGCTCCGCCCTGAAAGGGGCGTGAGTAATAAGGGACCAATGTGTCACGTGATCCAGTAAGGGGATCACCCCCATAAGGGTAGCGCTGATTGGTTACTCCACAGTGCTTGGCTCATCAGGCGGGCAGGGCAGCATAGGTTGGTACAGCTGCCTGCCCTTGGATCGCCCGTAAGATAACCCACCATATTGCATACTTTTGTATGGAATAAACCTGCAGCACTATTTTTCCCAAACAAAAGTTGTGTTGTGTATTTATTTATGCATGCATACTCTGTTGTGGTGTGGGTGGGGTGTGTTGCCAATAATGGGACTAAGCTAAGCAAGGAGATCGTGCGTGTCTTCTTCCCCCGTTGTTAAACAAAGGGGAAGAACACGTGAAGTCACCCGAAGCCTAAAACCATTCCATTTGTCAAATGTAGGCTGCACACAAGTACAGGGAATTCTCGAAATATTCCTAAACAGTAGCTTCACATTGGCCCGAACAACACTGCCCAAGACATTTTCAAAATATAAATATAAAACTGAATTATGTTCATAAGAATCTTCAGGGTAGGGTCGCCAATTCTCCACTATCACTTTGCTGACAATTTTGCATGTGTAGAGACACATTGTGTGCACAGAGACACATTGAGGCCAGTGGCGTAGCAAGGGGGGGTGGGGAGGGGAGGGGTGGCTGGGAGGCAGGTGGCACGAGTTTTGGGGGTGGCGGCCTCCTCCCGCTCTTACCTGCTATTTCGGGGCATCAATCGCCACCCCTCGCTTTTCAATGCGGCGGCCGCAGGGTGGCAAAAGCAGGGACCGCCACAGGTGGCCAACGTCACGCTAGCTACGTCACTGATTGAGGCTTTTTACAAGCCCCTTGCGCCGCCGGTGCACTGGTGTGTCACTTTTTATGAGATAAAAAGGGATGCACCGGTGGCGCAAGAGGATTGTAAATAAGCCCCATTGTGCATCCACTGAATCAGATGGCATTTGTTGGGTAGTGGGAGACTGTAAGAAATTGGGGGGCATATTTACTAGAAAATGGCGCAGCGCTGCAAGCCATCTTGCTTCACCGAGCTGCATCATGAAGAATTGTGCAGGGATGCGTTGTATTACAGCAATACGATGCATCCCTGTGCTTTCTTCTGCGCTGGCGCACAATTGGCTGCTTAGCACCAATGCAGACACCCTTGCACCATGGTGCAAGGGTGCCTGCGTTGCAGGGATGATTGTTTTTGTGCAAGAAGGGACACCTTCCTGCACAAAAACATTAATTGATGGAATTTTCCTCCTTCTATTTGTGCTGCAGAATACAGCACACATAAAAAGAGCAAAAACCGAGAAGAATTAAAAGTATTTCTCCTTGTTGCGCCACTTCAATGCCTCATCTTGGGATGCGTTAGACTCTGATGCATTCCCAGGTTGACGAAACCTTGTAAATCTGGGAATGCGTCAGAATCCATGGGTGTTGCGTGGGAACACCCACAGCAACACCCATGGAGCGCCCCTTTCATGCAGAGTAATGCGTGAAAGGGGGCCATATTTACAAGCCCATGACAAGCCACGCGGGTGGCTTTGCGTGGCCTTGTAAATAAGGATCAGCATTGTGCGCCACCGGAACGTAAAAAAAATTAAAATTCGGTGGCGCAGGGGCCTTGTAAATATGCCCCAGGGTTTTTGATTAAGGGGGTCAACACCCTTCTCAAGCAGCAACCACAATCCTTCACAGGGTGAACAACAAAAGTCACAAAATTAACCTGCTAGTCTGGCACAAAAGCAGTCGGTTTTAACTTAGAGACACTAAGTTAATTATTTATGCAGCGCACAAGCAGCAATAAAGTAAAACACAACACAAGAAAAATCCCCCACCAATCTAGAAAAACAGAGAATTTTTTAAAATAAAATGAGACCAAAACAATAGCAATCCAATCAGTGGAACCGGAGATATAGAATTAAAAAGATTCAGGTGAAAACAGCATTTAGAAGAGCAAAGCACCAACTATGGTTATCTGGTCATACTGAACTGTGACAAAGTCACAAGTTCAGGTTGATCGAGATGGGGCGTGAGCCGGATACAGGGCCAAGTTCAGTTCACTGAAGTTTGTACCTTGTGTCCTTGGGGGTCATGATGCAAGGTCTGCGTCAACTTGCCCCAGCTGCATCTGTGTCACTGGTGTTGTCGAAGAGGAGCAGCAGTGTGAGGTCCTGCATCAAGATGCATCTCGATGCATCGTTGCAGATGGAGCTGCCGTTCAGGGTCCAGAGTTGAGATGAGCTGCTCGGTTTCAGGGCAGATGAAGCCACTGATCAGGGGCTGTGATATGGAGTCCTGCGTTGAGATGCGTCACACAGCATTGGTTCGATGAAGCCATCCATCAGGAACTGTGATGCAGAGTCCTGCATGGGGATGCATCGAGCTGCATCAGTTTTGATGAACCATCAGTTATGCTAGGAGGAATACACAATGATGCTACCCAAGTGTCCAGTACCTGGGGATAAACCCCTTAGAGATCAGGTACGCACAACAATATAGGCCAGCTGGGTTCAGGCAGGTCCAGCTGGAGGTCCAGACAGGTCCAGTGCAGCAGGTCATCTTTGCAGTTGGAGGGCGGCTTCTGGGGATTGTTGTGTCCCTGTAGCTCAGAACAGAAGGTAGACTAACTGACCCTTTAAGTCACTCATGACTGGGATGAAGGGAGCAGGCCAGGTATTCCTTGTCAGAGAGTAGGTCGTGCCTCAAGCAGCAGGGCAGTCTTCTGAGGAACAAGGCAGGCCTCAAGCAGCAGGATAGTCCTCTGATAGCAGCAGGACAGTCCTCTGGAAAACAAGGTAGCCCTCAAGCAGCAGGGCAGTCCTCTGGGGAACAAGGCAATCTGCCTTCTGTAATGTCCACAGGTCCAGAACTCTACAGAAGAGTTGGACTGATTGTCCAACATTTATACACAGTGACAACCTTTGAAGTGGGGTGACATCCTGGCTACCCCCACATCTGGTTCTGGAAAGTTCCTTCTTTCCCTTGCCAAGGCTCCAAGTAGTCTTGGGTAACAAAATACTGGTGTCAAGTCTGTTTATGTGTGCACTGGAGGCAGCACTTTGTAATGTAAGTGGGGCAGGGAACATGTCCGCCCTACTCATCCTGGCCGGATGGCCCATCCTGCCAACACCTAGTACCCCTTTGTCTCACTGTCTGGGAGGAATACACAAAGACCAACTGCTGCCACACCTAGTAATGTGACACTGGACACAGGCAAAAGCACCAAATGGTTATGACTAGAAAAGGGCAATTTTCGAAAATTGGCATTTTCAGAAACATGTCTCAGGCCTGCCATTGCAGAACCTGTGGGTGCAGTTTTAAACTGCCATTTCGACCTGGAAAAATAAACCTTTTGCTCGGCCCAAACGTTCCTTTTTAATACATATAAGTCACCCCCAGGGTAGGCCCTGGATAGCTCAGAGGGAAGGGTGCAATTTATTTTAAAAGTAGGACATGTAGGGCGTGGCTTAGGAGCCGACCAAGATGGCAGCTCACTAGCGAAGCTCCGGGCCTCATTTGCCGGGATATCCCACCATCCGTACTAATCTCTGTTCCTGCTGACATCTAAATATCGGAGATGCACAGAGAAGAATCCGGGGCTAACAACGAGCCGTAAATTAGCTGCGGAGCACTAGCGGACGCCGACTCGGAGAACCGGTGAAGGGGAGGCCTGCACAGTACCAGCCATCACAGCGATCCCAGTCGAGAACGGCAACGACATCCGGAGACGGCAGCAACGGACACCCTTCCCCAAAAGGTGGCGGTAAGCAGATCGTGGAACGCCGGCTGTGGAATCCCCTCTCACGTCACCCCCTTAGCAACACCAGAAGGGGCGAGGCTCTCAGCGAGGCCTGCTACGGTAAGCCACGGGGGGGCGCTGGGAGTCGGCAGCAATAGAGGAGCACACGAGGCCTGCCGTCGGGCCTCCCAAGGAAGTGAAAACCCAGAGTGCGAGAAGGACCGCACCAGCGCACGTGGGACGAGGCAGTGGACATGAGGGAATACTGCACAGCAAAAAGGAATAACTGCAGAGGCCGAAGAGAGAGGAGCGGATCTGTGGCTACACCGGGGAGGGATGGCCATACCTATCAAGAAGAAACAGGACGCGTGCAGAGAGGCTGCAATGGGCAGAGATAGAGGCAGGTGGCAAAGAGCGTAAGGAAGGAGGAACCCTAACACTCAGTCGGCTGCAATACTGACAGCGACCCAGCCCTGTTTGTACTGGAATTAGGGCCTGACGATTGCTGTGAAAGAAGTCAGAACACGCGCGGCACAGGGGAAGCAAAACCCCCCTCCCCAATAGAGAAAGAAAGATCTACAGCTCACGCAGGAACGGAGCGGCCCTTCCTGGACACACCAGCAGAAGGGCTAGAAAGGACAGCGCATGAGGCGCTGCCCATAAAGACCACAAGGCTAAGAGCGGTAGTCCTTAATATCCACTGCCCATAACACCGAACAGGTTCTGGGACTGCTTGTCCTGAAATTGGGGCCCGGTGAGCGCTGCAAGGACTATTCAGCCACGGGCACGATCCAGGGGAGGTAAGAACCTCACCGTAGCAACAAGGCCCTGGGAGAGCCTCGGCGGGGGTGCGGTCCAAGGGCAGTCAGCCCCTCAACATAGAGAGAAAGCTGTGGGCCAGACAAAGCAGGCTGAGCTGCAGGTAAACACCACAGAGGCACTACCAGACTACTGTCGCAACACAGAGTTATGCGGTGGCACTGGTCCCTGTGAAGGAACTTGGAGAAGGCGAAGCAACAATTGGAGAGAGACCCAACTACTAAGTTGCTACAGGAAAGACCAAAGCTGTCGACGGAGGCAGTGAAGGCACTTCTGGGTCCTAGGTGTCCTAGGGCAGCAGAACACAAAGGTATAAAGAGCTGCCACAGCGAGGTGCTCCCGGATGAGGCCCAAGGGACAATAGGGGGCACAGACTAACAAAATGTACAAGTATGCAGTCTCGAGGCAGGCAATGGGAGCCCTGGAACAACGGACAGAGGAATCCGCTGAACCCTCCCTAAGCGCAATAATGGCAGCAATTACGGACTTGAAAGGGTCAATTGAACCCAAACTAGATGCAGTGACCGTAGATGTGAATCTTCTGCGAGCAGACTTCCATAAAATCTCTGACAAAGTCGCTGCAGCAGAGATGGAGGTAGCACATTTGCAGACCAGCATGAAGCGCCTAGAGAAACAAGTACTGACCCTCACGAAGCAATAAGAGGTTATGGCAGCAAGGTTGGAGGATCTAGAAGGGAGGGCGCGCAGGAATAATATTAGGGTGGTGGGGGTCCCGGAAGGTGTAGAAGGGCCGAGTGTCGATTTGTTTCTGGAGGACTTATACTTAATCATCTAAAGCCAAAAATACTCTCCAACTACTTTACCATAGAACGCGCGCACAGAGCCCCGCTCCCCAAGCCAAAACCGGGAGCACCACCCAGAACGATTATAGCACAGATCTTTAATTTTCGAGATAGGGATGCTATACTGCAAGCAGCACGTGCACACGGTGACCTCCACTACGAAAATACAGTAATTCGGTTCTTTCTGGACTTTACGCTACAGGTCCAGAGGCAGAGACAAACTTTTGAGGCAATCAAGAGGGAACTACATAGCAAAGATATCAAATATATAATGCTTTTTCCAGCAAAGCTGAGAGTCATAGCAGAGGGGAAGACCTGGCACTTCAATACGTTGGAAGAGGCCTGGTAGTGGCTAGAGGGCTGGCGTACAGTGGGACATAACTCCCAATGAGACAGAAGACGAGGAATGCAGAAGGACCAGCCAGTTGGTCTAACGGAAGAAAGGACGCATACCGGCGACTGAGACGTACTCGGCAAGAAAGACTGGAACACAAAAGAACTGCACATAAACAAGACTAACACCTGTGAACAAGAGACTGTCGGTGTGCTTGAACACAGCTGCCAGTATATATCCTTTATGAACAGTGGGGGCAAGCAACTGAGGGGTGAACTGTGCTTAAGGGGAGAGTAAATACTTAGCAGACCTTAATGTTGTCAGCAGGTTCAGGAATGAGATCAATAGATTTGGGGGTGTACGGGTGAATGAGTATGGTACTCACCACTATTAGGCACCTGCGTACCCCGTTCTAGTTACCAAAGTTAAAGGGGCAACAGGCGCTCTGCAAGTTGGAGAGGTGGGTGGTTTGTTAAGCCCAACTAGCTGGGTAGCAGGGAGGGAGGGGTTACAAAGTTGGGGAATGTGGTATTACTCCCGTCAGCACGGGACTATTTATAGTTTGTTGCAGAAATGTCAGATTGCAGAACAATCACAGTGTCCAGCGCATGAGGTGGTATATATGACAGACAACTGGCTAATAAGAAAGTTATTGACTCCCAAACGGAAGCTCCCACTCTAGGGGCACAGAATCAGGGGGGCGGTGCAAGGGAAATAACAATTTTAAATCCTGTCATGGAACATAAATGGATTGGGTAACCAAATTAAGCTGACAATAGTCCTACAATACTTACATAGACACTACCCCGACCAAGAGTTACTGCAAGAAACACACCTGAAGAGCAACAAGTATAAAGCATTAGATAGATATGGATACAAACTTATAGCACATGCAGGTTACACAATGGGGTCGAGAGGGGTGGGGATACTGCTTAGGACCACCTTCCCTTTGGCAATAAAGAACATTTGGCATGACCCGCTCTGGAGATATGTGGCGCTTACCGGGACGTGGGAGGGGCGGGTCCTAAACATTGCATCGATTAACATACCGCCAGCCATGCATGCGGACGCATTGTTGTCATTGGGTGCCCTACTTGTTGACCTCCCACAGGGGACCCTAATATTAGGGTGGAACATGCATTCAACCATGGTACCAGAGAGAGAGACAGGGAATCAAAAGCAAATAGGGGGAGGGGGATGGAACCGTTGCAGGCATTTGTGGATGCCATGGGGCTGAAAGACCTATGGCGTTTGCATAACCCCCGGGAAAGGCAATATACTTACTACTCAGCGGTGCATGGCAGCTACTTCCTCCTAGACCATATTTTGACACACATGGGGAGTGTCAAATTGTTCCGAAACGCGGAAATTAAAGCTCGCGGTATTTCAGATTACTCACTGGTGGAGGTCTACTGAGAACGAGGGTACTACCACCATGAATAGACCCTTGGGTCTACAAGAATAAAGACCTGGTATATCAAATTAGAAAGAGGGCACAACTTTACTGCCTGGAAAATGAAGGGTCAGTGGACTCGGCATGCACCATATGGGAAGCATTTAAATCGGTGATATGTGGGAATGTACAAGCACTACTTGGGGGGCGAAAGAAATAAAAAAGATCCAGTGGGACACCTTAGAGGGAGAAATAGTCAGGCTGGAAGCAAAAGTATTAGCAGGGGAAGAATCCAATCCACCACTCATACATCGCATTAGTCTCAAGCAGCAAGAAATGAGACACCTGGCAGATAACGCTGCAAGGTCCTTAGCATTAGCAACACAAAGGAGGCTATATGACCTCGGAGATAAAAACCAACAAAATAATCGCATGGCTGGAAAAGAGGGATAGGGAGAGAAACTGTGTGGTGGAAATACAAGACTCCCGGGGGATAGTACAGATGACCGGGGAAGGAATAGCAAAGGCCTTTGCAGATTATTACGAGGGAATATATACTTCCAAACCCTCTAGAACGGGAGAGGACTGTCGAGAATTACTGTTAGACGTCCGGCTTTCCACACTGACAGACGGGGACAGAGAGGACATGGAAAAAGATATCACAGTTGAAGAGATTAAAGGGGCTATTCGAGATCTGCAGGCGGGGTAAGCCTCGGGGCCTAACGGCCTGCCGGCTGAATTGTATAAATGCACAGCGGGTGTGGTGGCTCCACATCTGCTGAAGATGTTCGAAGAAGCAAGAGAAAGGAGATACCTACCAATAGACCAGCAAACAGCTACTATAGTGGTGATCCCCAAGACGGGCAAATCTCTGGAAGAATGCAGTTCATACAGACCTATATCCTTGCTAAACACAGAGGTTAAAATTCAGGCCAAAGTCCTGGTGAATCGTCTTTGGGGAGTAGTCACAACTCTGGTACATCGGGATCAGTCGGGATTTATGCCGCATCAGAGTACTAGGATAAATCGTAGGCGTCTGTACTGGGTAATGCACTTGATTAAGTCCCACCCGAGAGACAAAGCAGTGCTGCTCTCACTAGACGCACGTATGGCTTTTGACAGTATCGAATGGCACTATCTGTTTGCAGTCTTGGGGAGATTCAGATTTGGCCCTCGATATTGATCATGGGTTAAGTTGCTCTATACGAATCCAATGGCTAGGGTACGGGTGAATGGCTCGGTTTCCAGCTCTTTTGCCCTGCATAGAGGGATGAGGCAGGGGTGCCCACTGTCCCCCATACTATTTGCGTTGGCACTGAAACCGCTCGCAGCCTGGGTAAGAGGAGACCCATTGGTAATGGGGATACGGGGCGATGGGAACTGGGAGGAATGTATATCCTTATACGCCAACGACATTCTACTGTACGCCACAAGGCCCCGCTTTACGGTAGACAGGCTGTTGCAAATATTCCGATTATTTGGTGGCTATTTAGGGTATCAAATTAATTGGGACAAGTCTCTCCTGTTTATGCTTACAGATGGACCAGTGCCCTCGCTGACTAGGGAAGTTAAACTCCAAACTAAAGGCAAATTCAAGTATTTTGGCATTACTATCGCGAAAACAGAGTCGAAATTCCTGGAAGAAAACCTAGAGCGCCAACTGGACCAGCTGAAAAGAGACATGGCGCATTGGAGGACTTTACCAATCTCCATGATGGAGAAAGCTGTGCTCTTCAAAATGATGACACTGCCGCACATGCTATATGTTCTACAAAATACCCCACACAAGATATCAGACAAGTTCTTTAGAGAAGTAGATAGTGAACTGAGGAAGCTCTGTTGGGATGGAGGTGGCGCAAGGATAGCACTAACCAAACTCCAGAGAGGTTTCTACGACGGAGGCCTCGCCATTCCGGATATTAAAAAGTAATATTGGGCCTCACAGCTGGTAACAATCAATGAGTGGATCTTTGTGGATAGAGATGACCCGGCGTACAGGGTGGATCACTTGGTGATGGGGCGGAGGGGTTACCCAGGTGCGCTGTACCGAAAAACTGCAGACAAACAAATGCACCCACATACGCAAGTGGTGTTGAGTACATGGCGGAGGGCCACTAACTTCCTAGGGTGGGAAAACAGACTGACAGAAAGAACCCCACTATGAGACAGTGACATGCTGCAGGAACTACGTAAACTACAAGGATTTAATAAATGGAAACTGCTAGATATAGCTCACCTAGGAGATGTATGGAGAGTCTTTTCAATAATCTCATTCGAAGACCTGCAGAAGGAATATCAGCTAGCAGACTCGGAAATATATAGATACTTGCAGCTAGGGCATGCACTCCGACAACACATCAGAGAAGGGGAGCAGCTTCTGGAATATAACCCCCTGGAGGATCGGTTTCTACTGGACCCGATCCCGGAAAAGGCTACATCCTCAACATATAGGAAGATAATAAATAACTCGCCCGACCCACTGAGGGCTCTGCGTGAAGCCTGGGAATCAGATATCGGGTTATTGGAAGATGACGTCTGGGCTGAAGCAATACAAAGCCCAAGGAAGGTAGTAGTCAGAGCAAGATTTCGATTGGTCCAACTAAGGATCCTGCATAGATCTTACTCTACGAGAGTACTGATGTATAAGTTAGGGTGTATCCCTACAGATCTGTGCGCAAGGGGCTGCAAACAAAGGAGCACCTTTCCATATTATTTGGGGATGCCCAGTTATACAGCAATACTGGGGAAAAGTGACACCAATCATGTCCAAAGTACTGGGTCAAGAAATTCCCATGGAGGCCAGATAGCACATCCTGTGTGTGGTGGGCGATCAGACATGGCCAAAATATCAGAAAATGTGACTAATGGTGGCGGCAATGGTAGCCAAGAGAAATGTCGCCAGGCGTGGGGGGAAAACCTCCCCCAAGGGTGGGGCAATAGAAGTCTGACCTTGACTGGTGTAGCGCAGCTGAAAAGGTTGTCTATGAGAGTAGAGGCTGCCCATGAAAATGGGAAAAAATATGTAACCGCTGGGTGGAATACAGGGGCCTTTGAAATATGGAGGGGGAGGGTCAGGGAGGAAAACAATGGCAATAGGTGAAATGAGATGAATAGCAACTATCAAATATTTAACCAGTGTGAGATCCAAAGTAAATGCTGTAATATTGGAAAGTAGATTCGAAATGGAAAGTTTTTTGTATACTATCAATGCTCCTGTGGATGGAACACTGTACACTGCAACTGACGAAAGTTTAATAAAAAGAATTAAAAAAAAGAAGGACATGTACATTTAAGTTTAACATGTTCTGGTAGTGAAAAACTCTTACATTTATTTTTCACTACTGCAAGGCCTACCTCTCCCATAGGATAACATTGAAGTTACCTTATTACATTTAATAAGCTGTAATTTATAAATGGGAGCAGCTGCCCAGTTCATGTTTGGTGTCTTGCAGTCATCCCATTACCTCCTGGCAAGGATCCCTAAGATCCGACACATGTAAATGGGTGGAAGGACCTTCTCTTATCTTGGACCAGTGACTTGGAATAAACTCCCATTGGAGCTACGCTCTGTAGCAGCTGCCGCATTGTTCAAGGGAAGCCTGAAGACATGGCTCTTTCAACAAGAATAGATGATCTCACTGCCTATCACTGTTGACTGAAAGCTCAGTGATGGAATGCTCCATGGAGTAGCTGTGCGCTTTATAAGTCCCATTTCATTCATTTGATTCTCTGGAATTGTAATGAAAAATCCTCATTTATGGTGAAGTCGGATTTTAAGTTACCATATTGAAAATGCAACTTTTACAAAGTTGGTATTTTCCTGCTTTATCCATTTGGTACCTGCAGCCTGTCTCTGGGTCACATGACAGGGTGTAGTTGACAGTTGGGCTTTGTGTATTCTTTCTAGACAGCCACACACAATAGGGAGCTTAGGTGTGCCGAGATGGACCATCACTGGCAGGATGGGAGGGAGGAGTTGGGCCTAGAACCACTTACACATGAATAGGCTGAGTCCTGTCTCCACATAAAGGGCTGCATATCCCCTGTAGTTAGTCTGGAGCAAGAGCCAGGAAGGCAGGACACCTGTGCACTTTAAAGGCCTGCCTGTAGAAGCACTCCCCACAAAGGCACAACTGGGTATAAATACTGGACCTCTGACACCAACCTTTGAGTACATTGCTGGAGCTGTGGATACTCTGCCAGGAAGAAGGACTGCTGTGCTGCTGAAAGGACTGTCACTCAACTGGACTGCTGCTCTGAAGGACTGCTGCCCTGCCCTCTTGCTTGGGTAAGAAGGACTGGACCTGCATCCCTTGAGCTTAGAGTGACTCCAAGGGTTAGTTGGCTGGCATCCTGATCTGAAGCCTCAGGGACACAACAGGCTTTCAACAACCTTGCACCTGAGCCTGCAATCTGGCATCTATGAGTCTACCCTGCCAAGTGGGGCCACCCCAGTTCTGTACACTTGGAGGTGGGCTTAAGGTGTCCTGCCAGCCTCTGTGGATCCAGTGGTATCGACGCATCTCCTCTGCAGCACAATTCCAAGCAGAACCGACGCATTGGTGCTGCTGCGTGGATTGGACCCATCACAAAGCCCCACATCACAACCCCATCAGAACAGCTGCTATGCAACTCATCATCTGCACAGACCCGTGCATCCCTCATCTATGGCAACCTCGATGACAGCGTCGGACTCCACATTGCAGCCTTGCAGGTCCTCAGAACGGACGCATCACCCCATTTGCACATCATATCCCTGATGCTGGACTTCGCATTGCAAGCCCCGTCTACGGGATCCTCAACGATCATGCTGGCCCTCACATCACAGCCTTGCCACATCTCAGAACTGACGCATCGCTTTGGCTTCGACGCAGATCCTCGCAACTCTCTGCAAACCAGGATTTAACTTACTTTGTTCAACGGGCCTAACTGGGTCCCGATAGCCAGCCAGCACTCCATCATGCACGGCCTGGCCTTGTGACTTTGTCCTGGTCTGACACAACCAGCAATCCACAGTTGGTGCTTTGTGCTTTATGGAGCTATTTTCACTAAAATCTTTAAATGTGCATTTTACAGGATCTACTGGTTGTATTTTTTTGTTTTGGTCTAGTTTTGCAGACAGCACTGATGGAGCAGGGAAAATAAAAAAATTAACCCCTAACAAATTTTGTAATTAATTAAATAAAATGTTCGTTTTAAATGTATTAATCAACACTGTATGTATGGGAAGGGTAACATGCCAAAAATGTGTGCTAAATAATCTATTAATGGATGTCCGTGTGTCTAATTATAACGTAAAAATAAATGCGTACTAATTAAAAATAAATGCATGTTTGTGCTTCATAGAAATAAAACGTGTCGTTGCAAAAACAATAGTGATGGTAAGTAAGGAACAGCTTAAATGTTGCTTTCTGCTAGGTAATAACTAATTGGGGTACGTAGACGACGGGAGGGAAACGAAAGGGCTATTTTTCTCTATTTTAATTATGTTTTGTTTGCCTCAAATTAGTGCTTCTAAAAGTATAACCGAGTGGCGATATAAAATGGCCGCCAGTGGGAAGATGTGCGCAGGCGCAAGGGGACACATGACACGGGATGAAATTGGAGAAAAAAAAACAAAAAACTAAACCTCGTGAGGTTACTGAGACGCTAGGATGCAAGAAATGGTCAAGGCTGGTGTGACCTAATTGAACTGATAGTGTGCCATGATGATCAGTAGAAGACCCGTGGGAAACAAGTTTAAGAGAAAGGACAATGACTGCGGAGTTCTCGAATGTGTCGAAAGAAGTTACAAATGTACTGATCGAAACGGATGAAAAATGTTTAAGCGTATGGGAAAGGAAATGATCCAAGGACCCTTGAATCCAAGAGAACTTGATTAAAAGAATGAATAAGATGACATGCATGGACCAATGAAAGAAAAGCGTGTTATTAATGTTGCAACAGTTAGTTAGCAAAGTTAGAATTAGGGTATAAGAGGGCCTACTCTTAGTGGGAGGGGGTCAGTCGCGGTTGCAGTCACAGTCAGGAGAGGAGTTGGAGAGTCGTGTTGGTGGCTTCCAGTGCGGGGTGGTCCTGATCGATCCTTTACTGAGCGGGAGATGCTGAAAGACTGTTAGATGAGACGGGTTGCAGGTAGCTGATGCTGACGAGCTGAAGTTGCTGTTGCTGTCTTAATTTTCCAGTTGAGTATGAGAATCAGGCTATTTCCAATTCTTAACTTAGGTTAGAAATCATTAGGCTAAATTAGGAAGCTAGGCAGGTAATTAGGGTTTTGGCTTCATGACAAAAATTTCCTTTCTGCAATAAATTGATTATGCTTAATAAATATTTGAATTTAAGAATGAATAATTGAATAAAGTATTACATTTCTTTCTCATGCTTTTAAAATTATATAAAATTTAAGATTCTTTAAAACCAAATGACTCAGTGGTTATTTTCCTAAATGATTGTGACATCAGAATTGGTTATTGTGATTCAGCTGGTCTTAATCACTATGAACTAATTTCTTACATGAATGATTCATCGACAAAACAATGAGCAGGAATATCTTAAGAAATAACTAAAAGAAAGCGACAAGTTAAGGTAATAAGATATCCCGGCTCCTTCCAGCGGTACATAAATGGTGTTCTCCATTTAGTTCTCATGCTTCTCCTAGGAGTACAGAATTTCATAAAGGTGTAAGGGAAATCCAGGAGTGTGCGTGTGTGTTAGGCGATGTTTATGGGCCCCATCGTCATGTGGATATGAGAAATATAGTTTGCCCCTGGATGACCTATAAGTGACCTGGGAGGAGAATAGTTTTTATTGTACGCGCTGCATCAGCACAAAGAGAATTCTCAAACTGGAAAACCCTAAGGACATACAAACGTCAAAACATAACACCTGCCTCATAACCGTAGATCATTGGATGATGTGGAATCACCTCAAGCAGAATGTTTCAAAAACTTAGTGGCATTCTCCACGCCTTAGTACGTCTCATCTAGGGCTTGAAGAAATATAGGGGCATATTAGCAAGACCCACGTTAAAATTATCGCCGTTTTAGCGGCAGGAAACTGCCGCTAAAACGGCGATAATGGGCTTGATAATATGCGTTATGGAATTCCAATAGAAGCCCAGGTTAGATGTCCTGCACATCTAACCTGGGCTTCTATTGGAATTCTATAACGCATATTAGCAAGCCCATTATCGCCGTTTTAGCGGCAGTTTCCTGCCGCTAAAACGGCGATAATTTTAACGTGGGTCTTGCTAATATGCCCCATAATTACTTCACCCCAATCTTGATGGAACTCCATTGACTTCCCATGCTTGCCCGCACTATCTTCAAAAACAGCTGTGTCATTTACAAAGCCATCATGACCTGCATCACTGCTTATCCTCCAAACAAGCTCACCATCTCAGGTTTTCACTGCGTGCACACACCACTGCAGACTAAGAAGTGTAAAAAAAGAAAAAATAAGGCAACTGGTCTTTTCCATTTAAGAACAATCGATCTAGAACAACATCCTGTATCCATCAGTACCTCCCAACGCTTCCCGAAGTTACGAAAGAGTTGAAGAGTCACCTCTTCAAAGAACACACTGCATTATCACACTGCATTAACCGTCCACAACCCAGCTTTCTCTTTTATTTTCATTGACTTTATATTTGTCTTTGACCATGTACAGCACTCAGCTGCATTTTGGCTATGTTTGTGATATATAAATACTATATACGTACATACATTAATGCAAATGAAGTACTGGATTGCAGTGAATGGAAAATTTTTGACCCTATTTCTTTCTGGCCAGATGATCTGGGATTCTTGCCAAAAATAGATACAAGCATTACAAATCGTGGCATCTTTTTTTACTTTGCACTTTCCATACATAAAATTTTGATGGACCGTGTCGGGCAGGCCGGTATACAGGGCACCGCTTACAACTGGATAGGGTCCTTCCTTGAAGGCAGAGCTCAAGCAGTGCGACTTGGTCCATTTACTGCCTCTAAGCTCGCTACTACATGCGGGGTGCCACAGGGTTCGTCCCTATCCCCCCACTTATTTAATCTTTATCTTATGCCCTTGATCCACTCATTGAAGAATAGAAAGATAACTTCTTTTAATTATGCTGATGATCTCCAGCTTGTTTTTACCTTGGATTCTCCTGATTCCGTTCTTGAATTCCAAGCTACTATGCTTCATATTCAGCATTGGATGGATCTCAACCATCTTAAACTCAACCCGGGCAAGACGGAATTAGTGCTGCCTGGGAAGAGTGAGATCTCTTGGGGCCCTCACTATTGGCCGACAGAATTAGGAAACCCCCCTACTCCATCTCTTTCTGTGAAAAGCTTAGGGGTCATTATAAATGCAGACCTCTCGCTTAGAGGACAAGTGGGGGCAGTGGTTTCCTCCTGCTTTTTCCAATTGCGAAAGATTAGGAGGATTGCCTACTTGCTGACTCATTCAGCCCTGACTCAGGTGGTGATAGCTCTGGTTCTCTCGCGCCTTGATTTTTCAAATTCCATCTATCTGGGCCTGCCTCTGTTCCTACTTAAACGCCTACAATTGGTACAGAATCAGGCTGCGAGACTAATTTATAAACAACCTAAATGGCAATCCGCCAGACCCTGGTTATCCAAACTCCACTGGCTACCTGTCGCACAACGTGCAGCTTTTAAGACAGGGTGCTTAATTTTTAAGGCATTGCATTGTAGGAGCCCCAAATTTGTCAGCAGTATGATTGTGAAGTATGCCCCACTTCGTAACCTACGGTCAGCCCATTCTCATTTACTGACTACCCCTGCCATTAAACTTAATCGTCAGGGTGGATGTAGGTTCTCCTACCTTGCCCCTAAATTCTGGAATTCCTTACCTCTGGCAATCAGGATGTGCGACAACCTGCTGGGGTTTAGAAAGGTGCTCAAGACCTGGTTGTTCGAGCAAGCTTACGCATAGTCTAGTGCGCCGCAATACTGTTCAAGATTAGCGCCATGAAACCTTTTGGTGACCGTGCGCTTTAGAAGTTTTTGCTAACATAACATAACATAACTTACATTCTCCAGTGGTCAGGCTGTCCCAATCAACTGATTACACAATGAAAACATGTTGACACACCTTTCCACATCTTGGATTTCCTCAAGAGGTACAAGCAACAGCATCACTCATCCCTCCCAAACTTGTCTATGCTAATGGGCTATATCATAAGAAACAATTGATGGACGGAATGCTGGACAATGCAAACATTCACCCCCAGTCAAAAAGATCTGGGTTTAATCCATCATTGTTTTGCTCACCACACCACCCCAGTTTGGACACAGCCATATGCAAATCAGTCTTGACCCTGTTCCTTATGGGAACAGTCCAGCCCGAACTGCCAAGCCAGGTCCTCCCTGGACAGGAAACAAGCATCCTGGGACCGGTTTCAGGGCATCACCCTTCATCAGCCAGGCTAGCTTGAATCCAGTGGTGTAGTGAGCACGGGCCCCACGTCTGGGCATACCCTTCCCACTTAGGGCGACATATGCAAAAGAAACAATTGATGGATGGAATGCTGGACAATGCAAACATTCGCCCCCCAGTCACAAGGATCTGGGTTTAATCCATCATTCTTTTTCTCACCACACCACCCCAGTTTGGACCCAGCCATATGAAAATCAGTCTTGACCCTGTTCCTTATGGGAACAGTCCAGCCCGAACTGCCAAGCCAGGTCCTCGCTGGACAGGAAACAAGCATCCTGGGACCGTTTTCAGGGCATCACCCTTCATCAGCCAGGCTAGCTTGAATTCAGTGGTGTAGTGAGCACGGGGCCCACGTCTGGGCATACCCTTCCCACTTAGGGCGACATATGCAAAAGAAACAATTGATGGACGGAATGCTGGACAATGTAAACATTCACCCCCAGTCATAAGGATCCGGGTTTAATCCATCATTCTTTTGCTCACCACATCACCCCAGTTTGGACCCAACCATATTCAAATCAGTCTTGACCCTGTTCCTTATGGGAACAGTCCAGCCCGATCTGCCAAGCCAGGTCCTCCATGGACCGGAAACAAGCATCCTGGGACTGGTTTCAGGGCATAACCCTTCATCAGCCAGGCTAGCTTGAATCCAGTGGTGTAGTGAGCACGGGACCCATGTCTGGGTATACCCTTCCGACTTAGGGCGACATATGCAAAAGAAACAATTGATGGACGGAATGCTGGACAAGGCAAACATTCACCCCCAGTCACAAGGATCTGGGTTTAATCCATCATTCTTTTGCTCACCACACCACACCAGTTTGGACCCAGCCATATGCAAATCAGTCTTGACCCTGTTCCTTATGGGAACAGTCCAGCCTGAACTGCCAAGCCAGGTCCTCCCTGGACCGGAAACAAGCATCCTGGGACTGGTTTCAGGGCATCACCCTTCATCAGCCAGGCTAGCTTGAATCCAGTGGTGTAGTGTGCACGGGACCCACGTCTGGGCAGACCCTTCCCACTTAGGGCGACATATGCAAAAGAAACAATTGATGGACGGAATGCTGGACAATGCAAACATTCACCCCCCGTCACAAGGATCTGGGTTTAATCCATCATTCTTTTGCTCACCACACCACCCCCGTTTGGACCCAGCCATATGCAAATCAGTCTTGACCCTGTTCCTTATGGGAACAGTCTAGGCCGAACTGCCAAGCCAGGTCCTCCCTGGACCGGAAACAAGCATCCTGCGACCGGTTTCAGGGCATCACTCTTCATCAGCCAGGCTAGCTTGAATCCAGTGGATCAAAACCGGTCCCAGGATGCTTTTTTACGGTCCAGGGAAGACATGGCTTGGGAGTTCGGGCTGGACTGTTCCCATGAGGCACAGGGTCAAGACTGATTTGCATATAGCTGTCCCTGAACTGGGGTGGCGAAGTGAGCTAAAGAACGATGATGGATTCAACCCAGATCTGTGACTGGGGGTGAGTGTCTGAAAAGTTTCAGCGCTCCGTCCATCATCTCCTTGTGTTTGCTTTGTTCGCCCTAAGTTGGCAGGGTATGCCCAGACGTGGGACCCTTGCTCACTTTGCCACTGGATTCAAGCTAGCCTAGCTGATGAGGGCTGTTAGCCCGAAACCGGTCCCAGGATGCTTGTTTCCGGTCCAGGGAAGACATGGCTTGGCAGTCCGGGCTGGACTGTTCCCATGAGGCACAGGGTCAAGACTGATTTCCATATAGCTGTGTCTAAACTGGGGTGGCGAAGTGAGCTAAAGAATGATGATGGATTCAACCTAGATCTGTGACTGGGGGTCAGTGTCTGAAAAGTTTCAGTGCTCCATCCATCATCTCCTTCTGTTTGCTTTATGGGGTATATCATAGCATTTCAGTATTAAGGTTACCAGGAATCACAAATTATGTAGAAAGACTACTTCTACATATCAGTATATGTACCCTCATCCTTGTGGTCTTGAAGGCTCTACACTGTCTCCCAATAGCAAGAAGATCCTTTTTCAAACTCCTGTGAATCACATACAGAGTTATCAATGGCAAATGCCTAAAATAGAAAAATATTTTTAACCCATGAATTTATACACTAGACTGACACCATGCTTAATAATTCCTGCTTAAGGGAAGAAAACCATTGGTGGCACTCATTTCTCTATTCAAGCTGCAAATCTAAGGAATTCTCCACGTGCAAAGATCAGAGCTAAAGAAAATCAATTAGGGTTGAGAAGGGTGGTTAAGACCTTGCTATTCCCAATGTGATCTAACCAAGAATCCACATGCTCACATTTTCTGCCTACAGACAGATACCCTCCAGGACACGCTAAGATCAAGGAAGTGTTAAGCCAGTAAAATACCTTTGCTAAGAACCTCTAATATCAAGGAGAATCACATCTCTTAGAAACGTACCTCTCATGCATCTGTCTGAAACACATAATGGAATGACAAATGCAAGCCACAGGGATCTTCCTCTCCCTAAAATCGCACCAGACAAACCTAAACAACCCGTTATCCGGATATACCACATAACTTAGTACCCCATATTAAAAAAACAAGTACAAAGTCAACAAATGTCAAGAAATTTTAATATCTAAGTAAATAGCAGACCTGTATCAACACCATCACGAGTCAAATGGAACATCTTAAGACACCTTATATCACCTGCTCACTGGTAATCAACTTTCAATATTACTTTTCTAGTCTTTATGTTTACATAGATTGAATCCTATCTCAATATTCCAAAACAAATGTATAAGAATTAACTGAAATTTACAGCTAGGGATTACTCTACTATCTTTTTATCTGAGTGATACTCTCCTTAAACCTCCTCCTCTACCTCCTTAGTACCTCTGAGTGTACCCTATTTTATCACATACCTGCCGCCTTTCTCGCTACTATGCTTCAGCAAACCAACCACACCCCCTCCTTACAAATCATAAACTCTCCTTCTTAGTAACCATTCCCGCAATACCTAATCTTTTCTAACCTAGCTACTCATCCCACTCTGTGGATGGGCTTGAGCAATCTTCAATGCAACACCAACAAAACTGAAGTTTTCGTTTACAGCACCCCTCCTCAATCTTGGGGTGGGAAATTCTGGCCTAGCTCTGCTCCTTCTCCCTCTACCCCTGTCATAGCCGTACGCAACCTGGCAGTAAAGTTCGATAATAAGCTATCCTTCAGTTCCCAGGTGGAAAGTGTGGTAGGAGCATGCTTCGGCCTTCTAAGATCCTTTTAAAAGTTTTTATTCCTGCTCCCTTCACACTGCCAGAAAAAGATTATTCTTGCTCTTCTAGCCTCACAGCTGGATTACGCCAATGTGCTGTATTGGGGCCTCCCAGCATACCAGCTTAAGAGCCTCCAGTTGGTGCAGAATGCTGCAGCCCGACTTCTCTTAAATCTTCAGAAACATAGCCACATTCGTCTGCACCTTATGGATTTGCATTGGCTGCCAATCTGCGAAAGAGTTCATATCAAGGGGCTTGCGATGGCCCATAGAGCTTTATATAAGTCTGGCCCCCCTACTTGGCCAATAGACTCACACAATATCTTCCAGTGAGAACTCTGCATTCCTCAGATGCCTTATTGACTGTTGTATCAAAAACCAGGAGTAAGAAATGGGGCGGCTCTTCTTTCTTGGTCCTTGCCACCTCTAGCTGGAATGCTCTTCCCCTCCATCTGCGGGCCACCAAAGATTAGAGTTCCTTCAAACGGAGCCTAAAAACCTGGCTGTTCAATTTGGCTTTCTAATAACCAATCTTCCTCTGACTAGTGATTACTGGACCTTAGCGCCGGGACTATCACATGAGTTGCTGTGCACTCTACAAAAGCAAAATAATAATAATAATAATATGGCCACACAATCTACAGCATTATTAGTGAATCAGTCTCATTCTGCCATTTATTGACATTGCCACTGCTTAATTGGAGCTACTGAATGCAGGTGGGGCCCACCAGCACTCATTTTTAGTGACCAGCACCTATTTTTCTTCATCAAACGTTGACCTAGAGCAAGAGAGACAAAAAACACAAAAGGGGGAAAGAAGGAGGAAATGAAAGACAGAAAAACAGTGACAAGGATAGGAAGCAGGAATGAAAAAGAACCTGAAAGAATGAATGTAAGGGGAAGGGAGTGGTTGGTGATAGATGAAAAAGGCATGAGGTGAAATCAAGACAAGGCAGCCTTAATATTATGCATCCCTGACATTCAATAGGCTCCGTCTACCGGCTTCTGAGCAAAACTTTGGGCCCTGTCACTTATTTCTTTACAGATTAGGCACTGGCCATAGCTAAGCAGGTGGGTGCCTATATAATATGTGTCACTTCCATATGGTATCATGTTGCACTACATTGTCTCACATTCACCTAGAAGTTAATGGAACCTAATCACATGACAGAAATTTGTAATCTAATAAGGAGGTAGCAGGATCTTGTCCTGGAGGAAGTGTGAGATGTCCATGGGGAGAAGGGAACATTCATGAATAGAATACTTAGTTCATTATTCTCCTTCTCACTAGTTTCTAGTTGCTAACACTGAAAATAAGATTAAACTTTGCTGAAATGTGAAAACGCACTACCCTAAATAAAATGGCTTCCAGGGCTACTAGAGCCATGAAACGTAACAAGTATAATTGAGCCTAAGAGAC
The DNA here is from genome assembly GCA_963921515.1 of Calotriton arnoldi. Lineage (NCBI taxonomy): Eukaryota > Metazoa > Chordata > Amphibia > Caudata > Salamandridae > Calotriton > Calotriton arnoldi. Next base: position 1,170,897 of record CAWUFW010004098.1, read on the forward strand.
ACTTCAGATCAATAGGAAACAATATCCATATTTGATTATAAAATGTATCGGTACACAGTGAAACTCACATATACAGAAAACCAACTTAAACTACACAAACCTTAGTAATTCTAAAGTTATAGTTATAACTTAAAGTTACGCTAGCTAGCCACACTACAATAACTAGAACTCGGTCCTCTACCACGCACAGTGTTCTCATAAATGATGTCATTTGAGATGTCATGAGTCTTGTTATGAATGCTATCATTTAACATGCTATAGGGCATGGGTACTCACAAACTTTCTCTCGGGGTCCAAATTTACAGTGTGGTTTGTGGCCGAGGGCCGCACCGGTGGGGGCGGGGTCATTGGGGGAGGGGGCGGGGCTAGAGCAAAACAAAACTGTGACCATGAGGTGGAACACAGGCCCCTGCAGCGGACACCTTCGTCCACTGAGCCACCGGACCCGGCATACACATCTCTCTCTCTGTCTCTCTCCCTCTCTCTGTCTCTCTCTCCCTCTCTCTGTCTCCCTCCCTCTCTCTCTCTGTCTCCCTCCCTCTCTCTATCTCTCTCTCCCTCTCTCTCTCTCTGTCTCCCTCCCTCTCTCTGTCTCCCTCCCTCTCTCTGTCTCCCTCCCTCTGTCTGTCTCCATCTGTCTCCCTCTGTCTGTCTCCCTCTGTCTGTCTCCATCTGTCTCCCTCCCTCTGTCTCCCTCTCTCTGTCTCCCTCTCTCTGTCTCCCTCCCTCTGTCTCCCTCCCTCTGACTCCCTCCCTCTGTCTCCCTCTATCTGTCTCCCTCTATCTGTCTCCCTCCCTCTGTCTTCCTCTGTCTGTCGCCCTCCTCCCTCTGTCTGTCTCCCTCTGTCTCTCTCTGTCTGTCTCCCTCCCTCTGTCTCTCTCTGTCTCCCTCCCTCTGTCTCCCTCCCTCTGTCTCCCTCCCTCTGTCTCCCTCCCTCTCTCTGTCCCTCCCTCTCTCTGTCTCCCTCTCTCTGTCTCCCTCTCTCTGTCTCCCTCTCTCTTTGTCTCCCTCTCTCTTTGTCTCCCTCTCTCTCTCCCTCCCTCCCAGGCCTGAGCTCCCTGGCCTTGGCTCAACTCTCTGACTACAGGCTGGCAGGAAACATCACATCACAGGCTCTTAATGCACACCTCACCCGGCTCTCACTCCCTGCTGCCCTCTGTCACCCTCTGCCATCTCACCCGGCTCTCGCTCCCTGCTGCCCTCCGTCACCTCACCCGGCTCTCACTCCCTGCCCTCTGTCACCTTACCCGGCTCTCACTCCCTGCTGCCCTCCGTCACCTCACCCGGCTCTCACTCCCTGCTGCCCTCTGTCACCTCACCCGGCTCTCACTCCCTGCCCTCTGTCACCTCACCCGCCTCTCATTCCCTGCCCTCTGTCACCTCACCCGGCTCTCATTCCCTGCCCTCTGTCACCCTCTGTCACCTTACCCGGCTCTCACTCCCTGCTGCCCTCCGTCACCTCACCCGGCTCTCACTCCCTGCCCTCTGTCACCTCACCCGGCTCTCACTCCCTGCAACCCTCTGTCACCTCACCCGGCTCTCACTCCCTGCTGCCCTCTGTCACCTCACCTGGCTCTCACTCCCTGCTGCCCTCTGTCACCCTCTGCCATCTCACCCGGCTCTCACTCCCTGCTGCCCTCCGTCACCTCACCCGGCTCTCACTCCCTGCTGCCCTCCGTCACCTCACCCAGCTCTCACTCCCTGCTGCCCTCCATCACCTCACCCGGCTCTCACTCCCTACTGCCCTCTGTCACCCTCTGTCACCTCACCCGGCTCTCACTCCTTGCAACCCTCTGTCACCTTACCCGGCTCTCACTCCCTGCAACCCTCTGTCACCTCATCCGGCTCTCACTCCCTGCTGCCCTCCGTCACCCTCTGCCATCTCACCCGGCTCTCACTCCCTGCTGCCCACCGTCACCTCACCCGGCTCTCACTCCCTGCAGCCCTCTGTCACCTCACCCGGCTCTCACTCCCTGCCCTCTGTCACCTCACCCGCTCTCACTCCCTGCAACCCTCTGTCACCTCACCCGGCTCTCACTCCCTGCTGCCCTCTGTCACCTCACCCGGCTCTTACTTCCTGCTGCCCTCTGTCACCCTCTGCCATCTCACCCGGCTCTCACTCCCTGCTGCCCTCCGTCACCTCACCCGGCTCTCACTCCCTGCTGCCCTCCGTTACCTCACCCGGCTCTCACTCCCTGCTGCCCTCCGTCACCTCACCCGGCTCTCACTCCCTGCCCTCTGTCACCTCACCCGCTTTCACTCCCTGCAACCCTCTGTCACCTCACCCGGCTCTCACTCCCTGCTGCCCTCTGTCACCTCACCCGGCTCTCACTTCCTGCTGCCCTCTGTCACCCTCTGCCATCTCACCCGGCTCTCACTCCCTGCTGCCCTCCGTCACCTCACCCGGCTCTCACTCCCTGCTGCCCTCCAACACCTCACCCAGCTCTCACTCCCTGCTGCCCTCCGTCACCTCACCCGGCTCTCACTCCCTGCTGCCCTCTGTAACCCCTTGCCATCTCACCCGGCTCACTCCCTGCTGCCCTCCGTCACCTCACCCGGCTCTCACTCCCTGCTGCCCTCCGTCACCTCACCCGGCTCTCACTCCCTGCTGTCCTCCGTCACCTCACCCGGCTCTCACTCCCTGCTGCCCTCTGTAACCCTCTGCCATCTCACCCGTCTCTCACACCCTGCTGCCCTCCGTCACCTCACCCGGCCCTCACTCCCTGCTGCCCTCCGTCAACTCACCCGGCTCTCACTCCCCTGCTGCCCTCTGTAACCCTCAGCCATCTCACCCGGCTCTCACTCCCTGCTGCCCTCCGTCACCTCACCCGGCTCTCACTCCCTGCTGCCCTCTGTCACCTCACCCGGCTCTCACACCCTGCTGTCCTCTATCATTCTCTGTCACCTCACCCCGCGTGCGTGTGTGGCAGCCTGGGCTGAGACAGCTTCCTGGGCACACACACAGCCGCACCCGAGTACTTCACAGGTCTTTAAAAGACCATTTGCATGATAACGAGGCTTTGTTGTATTTCACCTCTTCTTAACGCCCCTGCAGCTCCACTCGGACTATCGCTGGAATCGCCCGGCCCCCATAGAGCAGAGTCTGTGTTTGCTGACACTGTAAAAAAAACAAAAAACAGGTACGATATCTACAAGGTCCGCAGGCCGCCAAGGAAGGCTTGCCGGTCCGCTGGCGGCCCGTGGGCCGTACTATGAGTACCCGTGCTATAGGGGATGTAATTTGAAAGGGTATAAGAAGTGCACGAGGAAGGAACGAGTTATAGTTAATGAGTGGTACCGACAAAAACAAGGGGCTACCATGGGCACCTGCTTTGCCCCAGCTATGCGAATTTGCATATGGACTGGTTGGAGAAGCAGAGGATCCATGGCAGCAGTATGGAACAGTGGTCTTGCCACATTGTTTTAGAGGTGAGATTTATAGACTATCTATTTGTGATATGGAAAGGTTCAAAATCTGATCCTGAGGAATTTGAAAACATCATTAATCAAAATGACGTGAACCTGCATTTTTCCAGCACTATAAGTAGTGAAACAGTAGAATGTTTGAATGTCAGAGTAACCATTATTGAAAACCAAATTCAGACTAATATATATACAGGAAACCAACGGCAGGAAATAGCCTTTTACACATGAATAGTTTCCATCCTATTCCCCTTAATGAGAGCATATTTAATGGAGAGCTCCATAGAGCCAATAGGAATAGCAGTACAGAATTAGCAATTTAGAATCTAAGGAAGATATCTTAAACAGATTCAGGGTGAGAGGCTATAAAGGAGATACACTTGAATGAGCTGCCAATAGAGTTGAAACTAGGAAATGTGAGGAAATCTTATTTTTGAAATTTGGGACACAAAATAAATCAACTAATGATAGCAATACCATGTGGTTCATAACAACATATAGCAAACATCATGAGACAATAAGACACATTTTACAATCACACTGGTCTATATTGAAAACAGATTCAGTGATAGGCAATGAACTTTACAAGAGACCAGTAGCGGTCGGTGGTGGGAGTTCCGCCGGGCGCTGACGTGGGGCGGGGGAGGGGCAGGGTGGGGGGTAGTAAACTACGGATTATGGCTGATTACAGGTAAGTAAACATATAAATAAATAAAACAAAGTTCATTACGCGCGCTGCATCGCCAAATGTGAGAATGAACTCTTTAATTGCATACGTACGAAAATGTATTAACATTTTCCTGGGTTTCTTTCTATTGGGGCTACTTTTGAATGGGTCCCAATTGACTCTTTGTATGTCCTGCTCAAGGTCAAGGGAGCTGGTTGTCGGGACGCATTCTCTGATCAAGTCTATGATGAACCCTTTCAAATTTTCACCATCTGCTCCCTCTGGAATGTTTAAGAGCCTTAAGTTGTTCCTTATAGAATTATTTTCTAAGGATTCTAATTTCTCTCTAATTTCTTTTTCCCCTGCCTTTAAACCTTGAATCTCTTTATAGTTAGTCTTAACCTCCTCCCATAGTATTCCAAGGGAGACTTCCATAGTGGATAGTCTTTCAGTGATGTCTGCCATTTTGATCTCAAGGTTCTCACAGGCCTCCTGTATTTTAGATTGATTGCTCTGTGACATTGCAAACTTAGCTTTAATCTCGTTTGACAGTGTAAGTAGTAAGGAGCTCATGTCTAGTGGCTTTATTTTCTTTGGTGTCACCATCACCTCTTCTCGAGGGGTCAATTGTGCTTCCCCCGCGGGATTATCCCACATGAGGTCCTGGGAGAGAACCTGGAACTGCTTTGAAAGAGGAAGGCCTGGCCCTCCTACCATCGTGGGCTGGGTAGATTGAATTGAGTTTTGGGTGGATTCAGAGCAAATAGATTTAAGTGAGCTATCCTGAGTTTCAATGTTCCCTACTTTAAAATATGATCTTAATGATGACGTGATTTAGAATTTTTACCTCCTGATGTGCTTGCTACATCTCTTATAGTTCTGATATCTCTCTGTTTCCCTACCTGAGTTGGTACCTGAACCTGGGTATTTGCAGAGAGGTATGTCGTAGGAGTAACAATAGAGGGAATAATAGCCACGTATTCTGTTGCAGATCATTAAGTTCTTTCTCCTTATTCTGCAAATATGATGCCACTTACTGGGTGTTCCTCAATATATACCTGTTTTTACCTGTTTCTCCCGTGGCGTCCGACTCAGTCAAATTAGTAGCAACTTGCCGCTCTTTCTTCTTGGTAGCAGTCTTTCCTGCAGCAATGGAGGGCTTCAATGTGTTCTGCTTCTTCAGTTTTGCACCGGATCCAGCCCCAGCCCTGGCATGCTTCGTAGGGCTCATAGATCATGGCCATGTTGTTTCCCCAGCTGCTTCAGCTGAGCAGCTTACTCTCAGCCAGCATGTGCTGACGCTGCCAGCCGAGACCACAGAGCCCCGGAATCAGATTAGAGCTGGCACGCGCTGATCCTGGCATAGCTGCATGGCAGAATAGACTTCTTCTTAACAGGTATAAAGTTAGGGAATAGCATAAGAAAGATTTCCCATCAACCAGAGCACTTCCAGGAAAGCCTCCAAACCTCATCTAGAAGGAACTTAGATAGAAGCTTACTAGGGGAGCAGGAAATTATAAGCGCCCTGAAAAAGATACTGTTAGAAATGGGGTTTCTGTTTGGCTAGGGTATACAACTAAACCAGGCAGAACCCACTCTAGTCAGGGTAAGGGAGTTACACACACAAGATAAACCCTGCTCACCCCTTGGTAGCTTGGCAAAGCAGTCAGGCTGATCCCAGAGGCAATGTGTAAAGCGTTTGCACAACACACACACACACCAGTGACACACTAGGCACCCCACAAAAAGAGACTCCACACAAGGTTATATAAAAATATCCTTTGTATTATACATAAGACCAAGAATCACATAAATTACTGTGCCACTAGGCACTTGTCCTAAAAATGTATAAAAATCACATATGACCAAGAATCACGTAGATCACTGTGCCATTAGGCACTTGTCATCAACATAACAGTTAGTGCCCCAGGCAGATATTCATCAGGGACACCGGCAAAAAGAAAACAACAACACTTCCCTGCAAGGGAAGTACCAGAATGCTTTCTTCCAAAATTGCGGGCCCTTTTACTCGGCTGGGCGTGTGGTACTTGACTGGCTGGTCCCAGCCCGACCCCACCAAGGCGGCCTGGGTGGAGGCATGAATAATTTAGAGGCCCCCAGCGAGCGCTACCATCAAACGTGTGGTTGCGGGTTGTGCCCCCATCTCTCCTCCCTCACGGTGGCTGCACGCACCTCGGTGGCACTGCAGTGAGGGCTCAGCGATGTGAGAAGGCAGGGGGAGAGGCATTTTGGGACGGGACCAGCAGATTTGGTGCCCCTGCTGCACTGTGCGGGAGGCGCAAGGTGTTTCCTTTCTCCTTTGTTCGGCGAGGCAGCTCCTAGTCGCCGGACGACGTCCTCGAGGTCCGCAGGCCGGCGTCCCACTGGGCGGGGTGACGTCGAGTCGCGGATGTTTTCCCTGGAGTCGAGAGGTTGATAGGCAGCGCCTAGTGTTCTGCAGTGTTGGAGGAGCAGTCGCCCGGCAATGGCGGATTTCCTTAAGCAAATGGAGTATCCCAGACACAGGCCCAAGGCGGTGAGTGGGCCAGCGCCCTAAGCAGGCTACTTTCTCTTCCCGGCACGCCACGGAGAGCCCACCGAGCTCCCAACAGAAAGGCCCGCAGCGCTGAGGCAGGCCAAAACACAGCGCTCTTGCAAATTCAGAGCACGCCGAGCACTGCTGAAAATGGGGTTTTAAACGCAAAGCCCAAGGGGCGTTGTGCCAAGGAAACCTTGGGAATGCAGAGCACACAGAAACTTTGATGTCCCTGAGTCAGTCATTTTTCCTGCACCACAGACAGAAGCAGCAACTGCAGGCCAACCCACCCCTTACATAAAAAATGCAGCGCTCCTCACACAGTCCTTCCGCTTCTTCTTGGCAGGGTCCTCTTGTTCCTTGAAGTAGTCTAAAGTTCTGGGGTTTAAGGTCCACTACTTATCTCCCATTTGTTTTTGTTCTTCTTTTTGCAAGGGTCTCTGAGCCCAGTCCAAACCAGTTCTGTCCTCACTGGTGCAGTATGACCACAGGGGGTGGAGACAGCATTGCGCAAGGGAGACAGGCCCTATTCAGGTGCAAGGTAAACTCCTCCCACTAATCTGAATGCAGCCAAGGTCTATTCAGCTCAGCTCTTAGTCATCCAGGAAAGGCCAGGCACACCTCAACCCCCCCAGTGGCAGTCTACAGTGAATGCACATTACCAGCCCCTGTCACTCCAAAACCAGACAGTCATTCCACAAACAGACAGAGGCACACGGAATGGTTAAACAAGAAAATACTTACTTTCTAAAAGTGACATTTTCAAACACACAATTTAAAAAACACCTTTATTAAAAGATGTGTTATTAAATTCTGAGTTCAGAGAGCCTAAACTTCATTTCTCTATCTTTTCTCAATGGGAAGTTATACTTGTAAGATGTTCCAAAGTATCTCCCATGCTATCCTATGGGACAGATAGCCTTTCAATAGTGAAAAACAAAATTGGCAGTATTTCACTAACAGGACATTTCACACACACCAGTACCTGGCCTACCTTTCACATACATTGCACATTGCCCATGGGGGTTGACCGTGGGCCTATCTGAAGGGTGTCTTTTGTGTAAGAAAAGGGAAGGTTAGGGCTTGGCAAGTGGGTGCACTTGCCAGGTCATCATCGCAGTTTAAAACTGTGTGCAGACACTGCAGTGGCAGGTCTGAGATACCTTTTCAGGGCTACTCATGAGGGTGACACAATCAGTGCTGCAGTCCCACTAGTAGCATTTGATCTACCGGCCCTGGCACACTCAGTGCACTTTACTAGCAGCACTTGCACTTTGACACTGATCAGCAGTGGCAAAGTGCCCAAAGTATTTAAGCCAGCAAAATGAAATCTAGCACAGCATCAAAAATGCAGGAGTTAGAGGCAAAAAGTCAGGGGAAACTGCGGCAAAGATGTCAAGTGTAACAGATACCATAGAGTTCCTTGATTTAAATAAAGACTCCACTCCAACGCGTACAAAGCCTTCATTCAAGGGAGATTGATTAATTATGCAGCACCCAAAAGGAGAGAAAGTAAAAACAAGCTGAGAGATTACGAGCTGAGAATAGGTGAAGTTCAGGAATAGCTGGCAAGTTGTGTTGACCCCTGCGCAAAAATTACGCTTCATGGCCACTTAAAGGAGGCCAAGGGATGCTTGGCAGATTATTTGGAAGGAGTGGTGCAGAATAGGTGCAATACCAATAAGTTAGCACACTATGAATATGGGGAAGGGTGTGGGAAACGTCTGGCCTTGAAAATAAGGCAAGATAGCATGTGATCAAGGAAGTAGAAATAGTTGGTACTAAGGAACGATGCTCGGAAGATCCTGATATTGGGAGGGCTTTTGTGCGGTTCTTCCAAAATGTATATACCGATGATTCGAAGGCACTAAAAAAAGAAATGGAGGGTTGGTTGAAGGAGGATACTCTTCATAGTCTAGATCAAGACAAACAATTATCTCTCAACAAAGAAATAACTACATTGGAAGTAGACAAATCATTAAGAGGGTTAAAAAAAGGAAAGGCACCAGCCCCTGATGGCATACCAAGTGAGTTCTATAAAATCTTAAAGGGGGAACTCACTCCTGTTTTGACCAGTTTAATAAACACCATATACATAGAACATCTCCCCCCGACATCGTGGAATGAGGCAATAATAACATTAATCTTAAAGCCTAATAAACACCCCCAAAAATTTGAATCGTACAGACCAATATCCTTGCTTAATAATGATTACAAGATATATACGCAAATACTTGCTAAAAGACTAGACAGGGTACTAGAAGACATTGTCCACGAAAACCAAAAAGGTTTCATGAAATATAGGCAGCTCTATGAGCTCACTCACAATCTGGTAAGCGCGACTGACGTGTCCATGGTAACAAAGGCTTCTCGGACTATCATAATTGTCGATGTCACTAAGGCCTTTGATAGAGTCAACTGGCCATTCCTATATAAAGTTATCAAACAGCTAGGATATTGGTCTACGGTTCTCTCACAATACACTTTCAAATAGGAAGGGGCACCTGGCAAGGCTGCCCACTGTCCCCTTTACTATTTAACCTCCACATTGAGCCTCTGGCCAGAAGAATCAGGTCTGAACAGAAAATCTTACCCTTCCAATACCTCGACTGGCTTAAAAAAGAAGCTTTACATGCAGATGATCTAATAATTTACTCACAGGATTTTACAACTTCCTTCCCCAAAAGAAGAGAATTACTTAGTGACTTTGGGAGAGTTTCTGGCTACCTAGTTAATGAGGAAAAAAACTGAGATTATGACCTGGAACGAGGTAATGGATAGTCCATCAGAAAAGTCAGAAATTAGATATCTAGGAGTACGTGTGGTGAAAGACTGGAATGGTCTAGAGGCTGGTCGCACAGCCGACTAATGCGTCCACTGCAGTGGCCTGTGTTCAACCTCATGGTCACAGATTCAAATCCCGGTGGGTCCACTCAGCTTTTCATCCATCTGAGGTTGATAAAATGAGTACCATCGAGTTGGGTAACAATAGATATCTGTTATTCAGCGCCAAGATGCCAACGTGTGAACATGCGCTTTACAAATATACATGCTATATTAGAATGGCACACATTAATTTTAGCAGGCTCATGCTGGGAACTAAGAAGCTCTTGTGATTATACCTTGATTTCATGGGCTTCCTTATTAAAAAGTACTAACAACAGGCTTTCTAGATTGAAATATTATCAACTTGTAAGCTGGTCTCGAGAACAACTCAAAACAGGGAGCAGAACAGAATGGGAGGAAGAACTACAGAGCGTTCGGAAATATAGAATGGAAGTGTCCAAGTGGTACTGATTTGTGGTACAAGGTGAAGATGGCCCTCCCGAGCTGCCAGAGGAAATACAGAAGGTGGATCTGCCATTGTCAGAAATTCTACACCTATTGCAAGTATCTATGTCTACACTATGGGTAATGGTGAGATCTGCACCCCTAAGGAGAAACCATTCATTTACCATGTACAGGGCTTACTTACTGGGCTCCAAAAAAACCTTCGAAGATGGGAGGACAGAAGAAGAGATGCTGTCCGAAATGCGCCATGGAGAATGCAGATGATGTTCATCTTCTATGGCAGTGTCCAGGTATTCTGCTCTTCTGGCAAAAAGTGGGCAAGGTGCTAACAGAAAATTTGGGAAAAGATATAGAGGTAAGTCTCTCATTGGTAATTTTTGGGATTTTAGAAGGTGCAGGGTGTGCTCAAAAATTGGGGAAGACGCAAGCTCAGCTGGTTTTTATACTAATAATTATTAGCACGTAGAGAAATCTGCATCAAATGGGTTTCCAACATATCCAAGCTTCCTGCTTGGATTGGGTGGATTCTGCAAAACATATCGGCAGGATGGATTGTTTAAATGGTTCAGTTAAGAGAATCAACATGTGGGAACCCCTTCTTTCTTCCTCTTCCTCGGAATAATGGTGTTCATAGCAGGGACGGGATAATAGAACAGAATAAGTATTGGCTTATTTTAATCATGGCAGTCCAAGGATTAAAGACAAACTGCAACATTGTAGGAGTAGAGCGGTGGCTCCCACAAAATCCCTCTAATAATTTTTGAAGGAGACTAAATGAAGGAGGTTAAACCCTTAGCAGATTTTGTTGTTACCAGTTGGCTCCCGGATCACACCTCCTGCCTATTGTTGTATATGAGGACAAAAAATAAAAAGAAAACTCATCCTGAAGTTAAATAATTTTGAATAATTTCTAAAAACAATATGGGTGCCCACTGGATTCAGACCTGCGACGTGTACTGTTTTTTTTCTGAGATAGCTGTAATAATGTTTTGATGAACATTTCAGCCAAAAAATATTCGTCATAAAAAAGTGAATTTATTGAAAAATTAATTCAACAGTATGCAATTTGTAAAAACAATGAATTTTTCCAAGGCTGTTCAAGTATTTTTTCTATTTTCACTTGGGTAAATAATCACGTGGTATTGTACATAATGTAAACTCAACATGGTGCCCACCATCATGAGCAAGGCTATTGTATATCCAAACGGTTTGAGCTTTTGGTCATATGCAATAAAAACACCATCACTAGCACTCTGCTAGTGTGCTGGTTCCTTTCTTGGATGGTATGGTAGGCGAGTGCATACATATATATATATGAGAACACAGTCCCAACTTCACACTTGATGAAGAAACACAGGTACAGACCACAACGTGCTGCTGGTAGATATTTCAGTGCAATTTTATTCCGTGCAAATCGGCATGACGCGTTTCGGCCGTGTTACCACGACCTTGATCACATATATATATATATATTTGTTTTCTTTTTTCAAACAAAGGACGCGGCACTCAAAGCTTGGATTTTGCTTAATTTAATTCAAGTTCAGCACTCAGACCTTGGTCTGAGTGCTGAACTTGAATTAAATTAAGCAAAATCCAAGCTTTGAGTGCTGCGTCCTTTGTTTGAAAATTGATGGTTCTGGGCCAGGATCCGGCCCCTACGCAGAGCACCCGCTGATGAGCACGCTGGATCAAAGGATCACATTGCAGGAAAAAAAAATATATATATATATATATATATACATCCGCAAAAGTTACCTTAACGAAGGAGCCCAGCACACGGGTAAGTATTTGCTTATCAAAATTTATTCAAGGCTGTTTGGCAAAGTTGGTAGAATTCGAACAGCAGTCATTAGGCCAGGTGCGTTTCGGGCCCCTGCCCTTAATCATTGGCTTTGGATATCAGTATGCAGAAAAAACATTATGAGCACCCGGTGTTTGATTAAGTCCACCACCCCAGTGGGCGTGGCCGCTCACACGACCTTCTGGTCATTGTGGTGCTCCAACTTTGTGTCGCTCAAGTGAGCTGTTGAACCTGCAACAAAAATAAAATCCAAGTATTTCCTCAGTGGGTCGCTGTGCCATCCTCCATTATTTTGACAAGCACCTCACTGCCTTGAATTAAAGCACCCGTCCTGCTGATAGTGACTACCGTTTGGCATCACTCAGGTCTGCGTTGCCACAGCGGGACTCCTCCACGGCTAGGTTAGCCGTTAACATACATCCGCAAAAGTTACCTTAACTAAGGAGCCCAGCACACGGGTAAGTATTTGCTTATCAAAATGTATTCAAGGCTGTTTGGCAAAGTTGGTAGAATCCGCACAGCAGTCATTACGCCAGACGCGTTTCGGGCCGCTGCCCTTAATCATTGGCTTTGGATATCAGTATGCAGAAAAAACATTATGAGCACCCGGTGTTTGATTAAGTCCACCGCCCCAGTGGGCGTGGCCGCTCACACGGTCTTCTGGTCATTGTGGTGCTCCAACTTTGTGTCGCTCACACACATATATATATATATATATATATATATATATATATATATATATATATATATATATATATATATATATAATCTCTGGCGGTCGCCAGTAGATAGTTATAGTTAGGACCTATTTTCCATAGGAAATCCGCAACATTCTATTCCCAATAACTTTGGCGCCGGTTGACGAATCTTCACGAAATTTTCAAAACTCGTGGGGCGCTCCGGTCCGCTCCTATCCTGAAAGTCTCGGGGTGATTCGTCAAGTGGGGGCCGAGAAAAAAGGGGGGTCCCAAAACGTGTTTTCCCCATGCAATTTTCCATAGGAACCTTTAGTCGCAGCTACAGCCCGAACTGCTGAACGGAATTACACCAAATTTGGCAAAAAGGTAGCCCTTGGTTCAGAGTCGTGCCTTTTGGTTAAATGGTGTAAATCCGTTCAGTAGTTCCTGAGAAAATCAAAAGTAAAATCACATATATATCTATGGCCGCGGAGGGTCCGCGCACCCTGAGCGCACCCTCCCGATCACGAGCTGTATGCTAAATGGCAGTCAACACTCCAAACCAGGAAGTGTTGGCAGCCATCTTGTTCCTCGGTAGAACCGAGGCACAAGAAACAAGTGCGCAAAACGCAAAAAGGGAGCAGGGTAGAAACACCCTGACCCCCTAGGCCTGCTTAGGGGGTCCCACAAGGACCCCCAGGGCCAAAAAAAGCATTTATTTTTTTTTAAAAATCGGCAGGATGCGCTTAGGGTGCGCGGATCCCGCCGTGGAAAAAAAAAAAACGAAGCGCGGGCTCCCACGCTTCGTTGTTATTTGGCCCACGGGTGGGCCAAGTCCCGGGGGCATGCGGGGGTTTGTAAAATGTATGTATGGGGGAGCCTCTAAGGCCCCCCCAAGCCCCGGGGACCACCACCTCCCCGGGGCTTCAACTAAATAAGGGTGGCGGGGGCACACGGCCCCCCGCAGCCCCAGGGACCGTCAACCCACGGGGCTTCTTTTAAAAAAAAAAAAAATGACCTGTGTGGGGGGCTCCAGCCCCCCCACATACCCCGGGGACCGCCACCTCCCCAGGGCACTAACAAAAGAAATGTGGGGGTCCGTTTCGGACCCCCGAAGCCCCGGGGACCACCACCTCCCCGGGGCTTTAATAATGAAGGGAGGGGGGCTGCACGGCCCCCCTCCTGGAGCCCTCCATGGCCCTGGGGACCACCACCCCCTTGGGCCGGCTCCTGCAGTGTCCCGGGGTGCCTACCCCCGGGACACTGCTGTTTGCTCCCGCCCTGTCATTGCAAACTTGCTTTGCTTCATTGAAGCGAGAGCAGGGAAACCTGCTCTCGCTTCAATGAAGCAAAGCAGATTGCTTTTCCATAAGGGGAGCTGCATGTCAGCAGCTCCCCTTATGGAAAAGCAATGCCGGCTCCCGCAGGATGCGGGGAGCCGGCGGGACGGTGGGGGGATTGGGGACCCCCCCACGGTCCCCAACGGAGAGGGCCAGCCCCGGGGGATGGGGTCCCCGGGGCTACAAGTGGCCTGGGAGGGGGGCCACACGGCCCCCTTCCCCAAAATTATTAAAAAAAAGGAAAAAAAAAGGCCGGCCCCGGTGGATGGGGTCCCCAGGGCCATAAGTGGCCTGAGGAGGGGGGCAACGCAGCCCCCCTCCAAAACATTTTTTTAAAAAAAGAAGGCCATGCCCCGGGGGATGGGGTCCCCAAGGCCATAAGTGGCCTGAGGAGGGGGGCCACGCAGCCCCCGTCCAAATAAAAAAAAATATATATATTAGGGGGCAGGCCCTGGGGGATGGGGTCCCCAGGGCCAATAAATTAGAATGGCGCGTTTGCAGATGGGGAACGAATTCCCCTTGAATACTGGGGGTCCCTGGGGGCCAACTAGCCCACCAGGAACCTCCAGTATGCGCCAGGGGGCTGCGTTGCAGAGAGGTGTTCTGAGGCCACGCCCCTTTTTACACCTCTCTGCAACGCAGCTCTGTGGCGCTTAATGGAGGTAGCTGGTGGGCTAGTTGCACCCCAGGGACCCTCAGGATTCAAGGGGACTTAATTCCCCAACTTAAAACGCGCCACGGGGCGCGTTTGCACAGTGGTGAAGGGAGGGGGCGGGGCCTGAGGTTATATGTGTGCAAACATGCCCTGTGGCGCGTTTGAAGTTGGGGAATTAATTCCTCTTCAATCCTGAGGGTCCCTGGGGCCAACTAGCCCACCAGGTACGTCCAGTAAGCGCCACAGAGCTGCGTTGCAGAGAGGTGTAAAAAGGGGCGTAGCCTCTGAACACCTCTCTGCAATGCAGCTCCCTGGCGCATACTGGAGATACATAGTGGGCTATTTGGACCCCAGGGACCCTTAGGATTCAAGGGGACTTTATCCCCCAACTTAAAACGGCCAGAGGGTGTGTTTGCACACATGTAACCTCAGGCCCCCCCCTCCCTACACCAGTGTGCAAACGCGCCCCAAGGCGCGTTTTAAGAGGTAGTTTTAATCCCCCTGCCCTATTATGTACTAGGGAGTTACAGAGGAGGTCATGCTAATCACAGGGGTACCCCAACGCATAGTGTTCCCTAGTGTATGTAGGTGTTTTAACTGTATTCTAAGTGTCTTTTACCATAGCACTGGCTCTAGGCCTGGTTAGTCAGAGTCAGTTACCACCAGTACACGTCTGGAAAAGGTGTGGGCACAGGATGATTTTGCAACAAGGCCTCTTTCTGCTCCTCTGTTGGGTCTTTCTGCACATGTCTTGCTTCTTCCTGGATTTTTCTTCGTCTTTGTGGACTTCTGTTTCTTTCGACATTTCTTTTGCTTCTTTCTGTGCGTTTTTTCTTCTTTCTTCACATGTCCTACTTCTGTATGCATAGTTACAAACTAGCATTTGAAAAACCTTTGAAATTCACTGAAAAAACCATAGGTTTCAGGCACGTTATAGTTAGAAATTAGCATTTAAAAAACCTTTGAAATTCACTGAAAAAACCATAGGTTTCAGGCACGTTATAGTTAGAAATTAACATTTAAAAAACCTTAGAAATTCACTGAAAAAACAATAGGTTTTAGGGAAAGTTATAGTTAGTTGGACATTGCACTCGTACAAAACCCGTGAAATTCCCCCGTTATAGTTAGTTCAGCTAACTATAACTCGCGCCCCCGCAATGCACTGGTGATGACGTCACATATTACATCATTCATGACATATATGTAAACCAATGGCCCGAAAGCTTAAAGGACGCACTCCCAGCAGTTTAAACCAACCGGCTTTATTATTCACGGAGAACCGGCATCTTCATTTAAGGTAAGATTTTTCACAGGCACTGCGCATGACCCACTGGGGGTCTCTGCATGTATTTAAAGCACAATTGGAATTATCTGTGTGAACCTGAGCTGCCCATGAGGAAGAGGCTGTGTCCTTGAAACGCGTCAGCGAAAAATCTTACCTGAAATAAAGATGCCGGTTCTCCGTGAATAATAAAGCCGGTTGGTTTAAACTGCTGGGAGTGCGTCCTTTAAGCTTTCGGGCCATTGGTTTACATAAATTACACGGCTGCCCTGCCGTGAAAGGATGCACCATCTCAACAATTAAAGAGGGGCTGCGCCGCATATTGGAACTTTGCCGCTGCCGCGATCATTTCAGTAGTTTGGGGAAAAATAACCGGCAAGACATTTGAGGGCCCACTGGAGGGTGAGAAATGCTTTTTAACTAAGGATCGCACGGAACTCACTGTGAGGATAACTATTTCCAATTGGGGACTCGATGTCCCAACATGCATTGTACTATACACAGGCACTGCGCATGACACACTGGGGGTTTCTGCACGTATTTAAAGCACAATTGGAATTATCTGTGTGAACCTGAGCTGCCCATGAGGAAGAGGCTGTGTCCTTGAAACACGTAGGCGAAAAATCTTACCTGAAATGAAGATGCCAGTTCTCCGTGAATAATAAAGCCGGTTGGTTTAAACTGCTGGGAGTGCGTCCTTTAAGCTTTCGGGCCATTGGTTCACATAAATTACACGGCTGCCCTGCCGTGAAAGGATGCACCATCTCAACAATTAAAGAGGGGCTGCGCCGCATATTGGAACTTTGCCGCTGCCGCGATCATTTCAGTAGTTTGGGGAAAAATAACCGGCAAGACATTTGAGGGCCCTCTGGAGGGTGAGAAATGCTTTTTAACTAAGGATCGCATGGAACTCACTGTGAGGATAACTATTTCCAATTGGGGACTCGATGTCCCAACATGCATTGTACTATACACAGGCACTGCGCATGACACACTGGGGGTTTCTGCACGTATTTAAAGCACAATTGGAATTATCTGTGTGAACCTGAGCTGCCCATGAGGAAGAGGCTGTGTCCTTGAAACGCGTAGGCGAAAAATCTTACCTGAAATGAAGATGCCGGTTCTCCGTGAATAATAAAGCCGGTTGGTTTAAACTGCTGGGAGTGCGTCCTTTAAGCTTTCGGGCCATTGGTTTACATATATATATATATATATATATATATATATATATATATATATATATATATATTGCCACAATGTAGCCCACTTGTTCGACGCCGGCACTCTTAGATGGGGAGGTGCGTTTCTTCCGGCAGAGCCACGCCGGTATTAATGAAAACAGAGTTTTGCCTCACGGCAAAATGATAGAAATGCACTCACTCGTGTCCAGGAATCAAGGCGGTTTTATTTTAGATGTTCGCCATGCCCAACGCGTTTCGCCTTAACACAAGGCTTGTTCACGGGATAGTGTAACATAGAAAAAGAAGACGTCTTTTATTTCTATTTGCACACAGTTACTTCCTGTTTTCTCATAAGTGCATTGTGGTTAGTGTAGTTTAACATTTAAGAAAACTTGTAGAATTCAAGTTTATAAGTGATATCAATGTGCTCATTTTTCTATGTGATATTTTAAAACTGTTCATTTTAATCCATTTGCGGCCAGCTATGCTTAGTGTCCATTTATGTGCCTTCATTCTCAATTTTTTGCTCTCCAGTGAGAAGGAGTGTGGGTGTCAGAAGAAGGAGGCTCTAATCTTAGACTTAAATCTAAAGCCCTACCACCCACCATGAATGATGACATAGACAAATTTGCAGCCAGAGTAACAGCTGAGATCAAAGAATTAAGGAACATCAAAATCAAAGGGAATTGGAGAATCAATTCTAGCTTACAAACGACCCTGAAGAAAATCACAGAGAATAAAGAAGTAGTAGTCAGGAGTGCGGACAAGGGGGGCAATATAGTCCTATGGTCAAAAAAGCATATATGGCAGAGGCCTAATGTCACCTTAGAAACCGCACCTGCTATAAGAAGGCCACCCTTTCTCATGTAGAAGAGATAGAGAGCAACTTCACTGAGAGACTCACCTATTGGAGAAATAAAGGTTTAATCAGCAGTGAGGAATTTAATTTCCTCAAAACAGACAAACCTAAACTTCCTGTGTTTTACCTTATACCTAAGGTGCACAAAGATGCAGCAAAGCCTCCAGGGAGACCCATCATTGCTGCACAAGGGAGTCTTTTTGAAAATGTATCAATGTACATTGATACTTTCCTGAGACCATTTGTTGAAGGGCTTCCCTCACACATCAAGGACACCACAGACTTTCTTAAACACCTAGAAAATGTGGTATGGGAAGAGGACTTTTTGCTAATGACATTAGATGTCCAATCGCTGTACACCAGCATAAGACATGAGGATGGGATTAGAGGCACAGAACACTTCCTCAAAGAAAGGCACATCAGATTCCTCAAACATAACCTCATGATTGTAGAAATGATGCAATTGTGTCTTAAACATAACATTTTCTTCTACAATTACGACATCTTTGAACAACAGCAGGGGACGGCCGTGGGTACTTGTTTTGTGCCAAGTTTTGCGAACTTACACATGGGGTGGTGGGAAGATCAGATACTCAATAACCCACTACTAGAAAAATGGAACGAAAACACATACATGTGGCTCCGTTTCATAGATGATATTTTCATTATCTGGCGGGGCAAGATCAGCGCAGCAGAGAAATTCGTAGAAGAAATCAATGTAAATAGTCTGAATCTTAAATTCACCAGCAACATCAGCAAAACACAAGCGGAATTCCTTGATGTCAAAATTGAGATAGTGGAAAAACAGATCATTACTTCACTCTATAGAAAACCACGTGCAGGGAACAGCTTATTACACGCTAAGAGTTTCCACCCGAGAAGTCAAATTTGTAGCATACCTTACGGGGAATACCTCAGAGCCATGAGAATATGCAATACTGAGATCAGGCTTGCCAGTGCACAGACAGACATGACAAAGAGGTTCCTTACTAGGGGATACCACAGGGAGATTTTAAGTACCACAGCAGAAAGAGTAGCGAGAATACCCAGAGAAGCATTACTACACAAGAGTAAACATAAAGCTGAAAAGAAACCAGAATATCGGTTCATCACCACATTCAACACAGCACACCGCAAACTAAGAACTATACTACCAAAAAATTGGCATTTAATCAAAGGGATCCCATCTTAGGTAAGGATCTACCTAAATACCCTTTGATTACATACAAGAAAGCTGACTCCATAAGAGACAAGCTAGTTCACAGTGATGTTAGAACAGAAAAGAAAACCTGGCTACGTCCCACTGAAGGCTTTTTCAAGTGCACCAAGTGCAAAGCTTGCAGAAATGGAGAAAATCTGAAAGAGTTTACGGTATCAAACAGGTTACAGAAGATCAGGGAACACTACACGTGTAAAAGTGACCATGTTGTATACACCATTAGATGTGGCTGTGGTAAAGTATATGTGGGAAGTACGACCTTACCAGTACACATGCGGATATTACAGCATCTGAGAGCAGTTAAGAATAAAGATCTGAGTTATGTTCTAGCCAAACATTGCCTAAATTGTCCGGAACATGATACCAACAGTGTGAGATACAGTGTCATTGATGGGGTGAAGAGAGATGAGAGAAGAGGGGACAGAGAAAAGAAACTCTGAATCCTTGAATCTAGATACATACTAGCATTAGACAGCATGGAACCAAAGGGACTCAATGCCAGCGAAGAAATGCATGTACATTTATAACCTTAGAAATAGTTATTTTGCTCTAAAAACATGGATCTTCGGAGCAACAGATGAATTTTGCCTCTCTCTTATCTAAGACACTCAGAGTGCAATATCTCCTCTGTATCAGCGCCAGGATGCTCCTTTCGGAGTGACAGTTCGCGCTTTATAAATATCGATTTTCATTTTCATTTCATTTCATTATGTCAGCTATACTACCTTAGAAATAGGCAGAACTCAGTTACCAGCAGTATCCATTTTTTATATGTTTTTTAAATTTGATTTGGTTAGTTGGTGACAGGTCAACTAATATGGTATTTTGTTTTTATATTTTCTTTGCAGATACTAGAGAATGCCAGTGCATTCAGAGTAGTCGTGGAATCCATGAAGAACCACTGGAAGATTTACTTAGCAGACTGAGCACCATATACTAGTTGGGACTATAGTAAGAATGCTAAACCTTGTTACTTTTTGGGTTTTGAGGTAGAAAGCATTGTAACTATGATACGGGGAGACCTGATAAAGTGGCCAAAATGTATAGAATTTAATGGTCTTGGTGACTGTTATTTTGTTTTTTGATGATTAGAGTCATATTTGGTATTTCTCCCGATTGGGAGTGATATCTGATTTGGTAGGGACGACACACCCTCTCAGAAACAATACACGACGAGACCACCAGACTAAGCACAGGTCGTGCTACCTACTTATGAGTTATTGCTATTCCATTTTACTGTGTTGTGATAGCTGCCAGACAGAGGCTCTATCCGAACAGGCCCCATCTGACTTGTAGTCTTACCCGTGAGTTGATCAGCAGCAGTGAGACTTTGCCCACAGGGGCTGAATTGTTATTATAGAACCATACAGCCAGGACCCACCAGACTTGTTTATCTGTTTATGTATGTCATTTTGCCACTGTATATAGACACCATGATCACACAGTTTAGTTTCACTTGCTCTTAACCTTTGTGAAATAAGGGCAGTCTAAGCCCGTGACAGCTATGCCACTGCCTACTCAGGCTGAATTGAGGCAGCATTATAATCATTATTATATATTTTTTCTTGATATGATTTATTGTTTACATGAATGGTTTAACCTTGTGCTTTCAGTGACGTGAACTAGAATGCATCGGTAAGGAACTTTTCCATGTCTACTGATTACCACCCTGCAATGTGTATTTTTTACTATAAAGTAAAATCAAAATGGATACTCACTAGTTGAAGAAGGCAGTAGCCGAAACACGTCCTGCAAGACCGTGTGCTTGTTGCGATGAGTGAGAAATAAATCCACATGGTTACACAGCTTTGAGTGCCCCGTCTTCCTTTTCGAGTGGTTTGGAGGCTTAGATAGATATATATATATATATATATATATATATATATATATATATTCACTGAAAAAACCATAGGTTTCAGGGGCGTTATAGTTTGTTGGACATTTCACTGCGTACAAAACCATAGAAATTCCCCTGTTATAGATAGTTCAGCTAACTATAACTTGCGCGCCCGCAATGCACTGCTGATGACGTCACATATTACATCACTCATGACATGGTCAGTGACATCACTCATGACATCACTGATGACATCTCAAATGACATCACTGATGACATCACTGATGACATCATCCTTGTGATAGAGTGGCAGACCTCCTCTCACCCTGAGTGATGTCACTGACCATGTCATGAGTGATGTAATATGTGACGTCATCAGCAGTGCATGGCGGGCGCGCGAGTTATAGTCAGCTGAACTAACTATAACGGGGGAATTTCTATGGTTTTGTATGAGTGAAATGTCCAACTAACTATAACGCCCCTGAAACCTATGGTTTTTTCAGTGAATTTCTAAGGTTTTTTAAATGCTAATTTCTAACTATAACGTGCCTGAAACCTATGGTTTTTTTCGGTGAATTTCTAAGGTTTTTTAAATGCTAATTTCTAACTATAACGTGCCTGAAACCTATGGTTTTTTCTGTGAATATATATATATTTATTATACTATGTATACATGTGAAAATGTCTCGGTCCCCTGTTTGCCTCGGTGGCACGGAAAAAATGGGTGGAACTGACGTCAGCACGCCGACGAGGTCCTCTTATGGCTCCGATGACGTCATACGGTGTCGCGAGCGGAGCCGTGCTCGTTGACGTGGGAGAGCTAGGAAAGAATTTTCGTGGAATGCTGGTGCAGGGGATATTCACCTAAGTGTTCAGGCTAGTCCTTTGGGAGCAACTGTTTATGTTGCCACTCCAGAAACCGAAACCAGTGATCCGAGGGCAGAGGCCCTGCAGATGGCACATGAGGTGGGGTGCCCAGTCGTGTGCACCGGCGGGGCAGTCAAGTGACAAGCACCACAACCCACAAAAAAGGTAACGAGGGCACTGAATAACACAGGATCTTCTCTTTGTATCTGGCAGGAACAACGAAGTTAAAATGCCCTAGTACCAAAATGTAGAATTAGTGCTACAACGGTCTTCAAGAGGAGCTGCGATGCCGCTTCTGCCTCCCGTACCCTGGAGGCGGCACATGGGTCACGCGGTACGGTCATACTGCGGTGGGATGCACACTCGTTGACCTCTCATGGCACTGCTCCACACTTCAGGGAGGATGCTTTCCATTAGCTATGTTTTCTGATGACATGTCGCGCCGGCCCCGTCCAACAACAGAACTCCTTTAGATCCAAACAGACTCTTCCACTCTCTCACCGGAAGTGAAACCAGGCCACGCGGACACTTTCACAATACAACAGCCGGGAATGCACTTTTCGGTAAATAAACCACATTCCTTCCTCCTAATTAATCAAATAAACGTCTCACTGAAGAACAGGGGCTAGCTTCGATCGGTAAACAGCCGTTACAACGACTTTTTTACTTTGCGATACCATTACAACGCATGCATTACCACGCATGCGTTGTACATCACGAAGTCATTACTACGCATTTTTTTAGAGCGCATGGTCATTTACCACGCATGCCTTTACAACGAATTTTGTTGTAAAGGTATGTATGGTAAATGACCATGCGTTCTAAAAACATGTAGACGATCCATGTCGTTGTAAGGAAACAGAGGCTGTTCCGTTTCCTCACAACGACGTGCACCGCCCCTCAGAGATGACGTGAAGCAGGAACCATGAGGAGAGAGGAACCATGAGGAGTGAGAGGTAAGGGGGATTGGGCATGGGGTGGGGGTTTCTTTTCTAGGGTTTAGGGTAGTGCATTGGTGTTTGGGTAGTGTAGGGGGTCGTGCTGGGGGTAGTGTTTTAGGGTTTAGGGTAGTGCATTGGTGTTTGGGTAGTGTAGGGGGTCGTGCTGGGGGTAGTGTTTTAGGGTTTAGGGTAGTGCAGTAGTGTAGGGGGTCGTGCTGGGGGTAGTGTTTTAGGGTTTAGGGTAGTGTAGTAGTGTATGGGTAGTGTAGGGGTCGTGCTGGGGTAGTGTTTTAGGGTTTAGGGTAGTGCAGTGGTGTTTGAGTAGTGTAGGGGGTCGTGCTGGTGGTAGTGTTTTAGGGTTTAGGGTAGTGCAGTGGTGTTTGTGTAGTGTAGGGGGTCATGCTGGGGGTAGTGTTTTATGGTTTAGGGTAGTGCAGTGGTGTTTGGGTAGTGTAGGGGGTCGTGCTGGGGATAGATTTAGGGTTTAGGGTAGTGCAGTGGTGTTTGGGTAGTGTAGGGAGTCGTGCTGGGGGTAGTGTATTTGGGTTTAGGGTAGTGCAGTGGTGTTTGTGTAGTGTAGGGTGTTGTGCTGGGGGTAGTGTTTTAGGGTTTATGTTAGTGCAGTGGTGTTTGGGTAGTGTAGGGGGTAGTGCTGGGGTAGTGTTTTAGGGTTTAGGGCAGTGCAGTGGTGTTTGTGTAGTGAAGGGGGTCATGCTGTGGGTAGTGTTTTAGGGTTTAGGGTAGTGCAGTCGTGTTTGTGTAGTGCAGGGGGTCGTGTTTTAGGGTATAGGGTAGTGCAGTGGTGTTTGGGTAGTGTAGGGGGTCATGCTGGGGTTAGTGTTTTAGGGTTTAGGGTAGTGCAGTGGTGTTTGGGTAGTGTAGGGTGTCATGCTGGGGGTAGGGTTTTAGGGTTTAGGGTAGTGCAGTGGTGTTTGTGTAGTGTGGGAGGTCATGCTGGGGGTATATTTAGGGTTTAGTGTAGTGCAGTGGTGTTTGGGTAGTGTAGGGAGTCGTGCTGGGGGTAGTGTTTTAGGGTAGTGCAGTGGTGTTTGGGTAGTGTAGGGAGTCGTGCTGGTTGTAGTGTTTTAGGGTTTAGGGTAGTGCAGTTATGTTTGGGTAGTGTAGGGTGTCATGCTGGGGGTAGTGTTTTAGGGTTTAGGGTAGTGCAGTGGTGTTTAAGTAGTGGAGGGGGTAGTGTTTTAGGGTTTAGGGTAGTGCGCCCAACCAGCCACAATATCCGTGGACAAAGGGGATCCTGACTCTTTGGAACGCTCCGTCAATTGAATAATTTGGGTCAAGGGCCCTACCACGTCCAAGACCTATCAATTCCTTTCTTGGGATCCCTCATATACTTGGAGAAAAAGGTACATAGTTTCTCATCAATTTCAGGCGTGTGTGCCACCTTCCCCTTCAGTGAGGGCCTGGGGCATTCTCCCCTCATCCTATTCCTGACCTCCCTTTCAAGGGGTTGATGGATTTTCCCCACCACATACTCTGCCACTTTGGCATCAGGTGTCCACTCTGCCGACCTAGGATGGTAAATTTGGGTAGGCTCGAACATGTCGGAGTGGACCCCTTCCCTAACCGGGGACTGAGAGGAGTGGGACTCTGGACGCCAGGGACGCCCTGAGTCCTTATCCTCATCGGAGGAGAAATCGCCCTCCGATACACCCTCTCCCTCTAAGGGAAACCCGCCGTCGGGGTATACAATAGTGGTGACAGTGTCGCAATTTTCTCCGGGCCCCTCCTCCTCCCGGCAGGGTGCATGTTTTAGCGTTCGCGCACTCTTGAGGAAGGTCTCCATAAGTTTATCAAATCCTTCCAAGTGCCCCGCGTTATGCTTAACGGCCCTTTTATTCCCCATCTGGGAGCTACTTGGACCCGCCACCACCAGATCTGGGTCACTGAACACCCCAGGGATGCTTTTCGCCAGCTTATCAACCTGATCCCTAAGAGGAGCCAGCGCCCTAGAAATAGCCAGAGAGAGGGCTTGGTCCACTGTTGGAGGGAGAAGTTGGGGGCCATTCCTCCTCCACTTCCTGGTAGGATGAGTAAAAATGGTCTTCTGGAGAAGACATGATAGCAGAGGGTGTGAGCACAGAACAAATGCCCTTAAAATCCTTAAGACAGCCCCCTCGCCGGTGCTCCAACAGCTGGGCTTTCCCCGAAGCTGTTATAAGAATAGACTGAGGCGCAATACCAATTACCACCACCAGGTGGCGCTGGTCACTAACGTGGCCGTGTGGGGAAATCACCGCGTAGCGGTGTCAAAATTAGGCGAGGGTTGGTCAGGAATCAAGCGGACACTAAAGGAGTGACCGGATTCCCAAACACGCGTAAAGACCAGCGGGAGCGCTCGACGGAGCTGCCTCGCTCGGACCAGACGCGCCTGACAGGATCTCACCACGCGCAGAGCACACAGCGGGAGAAACTGCGAGGGGGAGAACGCGCTCGGGCAAGAGCCTGCTGCGCAGGGAATATGAAACAATACCAAGGCAATAATGCTAATAACGTGCACAAGAAACCGCTATAGAAACAGCAACAACGTCAGATTAAGCCAAGAATGTAAGGAATGCACTTAACTGACGAGCAGTGAAGAAAGAGGAAGCGGAAGCGGAAGGGATGTCACGATATTATATACGATGGACTGTGATATGATTGGACTATAGTTGCCTTGGAGACTACCCCCCTAATGGTTCATGGGTTGTGTAGTCTTTTGTTTAATGATTGCTGTGTTACGTTTTCTTTGAACTGCTATGCAAATAAAGTGAGGAAAGATATGCATAATCCTCGCCTCCGTCCTGCCATAGAATTCATTAAACTTTATTTGATCTGATTTAGAAACATAGATCATAAAAGTGTACATAAAAACAGTAAATCCTCTTTCCTAATACAATACAGTGAGAATTAATTAAAACCAGTAGGTAAAAACGGGTGTTACAAAGCCCGATTCAGAGCAACTTCAGGTTAACAGAATCGTAAAGTTCAACGTTTCGCAAGATCAATCTCATGTACTTCGTGCAAAATACGTAATAAGGGGTCCAAGTAAGATGTAACGCTCCAATACCTGACCAGTTTGCACTATATAAAACTGCAGAAAAAATAAAAAGAGTTTTGCACACTCCTGTCATTGGGCTATATGTGGGCTACATCTGGGTGATATTTGTGCTACATTTGGGCTCTTTTTTCTCTGGTGGCCATCTTGGGAGACTTATTTGTTATGAAGTTTCCTAATTTTGTCATTTACTGCAATGTCCTCAGTAGGAAATGCTTTCAGTTTTTTACTTTGATTCCATCAAGAAGGCATTCAGATGTGTCACACATTTGCCATAAATTCAGAATGTTAGCACTCTAGTTGTTCATTAGATCACTGTAGTAAAGCTACTGCTCACCAGGGAGTTAACTGGAAGTCTACGGCTGGTATTGAAAGTGATTGTTTCAGTCTGCATGTCAGAATTTTCCAATGAAATAGAAGAGGATTTGAGATCTCACTTAAAACATGCCCTAAATTTTCTTTCTGCAGCACTAACCATAATTTCTATGGCAAAATGAACCCCCTCATTTTGTTCCTTTTTAAATTAAATGTTTTAAGTGTTACCAGTTTATTCCAATCAAGATGGCTTCAGGTGTGCCATACTTTTGTCATAAGTAAGACTGTTAGCGCTCTAGTTGTTCTTTAGAACACTCTGGGAAGCTGCAGTAGAACACAAAGGCATCAAGTGACAGGCTGCTCCTGTTGAAATATAACAGGAAGATATTTGAGATCTCACTTAAAACATGTCCTAATTTTTCTTTCTACAGCACTAACCATAATTTCTATGACAAAATGAACCCCCTCATTTTGTTCCTTTTTAAATTAAATGTTTTAAGAGTTACCAGTTTATTCCAATCAAGATGGCTTCAGGTGTGCCATAATTTTGTCATAAGTAAGACTGTTAGCGCTCTAGTTGTTCTTTAGAACACTCTGGGAAGCTGCAGTAGAACACAAAGGCATCAACTGACAGGCTGCTCCTGTTGAAATGTAACAGGAAGATATTTGAGATCTCACTTAAAACATGTCCTAATTTTTCTTTCTACAGCACTAACCATAATTTCTATGACAAAATGAACCCCCTCATTTTGTTCCTTTTTAAATTAAATGTTTTAAGAGTTACCAGTTTATTCCAATCAAGATGGCTTCAGGAGTGCCATAATTTTGTCATAAGTAAGACTGTTAGCGCTCTAGTTGTTCTTTAGAACACTCTGGGAAGCTGCAGTAGAACACAAAGGCATCAACTGACAGGCTGCTCCTGTTGAAATATAACAGGAAGATATTTGAGATCACACTTGAAACATGTCCTAATTTTTCTTTCTACAGCACTAACCATAATTTCTATGACAAAATGAACCCCATCATTTTGTTCCTTTTTAAATTAAATATTTTGAGTGTTACCAGTTTATTCCAATCAAGATGGCTTCAGGTGTGCCATACTTTTGTCATAAGTAAGGCTGTTAGCACTCTAGTTGTTCTTTAGAACACTCTGGGAAGCTGCAGTAGAACACAAAGGAATCAACTGACAGTCTCTGCCCTTGTTGGATGTACATGTTTTACTGAGAATGTCAGACTTCATTCTCACATGAAAAATAATGTGAATTTACAGAAAATATGCTTTCATTTTAGCTTCTAGATCACCTTCCAAACCTCAATGGGAAAAGTATGAGAAAATAGTTTTCTCTCAAACATGATTCATGATATCCCAGCAGAAGGATTTTTCACAGGGTAAAATCACCTTAGAACACACCACAATTCCTAAAATTAGTATGGTACCATCAACAAATGAATTCTAATGTAACTAAAGTCTGTTATCACCCTTTATAGTTCTCCTTTTGGTAACCCTCAAAATCTTCGATTCACTACAATGCATTTCAATGGGGTACTATCAATTATATTGGTCCCAAGATGGCTGCCAGCAATTCCAGGATGAAGTGCAGACAGCCAATCAGATCTCACGATGACATGTGTGGTTAGGCTCCGCCCAGATATATATGTGTTTTCTTTTTCAAATTTCTCAGGAACTACTGAACTGATTTACACCATTTAAGCAAAAGGCATGACTCTGAACCAAGGGCTACCTTTTTGCCAAATTTTGTGTAATTCCGTTCAGCAGTTCGGGCTGTAGCTGCGATGAAAGGTTACTATGGAAAATTGCATTGGGAAAACACGTTTTGGGACCCCCCTTTTTTCTCGGCCCCCACTTGACAAATCACCCCGAGACTTTCAGGATAGGAGCGGACCGGAGTGGGCCACGAGTTTTAAAAATTTCGCGAAGATTCGTCAACCGGCGTCAAAGTTATTTCAAATAGAATGTTGTGAATTTCCTATGGAAAATAGGTCCTAACTATAACTATCTACTGGCGACCGCCAGTAGATAATATATATATATATATATATATATATATATATATACACATACACACACACACATTATCTACTGGCGGTCGCCAGTAGATAGTTATAGTTAGGACCTATTATCCATAGGAAATCCGCGACATTCTATTTGAAATAACTCTTTCGCCGGTTGACGAATCTTCGCGAAAGCTTCCAACTTGTTGGGGCGCTCCGCTCCTACCCTAAAAGTCTCGGGTTGATTCGTCAAGCGGGGGCCGAGAAAAAAGGGGGGTCCCAAAACTCGTTTTCCCCATTCATTTTTCCATAGGAACCTTTAGTCGCAGCTACAGCCCGAACTGCTGAACGGAATTGCACCAAATTTGGCAAAGAGGTAGCCCTTGGTTCAGTGTCGTGCCTTTTGCTTAAATGGTGTAAATCCGTTCAGTAGTTCCTGAGAAAATCAAAAGTAAAGTCACATATATATCTATGGGCGAGTAGGGTCCGCGTATCCTGAGCGCACCCTGCGCGCACCGTCCCGATCACGAGCTGCATGCTAATTGGCTGTCAAGTGGCTGTCAACACTCCAAATCAGGAAGTGTTGGCAGCCATTTTGTCCCTCGGTAGAACCGAGGGACAGAAACAAGTGCGCAAAGCGCAAAAAGGGGGCAGGGTAGAAACACCCTGACCCCCTAGGTCTGCTCAGGGGGTCCCACAAGGACCCCCTGGGCAGAAAAAAGCATTTTTTTTTTTTAAACGGCGGGATGCGCTTAGGGTGCGCGGATCCCGCCGATTAAAAAAAAAAAAGCACAAGAAACAAGTGTGCAAAACGCACAAAGGGGGCAGGGTAGAAACACCCTGACCCCCTAGGTCTGCTCAGGGGGTCCCACAAGGACCCCCTGGGCAGAAAAAAGCATATTTTTTTTTCAAAATTGGCGGGATGCACTTAGGGTGCACGGATCCCACAGATTAAAAAAAAAAAACACAAGAAACAAGTGCGCAAAACGCACAAAGGGGGCAGGGTAGAAACACCCTGACCCCCTAGGTCTGCTAAGGGGGTCCCACAAGGACCCCCTAGGCAGAAAAAAGCAACCAAAACAAAAAAAAAGACCGGCATAGTGCCAAGGCCCCGCCCCCTCCCTGCAGCAGTCTGCAAACGCGC